>OZ017798.1:3737172-4451172 GCA_963969395.1 Pseudoscleropodium purum | reverse complement strand
TTTCAAAATTTTTACTTTTTCAAAATCTCAAAATTAATATTTTGTATTTGAAGATTGAAATTTCATATATCATAAAAATTGTAATTGTTCTTTTCTTTTCAAAATTCAATTTTGTACATTCCAAAACAATAAATTTGTAATTTTATTAAAAATTCCTTTTAAATTAAAAAATTCTTTGATTTATTAATTCCAACCACAACTTTTAGGTTGTAACTAGTTTAGTTGATATTTGATGATATATATTTGTGTATTGACAAATATAGATTGCATTTGGTGTAAAAAGTCATTAAAACATGACTTGACCATAGAGTCACAAGGCTAAACAACTAAAACAATGAAATGTAGTCATGTTTTGGCTATACAATCATGAGGCCAAATGACTAAAATGACGAAATGAAGCCAAGAATAGTCTCCCTTTAGGATTCATAATGGAAGCTAAGTGATATTGTTTTGATCACCTAAAATGTGTCTTTTCTTATTAAAAAATGAGTTGACCAAAATATATGTGAAATATTCCTTGATTTGTTGTTCTTTTGTTGGAAAAAATTGTAGATCTAAGAAATAGAACTATTTGAAGTAAGCAAATGGCCCACAATGGGCTTCCTACCTTCAATAGTGGCTCAAAGCTTGTCCATACATCAATAGACCATAGCAATGGCATGTACACTTGCATAGTCCATTAGAATTCAATCATTTCTTTGTTAACCCCTAAAGGACAAGGCACATTTTGGGCAAAAATTGTCAAAAATTGTCACATTCTGAGGCAACAAGAAAAAAATGAAAAAAATGGTTTATTTCTCAAAATTCAAGCTTGCAAATTTTTATTAGACTTCTAAAGAAATATGTGGAAATTCTTTTAGAAACTTTAATAGCTCAAATCGAAAGATTATAACATTTGAAGTAAGGAAAAAAAGTTAATTTCTAACTTTGTCCGATATGGTCAATAGCAATGCTAGAACTTTCTTTGGTGGCATAATTGAGTGGTTGCGTGTAGATTGTAGAGTTGATATGGTTGAAGTTGGTTGTGAAATCCCTTAAGCATTCTTCAGCGCCTTGTATTGTTTTTAGCATGCTGGTGTCTATGATCGATTAGTGGGAAGCCAGGACAATGCTAAAAAGAGATGTCTAAGCCTAATTTGGGTGAAAACCTCCCCCCTTTTGCCTTTCAAAAATTGAGAGCCCTTGATTTAAAAAAAAAAAAAAATCTCTAGCCCCTTCTAGTGCCATTGATCTCCAAAAAACTTGAGATATGGATATGAGATATTGTATAGGTATGGGATATGGATATAAATACATATACGGTCTCAGATATTAATACGGGATACGGATACAATATTAGTACCATTACAAGATATGGATACATGTATTGGATTGGTACGGGATGCAAAATCAAATATGAATACCCTTAAACCTTGGGATATATCCCATATTGAATGGCAAAGCAATTGGCACTTGAAAATTACATGTAGGAGGAGAAGGGGTATTGAAATGAATTCTATCTAAATCAATGTAAATTATTATTTTTGAGTTGGGGATGGGGGTTGGCTAAATGAAATAAATTAAATTAAATTTTTTTTTGAGCTCATTGTGACAGTTTGTCACAATGACAATGAGCTCAAAAGATGCAGTTACTGCATATACTTTGGACAATAGCCCAAAGATTGGCGTGAGGAATTGACCAAGGCTTGGTCTACTCTTTCTCGCTAATTTTGTCATCCACTCCATCGATTGCACTCTGTCTCTGGGTGGGCTCATTTCTACAGCAGATGGCTTATCTAAAAATACGAGATACGCAGGCAGTTTTTTTGCAATACCAGTATTCAAGAACTTCAGTTGTGGAAACAATGAGTTGGGTGCAGATGTTAGGTTGGTTATGGAGGATTGGGGAGGGGGTAGCGTTCGTTTGTAACTTGATAGGGTTATGAAACATTGAATGCCCAATTTGCAGAATCCTTGGCTAATTGGGGTGAAGCCAAGGCCTCTCCCTTCAAATCCACGTATTTCCGATTTGCACTTGAGAGTTTGGTGATTGGGAGAGATTGTGTGAAGGTGTGCTCTATTTGCAATTACGTAGGAAGCTTATGTGAGGTACTTCCAAAAAGTTCTAGAAGTATTGATTTCATATCTGCCCAGTTTTTGGCAGTACAAAATGGAAATTCTGACTAGAGCGTCGGAGCATGTGTGGCTTTTTTGCAGGTGGAATGCCAACAGCCATTTGCCCATGTTTGTTCTACCATGTCGAAATGTATGCTATGCCACGTCATTACATGCTTTTCTCATTCGAGCATCAGAGTGTTTGTGTTTGTTTTACAGGTCATGTTCTTCATCTGATTTTGTTTTGTTTCTACAGACTGGAGTCACAAATGCTCCACCAATTCAACTTTTAAAGCCACTTGCCGTCAAAGAGAACACTAAAATAGTCAGAATGCATATTGTGATTTTGCAAATTTCGCCTAACGAACCACTGAATGTGTTGTTCTAAGTTAGTGCCACAAATTCACATTGATGACAATTTAGGTGCCCGAATTAGCAATAATTTTGGGGACCCAGAAGCCCGGACTTATTAGTACCTTGGAGAAACAGAAAATTGCCAGAAATCACTATTGATGAAATGACCGCTGCCACTCCTGACCATTTCTACCAATTGTTTCCAGTCTTTGCCACATGACCTCCAAGAACCCTGCCAGGTTTCGGCATTCCGACTTCGGCCGGAAAACGAAACAAAAAGGGCTGACAGGCATTCTCCAGGAACAAGCTTAAGTTAAGACACTTCCATGTTCCACGATGGTCTTCTTCATCCACTCTCCACCGGCATGACATGACAGGAACCTACCGACACTCTGTTCCCCATACTTAAGTGAAGTTGGATCGCAGTTGGTCTTCTTGGCAGTAGCGCACCCGCACGGCCGCACCTGTCTGCCCGCCTGCTGAGCCCGCTCCTGGATCGGATCTGTCGTGTCGTCAGGCAGGCGTCTCCGCATCGGGGCGTTTATTCGACGTCCCTCGGGCGGTCAGTGGGTCCCTAATTCCCATCCTCCGCCCGTCCAGCCGTGGATTTTCCTTCAGTTCTCCTGTTGTCTGATGAGTGCTCCATCGCTTGCTGCTGCTTCTTGTTTTGGTTTTGGTTCTGGTTCTTGTCAGAGTTCTGGTTCTGGTTCTGGTTCTTGAATGCTCTTCTTGGGATTCTGTGATGCTAGTTTCTTGGGGATTCTTTGCTCTTCCCTGACGCTCTCCTCCCAGAATCTCTCATCTCAACTCGATTGTCCTTGAATCCTGGAGTATCGACGCCTTCGGGTCCGGATTTACGGAGAACTCACCATCAGTCTGTCTGACCTCCAGGAGTCCAGAGGAGGACAAATTCGCGCTGCCTCTCGAGACTCCGGGGCTTCCCTTCCCTCCTGGAATTCCCGAGGTGCACGCCGGAAGCTTCGGTGCCCTCACGTATGGAACCCTTCTCCTCCAGGCAGGACGTCGATCTTAACGACCCCCTAACCCGCACTTCCTTCCTTACTTCATTGCTGCCTGGAGTCGACTCACTGGTCGTCACTCGCCGTTTCCAATTCTTGATCTCACTGGCGATGATCGGGAAGAGAGGCATGGGAGACGGAGGATTCCTCACACGGAGCATGAAGTAGTGAACATAGTGCGATCGTGCTCATCTGGTGGTGGACTGCCGGATTTGCCTGGGCTGGACCAGTTTCCATTGTGGTGATATGTAGTGCTAGTGAGGAGGAGGATGTGGTGGTGGTGAGCTCCGTCGTCGTGGTCTCCAGCAGCGGCGGCGGCATGCGGAGGAGGCATCCGATTGAAGCCATATGGAATTCCGGTGGCGGTCCTGTCAAGCGGTACTGCCCGGGGTCTCGCTCGTTCTCCTCCTGGCGACCCTGCATTTCTTCGGAACCCCACGGCTGCCCAGTTTCTCAGGGGATTCGCGGGCGCTGCTCTTTCGAAGCATCGACGGATGGGAGGGGGAGCGAGCTCTCAAGTGTGACCCCAAGGGGACGGAGGAGGAAGCCATCGGAGTCCGGGAGGCGACGTGGAAGGCCGACGTCGGATGTTGGCTGTCCGTGTGTGGCAACTCCACCGTCGCCATTCCGGTGCTGGAAGTGCGTGGGCTACGCTTCTTCACAGTTGTTAGGTCAAACTGGGGAGGAGTGAATTGTCGTGAAAATAGTGTGCAATCGAAGAAAGTGGATTCTTCTGGAAAAATCATTATTTGTTGAGAATCAGGCTGACGGAGCTCATTGGATTTTGTTGGCACAGAAGGTGTGGAAAAACAGTTGCGAGTTAGGGTGCCATGGCGGTGGCGTCTGCAATATGGAACTGGCACAATGTCGGTGCTCCGTGGGCTTTTCAGGTGACTTGGGGGACATTGACTTACTGTACCATCCTGATTGAATGGCTTATTAGACTGGACCTCGCCCTCATCTCAAGCTGGGATCTGCATCTGTGTGAACAAAAAATGGGATCGAGTGGCGTGCATGTTTTGAACTTTTTACTTCAATTTTCTTGACCCTTAAAGGCTTCTACTCTTCTCTTATTTGAAAATTTGCGATGATACCTTATGAAATGCATCTTCGGTAGAATAATTGGGAGCTAATGTATGGATAGAAGAAGTTGTAGGTTTTGAGTTTTAAATTACATCTTTACTGACGTTGAAATCTACCATTGCTATCACGAATGTTTGATTACAAATTAAGAAGTATTGACGATTTTTGGGTGAAACTTTTTGGATTCGGTTTGAAACGTGACTCTCAATAGTCAATACGGTGACTTTTGAAATTATTTTCTTGCTTAAGTCTATAACTTAATCTTTCTTTGAAGTAAAGTCAAATCTTATTGTAGACGGAGTACTTTATTACATATGTGTGGAATGCTTGTGAGAATTACGATATTCACATACTTCATTCCCATAGTTGTAGCGAACTATAAACTCCAAAAATTTCAGATCTCACCCTAGCATGGCAGAGTAACCTCGCCAAGCCCTTTCCAATACTTTTTTGCACTGAACAAAGCTCTCAATTGGGAGTATAGGTACTAGATGTCTGCACTCATACGGGTTGATTGAGGCTGGAGGGGTTTAACATCACGCTTTCTCTGACAGCACTATTTTTCATGGGTGTTGGCAGGACCGGGTTGCAAAACGGAGGTCGCTCTGGAATGTAATAGAGGAATCACCCCAAAGAAACCCTTTGGTTCCTGGGGTGTCTCCATGTGTCCGGGGCAGTGCGATAAGCGCACTTCGCATTGCCTGTGTGGCAACACCACCAAATACCCTGATCGACCAGTAGCCGAATCTTGTGGATTTCGTCTCAAGTAGGCAAATTTTGCTCCTCCCTTTCTATATATGAATTACTTAGGGTTGTGAGGTCTTCGCCCCTTCTTTTGCTTATTGTCAGAAAATGCAATGACGTGAAAATTTGTTAGTTCATAATCTCTGGGGTCTGGATTTTCTAGAACTGGATTCTCTATCACAGTCATCCGTACTAGAGAGCTTCTGAAAAATTCGAATAATGGAGGGCATTCTGTATTTGACATGCAGGGAGGATGGTTCGGATGTGGACTGGACAAGCGCTGACGTGGACAATGTGTTTGGGAATGGGAGCTATAAGGGCTGGTGCAATCTTGATGCAAAAGAAGTGCTAGAGCAGAGAATACCTCTCAAGGTTCCCCAGTGCTTTTGTAAATACGATGGTCGGTGGGGAGTCCTTTGTGACACTCCCTCGGAGAGTTTTTGCATCAATCAGTGTAACGACAACGGGATTTGTCTCCAAGGCTTGTGTGCAGTTAGTTTCTTCACATTCCATCACTGATAATCAATTGTATTCTTTTATATGACATCTTTCTATTGTCATCTTTCTAGTTGCTAAGCTCTTTAGGCTTTCAAGAATTCTGCAGTTCTCCTGCGTAGGAATGAGGGAGAATGTCGAAACATCTTTGATTGGGTTTCAGTGATAAGCAGGTTGCTATGAACCATGCAGTGCAGAAAGGGTTGGTATGGCATTGATTGTAGTATTCCTTGCTACTTGCCTTCACTGGAGAAACGTCCCTTGTGGCTGCTCCAAGCGAATGTTTCTTCGAACGAGACAAACCACAACTTCACACTTGCAACTACAATTAAAAAACGACCACTAATCTATGTGTACGACCTCCCTGCAGAATTGAGCACGCAGTTGCTCCAGGTAGATTCGCATCTCATATGGAACTGGGAATAGTCATGATAATTTTATAATATTGGCAAAACTTTGGCTGTGCAGAATATTTCTATTTAGTAACTCTCCTTAATTATTTCAAACATGACCAGAGTACTTGACTAGGTAATATGATATGTCTCATCTTACTATCATTCCGACCTGGAAAACTATACTCTATTGAATTTGAAACATACACTATCTGAGCGAAACTGGCTTGAAGAAGCATCCGAAGGTTTGCATTGTGTGCTTGATAAGGGAGATGGTCTGATGTTCCAAACTAACAAATAACATTTCCTTGTCAGGGAAGGCATTTCAAGTATCATTGTGTAAACCGTATTTACAACGTCGATAATATCACCGTGTGGACAGAGAATCTATACGGTGCCGGAGTACGTACATGTTATCCCTTCAGTCTACCATATTTGTCTATGGTGTTAGAAATTGATTTTCTACTACGATTTCAGCATTTGGATGTGATTCTGTGTGAAAGCCGTCCGTGTCTTAACATGGATCTTTTCTGTGAATTAAAGTTGACAGGGGTTTTGCACTGAGGTTATCTAGTTTTTGCTGTTCGATGTGGTTTTCAATTCCTCATCATTCAGGATTCTATATATAAATTCAGGTTATTGGCTATAAAGAATGTTATACTGTCACTGAGGCTCCTTGCCTGGGCTATCCTTGCTGCTGAAGAAAGATGATGTCCTTTATTTATACAAATGTATTTGGCTCAAGAATTAGTTCTAAGCACTTCTAAATTAAGCTTTTTTTCCATCTGGGGTTATTGGTAAACCCGCTCAGATTGCTTTATATGAGACTCTGCTTGCAAGCGAGCATCGGACTATTAATGGCGATGAAGCAGATTATTTCTACGTGCCTCTCTTACTTGCTTGCATGGTTGAACAAGCAGATGCCGCTCCACACCTGAGTATGCAGGTTCCTTCTTGCATCAATTTTTTTGGAGTAGTATATTGAATGGATGCAGTGGATTTCGTATATCCTGCTTGTTGAACTAGATTGAGGCCCTGTATTTGCTGAGAAAGATGTATGACGCTACGTGATGCTAGTTTGTCTTGTGTGGTGTTACTTTGGATTGATATGATCTCTCTTATGCAGGGATATTATATGGGTTTGAGGCAATACTTCGCCGGAGACTATAGCAGGCAGGCATATGTGCACATACAAGAGAATTATCCATATTGGAATCGCTCTGGCGGACGTGATCACATCTGGGTATGTTACCTGCTTTTTAGAATGTCCTTGAAAGTTTCCTTCACATTCTATTAGACATTTTTCTATTTGTAATTAGGTTCTTAGGGTGCACGTGCGCTGCTGATGAACGCTTGTGTGCTGATGCTGGGTATTTCAGTTTTTCCCATGGGATGAAGGAGCATGCTCGGCGCCAAAAGAGATATGGAATAGCATGATGTTGACTCATTGGGGTAACACAAACACAAAGCACAAGACGTCCACTACGGCATATTTTCCTGACAATTGGGATCGCATACCACCAGAATGGCGTGGCCATCACCCTTGCTATGACCCTGCAAAAGACCTTGTCCTACCAGCGTGGAAATATCCAGATCCAGATCCAATCTTACAGAACTTCTCGACTAGGTAGGCCTGGCTATTTAACTCATGTTGCCCATGGCAAGGAGCCATCATTCTTGCTGCTGATACAGAACATTACGCAGATATAATACATCAACATTCTGTAATTCTGTTCAGGTACCTGTGAGTACCGAAACTCTGAACATATCCCTTGCATGCAGACCTCACCAAGATCGACCAACTCTCTTTTACTTCAACGGTAACTTGGGGAGTGCGTATGAAGGTGGTCGACGAGAACCCGAGTATGTCGTCTGCACGTCATCCTTCTCTTTCACTGGAAAATGTGTTGCAGTATTCTGCTCTTTAAAAGTCTCTGCATTAGTCCGTCCACCAAACCCAAGTTGATTCACAACTTAGTTGGAACTAAATCATACATCACTGCAATTGAGAAGTAAAATACTATCCATGCCCATTTTCGGTACTTCATGGTTAAAGATTCAGGTTAGAACTTCATCTGGGTGCACTAGATGTTAAAACTTCGTTCTGATGATGACAGGTACAGCATGGGCATCAGGCAGCGAGTGGCAGCAGAGTTTGGCTCACAGCGTGACATGAACGGGTTGCTGGGCCGGCAAGCAGCAGATGATGTGGTGGTCCAGGCCCGACGAAGTCCAGATTACAAGCTTGAGCTGTCCAAGTCTCGATTTTGTGGCGTATTTCCAGGAGATGGCTGGAGTGGTCGCATTGAAGATAGCATTCTAAGCGGTTGTATTCCTGTCATCATACAGGTGTTCCCACATTGCCAACCTCATGTAGATCCTCTTTATCTTGTTACTCTTATCTGAGCTCTCCAATGCCTTGCCTGCCGATAATTGTAGTGATCAGGGCTTGTTTGGAGGGTTTGCTGCAGGATGGTATCCATTTGCCATTTGAGAATGTTCTTAATTATGAGAGTTTCACTGTACGCATAGCAGAAGACGATATCCCCAATCTCACAACCATACTCAGGGTACGCTTCTAAATCTGTCCTGCTCGCTATTTGTATGGTGCTTTGCAGGGAAATTGTGCGACTTCAAGTGATCACAGTTTGTATACCATCTTGACATTTTCTTCGTTTTGCCTATTGCTGAAACTGGGTTGTGGCAGGCCATAAATGAAACTGAAGTCGATTCCATGTTGGCAGCTATCCGAGGTTTGTGGCAACGGTTCACATACCACCGTGCCGCGAAGCTGGAGGCAAAGAGGCAAATGCTGAAACTCAATAGAGAAGATTCGTGGGCCGCTGTGTACAACTCCCTGACAGGAGATGACGCTTTCTCCACCTTTGTTCAGGTCAGCACTCCTTGGCTTGCTTGAACAGCTGAACCCTAATTTCTGCAGGTGAGTATTCATAAGGTTTGTTGGGAGCATACTTTATAAAGCCCAGTCGTTCATGAGCTTTGTTAGTGATACTTTGGTTTGGTGTGACAGGTATTGCACTATAAACTACACACGGATAAATGGCGAAGGGAACTGATGCAATCGTCGAAGGATTATGGAGTTCCAACAAGTTGTAGATGAAGCACCTACGAGTGGCCCGATATTTACCAGCAAAGGCAAGGGAATCTATTGCCTTGAGGAAGATGGTGTCCGAAGGTGAGTTGAGACCTGTGGTGAAAATTTGCGGTGGAGCTCATTATTTGTAGCCAAAATTGGATTGAAATTCAAATTGGATTCAGGGTTCACATGATTTACATGCTTCCGAAACAAAAGTTTAAATGATCTCATACTATGCTCTAACATTTTTTTATTTCATACAATTGCGCAAACCAAATGCACAATGGAGCGACTCTTCAAGGGGTTTAGAGTCATGTTCACTTGTGATCTGCTCCGGTTGCAGTGGAAAGATAGCAAAAGACCCGAGTTTGTCCCATCCAAAGTTGTGAATTGTGTAGCATATTTGGCATCAAAGTAGAGGTACCTAATTGAGATATATTCTTTAGTGCAACATTCAAAAATCTTGAACAATGTGGACACTTTGATTTTAAGAATGAACACTTCAATGTTAGAGTTGTGTACATTTTATCATCTACCCAAAACTTGAAATTTAAGATTCAAATAACACATCCTTTAGTGCATTTGAATTTTAATATTAAATAGTGAGTGCTTAAAGTATTGTTTTAGATGTAAATATTTTAGTTGTGATATGAATTTGTCCACTTGATACAAAACTAATCTTGGAAAGACTTTTGAATGGCAACTCATTTAAAAGGCTTAGTATTGTCAATGAATTGACCACGTATTATACAATCACTAGTCTAGTGCATGTATGAATGAAGGATATTTTGTTTTAAACTAGATTTCTACTTGGCATGTAGATCTTAACCCATAAATGACAAATAATCTCACCTTGTAGGACAAAAGTGCAACAATTCATCTTCGAAATTTTTTGTGAAAATGGGTTGTTTCATTAGGAAAAATCTTAACCCTTAGAAGGGCCATTATAGTTTCGTTTTTTGGCATTCTGTAGTACAAGTACAGAAAATAAATAAACAACTTAGGGTCGCTTCACATATGGGCCGACCAAGTTGAGAGGTTGTGGGAGTTCATGGCCAAATTTTGGGCAAGAGTCCAAAGAAATGGGCAATAAATGGACAATTCGACGGACTCTCGACCAAAGTTTGGGTTGCCACTTTGTAGTGACCCAAACTTTGGTCGAGAGTCCATCGTGAGGCCATTGCCACGTAGGAGCTTGGGCTTCCATGTAGGTACTTTGGAGGGTAATGGACTTTGGATTATGCCGCCTTGTGTGAAGGGTCAAGAGGCCAAAGTTAGAGTTTTCTGAAATTTGATTAGTAAAGGCTGACGGACTCTCAACCTTGGGCCCATGTGTGAAGCGGCCCTTAATGTGGCACTAATGTAGGACAAGTAATGCCACATCAAATGCTTCCATTAAAAAATGATAAAAAAAAAAAAAAAAATTTAATTTTTAATTCTTCTTTAATTGCATTGGGAGGATTTAATACTCACTGACCACTCAAGGGTTGAAATTTTTGTAATGTTCTATAGTAGTTTGACTTCCAATTAGTGCTTTTGCATTTTTTGAAGCCAACTATTCATTCTGTCATTGGTCCATCCTTTAAAGGTTAGTTAAAAGAAACTTTTTTCTTTTTCTTCAACTTCAATATTTTGTGTTTTTTCTTGTCAATGGTACTTGTGTATATTGGTTGTTGTAAATGCAAATGAATGTTGGGTGTGAATAGGCAATTGTTCGTCAAAGTCTTTTAATATTGAGAGAACTAGAAAAGTATATTAATGTATATGCTTTCAAAATTTGGCCTACAATTTTTGAATTTGAGCCTTCAAATCATAAACAATTTTTTGCAACCAAAATTTAAGTAACATTTTATATTTTCTTAGTTGGATATATTTTGAAGTAAATAAATTTGATGTATATAAATAAAGTCTAATATTTTGTTCACATTACAATTATTCCTTTTGACTTGTCTATGGGCATTTTATTCTCTTGTATATATCAGTTCCACTACTAAATTGAACCTTCTACTATGCCATTGGTATAAAGAAGTGGCTTTCTTCTCCCATATTATAAATATTGTGTAGTTTGTGAAACTTCATGATTTATACATTATTTAATTTGCAAACCAAACTCAATACAAATTATGTTCATAAATGTGATTCTTTGATTAATTCCAAATAGAATGTTTTATCTTAACACAAATTGTATTTAAAATGTTAGATGTTTATTTAGGCTTCTAGAAGACTATTATAGAGTTGTTTTCCAAACTATGAATAAGTATATTATTGGTCAAAATATTAAATAACATTCAAATATTAAAAAGATCAAAAAAAAAATTTAATATTAAAATATTAATGAAATACTATTATCTTATGTGGTAGTCTCCCGACCATGTCAAATTGTTGATGTGGTAGTGTTTTTGTTCCTGACAATTTGAGAAATCACAATCTTCTAAAGGCTCTAAAAACATCTAATGTATGTAATTCTATTATTAACCTCTAAAGTTCTTTGATGTTTAGAGATAAAAAATTTCTTCAAAACACTTGTCTCTAAAGCAATTTTAAAGTAAACATCTCCATCAATTGCAAATTCAATGTACCTACACTTCTAAATGTAGACTTTTTTAGTCCTTCAAAAGGTAGAGTTTTGTCTCTCATCATTTTAAGAAAAAAACATATATGTTCTTTTACTTGTGAATTTTAGTCAATATGTTGGAGTGGTTTGAAAATACACAACAATGCTAGAGTGTGAGCTGGAAGCAATGAGTGTTGAGCATTGAGCAATAGGCATTTAGATTTGGGTGTTCACCACAAGGATTTTTACTAAGAATAGATATATGAGAGTAATAAATAGTATTGTCAAATCCAAAAATAATAATGTCAAAAACCAAAAATAAGTTGCAAATTTTGTATTTAAAATTATCAATGTTGTAATCAAACATTGCATAAAAGAACATTCATTCATTCATGTACAAATGAATTTCATCCATATCATCCATTCATCATCCATCCAAAAAAGGTTTCATTTTTATATTATAGGATATATCCTAGGAAATGGAATGTAATTTAAAATGTTTTTTTCCCTAAAACAATTTTTTTCAAAAATCATTCAAATTTGCATTGTTGACAACAAAATTCTATTAACTATTTTGAAGGTGGCTTAGGTCTCTCATTAGAAGATTTTTGGGGCCTCCGGATGCCTGCGAGTTATCACAGCCTGTGAACACAAGAAACAGGTTTGGTGCAGCGATCTGACATGGCCGAGACCCAGCCACATCATTGACCAAAATTTTTTTTTTAATTTTTTTTTTAATTTTTTAATTTTTTTTAAATTTTTTTTCGGGTTTGAAGACTAAAACAAATCTTTAATTTTTATGAAAAAGAAAATTTTGACAATAGGCCATTCCCCTCCCTGCAAGGAACAACTACGGGGGAACAAGCTCGAAACAAGCTTCTGGACCCCCCAAAACTCTTCTAATGTCAAAACCAAATAGCACCTTCAAGGTTCATTTGGAGAAATATAACAACTGTAATCCTACATTGTAGTTTGGCTATAGTTTAGGGCTCTTTGGAATCAAAGAATATCGTTAAGGTAAATTTGGAGAATTGTAACAATTTATTCTATTGTGGTTCATTAATTCTTTTTGGTGATTTCAAAACCTTTCATCTAAGAATATTGACTTTGTAGACAATTTGTTTTTCACCACCTCCTATGATCCTCTTCGGCACCGAAAAGGCTTCCCTCTATATATTAGGATTCAACTTTTTTTTTCTTACAATGAGTTTGTTCTTTACAACTTGAAATTCACTTTAATAAAGATGCAAATTTGTTAATTATTCAGAGAATATGTACATCCTTGGACAACAATGCTAGAGCAAGGAGTAAAGAGCAATGAGTGACAAGTGTTTAAATTTGAGCACTTATTAAGAATTTTTTAATAAAAAATAGGCATATGAGATTCATAAATAGTGATGTTAGATCGAAAATACCAATGTCAAAATTATTGAAATATAAATGATTAAAAATAGAATTTAAAAAATTCAAATTTTTAAGAAAGTTTTATTTAAGGTAGTTGATTTAGCATTCAAATGTTGCAAGTAGGGCCCAAAAAGATAGCCTAGCCTGTCCCACAACAAAAAAGTACTACCATACTACCATAGAGATGATGTGCAAATGAATTTCATCTATATCATCCATTCATCATCCATCTACGAAAGGCCTAATTTGCACATTGCAATATATGCCATACAATCCTATGGTTCTCTCCATCCATTTTTGTATGACTCTTGAATGTGGAATGCATAAACCTTACTATCAAATATATACTTATTGGAAATTAGATACTTTATTCATTGTATTATTCTTTAACCCTTAAAGTCCCATTGTCTCCACAATAAACAAAATATGTTTATGGTAGGTTATTCATGAGTTCCTTTTTTAATAAAACTTTTTGAAATTTTTTCAAAAAGTAGAAAATTTATTTTTTTAGGAATATAATTTTTATTTCAATTGGAATTCAAAAGCAAAAGTTATACTACAATAATTTCAAAACATGGGAGACCTAGCAGTAAAAAAATATCCACAAAAAATTGAAATAAAATTTTAAATTTTAGTTTTTTTTTCTCATAGATTATATTTCCATCTAAATAGGAAGCTTTAATTCATTCCACTTGAATTAGTGGTGTGAAAGGTATAAAGCTTCTTATTTTACTTTCAAGGAAAGTACCTTCCCGAAAAAAACTTTTTCTTTCACTTTGAATGCAAATATATCTTAATCTATAGAGTCAAACATAATGAAAATAGTGATTGCACGATTTGAGTTGAGTTTAGCACAAGACCTACAATTATATTTTAAAAATGTGGTTTCTTTTATTTCTTGGGTGAATGCAATAGAAATGGTAGTTTTGTGTGAATTAGGGTACTAGAAAAATGGTCTTGGAATTTTAGGGATTAACAATAATTATGTATTTTTTGTTTTCATTTAAATAATAGAAGACCAACTAAAAATAACCATGTCAATAAACATTCTTATCAAAATCCCTTCTAAGAACTAAAAAACAATTATAAACACTTCAGGAATCAATGTATAGAAAAAAATGGGAACCTGCCCTTGGATTGGATAATATGGAACTTAAAATTATCATGAATACTGAATAGAAGCCAACATTTTGGCAAAAGTTTTTTGGGGCTCTTAAGATACTTTAGGGTCCCTAAGAACCTTGGGACATCTTTCAAGTAATTATGGAAAATTTATCTATAGTATCTTCCTTGAAACTTCCATTGAATTAGGCCCTATTTTTTTCCTAATTTTTTTATAGGGATTAAAAATAATTGAATAATAAAAAAAAAATGTAGTGGAAAATGGCTTTTATTTAACCCTAAAGTTCCATGACCATATTTTCACCAAAAAAACTCAAAAACTGTCATTTTTAATACAAGTAGAATTTTTTTGAAAAAAGACTTTTTTTTACATATGTAACCATAGGATATTGTACTATATAGTATCAAAAATATGTGGTAAGAATTTCAAACATTTCCACCACGTGGATTGTAAGATATAAGCATTCATATTCACTAAAATCATTTTTATTGCCTTGCAAAAAGCTAGGCAACTGCAATTCACAAGCTCACTTTTCTATGAAAAAATGACCAAAATGATGGTGCTTCCTTGGATTCTTTTTCCTAGACAAGTTTTCCACATGCTTGAAAATTTTCAAATCATTTGGAATTGTACAACATATAGGAAAAAAATTGTAAGTAGATAGTAGTAGATAATGATTCAAAATACTAAATTATTTAGAATTAAAATATGGAATTGAAAAATGACAATCCCAATGGTTGAAATTTTGTAATAAACAATTTACATCCTAATATTTTTTTTCAAAAATATTGAAAATTAGATAAGATAAAGGATTTGAAAGTTTATTTTAGAGTAAGGAATCCATAACTACCCGCAAACAAAAAATCCTCATAACTTTTGACTTGTTGATAAAAATGGAATGATTCAAAACTTTCCTTGTATATATAAGCCTAGAAAAACAATTTCAAATTTTGGTTTCTAGAAAAAGTGATTTTTTCTAATCAACCCAAACTACCCAGTACCAATATGAAAGATATTCCTTTTCCACACCTTCTATTAAAATTTCAGCCTAAAATATACAAATTTTTGGTCACAATGACTTGCCCAAAAAATCTATATAGCCAAAAAACACAAGCCGATCCTTTAGGAGTTAATCAATGAAGCCCAAAAGGTGTTTGGAAAGTGAAAAAGTTCAAAACTACCAATTTTTGATGCATTGTCCAAAATAGAAAACTAATTTTTTTTTTTGAATTCCAACCATTTAAAAGTGTGTAAATCAGAAAGGCAATGTGTAGAAAAGATTTCATCCCATTTGACAATGTATATTGAAAGATTGTAACCTTTGAAGTGAAAATAAAACCTTTTCTAGATTCCTATGAAACAAGGTTTGTATATTTTGAACCTTCTTGGAATAAAAAAATTTCTCCAATAAAAATTGAGTATTTTTACCATTTATAAGTATATGATATTAGACTCACTAAAGAAAAATTTTAAAAGCAAATATAGAGTCTAGCTTACTTTAAATTACCCTATAATATAAGTAGTTTAAGTACATTGGCAATATACTAGTCATTTCTTGATGATTTCATGTGCAATCCAATTGGTGAAAAATAAAAGACAAACATTTGAAGTATGCAGGAAAATTTTCAAGAACTTTAACTTCACAAATTGCACGATAATAGGGCTTGTAGTTAAAAGAAAATGTTTTGTTTTTTTAAATGGCCCCAATATATATTTGACTCCTTTTAGATTGTGATTTGAGTACTAAAACTTTTTTTTGACAATGGCATGTTATATTTTATTAGTTACATACATGCCAAATTTCAAAAGTTGATGAGGGTTTTAGCAAAAGATATACAAATCGCCCAAGCTACAAAAGAAGTTTAGGATAGCATAAATTTTAACCTAGAGACCTTCGTTAAAATTTCATAAACATCCAACCAAAATTGACTTCATCAAAACCTACTCAGATATATAATTGTTCATTCAATAGACAATTCTCCTTTAGGAACTAAAATACCGAGAAAAATAGAAAACATTAGTAGAAATGTCAAGAACATTGTAGGAATAATAAATAATGTTTTTACTAATGTCAAGAACATTTATTATTTATTAGTACAATTATTTACTAAAAATAGAAAACATTAGAGAAATCTCATAAATAATTGTAGGAAATTTTTTGCATTTTTACTCATAGGGCTTTGTTTACTCCTCCAAGGTTAGTTTAAGGACCTTTAAGGTGACTTTATGGAAACACCTTTAAGGTAACTTTATGGAAATTAGACAATCAATTTTACAATGTTGTTTAAATGAATTTGACCTATTTGTATGTGTTTTTTGGTGTTTACAATTTTTCAAATTATTTGACTCATCTTTGGGATGCCAAATACTACTTCCACCTTGAACTGATTCCTCTAGTAAGGCAATTGTCACCTACTTTAATTTACCATTATATAACCACCTCTAAGTACATGTGACTATTGTAGATAGCCAATTATGATTTAAGTTGTAAATTTTTCAGCCATTTTGAGTGTATTTTGAAGGCTTTTTGATAGTAGTTTGGTTGTTTCTGTTGTCCAAATTGGGTGGTTTGGGCTAATTATGTTCATCCGAGTTAGAGCCTTTTTACCATTTAGTCAATTAGAGTCTTGTCAAGATTTTAAGTCGGTAGTTTAAAAGTGGAATGGTAGTTCCAAATCGGGTATTGTGTAATTGATAGAATCATCAGTCCAATTTGGGTTCAATCCAGTTGGTGATATGGTTGTCAGTCCGAGTTGGGTCTTAATTGGAGTCTTGAAAAATTGAAGATTGAATATGGTAATTCTAAGTTGGTTGATTGAGTCAAGTATCATATATATGTTAGTGGCTTAGTGCCTAGTTGGAGTCTCGGATGGAAGTTGATCCCGAATGGCTGTAATCAATTGAATTAGTTGAATTTGTTGACTCGGTTGTTGTCGTTGGTCTTTGTTGTTTCCGGTTCCTATTTGGTTGTTTGCCTCTTTCATTTTTTTTTACCTACATCAAGTGAAGCTAGTGTGTCCTAGGCAGACATGCTACATAATTTTGTTGTTTCATGTGTCTACATGTGTAATTGTGTAAGAGAATGTGTGTTGTTCAAGTTGGAGTGTTCTATATGTGTGCTAATTGGTTTGATTTGAGTGATGTTGTGTCTGTTTGTGTGAGTAGTTGAGATGTGAATGCAGTATTGTGTTTATGTCCTAGTTGGAGAAATTAAATGTGAGATGAAGAAGTAAGTGTGGTTGTATGAATTTAGTGAAGAATGAAGAATCAAGTTGATATTTACTTTACAGGCTAGTGAATGCCAGAGTAATTGGGCAATATGAAAAAATTAGAATATTAATTTGTGAGCCTAGTTGGAAGTATTTGATTGTTAAATCTATAACAATGATTTGATCACCAATTCAGCAATTTAATAGAAAATGCATTTTAAAACCGAATTGGTGTTTATTGTATCATGTGTGATGAAAGATGAATCTAAATGAATGTGAAGTTTGTAAGGAATGGATCCTAATCATATGAATTTGGCAAAGTGTGAGTGATGTTTTGAGAATTTTTGATGTGCCTAATTGGAAATTATGTTGTAATTGTATGTGTTGATTAGTTTAATTTGAATATTTGAACATGTATGTTTATTAATTGAAAACCCAAGTTGGATTTGTGAATGTCATTGTAGTGTGATAGTGAGTGTCAAAGTGGGGAATTGAATGTGTGATTTGTGTGAATAACATGTGCTTACTGGATAAGATCAAATCTATATTAAAACCAAATCGGAATGTTGAAGATTAAACTCATAATAGTACAAATAGGAAATGTAAAGTTTGAATGTGGTCTTCTGTGTATTCCAATTTAGTTTATAAATTGTAAATGAGAACATGTAATGAGTGACCAAGTTAGAAAGAAGTTGCCCTAAAATGAATGAAATAAAGCATATAAAAATTAGATCCAAATCAGTCAATAAGAGCTGTCAATTTTGTAAGTGTCAAAACTATGAGAAACAAAATTGTGAGGAAAAGAGCAAGATCATTAGTTTGGTGAAGGAAGATGCAGTGGTTCCTAACTTGGAGACCAAAGATCTAAAGTAAATCAATATCCAATTTGGTAGTACAAGGTCTTATCAGTTGATCCAAGTCCAAGTCCTATTTGGAAGAGAAAAGGTCGTGGATGGTTTGCAGCAGAGTTGCAACTACACTGTGATCTAATTATGGAGTAAAGACCGAAGATCCAAGTAGGAAGTGAAAGATTAAAGAAAGAAATTATAAGAGATAAAGATAAAAGAAAATAAAGGGGCATTAAACTTAAAGAACCAATTTGGGAGATTTTCTTAACCCTTGTGGCCTTTAAGAGTGGAGAGATTTAATTTGGCAATTAGACTTACCACGTGAAGAAAACATGTATATACGTGGTTAAAGAACAATATTTCCTATACTTTCTATAATTGCAATGGCATAATAGGAATTAAAAGTAGAAGTAACTCTATTAAATTGACCTCCCTAGGAACAAACTTTAACTATTAGCTTGGGTATAATTTTCTAATTGCAACCTAAGTTTATCTACAACTATCTATTGCCATAGGGGAAGAATGGAGTCTAAATAGGGCCACTAAATCTAAACTATGGGCAACTACCACTAACCAATAGATAACTTTTTAGATGTAGGGAACCATTTTTTAGTGCCAAAAGATCCTTCCTCTATTAATTGAGGGTTTTATAAAGCTACAATTACGTTCTTTTACAAAAAAAAAATCATTATTTTTTATTGAACAAATGGCTCCTCAAATCCAACAAGTTGTTTTTTGGTGTCAAAAGACCCTCTTTTTAGTAAATTCAAGGGCTAATTAAACTCCAATTTAATTTAGTTTTTTTTAAGTAAAATAAATAAATTTCTTCATCAAATGGCTCTTCCTATCCAAAGAGTCAATTCTTCATGCCTTAGGACCCTCTTTCTATTAATTTGGGAAGTTATTTGAACTATAATTTTCTTAAATTCTAAATTAAGAAAATAAATTTATGCAATAGGGGACTTGCTAGATAGGGGGAGCCATTTCTTGGCGCCAAAGTGCTTCTCCTCTATTCATTAGGGGGATTATTAGAATTGTGATTTCAATTTTTTTTTCAATTTTTTTCTTAAAAGTATTTTTTTTTAATTCAACATATTACTCCTCAAATTCAAGGAGCCAATTCTTGTGTCAAATATCCCTCCCTCACTATATTGAGGGGATTTGCTTGAAGAGCTTTGATTCATTGTGAGGATCTTCAAAGCTAAGGAAAGACTTTTTGGAGCTTTAGGAGGGCTAATCCACATAGAAATGCCATTTTTTAGTGCCAAAGGGCTTTTTCTTAATTTTTTGGTATGGCATTGGATACTCTTGGTGACATAGAAGGCTCTTTATATCCCAAGATTCACTTCTAAATACGAAGAGATTTTCCCTTAATTCTTTTACTATGTCATAATTATTTAATTAGACTCTTCATGCCATAAAAGGCTTTTCCTATCCAAGAATTTTGTTTTAAGTATCAATGGACTCTCCCTAGCAAGGCTCCTCGAATCTTAAGAGTCCTTCTTTGGTACCAAAGGCTCTTCCAAAAGGGCTTCTTTCAATCCGAGAAGCCTTTTCTTGGTACTAAACAACTCTACTAAGGAAAGTTCTTTTGAACCCAAGGAGGGCTCCTTGGATTCTAAAAAGCCCTTCCTCAATGCTAAAAGGCTCTCTAACAAAGGCTCTTTAGAATCCAAAGATGGCTTCTTGAATCCAAGGAGCCCTTCCTTAGTGCCAAAAGATTTTCCAAAGAAGGCTCCTTGGATTCCGAAAAGTCCTTTTTAAGTGCCAAAGACCTCTTCCAAACAAGTCTTTTTAGAACCCAAGGAAGGCTCTTTGAAGTCAAGGAGCCCTTCCTAGTGCCAAAGACCTCTTCCAAAGAAATTGTCTTAGAATCCAAAGAAGGCTCCTTGAAATCAAGGAGCCCTTTCTTGGTGCCAAAGTAACCTTCAAGGAAGGCTCTTTTGAACCCAACAAAAGCTCTTTGAGTTTGAAAGAATCCTTCCTTCTTGCGAAAGGACTCCCCCAAATAAGTTGTTTTAAAAACCAAAGAAGGCTCCTCAAAATCAAAGAGCCTTTTTTGGTGCCAAAGGGCTTTTCAAAGAAGGCTCTTTGGATTTCAAGGAGCCTTTTGGTACTAAAGAACTCTCCTAAACAAATTTTCTTAGAACTCAAAAAGGCTCTTCAAAATCAAAGAGCCTTTTTTGGTGCCAAAGGGCTTTTCAAAGAAGGCTCTTTGGATTTCAAGGAGCCTTTTGGTACTAAAGAGCTCTCCTAAACAAGTTTTCTTAGAACTCAAAAAGGCTCCTCAAAATCTAGGAGCCCTTCTTTGGTGCCAAAGGGCTGTTCTAAGAAGGCTCCTCAAAACCCAAAGAAGGAGCCTCAATCTCGAGGAGCCTTTCCTTAGTGCCAAAGAACTCTTTCAAACAAATCTTCTTAAAACTCAAAAAAGATTATTTGAAATCAAAGAGCCCTTCTTTGGTGCCAAAGGGCTCTTTAAAGAAGGCTATTTAGAACTCAAAGAAGGCTCCTCAAATTCCAAAGAGCCTTTTGGTGCTAAGAGCTCTCCTAGACAAATCTTCTTAGAACTCAAAGAAGGCTCCTTAAAATCAAGGAGCTCTTTTTGGTGCCAAAAGGCTCTTCATAGGTCCTAAGGATTTTTTATTGGTGCCACCCACACCACTAGCAAAGCTCAATTTTGGATATTGACTTATGCGGTATTGCGGTGTTTGTATTTGTTTAAGTACTATAATGCAATAGAATCAAAATATTTTATTTGAAGACTAAGCTATAATGATTTAAAATGTATCAAAAATAAGATTTTATTAAACTTTAGACATTTAATATATGAAAATAAATATTTTCTTTACTAAATGTAATCTCTAAATTTGATTTCTTCTAAAGATAAAGTACGTCTAAAGATACATTTTTTATTTTATATGTACAATTTTATTTTTATATTCTTTCAAAATAGATATCACTAAATCCTTCAATGATGTAAGATGCATATTCTATATTAATTTTGTATCAAAAAAATATTCTTTTTTCCAAAAAATATATATTGGAAATTCAAAAGTGTAGTCCCCATGTCCCTTTGATATGTCAAAATGTTTTTTTAAATCATCAAAAGTAGAGAATAATCAAAGAAGTTGATTCATAAATATTTAAATCTATAGGAAAAAACTAATAAAATTGATAAATGGTTTGAAAGTGCAATAATGTCAAAGTTGGACTTACAATTTTTTTAGTAAAATCCTCATTTAGATTGGTTCTTTTGATTCTAAACATACCCTTTGTAATCATGCATACTACTCTTTTTCCAACAACAATTCCAATTACTTTTAGACAATGCCATTTCTTTGGGAGAATTCCATAAAGAAGGTGATGCATTATTGCATATATTGATATAGCATCCTTTAAATGTCCTCTCAAAAAAAATCTCACTTTATTTAGTATTTAAGCTTCACCTTAGTATTTCAACTACTCTCGTTCTTATTTAAGAATGTTTTGATCTTGTGAATATTTATTTAGCTCCAACTAATGACAAGTTAGTACAAGTTTGGTCTAAAGCCATGTCTAAGCAAACTATGTTAACTTTCTACTTTAAAGGCTAAAACCTTTACCAAGTTCTATGATTTCTATGAGGAAAAAGAAAAGACAAAGATATTCCATTAAAAGCTCAATCCAAAAATGAGAAACATATAAAAAGATAATGTAACCTTTTGCATAAATATGCTACTCCCTCAAAGAGTCAAGGATTCTTGAATTTTTATTTCTTAAAAAAAAAACTATCTTTTTTATGAAGAAATTATACTATCATTAATCTTCTTATATTCTTTTGAAAATATTACTTGAATGTCATATTTGAATGTGAGGTAAATTAATTCATACTTAGTGGTGGCTTAACCTCTAAAGTCCCAAGGCCTTATTTTCATCAAAAAACACTCAAAACTACCATTTCTATTTCAATGAGCAAAATTTTTTTAAATCATTATTTTTCCATATCTAACTATAGGATCTTGCACTAGAATATTGTAAAAAATGTGTGGAAGAAATTTCAAAATCTTTGATTGTGTAGATTGAAAGCTATTTGCATTTAAAAAGAAGAAATTATGTTTTTTGTTACTTGGCTTCACTAGAGTTTTTGCCTTTGAATGAATCAAAGCTTCACATGTAGACAAAATTATAATTTTTGAAATAAAAATAAATAAATAAAATCAACTTTTTGTGAATTTTTTGGTGTTGCCCCTTAAACTATATTTTGGACTTTGAGTGGTATAACTTTTACTCCTAGCTAGGCAACTATTGAAATAAACATTGTTTTTCTAAAAAACTAACATGATTTTCTATCTTCAAAAAAAATTTCAAGAAATCATTTCAAGAATTGAAGTTACACAATTACACAAGCCTATCATAAATTCCAAGAGTCCTCATAGGGACTTTGGTATTTGGGGTCTTTAGGGGTCAGTGCAAACAATTGAGGTTCTATATACAGTGTAAAAAATTCAAGATTTTAGCTCATAGCTAATAATTGGAATATTTGTGGATTGAATCTACTTCTTTTAACTAGCAACATGATGGTTACATTACATGAAATTTGAAGGTTCTACAAGATTGTGGATTCTTGAGCCCTAAAAATGTTAGAAACGTTGCTATTGACGCAATCTAATATGGTCGAGAGAGTGTCATGTCAGATCTCAAAAAAAATTCAAAAATAATAATTTCAAATCTTTTTTGCATTTTAAGAATTAATTAATTGATTTTTTGAATTTTTTTCTAATAGCCGACCATTCCTTTGCTATGGAGGAGATAGTAAAGTGAACAAGCCTAAAACAGGCTTTTATTGCCCTCAAATCCCCTCTAATGACTTTTTTCAGATGGCAATGTGTAATTAGAACTCATAAATGTTGGTGTTAGCATAGGAATAAATTTAGTCAACTTTAGACGTTATTAATGTTTGAAAAGAAATATAAATTTTAATTGGAAAATTATGTCTTTTTTTAAATGGTTTTATAATGCCATGTGAAAACAAGTCCCTAGTTTCTAAAAGTCTATCTACTTTTGATTGAAGATACTTAGACATTAACCCTTGTCTTAAACAATCAAGTTTTAGTCCCATTCTATAATTATCTATCATTCAATGTAATAAACAATAAATGTATTTCATCCAACAAAGTCAATTATAAAAAATTCATCCAAATCCATTCATCCTTTTTAGACTCATTTATAGCCAAATTTTTCAATCCTAAACCATGGATATAGACATCATATGTTGAAAAGTTTTAAATTTTTTATGAGTTTATCTAAAACCGCTCACCACTTATCGCTCAATGTCCCCTATTCATACTTTAGCAACTTTGGATCTTTGGATCCAATGACAAATGAAGGACCACATTTTTTTCTCCTCTATCCTTTGAGCCTCCTATAAATCAAGTATAGTCTTCAATTTCCAAATTGTTAAGATTTCCATAGCTCACTGAATGCCTTCATGGAATTGAGGAGGCTTCTGGGTCTAAATGTGCTTATGTCTTGCAAGTATATAAGCTTCTTTGAAACCAAGAAGGTATTTAGGCCATCTTTGTGCATAATTATTGTCTCTAAAGCTATGAGCCTCCTCGGAATCCAAGAAAGCATTTAGGCCATCTTTGCTCATAATTATTGTCTCTAAAGCTATGAGCCTCCTTGGAATCCAAGGAAGCATTTAGGCCATCTTTGCTCTATATTATCATCTCCCTATGAGCCTCCTTAGAACCGAAGTGGCTCTTAGGGACTCCTTGCAAATGTGGTATATAAGATGATTTCACTACTTGATCAATTCATGTAGGAATGTTTGAGAGGAGTGTTTGGGAGTGTTTTGCTAACCCAGAGAAAAATACTTGTGAGTTTGGGACCACCAATCTAATTCAAACCATCGATGCTTATGATTATTGTCTCCCTAAAATCCTCTTTGGAACCAAAGAGGCTTTTAGGACCCTATATAAGGTTGATGTGTGTACATTATAATGTGAACAATTTACATCAATTGCATCTACATTAAATGAATGACCCTTATTCATCTTCAAATTAGATGCTTTATGATGCCATTGACTTCATTTAATATGAAAAATCTAGAGCGAGAATTCTTTTCATTAACCAACTTTTATCTACATTTATTTGTCATTGTCTTCATCCATCCAGAGCAATAGATGAAATAAGTGATCTACATCAAATTTTTTTTTTAATTTAAAAAACTTCATTTCTAATTGTAGAATTAATGGTAATTATGAAATCTAAAAATATAATAAATAGAACATTCATCTCTCAAATGCTACTGCTCATTGCTTGTTGCTCCTTGTTCATACTTTAGCAACCCTATTTGGGAAGAGGGGAACTTGCTTGTACATTGCTACCATGGATGACATGATGCGGTCTATTCAACAATTGACTAATTACTAGGCACATCTCCAAGGGTACACATCCGACATTGGTCTCCACTTACATGAATTTTGCCTTTGAGTTATAAGATGAACCATAAATCCAACAAAATTTGCCAAGGTTGTCTCCAAACTACCAGATGCTTATCTATTTTGCACCTAGAATTTAGACTTCGTAAACAAGATCAGGCACAAAAGCAAGAGTATCAATGCCAACACCAATATTGACACAAGAAAGAAAACCAAGCACAATACGTCTTCATACTACCAAGGTGCTTGAAGCAAACTGCAACCTTTCTCTATGGCACATTGCTAGGTATAAGAAGGAAGGAAAGACTTGTTATAGGGTTCAAGTAGAGATGAAGAAGAAATGTGGATACAAAATAAATAAGTCGAGTAAGAGTGGAATACTGACACCTATCTACAATGGCCGCATGATAGAATATGGAACCAAAGTGTGAACCTTGTGATTGTCACTTGGGTCTCGGAATTTTCTTTTTTTTCTTTTTTACTCATTTTTATCGGTAATTATGGTAAAAAAGGCTAAAAAAGTGGAATTAGAGAGTAATTGGGAGAAACCCTATGTTTATGGGATGGTGTTCCCAAAAGTCTTGAACTCCATAAAAGTTGCATATTATTGACTTTAAAAGTCTAATTAAGTATTTAAGCACTAATATAGAAGATTGGAAGTAGTTCTAGTATGGAATTGAAGATGGTGTAAACACTAAGACTTTGGAAGAATTTGGCCCACAATAGTACAAGCAACCACATGGGCTAAGAAAGACAAAGCAAAATCCATGAACATTCTAGAAGGTAGTCATAGTATTTCATGACAAAGAAGCATGCAAGGAGTGTAACGGTGAAGCCAAACTACTAGGATTCCTTTGCACAGGAATGATTCCTCTCCAAAGGAATTAAAATATTAAGATTTTCTTATACGGAAATGATTCCTCCTCAAAGGAATTAAACTGCCAATAAACCCCTTGTACAGAAATGATTCCTCCTCCTCGGAATTAACATTCAAGGAAGTAAATTTATTTCTCCTTGGGAAACTACAAGATGAATTTAAAATTTTGCCTAAAGGATTTGAGGGCTTCCTAGAAGTGGCCCAAAAAGTTTCAAGAATTTTCAAATTGCAAAACATGACTCCATGGGAAGTCAACCAAAATTATCAAAAGTGAATAAATTCATATAAATTCATCCAGTGATGGTAAAATCTCACTAAAAATTAGGACAATGTGTTTAAATCTAAATAAGTGCCTAATCAAATTTTGCAACATTTTGATAGCAGCAACTACTTGAACCAATGGCGTTAATGATTTTTAACAGAAGTTCAAAACATTTTGTATATTAACTTTCAAAGTACAACTATACGAAGGCCAAATTGAGTCTTATTCTCTCTCTCTCTCTCTCTCTCTCTCTCTCTCTCTCTCATTTTGGTCCTTTTGGACAACCCTAGCTAGACAAAATTAACAAAAGACGTAAATCTCAAAACTTAGGTTTTCCACCTTTTGTACTGTAGTAAAAAACACTATCTTTCATGAGGGATTTAAGGTAAATATTGGGGTTTAAAAGGCCTCTAGGTTAACTTGGGTTTTTTAGAGCCAGCGAAGTAGTCCATTTCTCAGTTGGAGTTTTTTTTCCAAAAATTAGAGAAGGATCAATAGTAGGGTAAAAATAGGCATAGTGATTACTGAATTTAGTATTTTTTTTAGTTTACTTAAGTAGTTTGTAATGTAAATAGAGGTAAGTAGGGACCTCGGAAACATATAAAAGCACCCCCATCGACTCTCTTTGCATCCCCTCCTTGTACTTCATTAATGTCATTTTGTAGCATGTGTAGAGTTCTTTGGTATGTACTAAGACTCTTGTATTTTCATTATATTCAAGTTTTGTCTTGTGTTTCTTCAAGTTCTTCATTGTGAAGTTTGTTGCAAAGGATGTGGGGTTCCCTTTGATCATATTTGTATCATTGTGGTGTCAGTATTAACATTAAAAAGTTTCCAACCAAATTCTAACGATGTCGTTAGTTGGGGACTCTTAGACTTGATTATACATGTGTTGATTGAATCTTTCTAACCATTTCCAAGCATATTGATTGTATGGGATTTCACAACTCCATATTGAAGAAAAAACCCTAGCATGAGCTTGGAAATACGTGGTTCTAATGCTATATTGAATCTTGGCTTTGATTAAGAGACTTGGATGGGAACCAAGCTCTAAATTTTTATGTTGTAGAGAACCTTTGCTCAAAAGTTTGGGGCTAACCACCCCATATGGCGAAGCTTCGTCCCTCTTTCTAATTTTTTATTCTACTTGGTTATATTTTCCTATTTCAATTTTATTAAGGGGTCCCATGGGAGATCCAAAAGGTGAGCAATAGCCTGATTTTAAAGTTGTGTGTGTGTGCAAGTACTATTGGAAGGCCCATATAAGATTCCCCTAGGAAAAACAACCAGTTGACGAGATAAGCACTTGCCTATCAACTTTGTGTCTTTGTAATTTGCTTCTAGTAGGAATTTGAAGGTCCCAAACATAATGATTAGCTCTCCAATGTGAGCCAATGAAGTTTCATCATTCCAAAATCTATTGATTAAATTCCAAAACTAGAATCAAAAGTCTAGCCATCCAAAGGCATACTTTTTAGCTTTTATATTAGAACCATGGCCCAAAATATATTGATTAGTCCCAAATTTGAGCCAATAAGGCCCAACGATTCCCCATAAGCATATTGATTAGCTTTCCAACCCAAATTCAGAGGCTTAGCCACCCAAAAACCATATTGGTAGTCTCAAACAAGAGCCACTAAGGCCCAACCATCAAAAAATCATATTGGTTAGCCTCAAAACGTGAACTAGTAGGGCCCAACCCGAATATATATTGATTAGCTTTTATATTAGAGCTAGAAGTTCAAGAATATACTAATTAGTTCCAAGCAAGAGCCATTAAAGCCAACCGTCCAAAACCATATTGTAGCTTCCTAAACCAAATCCAAAGGTCAACCAGTCCAAAAAACCATACTAGCTAGTCCAAACGTGAGCTAGTGGACCATCCATCCCTTTATATGCATACTCATTAGTTTCCAATCAAAATCCAAAGGCCCAGCTAGCCCCAAACCATATTGTTAGCTTTCCAAACCAAATCCAAAGGCTCAATTAGCCTTAAAAACATATTGATTAGCCCACAACATGAGCCATTAAGGCCCAACCCCATAGACATATTGATTATCTTTGATATTACAACCAAAGGCCCCCAAACCATATTGGTTAGTTTTCCAAACTAGATTCCAAGGCCCAACCGTCCAAAACCACATTGTTAGCTTCCCAAACCAAATCCAAAGGCTCAATTAGCCCAAAAAATATACTAAATAACTCCCAATGTGAGCCATTAAGGCCCAACTCCATAGATATACTAATTAATTTTGATAATAGAGCCAGCCATTCCAAAACCATCTAGTTAGCTTCTAGACCAAATCTAGAGGTTAGTCAACCTTTTTAAATATATTGATTAGCCCCCCCAACAGAATATAGAAGCTCAGCTAGCCCAAAATCTATACTAGTTAGTCCAAACATGAGCCAATAAGGCCCAGATTCCATAAACATACTAATTAACCTTTATATTAGAGCCAAAGGCCCAAAAAACATATTGATTCGTTCCAAACGAGAACCAAAGGTTAGCCATCCTTTATAAGCATATTGATTAGCTTTCCAAACAAAATCTCTAGTTCAACCATTCCCAAACCATCCTGGTTAATCCCAAACAAGGTTGACAGGACGGTCGGACGTTTGGGACGTCCGAACGCGGACGCTGTGTCCGCTGACATTCACGGGCGCCGTTCGCCCCATCTGCCCGTCCGCCCCGTCCTGTCCACCCCGTCCGTCCGCCTTCTAACAGCGGGAGGGACACTACGTCCGCTGGCGTCCGGATGTCCGGACGTTCGGACGTCAGGGTTACGGACGCTATTTTGGGGCGGACGTAGAGATTCGTCAACCCTGATCCCAAACTAGAGCCAATAGATTAGCTATTCTTTTAAACACACTGATTAGTTCCAAATGTGAATAGTAAAGCCTAGCCATCCTTATAGGCATATTGATTAGCTTCCCAAACCAAATTCAAGGACCTAACTCTTAGCCCCAACCGTAAGCCAATAAGCCAGCCATTCAAAAATTATATTGATCATGTCAAAAGACAAGAAACAAGCATATTGTCCAGTTCACTAGTGTACAACTGAGTGGAACCAGCATACAATTTCCACATACTGGTCCAACCACCTGAGTGTGATATTATTGTTGAAAACTTCTCTAGCTATAGAGCAGTTAGACAGAACAAGGCATGTAAGCAAACTCACATTCCCTAACCTCAATTGATTTGGCATTGTTTCAAAAAAAGTGTATACCGGAAGGAAGGAAATTCGAGGCACCATGGACGTGTGCAAGTTTGAAGGCAATTCAAATTGTTTAAGAAGCAGGTGTGCACATATCCTTCAAGTGGTGAAGAAGATGGCTCCAACTTCGAAGGAATCTTAGCATCCCCGCCACAAGCCAAAGTCAACCATTAAAAAAGACAAGGGAAAGGAGTCAAGTGACTAGGATAATACTCTAGAGCTAAACATATTAGCACCTCGATAGGAATATTTAGCAAGGGAATATCTAGGTTTATAAACTTAGTAGTTGTATTTTCAAAAAAGATTAAATTCCTTCAAGATTTGGTTGAGAAAAATCACCAAAATTTAGGAACTTCTTTAAATTCAAAAATTCATAAAAATTAGCATAGGGATTTAGTAGGAAGTAGATTAGGCATATTATAAAGGATTTCACAAATTCAAGAAAAAAAAAAAAAAAACCTGGAAGAAGAAAAAATCAATGAAAAAAAGAAGATGGAGAAAACACATGAGATAGACACCCAATTCAACCACGAGGAGAGTAATAATGTGGAGGTAAGCAATTAATTACAACCTTCTTAAAATTGTTTTATTAAAATTATTTGTTCAAAGAATTAAGTTAAAACCAATGTAGGAATTGTACTTTATAATAGAAATTAAATAGGAGAAAATTCTAAAAGCCTTTAAATACAATAATGAATATAAAGAAAAATCTTTAGAGCACAAGAATTCAAGTTAAAATTAAATAATTAATCTAATATAGAACTTTTAATGAATCTTTTTAAATTGAATGATTAGAATCATATAAAGATTACTTTTAAACATCTAAAAAGCTTTATTTAACAATTAAATTATTATCCAATAATTTAAAAAGTAAACCAAAGTCGTAATAAAAGAAATTGGAAGAGTCAATCAAAGTTGACCAAGTTTCTATTAAACTTATAATTTAGCTAGAATACAAAAATAGAATTTTACCCATCAAATAAAATCCAATTTTGATAGGTAGAACATCCACAATTGAAGGATGCAGTTTTGAAGTGTGAAAACATCCAAACTTCATCCATAAAAATCTTTTAAAAATCACGATAGAATTTCTAAATTTTCATCATTTTGAGAAGAGGATAAGAAACTCTACAAATTAGCTTAGGTATTTTTCTCCTTACTTATTTGGCCCCTTAGTTTTCAAAGGCCCGAATTCGCTAAAAATTGTCATAAGTATTAATAAATCAAAAGTAAAATCAAACGTAGGAATAACAAAAAGCTCCATTGCTTGAAAGGCAACTTGTTGTTACAGACCAAAATCACCTATAGAGTTAATGACAAAGAACCTAGTTGTGCATATTTGGTCTCAAGGGTGGAGATCAAAATACTCACATAAGGTCATAATCAACTTTGATTTTTGGTTCTACACAAATGATCTTATGCGTTGTGCAAGAGGCTCTAAGGTGAAGTAGGTTCATGACTAGCTTCTTCTTCCAAATGTGTGGCCTATTGCTTGTTGGACACATCATTCTCATCAAATCAGAGATCCTTTCTTTAAAAGAAGCAAATTTTCAATTCTAAATTAAAGAAGTAGACAAATCAGTACTCCACCTCTTTAATGAAGAAAGTATAGAGAGAAGTGCGTCTTTTCCTTCACTCAAAACAATCAAACAACTTAAAACCATTTGACAATGATATGCATTCCACAAAGCGACTGGGGAGGACCATCTAGCGGAACCTTAATGTGCCTATTGTTGACCACTGCAACAAATAGAAGATGGCAAAGCTATCATTGAATCCGTAGTTGTTATTCCATATCTTAGCTATAATACAGTGATAACTCTTATGTCTAGTATCATTTCCAACCAAAAGGTTTATCAAATCACAATTTCAAACTTCCCTACTTGTACCTACAAAGACTTCATTACCATGAGTAGAGTTGTACTTGGTAATAGAAAATCATGGGTGAATTGTAAACATTTGTATTATGTCTTTAGATTTATTTGCAAGACAAACTTTGAGGATGACAAATATATACATGCACCAAGTTTAATTTTGATGAAGTGAAGTAACTTCTTGTAGGTAGCAATCTATAAGATGTTGTCTATCCATCTTATAGTAGATAGTAAAACCACTTATGTTTAAAGGTGGGTATATCTAAAATAGTCCATTGAAGTAGTTGCCACATACCTTAAATACAAATTACTTTAAGATAGTCCACATAGTTCATGACACCCTATCAACTACTCAAATCATTTGTAAAATTGTGAACATTAAACAAATACATATGAAAAAACTGAATTTAGCCAAACAACAATGCAGGATGAAATGTTACTATTCTTCAAATTGAAAGCACTCCATGGTTTAGAGAAGCACTTAACTACAACCAAATAACGTTGTTCAATACAATTGATTGTTACATATATCTACAAATGAACATTCAAAGTGCAACTCAATTCAAAGAAGCATTAAACCAACCTCAAAATAGTTTTGAGGTCAAAATTAATAAAGTTTTGAGGTCAAGCTGGTCAACCATGCAAATTTTAATGATTTTGTAAAATTAAAATTAAAAATTAAAAATCACTCTTTTGTTAAAGACATATTTAGGCCATGTTTAGCAATGTGCAATGAAAATCTTTTTTGAATGGATGATGGATGGATGAAGTTCATTCATACATAAAATCTATAGTTGTAAAATCAACTTGTTCAAAATGCTAATCCTTCATTAATAGACGTTTATGCAACATTTGATTCTAAAATTGATTATTTTTAATAAAAATTTGGTAAATTCTTTTGTAAATTCTTTTTGACATTATTATATTTAGGTTTAACAACCTTATTTATTACTTTGACATGTCTATTTTTAGTAAAAATCCTTACAATGAGCGCTCAAATCTAATTGCTCATTGCTCAATGCTCAACACCCATCATTCCTTGCTCATATTCTAGCATTGTTGAGAGTCATAATGTTCAAAGTAGTAAAATAAATTTTTTCCAATATTTTCCAAGGATGAATTTCCAACTTTAATACTTCTTTAAAAAAATGCATGTCTTCCACTATTTGAGGGATTTGATATTGGTTGAAAATCTACCAACAAAATTCAAGAAAAAAGAACTTCCTTTCTATCCTTTGAATAATAATTAGTACTTGGAAGGGTGCATAAGACAATAGAAAAAAAACTAAATTGCTAATAAATCTAACATAGAGTTGAAACCAAGATTGATGCATACTAATTTCAATGATAAAAATGTTATAGAAAACCATCTAAACCCTATGCACTTTTTTGTTTTTAAAAATTATGAAAATTAAATTATCTCCTTAAGTTCCTTCACTATGTTTTCCTCAAAAATATTTGAAAACTGCCATTTCTAGTACAAGTACCAAAATTTCTGAAAAAAAACCCTTTCATTGACACATGTAACCATAGGATCTTATATTATGCTGACTTTAGAACACTTGGTAAGAATTTCAAAAATTTCCACTGCTTGGATTACAAGATATAAACATTCAATTTTACTTAAATCATTTTTCTGGCCCTGCAAAAAACAAGGCAGTTGTACCTCACAAGCTCACTTTTCTATGAAAAAATGTCCAAAATGGTGGTGCTCTTTTGGATTTATTTTCCTAGACAAAATAGATACATGTTGTAAAAATTTCAAATCATTTGGAATTGTATATCATATAGAAAAAAATTAGTAAGTAGAAAAAAATAGAGAATGATTCAAAGTACTAAAATTCTTAAGATTTTACTTATGAAATTTAAAAATATCAATTCCAATGGTTTTAGTGTTAAAATAAACACTCTACATCCTATGATTTTAATTTTTTTGAAAAAATATTGAAAATTGAATTAAATAAATGACTTCAAAGTTTATTTTAGAATAGAAAATCTAAAACTTACCGCAAACTAGAACTCATAACTTTTGACTCATCGATCAAAATGGAATGATTCAAAGCTTTCCACTTATGTATAAATCTTAAAAATCAATTTCCAATTTTTCTTTTTGAAAATTTTTTTTTTTCTTATCTATCCAGATTGCTCGCCCAAGGAAAAAAACAATATAATTATTATGCAATAACTTTTTATTCTTCTTTCTACATGTCATGAAGTTTAGTGGACATGAAAGATCTTCTTTTTCCACACCTTCTATTAAAATTTTATCTTGAAATATGCAAATTTCTAATCACAAGTACTTGTCCAAAATTGCTATATTGCTAAAAATAGCAAGCTTGTCTTTTAGGGGTTAAATTTTCTTTCATTTCAATAGTGACAAGCATCAAATTATTCCAAAAAAATGAGGAATAATTCTTGTTACAAGAGCTAGTAAAAGAACAAGAACACCATATTGTTAATTGCATTTGCTAGATTACATGAAATATTTATCCAATTTCATTTCTATTGAAAATCTTTTCTTTCAATAATCTAATGAAGTCAAGATTTCATTGACTTTGAGAAAAAAAAAATTAAAGTGAAGGGTTTTGTAGTTAGGTTTTTGGAATCCCTATTCCAAACGCTACCAAGTTCGAACACCAGGGAATGATTTATGTAAGGTTAGTGAAGTGTGTTCAAATGTCACTTTGTACTTAAGTTTTGAAGATAGAATAAAAATTCCTTTTTATTCCCACTAAATAGCCCAAGAAACACTCAACAGTCCATTATAAGATAAAAGACTCGGCATGCATGTCCCTGTCCTGTCTAGTGTACTACTGGCTCATGACAATAGTTCTGGGACAATAGTTCAATGTGGACTGACTTGTGTATGAATGTAGTGCAGGACTTAGACTTTAGTACAGCCCACTATAGTACTTTGAAAATAGTACAAATATATGTATTCAATATTTCAAAACAAAGTAGAATTAAGGGTTTGGAAAGGCTTACAATAAGTCACCCCAAGGCTCTAGGACAATATGGCCAATATCAAGGGTTAGTACGACCTACAACCCCAAAATCACAATAAGTCAAGCAAGATACTTACTGTTTTACTAATAACTCACTAGTAACCTCACCCTTACTTCACCAATGAACCTAAACACTCTCTTCCCTTAATGTTATCTCTTTTATTGGACAATAGGTCTACCATGCATGAGAAGTCTCTTTCCTTTCTAACCTTCTTTTTAAAATACTTAAACAAGTCCCTATTACTCCCACCTATAATCTAGACTTATAACCAAATCCTAAGTTATCCTAATCTAAACCCTAAGACTCTAAACCTTACTAGGAAGACAATATGGTCTTTTGATTATTCAATTATAATTTAATTATTTAAAAGATTAAAATAAGTTTCCTAAATTCCAATTCTTTAAATTACCAAAATTTAAGTTAAGTTTTAAATGTAAATTCAATTTCTTAAATTGAAACTTAAATCATTTACAAACGACAATAGGTTCCTTTTTAAATTTATATCAATTGGGTATTTTTGAAAATTAATAACTTTTTACTGTAGATTTTGATTACTGTAATTTCAAAACCAATAGATAAAATATTCTATAATCTATGATAAATAATCAAAACTTAACTAGATATTTTGTAATATGAATTTAAAGTATAAGGGAAAATATCCTCAATTTATCACTAAATCCCTAATTGTGTAACAATGACTTTTAACTGTAAGAATTGGTCATATTTGGAAATTGATAACTTGTAATGAACCCAATAATTTCAATAATTTTAAGTTCCAGCAGCCCATATATTCTATATTTTATTATATAGAATCAAATTTTAATAAATTGAATTATTATAAAAATTCAAAATGCGAACTAAAACTCCTAAATTTACAGCTAAATCTCTAACTTAAACTTGAAACAAGAGGTCATTAGCTGTAAAAATTGGGCAAATTCAGAAATCAATCCCTTTGACACATGATGTACAAAATCAGTAAACTAAAGTCCATTAAGAACCTTATTCTATAATGTGTTACCAGATTTCAATAACTAATAAAAAAAATAAAAAAATTTATATTAATAACTTCAAATCATGGAGATCAAAATCTTAAAGTACACAGCACCCAACATCTTTCAATTATGTGACAATAAGTCCTCTGGCTGTAAAACTTAGTCAGATATTAAAATGCATAACTTTTACATACAATGACCAAATTCAGTATTCTAAACAGGATTAGAGAATCTTTACTATAATGAATCACCAAACATCATAATTTAATTAAATAAACAAAAATAATAATTTTAAAAACACAAGATGAAATGCCTGATTTGTGCACCCTCCCAGTACTTTCAATTACACCGGCAAAATAGCAGCATTGAAACAGCACATCAACAATTGATCACACCGCACTCTTGACAAATTCAGCACAATTCGAGAGCAAACAAAAATTTATTTTTTTATTTTTTTATTAAGCATTAAGATTTACAGCACAATTTCATCGCACCAAGAAACACACAACACAGGAGAACGAACAAAAATGCAAAAGAGAAGAAATTGCAAGGAACAACAAAAATATAGGTTGAATTCAGGGGTGATCAGAAAAGCTGTGAAACGCTTCGCGGCCGGTGCGACTTCTCTATGCACCTCTTGAAACCCTAGGTTCCTTATCTTTTCTGTTTCCCTGTTTTTTTCCTTATCTTTCTCCTTTTCCTTTAATTTTTATCTTTTTCTTTCTAGAACTTTTACTTTTACTTTTACTTTGCCTTTTTGCCCTTTTCTAGTAATTTGTAGCTACTTACTAAAATATCTTTGTACTTTTTGGAACTTTTAATGTACTTTGGACTACTTTAACACTAACTACTCAATATATATATAATATAGGAAATGTCATAGAAAATCGAAAAAGTTCTATAAAAAGCTTAAAAGCTAGACTACAGGTTTTGCACACAAGAAACTATATAATGTAAAATATCCAAGAAATGAAAATAAATATAAAAAAAGCTCTCTAATTACACTACAAAATGAATGAAATTTTTTTTTTAATTAAGAGAGTTTGTGGTACCATTTTGGAGAAAAACTAATTACTTTCTAGCAAAATTTGGCCAATCCTTAGAGCAAAATTTAAGTTGGAAAGTCATAATCATCTTTTAGAAGTCTCCATAGACTATTCCTTAATCAACCCCTAAAAGATTAAACTGAGTTTTTTGCCAACATAGTAATTTTGGGAAGCTCACTACAAAAAGATGTTTTTTTCTTTGAAATTTTTACACAACATGTGCCTAAAGAGTAGCTTTAAAGCACAACAATTTCAAAACTTTTGACTTCATGGTTAAAAAGTCATTGTTTGATATGTAATTTTTAATGAATTGTGGCCTTATGGGCAACCATAGTAGCTCAAAAAATTATTTTTCAAATCAATATTTTCAAAAATAAAAATTTATAATTGATTTTCTAAGTTTTTTATATAATTATATGTGGAAAAGCTTTGAATAATTCCATTTTGATTAATGACATGGAAATTATGAGGAATTTTAGTTTGCAAGCAATTATGGAATTTCTACTCTAAGATAAACTTTAATGTCCTTTTTTAACTCAAATTTCAATATTTTTGGAAAAAAAATAAAAACATAGGGTATAGATTGTTTATTACAACATTGCAACCATTGGAATTGGCATTTTTCTATTTCATAACTAAACTCTTAACAATTTAGTACTTTGAATCATTATTTATTTTTTTCTACTTACTATTCTTTCCTATTTGTTGTACAATTCCAAATGATTTGAGTTTTTTCCAACATTTTGCAAACTTGACTTGAAAAATGAATCTAAAGAAGCATCACCATTTGGGAAATTTTTTCATACAAATGTGACCTTGTAAAGTGTAGCAGCCCGGTTTCTTGTAGGGCTAAGAAAAAGATTTTTGTCAATTCAAATGCTAATATCTTGCAATCTACATAGTTGAAATTTCTAAAAAAATTTCCACATCTTTTCAAACCACCATACTTCAAGTTCTTATGGTTACATATGTCCAAAGATGGTTTTTTTCCTAAAATTTGATATTTGTACTAGAAATGATCATTTTGGAGTGTTTAAGTGAAAACATAGTAAGAAACCCTTAGGGGTTAAAGCCATTAACAATTCAATTTTTCCTTCTATCTTTTATATGTATGCTTCTACTTAACAATTATTAAAGAAAGAAAATTTTAAAAATTGTTGAATTTTTTTCTCTTAGATTTTCAACTCAATTATTCATCATAAAAGAATTAAAAAAATCAAATTTTGTAAAGGGGTGATTGTAGAAATTACTTGTCCTATTTCTTGCCCCCTTCACTTTGGATGGGTGGTTTTTGCTCATAACTTTTGCATTATTTGTCTATTTGGTATGAAATTTAGAAGGAAGGTATATGTACAGTAGTAGTTTCAAATATTGAATACAATTTGAAATTTTTTGAAAATTATTTTATGATCTTTACCCTACCCTTGATTGGGTGTCTAGTCTACTTATTTTTAGGAATTTTAGTCTTATTTTTTACCCAAAAATGCGAATTCAAAGCCAAAAATAGGACATGTTGGAGGTTAACTAACATTACAAGGATTGATGATGAATTTTTATGAAAATAGAAATATATTGATTGCGCATAGGGGATCAATGTAACATTTCTTTGTGCAAAGGCTACAAAGAGGGAAAAAATTGCCTATAAGTATAGTAAATCATCCCATGATGATCAAATGATCCATGATAGACACCTTGGAAATGACCACAATATGTTTTTTTTAGTTTGTGAGATTTTGGCTTTTAATGTATGTCATACATGATAGTGATGGAGTGATTACTAACTTCAATAGGAACTTCTAATTTTTCTATGAAAAATCGTTGTAAGAATTGACTTTCTAGTTCTTCCATGTTAGAAAATACCATGTCTACTTTAGATGAGCAAAATGAATATGATGGATTCAAATTTTGTTGGTTCTAAGGTAATCTACAAACTCTTTTGGACAAAGATGCATGAATACCTCAAAAATTCATTAAAAAATTTCATGTTTTGTCAAAAAAGCATAATTCAAATTGTTTTCACTATTTCTCATACTTGCACTACTATGGCAAAAAATTGAAAAATTTCAACAACCACATGAGGTTATATTCTTAATTCTAACCATCATGGGTTGTTTTATCTTATTCATTAGTGCAATGCAAGTGCAATCTTCTTTAGCAAAATGGATTTTTAATGGAATTCTCTTTGAATTTTTTTATTTACTAAAAATGAAAAGATTCATAGACCTCTTTTCAACTATTTTTTGCTCCGATGGCTTTTGTAATACCCCACAACACTCTACAATATTGGATAGTATTGAATCAACAATTCAAAATTGCGGGGGGATTGTTGACACATTGTATTGGTAATAATTCATAGTATTGCCAATCTTATAGCCCAAAACTACATTTTTGATTCAAAATGTGAAGTATTTCTTGCAACCACCCAATGCAAAAAATTTAAGTCAAGAAGATTTAAAGTTTAATAATCTAATCACACAAGGCGCAAAAAAAACTTGTTTTCCTTATTTCAAATGCAACTATCTTGAAATCTATGTGGTTGGAGTTTCTGATTTTTTTTCCGCATTTGTATGTTAGCCTAGTGCAAAATTGTACAAATAGATATGTGGGAAAAAAATCATTATTTTTTGCTCAGATTTCCAATAGAAATGACTATTTTTCTTTTTTTTCTGATTGACTTTATAGGTTAAAAAATATATATGGAAAAGTATTCCTAACAAAATAAAAATCAAGCTTTTGTATAATTATCAAATCCTTTGCAGTACATGAAAGAAATAATTGGGCCTTCGAACTACTGCTCCAAAGTAACATCAGTAAGGTTTTCCACATTATTGCCACCCCTGCAAAAAAGAAGGTCACGCACTATGAAGTTCATGAATTAAAGATGTCAGAAACTCATAATAGTTTAATCACGATATTTCAAGGTAAAGGAGTACAAGGTAGCAAAATGCAATTATCCAAAGTCTTAAATTTGACAATTAACCAAATTAAATGAATTAATTTGACTTCATTTGTTTAATTGACAAATTAAACAAATGAAATCAAAATAGACCATATAAAGTGGCTTTTGAAGCTAGTTTTCCAAAGCATCAAGCTTCAAAGTTACCTACTTATCTTATTGAATTGATAAATGAGAAAACAAGCAATTTGTACAAGTGGGGTTGTAATAAAAAAAACAATCCATGTAGGGTATGTAAATTAGAAGGAACAAAAGGAGCTCAACCGCTTATAGTTATGTCAAATGCAAAAATTATGTTCAAAGTTGAATTGTGACCTCAATTAGTTTTAGTAGAATAAATATTTTGAAATTCTTTTTACTAATTTAATGTAGATAATCAAGATGAGTTTCATCTTCAAAAATTGGTTTGAGGATTTGAGACTCCAAGTTATGGACAAATTTTAGAGAAAGGTTGGAAGGGACATTTTTCTTGACATTTTCCAACACCTTATCTAAATTTTGTTCATAAATTTTTATTGGAGTCTCAAACCTCAAATCAATTTTTGGAGCTAAATTTAGCTTGATTATCCAACTACTTTTAGTTTGAATTTTTGAATTTTACTATGTCTAAAACCTAAATGAGGTCTAAAATTTAACTTTGAACCCAATGTCTACATTAACTTTTGACAATGAGTGACCAAGCTCTCAACATCAAATTATCCCATACTTTTTGAAGATTCATGATAGATAATTGATTTCATTACAAAAACAACCTCATTATCCTTCATTCACACCAAATTTCAATGAGCTAAGTCTTATACATTGCCATTAGAGAAATTTGTTCAAACATGATTGATGGTCATTAAACAATTTTGAACATTTGCTTTATTTTTCACAATTTAGGAAAACTCATTAGAGAATTTTTGGACTCAAGGAGGGCTGCTTAAAGCAGATGCGTCGGGAACTGCCCTCCCCTATAGTTTTGGGGAACATCTGTTCTTGACAAAAAATAAAAAAAATAAAAAATAAAAAATAAAAAATTTACTCTTGAAATGCAAAAAAAAAAACAGAAAAAAAATTTCATTTTTTTGGACGTGGTAGTCGCCATGCCACGTCAGTGAGTTGTTGTGGCCCCTTGCAGGGCTATTCCTACAATGTGGGATACTGGGATTCCATAGCCCCCCCGGGGTGAAAAAATCCTCTAATGGCTCAATTAGCATCTAAATTAAAGGTGTTCAATAATTATATTTAGGTACATCATAGTACCTTAACTTCCATTTTTGAACACTTTAAGTTGGATTTGGAGCCACTGATAGCTTGAAGGAAGCTTGGCAAGAATAGGGAAAAAATAAATATAGAGAACCAAAAAAGGTAAACTTTGGGGTCTTCTATGGGCTATAGAGCCGCCCTCCAAAGGCCTAATTATTTCTCTTATAAGTAATAGTATTCATGAAATATGCATCAATTTATAAGATAGTGAAAATTTGTACATAATTTTGATGATAAATTTATGTAGGCTAATATTTTGGAAATTCACTATTTTCAGTGTTTTCTAATTTTTCAGTATAATAGAAGATTAGAAATTGCTAAATTTTCTTCCAAGAGTTCATAATATTCCCAATTTTATCCACAATTGAGACAAAAGTAAGAAGTATTTCTTGCATTTCTAGTGCAACAAGGCTTACCACCATTCAAGGTAGTTTTTAACAAAATTTGTATCAATGCAACATTTGTGGCTAAATTTCCTCTCATGTTTTTTGGATGGGGTTACTATTGGTACATTGCAACATTGAATTTCCAAGACTTGATCTAAGACTTTGACTCTTTTCGATTTTATATATAGAATCAACAATGCAAAATTTGACCCAAACAAAAGATAATTTTAAAGCCAACTATCAGATTTTACAATTTATAATTTTATATACCTAATCTAAATTTTGGAAAAATTATATTTTGATTGAAAATTAAAAAATTCATTTGCTTTGGCATTAGTGTAGATTGAGAGTAACTTGGTCATCAAACAATTTGAAATTTTACTAGAGATTCAACAATTTCAAGGAAATCTTAACTTCTAAATTCCTAAGGCCGTTTTTCTGTCAAAAACCACTCAAAACTGCCATTTTTGCTGCGTTCATCCAAGAAAACAAAAAGAATCATTTTTTTATAATCTAATTGTAGAATCTTGTACTTCACTTGTCTTAACTCATGTGGTAAAAATTTCATGAAGTTTGATCATATAGATTGGAAGATATTAGCATTCAAAGTTGAAAAAGGAAGTTTTTTTGAAAACTGACTTGCAATTTAGATGACTTTGAACGCAAATTGTAGAATTTTTTTGCACTACAAATTTTGAATTTAAATTTTCTTATGTTGAAGAATTGAGTTGAAAGTCTAGGAAAAAAATTCAAAAAGAAAACACTTGATTTTCATTCTCTAAAAAAATGCTAAGTAGAAGTAGTTTCAAGATTGGAAAAGAAACTAAATCATTAATAACTCCAAGATGGAATTGAAAGACAATACTCCCAATGGTGAGATTGTTTTAGCAAGCAAACATAACATTCTCAAAATTTTTTTTGTGGAAAATTGTGAAAATTGCATTAAAAAATGAATCCTATAAGTTATTTTTTCAAGAAGATTTTGAAACTGCCCAAAAAATAAGATTGTCTTTAACTTTCTCATTATTAGTCCAAATAGAACAAATCAGAGCTTCACATATAGACAAAAATGAAATATTGCAAAAGAAAAAAAATTAAAATTTATTTTGATTTTTTGCAATTTTTTTTGTGCTACTCGCCGAGTTTAGTTTTAGACTTTTTGTGGTATAGCTTTTGCTCCCGGGCACCAATTGAAATAAAAATTATATTTCCACGTAGGTAATCAGTTTTTCTATCTTATAAAAAAGTTTCAAAACAATTTACCAAAAATTGAGGTCACATGAACCTGCCCAAAATCTGATTTGTCCCCTGAGGGGACAGTGGGAATTTAGGGGTTAATTGAATGACTTCTAAATTTAAAAAAAAATATACAATATAAGCCAGTTTTTATTGGAATGTTTTGGAAAAAATAAGAGCATTATACGACTACACAAGTGGTCAAAGTAGACAAAGAATAGTAGGGAAAACAATTTATATAGGGATGTGAAGTGAGGTTTTGTATCCAAAGGTAGAAACCACTCATTGCCAAGTCAAAACATTCAATAATTGGACAATTAAGTTCTTGGAAGAATTTTACACTTTTTTTAGGTTTAGCCAAAATACTAAACCTTTATACTAAAAAGATGTTAGAAAATAATTTCACTTGCCTTCCAAAATCCAAATGTGAATGGGATTCTCTATGAAAATATTATGAAATAGATTAAGGGTGAATGCAAGAAACCCCTTGCGGTTTTGTTGCATTGGCCACAATACTCATGATTTTTTTAGTAGTAGTGTAAAATTAAAAAAAAAATTTGAAAAAAATTTGAAAAAAATTTAAAATGTATAAACCTTTAAGAAGAAGGTACCCTATAAAGGAAAAGTATAAATTTTTTTTTTAAAGTAGGAAAACTAGAAAAGAGCAAAATCTCATAAAAATAGGTACTTTGACGTTTTAATTTGTAAAAAATAGGGAAGACAATTTTTAAAGAAACTAAAAATTTTACATTTGAAAAGATGTCATGATGAATAGATTTTACAAAATAAATAACCTTGAAACCATTTTCATTGTTCAAAATTGCATGCACAAAGGAGCCTGTTTGCATGAATGTAAAGGACTTAAAATAATATTTTTTTAAGTTTTTTTTGGTGGGCACATGCATCTCTAATGTAGGAATAGAGTCCAAAAATTTCAGCTCTAGATCATTAATTTTGGGTAGTCCCTAGTACTAAAAACCTCTAAATTGCAAAGTGTGATAAATTAGCTAAATTCAAATTTAAATATAAAATGATTTTTGAAAATTTATGAAAAATAAGTTGTCTAATTATTGTCTAAATGATGATCTTTAGAAAAAATATTCAAGTACATTGACTTCAATTTGCAAAAGATATAGCCAATTACAACTTAAAAATTGCAAGTGTTACGTAAAATAGTACTAGTGTTTCTTGCATTCACCCTTAAACATAATAAGAAATACATGTGAAGGTGACTTTACATAATTTATACTATTAATATATTTGACAATGTAATTTCATATATGTAACAAGGCTTGATCAAAAGGTGATTAGAAGAAACAATCGTCCTAGTTGTCATAATGGACAGCATATTACTGTTCACGGACGAATCGGACCGATTTGGGTTGATCGGCTGCCAACTTCGGAGCCCTATAACTTTTTCAAAAAGTATTCAAATTGGGCATATGAGATGTTTTTAGGCATCTATAAAAACTGTAAATGCCGAAAAACATCTCATATGCCCAATTTGGATGTTTTTTGAAAAAGTTATAAGGCTCCAAAGTTGGCAGCCGATCAACCCAAATCGGTCCGATTTGTTCGTGAACAGTAATATGCTATCCATTATGACAATTAGGACAATCGTCTAGATTTTTATCCTCAACTTTTGTAAGAGATTAAGAATTTTTATTCTTTTTAGCCATAATTTTTACAAAATACCTCCAATCGCCCCAAGATTTATGGACATAACTACATTAGACATTCAATTGTTTAATCTTTTATATTGTCTAAAATATTTATTACTTATAAATAAATCCTAAAATTTTGAATTCATGCCTATTTTTATCATTTTGAAGAATTTAGAACTAGTTTTGGTTCTACAAGACAAAATTGGAGCTAAAATTGAGTTTTTGAGTTGTGTATTGGAATTTTGTAGATTGTTGAAGAGGTTTTCTAAAATCAATAAAAATTCCAACTATGCACAATCATAATTTCAAAGTGTTCTTCTTTTCTTTTAGAAATTCAGTAAATGAATCATAAATTTGTTTTATTTTGAAATGCAATTGGTGAACTAACTACCCCTTGAAGTTAGAAAAAATTGTTTTGATTCTTTGAATTTTTTAATAATACTTTTTGAAAAAGCAAGCACTAAAGTATATGATTTTGTGTTATTTTTCATTGACTAATTATTATGCAAAATTTATAGGGAGTTTTCTTACACTTGAACGTTTGGGGCATTCATTATTTACACAATTACACCCAGTCATATATATACTATTTTTTCATTTATCATTTTAGTTCAAATTAAACAAACTCCCAATCGATCTCTTTATAATAATGGGAGTAGTGAATTTGCAGTAACGTGTTAATTTCTTGCAGCAGCGCCAGAAGACGGTATAAGATGATATTGAACAATTTGACTGTTGGAAAAGAGATGATATTGAGATGATTAGAAAAGAGACTCAGGCAATTATTGCAAACGGCCGAAAAGGGGACGCCGGGAGTCGTGAGCACGTGCGCAAGCAAATGGTAACACTCTGTCAATGTCATCAGATCGAAGAAATACAAAAATTGGAACATGGTTCACTTGGGTGGGAACCGATCCCACGCGATCGATCGACTCGATCAGTCCTGATATATCTGCAGACCACGTCTCCGAATATGAAAGCTGGCTCTCACTGGTTCGATCTGTAGATTTTGGGCTATGAATCGAAACTCTCAAGCTGACTGTGAATATCTTAAACTCTAAAAGTACTGAAGCGTACGTAAATCCCTCTTGTCGCTGCCGCCTTTTGAGATGGATGAGCCACGCTGCCGATTGCAATATATATAATGCTTGCGTGGCCGCCCGCTTGAGTGACGGAAATGTCTCTAAATTAAAGCCTAGTGAAAGTGCATGCGTGCGCCTGATTCACACTCTTGTAGCTAGCCAGAATCGGTGGAACTAGTGATGAGCGCACGCACGCATCATGCACAATCCCTCCAACCATCGCCGTGCTTAAGCTACGTTGCGTGTTCCCTCTCCTGAGAAAATGATCTTGTGTGTGTTCGAGGCGTATTCACTACAACTTCTGCAGTTATTTTTGAGAAGCATCTCATGACTTCGCTTGCACTGGGATACAGGCCAACTGGAAAGAGGCTCGGGCGTCACTTTCCGAACGAAATCAAGCCTCGATTTGGGCAGAAAAAGCGAAGATTCATCAAGATATATATATCGCCCTTTCTGAACAAGCTGCCTGTCTCTAGTAAGATACTTATTGAATTGAATTGCAGGACTTGGAGTACGTGCATACGAGCTTGTAGTACTTGGACTACATCTAAAGAAGTCAAGCGAAGCCAGCTATTCATAAAGTGGCCATACCGGGCCTCTCTAGCTAGCTAGCTCACGAGTCACGACTTCAGTGCATGCAGAGATGACGTACTTACCTCTGCGGATCCGACTGAAGCCAGACTGAATTCATCTTTATATTATCATAGTACGTTGCGAAGACTAACTACAATTGATGAACTTTCGTGGTTCTGCAATGCGCGACTTCGTGCGTCCATCGGTGCCCATTCGATCGAGTATTCACCGTAACTTTTCGGTGACCGCTGTAACTTTATCGTCGGCAGCTACTTAGCAGAACTTTAGTTACCACTCTCTCTTGGTTACACGAATGGCGGTAGTGCTGCATTCTGCTGTCTTTGTTATCTAGTTTGGCCAGTCGATGAAATGAAAAGACGGGGACAATATCAATGTAGGGACAATGAATTGCAGCGAAGAGCATATTACGTACGTAAGGACTGCGTGCATTGAGTCTGATTTCCTCAATATTTGGTGTACAGTACAGTACAAGAGTACCAGGCAATAGGGTTTTGTGTTCTGGGGCTTACATCTTCATTTACTTGTCCCTCTGACGACTGGCTTGTATTCTCCTGTTTGTTGGCTCTGTGGTTAGGACAGAGACCATGACATTGACTCTTGGTTTCTGAATCCTGTCTACAACCCAGGGTTGTTTTTTTGGTTTTTGGACAAATGGTTATGTGGCCTTTCTTTCAAGAAGGATTTAAGTTCATAGTTCCTTCATTCTTGGGGTTTGAATTGAAGGAGGCCAATTTTGAGTATACAATTTTGAGTATGTAATTTTTGTATGCAATTTTTGTATATGCTGGCTCTGCACAACAGATGAACTGAGGTTTTGGAAACATTGTGGCAACAGTGTGTAGTGCCATCATTACAGTTTGGCATTTTTAAACACATTTACCCCCTTTTTTTTTCTATAGGCTTGAAGCTGCCCATTTTTTTCGGAGAAAATTGGGCATTTAATTGCCTAAAAAAACCCCTGCTACAACCACCTTTGCTGCACAACACGGTTAGGGTTTGGTTGGCATGGGATGTGGGGTCTGACTTACCTAAGCATGTCATACATGTTTGTAAGGAACCTTTGAATTGAAAATAAAAATTGTTTCAATGAAATTCCATTACTTTGGCGCAATTCAGGATGCACAACCTAGACCCCAAATCTGTACCTATCCTAGTTTGTGGCCTGAAATAGTGAAATTAGTTCTTTGTGAAGGTATATGTCATAATTTTGAATACATGGAATACCACCAATTTAACGAAATTGAGGTGAAGAGAAAATTTGAATGGGAGATCGAAGAAACTCAAGTTCAGTACCATATTTTTTACTTGCTATAGCGAGCACTGGCTTCGACCTGAAGGACAAAAATCAGATACATGATTGTTCTGTCCGCGCACATGTATGATCAACATGGTTTTGTGTGGATAGTCTTTTGAGTGGATAGTCTCAAGGATCTGTGGCACCTGATGACGGAAAATTATAAGTTTTCAATGGATAAACTTTCAATGCGATGAATTATTATTGTGTTTTGTTTTGTGCAATCAAGGGCCAGTGGAAGTGTGGTTTTAACATCAATTTAGTGAAATTGGTGATAGTCCATCACTTTGGTGGGTTCAAGCTGCTGCCATGCAGCCTGAAACCAAAATCTGTACCTGCCCCAGTTTTGGGTCTAAAATTAGACCTTTGTGGAGATACATGTCCCAATTTTTGGTTTTTGAAATATTGCCAATTTAGCAAATTTGACAAGTTTAAAAAAAAAAATTGTTGTATACCCATCAAGGAGCTTACAGAGTAGTGAGAGTACAAATTCACCTCTGAGATTGACTATTTTTTGTGGAGTTATTGATTGTATCTAACCATATAGTAACCTAGAGTCCTTGACCAAAAATATAGAGCATTTGCATCATGCAAAATCTACTAAAGGCTTTGGATTGAAACAACATTGAAATTTGAGATCAGGCACCTTGGTTTTGAATAGTTGAATATGAGAAACTATGGTTAATTTTGGGTAATACATTTAATATCAATACAATAATTGACCCACCTAAGTAGGGATAAAGGAAACGAAATTCAAAGTTCAAAATTTCAAAGCCTAGTAGTAAATTTGTAATGATAAAAATTGAAAATATTCATTATTTTGAGTATATTTGTATCATATAAAATTATTGATGAGAATTTTGACATATTTAAGTATTCTAACCATTCAAATATAATCCAAGGTTATTAATAGATATATCTTATTGAAAGTTTCAAACTTTGTTATCAAATTTATTTATTAATGGCTAATTTATAATGAATTTTTGAAAACCATAAAATCTTGAAAAAATCCAAGACCTTTAAAAGTAAAATAATAATGGATCCAACGATATAATCTTATAGATATCATTCTTGGGTCATATTTTTAATTTTTTTTAAAGTCACCATCAAAATATTCTTTTGAGATGTGTTTTACAAAACATCTTCATAATTTGAAAACTAGAACTATCTCTTAATCCTCATTAGATTAATATTAGTTGCCCACTTAATTGAAAATTCAAGACAATATCAACTATTTTGCATTGAAATTAGCCTACCAAAAATTCCCATAAAGTCTTTTGCAAAAGAAGGACAACACCAATACAAAACATGCCTTACTAAACTGAACTTTATGATCTATATCAATTTTAACTTGTCATATTTTGATGAGTCAAGCCAAGTGTAGGTCTTAACCTTCTAAAAACTAGGCATTCTAATTTTGAACAATGGATGAATACACATATATTTCAAGTATACAAAAAAGTATTTTTCATCCATTAACTTTTTAAAGATTCTTTTGTAATTCTTTAACATTTGTACAATATAGATTCTAAAGACTTGCTTTGTCAAATATTCTATAATTCAAAAGGTATTTGTAATTTTTTAATTCAAAAAATAACCCTTTAAAAATAATTTGAATAAAAAATAAAAATAAAAATCTTCAAAAATCATAGTGATAAAAACTTCATGTTTAGAATACAAAAAACAAAATTCTTGTGAAAATCACAAAGATTCAATCTACTATATAATCAATTTTAGAAGGAATTTTTTTATTTTTGACTTCAAATCTTAAGTAGAAATATTGGTTTGTGCACTAGTCTATCTAACTATATAGACATGATTTATGGGTCATATTTTACAACTATTGCTTAAGAATCATCATTAAATTATTATTCTAAGTTTCATTTTATTATACATTTTGACAATTTTGAAATTTTGAACTACCTTGGACAAATCCTTTTGAAAACGGGGTAAAGCTTGGTCTAATGAGGCATACTATCACTATCAAATGATTGCAATCTTTTGTATTTTCCTTCCACTTTTGAAATTGAAGAGGATTGTCAATTTTGGCATTTTTATCACCTTTTCCTCTTTTGAATGCATTTGAGTTCCAAATGCCTTGTATAAAGAGTCATTGGATTGAAGATGATATTTTTTGTAAGTTTGGAATTTTCTTTTGGGGGAAAGGGATGGAAAATCCATCCCGAATTAGTGTTTGTAAATTGGCAAAGATTTCTTTAGATTAAAATCTATACTTTTTTGATAGGTTGTTTGTTTGTTATGTTGAAATCTCTTGAAACTTATGTCTGCTAGTCGCATTCTTGATACTGTCAAAAAGCCCTCATCAAAGAGGGATGTACAAGCTTTATTTTGTGCTATTTGGATCAATAATCACTATAAGAAAACCTTGTTTTAAGTGACGGATTGGCATCAAAAGGAATGGATTTTAGATGACATCTGAGATGACATAAAAAAAATGACCTATGTTTTTATGTCAACAATGATGTCCATTGATATTATATTGAACATCATTGTTGACATAAAAACATGGGTTTTTTTCGATGTCACCTAAAATTTATTCCTTTTGATGTCAAAAAACTTTGGTTTCTTATATTGAATTTCTAAATTTTTCTAAATGAAAAAAATGAAAAAATTATTTTTGCTTTGATTTTAATGGTGGCAATGGCTCAAGGCACACTAGAAAATTACATTTATTTATTTTTTGACTATGGCAACAATATGGGGCACATTAGTTCAAAGAAAATTCTAAAAGGCAAAGTAGGTATCAAAATCCATAGCAATTAGTGTGCCATGTAATGTTGCCTTCATCAAAATAAAATATAAAATAATTTTTTAATTTTTTAATTCATAAAGACTTTGAAATTCAATAACTTTTAGACTATAAGTTCAAATGCCACAAATCAAAGATGGTGCACCTCTTCTTTCCAAGGACTTTTCAGTAGTACAAAGAATGTGATTGACACACTTATGGTCTGGGAGATCTCACCATAACAAACAAACAAAATAAAACAAACAACCTAACTTAAGGTTTGGATGGACTAGTGTACCCATGCCATTGCTACAATCAAAAGAAAATTCATATTCTAATTTTTTATCATTCATGAAAACTTTCAAATTTCATAACTTTCACATTGTATGTCTAAACACAACAAAACAAAGCCTATACACCCCTCTTTACTAAGGGCTTTCTAACAATACAAAGAACATGACTCGGGGATGCACAATCACGGAGATCTTAATGTTACAAAAAACAAAACAAACAACCTAATTTAAGGTATTGACTAGTGTGCCCCATACCGTTGCCATGGTAAGAATGAAAATAAAAATAATTTTCTAAATTTTAATTGATAAAAACTTCAAAATTCAATAACTTTTACATCATAGGTCCAAACACTATGAAACAAAGCTTGTGCATCCCTCATTGAGAGCTTTCCGATGATATTAAGAATGCAACCAACGGATGCATGGTCTAAGAGATTAGAGGGGTTTTCACATTAGAAAATTTCTAGGGAGTTGGGAGGGCTATTTCAAGCTGTTTTTCCCCTTGCATTTTTCGCGAATGGCTATTCCCCTCCAAAATTTAAAAAATTCATTCTTGAAATGGAAAAAAAGTTGAAAAAAAATTATTTTATTTAGATGTGGTAATAGTTGTGCCACATCAACAAGCTGCCATGGCCCTTTGCAGGGCAGTTCTTATAGTCTGGAAATTGCGAGGAACTCATAGCCCTCTACAAAGTTGAAATTCTACTATTGACATGACAAACAAAACAAACATCCTATTTTAAGGTATAAATAGGGGAATGGAGTACAATATCTGTTGGATATAAAACCCTCACAAACTACATTTTTAAGTCTTTCAAAGATTTATACATAACATAGAATAAAATTGTTTTTTTTTGTCTCACATAATTATCACCCAATTTTTATCCAATCCATTCTTTAACCTCTAAAGGTCGGAGACTATGTTTTCACCAAAAACAATCTAAAACTGCCATTTCTGAAACAAGCATCAAATTTTTAAATGAAAAACATTTTTGGACACATGTAACAATAGGATCTTGTATTAAACTATTTTGAAAAGATGTGGAAATTTTTTTAGAAATTTCCACCATGTAGATTACAAGATATTAGCATTTGAAGTGACAAAAACCATTTTTTTGACCCTGTGAAAATACGGGCAGCTGCACTTCACAAGGTCACATTTTCATGAAAAATTGTTCAAAATAATGGTTACTCTTTGGATTCATTCTTCAACACAAGTTGGCTACATGTTTAAAAATTTTTAGATCATTTGGAATTGTGCAACATATAGGAAAAAAATAGTAAATAGAAAGAAATACAAAGTGATTCAAAACACTAAATTGTTAAGAATTTAATTATGGAATTGAAAAATTCCAAACCCAACTGTGGTAATGTATTAATAAACAATCTACAGGATATATTTTTTTTTTTTTTCAAAAAATAATAAAAATTGAGTTAAATAAAGGACTCCAACATTTATTTTTGAGTAGGGAATCTATGACTACCTGCAAACTAGAACACCTCATAACTTTCATCTTGTAAATTAAAATGGAAGGATTCAAAGCTTTTCATATATATTTAAATCTGAAAAATCAATTTCAATTTTTTATTTTTGAAAAAAGTGATTTTTTAAGAAATTTTTGGGTTGCCTGCCGAGCATTAAAAATTATAATTCATGCAATAACTTTTGAATCATGTAGTCAAAAGTTATGAAAATTGTTGGACCTTAAAGCTACTCCTTGGGCACATGTTGTGTGAAAATTTCAGCAAAAAAACAACTAAAAACTCCATTTGTAGTGAGCTGCCCAAAATCACTATGTTGCCAAAAAGTATAGTTGGACCTTTAGTGGTTAAAGTAGCCTGTTTGTTTTGTTATATTTGTTTGTTACATTGAGATCTTTTAGACCATGTGACCTTTAGTCTCATTTTTGGTATTGTCAAGAAGTTTTTGGTGAGGAAGGGTGTATAGGTTTTATTTTGTGGCATTTGGACCTAATATGGTTAGAAAGTTATTCAATCTCAAAGTTTTTATCAATTAAAAAATGAGAAAATTACTTTTACTTTTATTTTGATTATGGCAAGGACATGGGGTACATTAGTTAATTTTAGATTTAGTTGCATAACTTTTGTTTGTTTTGTTTGTTTGTCTCATTAAGATTTCTAGAACCATACATCCTCTAGTCACGTCCTTGTTCCAATGAAGCATACCAAAATTTGGTTTTAAAAAGAATCCATTTTTGGTGAATTTTTAAAGTCAAATTTTGTGAGTTTTACATAAAAACTTACTGAAAACAATTGATGATGATTTTTTTTAATTCAATTGCATGGTCACATAGGGAATACCTATACATACACCTTTCATATAAAAAAACACTCCCTTAAGTAACAAAAATATGATCAATGAAGAATTTAATGAAAAGTGTCGTATGACCAAACTTTGAAGAAATGAGTATCTTTAGTTTTTTAACTTGATTTTGGCTAAGTAATTGTATCATCATGCTTAAATGTAAGAAATTAGTTACTACGTGAAGGCAAAATAGAAAAATCAAATTACAATAAAGAGATATCTATTTTTACAAAATTTGGGCCTTGTCACCCCAACGTTGAAACCTCTATAGAAGAAATTGTGAAACTTTTTTGGAGATGCTTATTGAAGAGAAGATGAGTGAATGGATGCTCCCTTCATATTTCCACAATCAAATTAAAAAAATTAATCACCAATTGCATTTTAATAAAATATCATGTCAGTTGAAATTTATTATATCAGATTGGGATTGCGTAAGGATGCAATGATAATCATCTTCACCAAAAAATACCAATCAAACTCCACATTCTAGAAAAAAATTGAATGGCTCTAATAGGCCTGACCTATGCAGTCACCCTCGTTTTCTAACTCCCTCTTTTTTTCCAAATTTGGTTGTGCACACAAATGAAGATCACGGTCCCTGATTTTCAAGAAGAGCCAGGACACACCAGTGAGTTCCATACTAGAGAACGCGCCGGTGCAGGCGCATTTTGCACCGGAGCGAGCTTGATTGGGCGAGATCCTGTTCAGAATGCACCTGCACCAACGCGTTCCCTGGCGAGAAGAGCAGTTCCCGCAACGCTCCCGTCATGTTTCCGAGGCAGAATTGGCCTCTATGACAGAATCGGCCCTCTGTGCACATTCGGCAAACAAATCTACCCTCGTAAAGGCCTGAATCGACGGGAACTGATCTTAACGGTCGAAGCCAGGCGCTCGACCATTTTGGGTGGCGCCCGGCGCCCGACCAAGAGCACCCATGCCATGACGGATGCTTCCGCCAGATTCGTGTTAAGCTAGCTGGCTAGCTTGCCTGAGTGCCATCCTGTCGTCCTGTCCTCGGCTCCTGTAGTCACTGATCTTGCGTCTTTTTCAGGTGCTGTGCAGTGTGAGATTCATTTCAGTTGCTTTTAGGTGTACCTATCGGAGGTTTCCTGCTGGGGTCCAGCCAGCATCGCCCATCTTTCCAGTGGAAGGTCCAGATTGACGAGACAAAGTGCCGAGAATCACACAGCTAATCGAATCCCGTGGGAAGGGAGTACTTTCCTCCGAAAGGGCAGAAAGGCCCGAAAGTTCAAAAAGTCTAGTTTCAGTCGGGAACGGAAGGGTAAGATATTCCGTCGGGGTAACTTAATTCCGCACACGTACAGTACCATGGCAGCTGAAAAGCAGGCTTGACGGTATCACATTCAGGGAACCTCCCGCCAAGGATAAACTTAAGTAACTCAACTGACCAGTGCGCCAGCAGGCGGGCTAGGTTGCACGGGCATCAGCGCAGACTGGCGTCTCCACTCTCCAGCCATGGCGGGCGACCACGTGGCGAGGGCTTGGAAGATAAAAGACGCCATCTTATTCTATTACCAACTAGATTGTTCTATCAGTCGGTTGGGGTTTCATGGTTTACTTGAATTGTAATTGTAAGAAAGATGCGGCAAATTCCCAGTCCTCACCTGTATGGATTGGGCAAAATGAAGTGAAAAAAAGCCCCAAATTTCATGGGGAGGTCATTTCAGGGGAGATAGATCTCCAAAACAAAATACTCTTCTTGGAATTCCTCAAAGCATTGGCAACAATGCTAGGAAAGCTCATCTCAACACAACATATTCCTCTATTTAGTTGCAAGAACTTCTTGACATTCTTGTTTATTGCATCCTACAAATCATTATCTTGCCTTTTCAAAACATCATCATTATTATAATGCTCATTTCAAAACCATCATGGATGAAGACTTGAAGAACCTCACTACTTGGGGTAGTTCAACTAGCCATGCCTCAAAGACATGGGAAGCAAGGTCTACTATAATTGCCTCGTTTCAGTGGTAGACTTCACCCATTCAAAAGGAAAGCAAATCTCCATCACTGTTAATTCAATAAATTATAGTTTGTATTAGAAAAAGTGTTGATGACAATGTTGTCAACTCCAAAAAAATTTCAATTTTTGTCATCTCAAAGATAATATTTATTGCACACTTTTCACCCAAACAACACTAGAGTAGACTTATTCCACATACTACTAAAGTTGTTCCTATACAACATTAAACAAATTTGTTTACTAACAAATAAGTTTATAAGAATTGACATTAAATGTTGAGAGTTGTAAATATAAGCATATTTGACTATTTGTCAAGTATCATAATTAATTCAAGTAAATAAATATTTCTTACCACTATTGCAATTATTTCAATAACAAATAAGCAAATTTGAATGAAATCATTTGTACGGATATTTACAAATAATGCCACATATAAAGTTATATTTGTAATACTATTAATATTCCTATGAGTCTAAGGTTTTAGATAAAAAAATTTAGTGTACTTCTATGAGTATTTCTCTAATTATGCAAGAGGCATGTTCCTTTCATAAAATATGCCATGCAAATTGCAATATGAACACCTTGAAAGGAAAAGTTGTAGTCTTCCCAAAATTCTATACTTTTTTTTCCATGTGGTCTTCTATTCAACTCACTAAATTTGTGTCCTTATAAGAATTGTAGAACATCCCAATTGACCTACCTTACAAGTTTTTTTATTAGTGAAGTTTGATTCACTTTGAATGATAATATCTTTAAATTACAATTTCAAGTCAATCAAAAGTTAGAAATATTTTTCTTGGTCTGTTTCTTGGGGTGCATAATAAACTCTCTAAGAGCATTTTGCTTTATCTCTTTCACTAAATCTTTAGCACGGTATATAAAATATCTATATTTGTATGGAATCAAATTTAGAAATATTTTCCTTTGAATGCATTTAAATTTTTTTTAAATATCATAGATCTTGAAAATCATGTAAGTTGACCAAATCAAGAGCAAATTTTAGCAGTTTTTGATGTCTTATTTTTTAACCTTGCATTGGAGTATATTTAGAGGTGTTTTATCATTCAATGTCCAAATTTAGACATCCTTGTGTCTATTTTGTCTTCCTGATTAGTATATTATTAATGAGAATATTTTTAAGGTTTTATTCTATAAAAACAAAAGATTTCTTTTACCAGTTCAGAGCTTGGTCAATTTTTTTAGGATTTTTCTATATCATTGATGTGGCAATCAATTGTAGGATGAAAAAGCATATTTTTACAATTTTAAACTCTATTGATCCCTATTCATCCATTTGAGTTATATAATTACTATAACAAGAGAAATTTGGTGAATTCTAAACCCAAGATAGTATGAAATTGCCAAAAAGTGGCTAACAACCTCTCAAATTCCCTATACACTTGTCACTTGCCCCTCAACCATGTCAAATTTTGGTGACAAATCATTAAAAATGTTTACACTAGTTGGGAGGGTTTGAGGGCCCATTTCCATGGAACCTTTGGAGGTTCAAGAATGAGAGGTCAGTTGGACCCTCTAAGATTTCTCCAATGACAAGGTTTCCATTCCTGTAACTAAGAATCTTGAGCTCCCTTGAAAGCAGAATATGTAATAAAAACTTTACAGAAAGCACTGTGTAATCGCCTAATTAAGAAGGCTTTGGGCACCATGTGGTTGCTCCGCCCATGGATACAGACAAGCTTTATTCAAAAATCAGTGATTCATTCTGGCATGTTGCAAATTTTGCACCCCTCCAGCCCAGGGTCTGGGACTCCAGGCCATCCAGGTCTATATTTGAGAAATACACGGACTGGAGGCCAAAGCTGGTGCCCGGAGTCCCATGGAGGCCGCCCGGACGTCCAGGGGCTCCTGATGGAAACGGGCTTTTGAGTGGAGGTGCTCGAAGTCCTAAGAACGGCTCTGTACTGCCGTGAGTAACACAGAGGCCCACCTGCATGTTTACCGGCATTTTAAGTTAGCGGTGGAAGACATCCGGCAGGTCACTTTTACATGGAAATGAAAATATGCGGATGCGAATTCCTAGGAAATCCACGCGTCCGTCTGTCCGTCGGATGAAAACAAAAGCAACCCGCCTCCCCCCCCCCCCCCCCCCCCAACACACTGAAGAGCCCGGACTTGATGATATGCTGCGTCAGTGCGTCCTTCAATAATGGGACGTGAGAGGGCGGAATCCGAGGCAGTCGGTCTCCCATTCGGTAGTGCTGGATTGGAATGCACATTCCAGATCCCATCGCATGCAGCGAGCGGCAAGCTCCATTCCCCAATCCATCTGCCAAACCAAGCGAGAGGGATTGTGGGGAGGAAGACGAGTCACACCAGCTCCACACCGGTACCGGTGGGAGGGCGAGCGTGGTGGTCATTTGTCGCGCAGTAGTTAACTTAAGTGAAGCGAAAGGTTCCTCGCTTGGCCATGAAGGATTGACCCCTCTATTGGCGGGGCAATAGAGGGGTCAATCCTCCCTGGCCTCCTCGCTCGCGCTCTAGGTCCCGAAGTTCATCAGCTGTAAGTTGGTCCGTTCAAAGTGAGTCACCTTCGCACGACGACTTGTCGACATCCACCGCTGTCTATATATACCCGTGAGGGACAACACGGTAGTATCGATCGGACTGGGAGACCGTGCCAGGACGTAGTACTATTTAACCAATGAACCTATTAAGCTTTCACCATTAGCTCTGCCAGGAATGACATACCGCAGCGGATACTACTGCTTCCAGACGCCTAGAGGTCGTCCTGATAATCATAGAGCGGGTTCTCTTCCACCAGGACCTCCTTCACCTTGCTCACTGGGCGTACAAGCTAGTTACTCCTCCTGGCATGGTCAAGCCTGGACGTCTGGTCACTCGGGTGGCTTCGGGTCAGGCAGACAGATCTACCGTGATGATCAGCATATGCATGATTGTCAGTATCTGTGACTGTCTAGTGAGCAGCAGCTTCTGGACAGCAAACGTAGATACGAACCATGCAGTTGTTATGATCCATCGCGAGCTGCTCATCAAGTGCAACCTCGCAATTGATAGTCCCTAATTGACGAAGCGGTTTTAGTGATCATCGGACCCCCGGTACTTTCCTGTGAAGTTCGATTGATGGCAGCCTCATCTCCGCTGGCTAGCTAGCTTCCAAGTTCTTTTTCTTTCTTTGGATCGGATGTGGATCCTTCTTTGCATTACGTGTCGGTTCGACCTTTCCATTATTGGAGAAATGGAGTAATGGAGCGACGGCCTTTCACTGATTATCTCTCTCGTCTATGTTGCAGATTCTTCATTTGCCTTGCACAGATGTAACCATCCAGCGCAGTATGTTTTCCTGGCTGATGATGTTCGTCAGTCACTTGGCGAAAGAAGGATCTGCAACATAAACCAGAAAAGATAGTCGATCTTTGTCACTTGGAGATTTCAGGATTGCGACAGTCACAAGTAGATAGAGTTGGTCTGGTCCTTCCTTGACCTCTGTTGAGAAGTGTACCTCGTCCTTGTGCTTGATCCATCTCAATAATGACTCTTTATGACACAAAAAGTGTTCAGAAAACTTGGAACAGTGGAAGATGATTCAGATCTTCAGAATATCTGGATCTGCATGATTGATTACGGAAGAGCAGACTGGGAGTTTGTTCGTAAGCCCGGCAAACGCTAACCCCTGACCCAACGAAGGCTCCTCGCCTCTTTCGCCAAGCGCAGGTGCAAGTCGGAGATCATCGCCCGGATGGACACTGGTCAGCCCAAGTGGAATTTGACTGGGTCCTAGGAGAGCTTCCTTTTCCAGCCCCCGTGAATGTGATTGCTGCGCCTCGTCTGACTCGGATCGGCCTCAAGGCTTCTCCGGTGTTGTGCCCCGGTCTGTGGTCTGTTTGGCTGTCACTTGTGTCCGTCCGTCTGTCTGGGGTTGGATTGGGCGTCTTCTCTTCCCCACCAGGCTGCTTGCAGGTGGTTGGTATGTACTTCTTTTGCAATGAAATGCCGTTTCATTTGTGTCAAAAAAAAAGTTTAATAATAACATGATTCTGATTGTCTTCATTAGTACTGACGAAAGTGCGTGGCAGGGAGGTTGGCGCCTTCGGGGTCGTCGTACATTTGAGATTAAGACCCGCCAGACATCTCATCTTTGAATGAGCAAGGATTTTGATGCTCGCTCCTTTGTGGAACGTTGTGGGTACCCACTAAAGTGTACTGACTGATACTCCGCAAGATATTGCAAACCTTTGAAATATGAGACGCTTTCAGATGAAGAGCTATGCATGTCAAGGTGAAGTGCGAAAGTCGATGCAGACCTAGCCTACTTTCACTCTGGATATTATCCAAGATGTGTCTTTGTACTCGTTTCCAAATTTTTCAAACCTCCGGGGTTGCTTTAGTTTCGCACTGTCTGATCTTCTTCGTTGCTGCGCTACTGAAGTTGATTGCCATCGACGACGAACTGTCTGCGTGATTTTAACAGACTATTACTTTGACGACTTATGTACTAAAATTAAACCAACAAACATTGATGTTACCAAATTATTGATTAATAGAAACTTGTAGATTGTTCTTGTAATGTTTTAAAGCAGGTTAGATGAAACCGGTACCGATGCTATTAGAGGATGATGAGCAACCTAATACTAACCAGGGTTCGTGGGGGACGTCCAACCAGACCATGTGACTTAGGTGGAATTCAAGGATGAGGGAGGATGAGTCGGTTCAGATAGGCATGCCGCACCATCTTGTTACACGCGTTCAGAGTCAAGAAAATCTAGAGAATGGGTATTCATCAGGGTATTTATACGTTAATATTATCAGTGGTTACGGTCTCTGTTTTGCTCCTGCCGTCAGCAACTGCGCACACCAGTCGCTCTTTGATTTGCACCACCCAATGTGTACCACTGGGCCTAGGACGGATGCAGCTTTTTCTTGTGTTAGATTTTACAGTTCGTAATGTTTTGTTAACAAAGAAGGAATTTTTCTGAAGTCGTTGGGACTGTGACTTCATGCACGCGCAGACTGTAACATGAGCAGATCACTGTGTTATAAGTCTCCTTGTGTGAAAGTTGATGACTGTGTAAATGAAACAAATTACACATTACAATTTCCAGGGCAGCAGCTTGCTGTAACGGTCGTTAGGGTTACTGTAGTCGTGTGCATATTATACTGTCAGCATAGTTTTAATTACTGTGCTCCTGAAAGAAACTGAAGAATTGATCCGGCTGGTCTCTCATTCCTTGTGCTAGCTACTGTACTGCGTGCCTTCAAATGGAACTCGCAGGCACTTGCATAACATTGTGTAACTGGCAATGATCCTCTCCATGCTGGGAAGGTATTACGCTTTGCTAGATACCTGGGAGGGACCTATCAGATAATTCAAGAATTGGGGTTGGCTGAGGTATAAGACAATTTTGTTAATTTCGGTCTCCTTTTCAAGACAGCAAAAGGACCCCTGCCTCATTGCTAAACAATGTGGATCCATTGCTGTTACCTACTAATTATGGAACGCTGCTACCAGGCTTGCAACATAGAGCACAATGAACTGAAAAGAGGCATTAACTGGCTACTCGAGTTTGGGTACTTCCATAACTGCCCAAAAGGTGTCATACACTAATCCTCACACGACCACGCTAGACAGAGGTCAATAATCCTTTGCAACTACATCAATCAAACCTCTGCTTCTAAAGGAAGTCGCTCATCACAGTCCTTTACTTCATAAGAAAGTCATGAACGCAGGGGAAAGTGTGAAAGACGAATTCATCTAATTCAAATCTCCCGTGCGATGAAAGGGGAAAACACATGAATTAAAGTCACATGAATTAAAGTCACATGACCTCTTTTCCATCAAAATTCACTCAAAACTCAAAAATTTCTATTGCAAAGAGCAAAAAATTTAATTTAATTTTTTTTCCTCATGTTATCAAGGAATCTTACAAAAAACTAGTATAAAAATGTGAAGAAAAAATTGCAGAAACCTACAATAAACTAGTGTAATAATGTGAAGAAATTTTAGAAACTCAACCCCTAAAGTTCTATGACTATGTTTTCACCACAAAGGCTCAAAAACTACCATTATCATTGCAAGTACCAAAATTTTGAAAAAAAAAATTGACATGTGTAATTATAGGATCTTGTAATATGTTAACTTGAAAACATGTGAAAAAAATTTCAAACATTTCTATTGTGAGGCCATTGTAAGATATAAGCGTTCAAATTTACTAAAATCATATTTTCTTCCCTATGGAAAGCAGAACAAATGCACTTCACAAGCTCACTTTTCTACGAAAAAAGGTCCAAAACAGTGGTGCTTCTTTGGATTTATTTTTCTACACAAGTTAGCCACATGCTTGAAAAATTTCAAATCATTTAGAATTGTACAACATAGAAGAAAAAAATAGTAAAGAAAAAGTAGTAGAGAATGATTCAAAATATAAAAGTGTTAAGAATTTAATTATGGAATAAAAAAACGTGCCAATCCCAATGGTTGCAATGTTGTAATAGACAATCTACATCCTATGATTCCATTATTTTCCAAAAATATTGAAAATTGACTTAGATAAAGGATTGCATAGTTTGTTTTAGAATAGAGAAATTCATAATTGCCCTCAAATAAAAAATCCTCATAATTTTTTAGTCATTGATTAAAATAGAATGATTCAAAGCTTTCTAGATATATATAATTCTAAAAAACCAATTTGAAATTTTTTATTCTGAAAAAAGAGATTTTTTAATCTACTGGACTCCCCATTTACAAAAAAATAACGTATTAGGCCATAACTCTTGATTCATATTTCCAAATGTCATGAAATTTTAGTGCATATGAAAGATATTCTTTGTCTATATGCTCTATTAAAATTTCAGCTTAAAATAAATATATCCTCATTTATAGTAACCTACCCAAAATTTCTATACTATAATCTAAAAACGCATGCTGGTCTTTTAGGGGTTAAACCATATAGATTGCAAAAGATTTGAATTGGAAGGGAAGAATTTTTTTTGACACCTTTCTCACTATAGTTTTTTACTTAGAATCTTCTAAGCTTAAAACGTTTGCAACAAGTATTTTGAATTTCTAATTTTTTATATTGAAGAATTGAATTGAAAGTCTAGAGATTTGTTTTTTTAAAACACGCTTAATTTTCATTGATTAAAAAATTATTAAATAGAATTAGGTTCAAGATTGAAGACAAAACGAAATTGTTAAAATAGTCCTAAGATATAAATTGAAACACATTGATTTCAATGGTAAGGTCATTTTAACAAAAGATCTTAACCTTACAATTTTTTTTTAAATTTGAAAATTGAATTCCAAAACAAATTCTACAAGTTATTTTTTCAAGAAGATTCTGTAATTGTCCAAAAAATAATATTGTCCATAACTTTTATATTTATAGTCCAAATGGAATGATTCAAAGTTTCTCATGTACATAAAAAGACAATCCATGAAGAAAAAATTTTAAGTTTTTATTTTGAGTTTTTGTGGCACACTCAAAAAATATTTGGACTTATTGTACCAAAAATTTTGGTCTCAAAGCTCAAGCATTAATTGAAATAAAAATTAAATTCCTATAAAGCTAATGTATTTCTTTATCTTTATAGTGAATTTCATTAAAATGGCATATTCCATCAATGCCATTTCAAACCGTGTGGTGTGAAATGCAAAAGTGAAATTTATGATAGGAATAGATTTTTGACATCTAAAACAAATATAGATTTTAGACTGCAAGATTTGAACTATTAAAAGTGCCATTTTAATGAAATTAGCTATCCTTACAAAAAGTTTCTAGAAAATCAAGATGAATATTGACTATACACATTAGAAGAGTTTTAGGGGGTCCAAAAGTTTGTTTCGGGCATGTTCCCTTGCAACTATTCTTAGCAGCGAGGAGAATGGCCCACTGTCAAAATTTTCTTTTGTATAAAAATTTAAAAAAATTAATTAATTTAGTCTCCAAATACAAAAAAAGAATTTAAAAAATAAAAAAAATAAAAAAATTTGGTCAATGATGTGGTAGGGTCTCGGCCACTTCAGACTGCTGCATCGAACCTGTTCCCTACATTTGCAGGCTGTGAAAACTTGCAGGCATCTGGAGGCCCCAAAATCTTCTAATGACTTGTGGGCCCAAAATCCAATTTTTTCCCAAGGGAACAATGGGACTTCAAAGGTTAAATGCTTGTCACTCTTGTTAAAGAACTACATATTTATAGAATTAACCCTTAAATGACATGCTTGGTTTTAAGAGAATCAATGACAAAAAGAAATTTGTATTTTTTTGGAAATGTTTCAACCTATTAAGGATGAATGTAAGAAAATTACTTTTTTGCATCATGCTTAAAGTGATTGAATTGTCATCAACCATAACTTTTGCAAATTGAAGCTAATTTTTTTAAAATTTTTTTAGATGAATAACTAGACAATAACTAGAACACTTGTTTTTTAGAAAAAATTCAAAAATCATTTTATATTTAAATTTAAATTTAGCTAATTTATCACACTTTATAATTTAGAGGTTTCTAAGTATTGGGGAGTATCTAAAATCAATGATCTTGAGCTGAAATTTTTGTGGTCTGTTCCTATACTAGGCAAGCATGTGCCTACCAAAGGTCACTTAAAAAAAACATAATTTTATATCCTCCACATGCATGCTAATAGGGCTCTTTTTGCATATGCATTATGAATATAGAAGATGGTTTCAAGATCATTCTTTTGGCAAAATTTCTTCATCATAAAGTTCTTCTAAATCAACAATTTTTCATTTCTTAGAAAAAGATTCCATTTAAAAAAAAAATTAGAACATCAAAGTACCTATTTTCTTGAGATTAAATTGCACTTTTTTTATTCTCCTACTTAGTAAATTTTTATATGATTTTCCTTCTAAATATAATTTTTTCATATAAATGTATAAAATATTCATAATTTTTAATTTTTTTAAATTATTTTTCTAATTTTATAGCACCCCCAAAGAAACTGCCTAGATGCAACAAAACAAACTAGTCTTTCTTGCATTCACCCCTAAATTCACTTTAATAGTGAATATTGCTTGCCATGCGTTGCATATATGTTACAAAGCCAAAGAACTATTTCCAATTCACTTTTGCATGGCTTGAGTACAAATTATTTGAATAAACAAGACCCATACCCTTTTTCAAAGAGATTCAGTTTTATTTAGTTTTTGACTACCTTCTTGGCAAGTGAATATTGTTTAATCCCTAAAGTTCCTTGATTGTGTTTTCACTAAAAACGCTCCAAAACTGTCATTTCTTGCACAAGTTTCAAAAATTTGAAAAAATACATTTTTGGACACATAACCGTTGAATCTTGTAGTAAACTAGTTTGAGAAGATGTGAAAAAAAATTCAGAAATTTCCACCATGTAGATTGCAAGATATTAGCATTTGAAGTGACGAAAATCATTTTTTTGTCCCTGCAAAAAACTAGGTAGTTGAACTTCACAAGGTCAAATTTGTATGAAAAAATGTTCAAAGTGATTGCAACTCTTTGGATTCATTCTTCAAAGCATGTTGCAGGGTTGACAAATCAGTACGTCCGCCCCAAAATAGCATCCGTAACCTGAACGTCTGTCCTCATGGACGCCAGCGGACGCAGCGGACCTCCCGTCGTCGGAAGGCGGACGAACGGGGCGGACAGCCCGAGGTGGATGCCCAGATCATGCGGACCATATCAGTCTGCGTGTCGATCGGACGGCCGTAACTGGGTGGACAGGTATCGGGGCGGACGGGCGGACAGGCGGACGGTCGAGGCGGACACCCAGATCATGCGGACCACATCAGTCCGCGTGTTGATCAGACAACCGTAACCGGGCGGATGGGTATTGGGGCGGACGGGCGGACAAGCAGACGGGGGGAGAGGCGGATGGGGCGGTCCCGGCGGACGCAACGTCCGCCGGGACCGCGAATGTCAGCGGACGCTGCGGACACAACGTCCGCGTCCGGACGTCCTGGACGTCCGACCATCCTGTCAACCCTGGCATGTTGGATACATGCTTGAAAATTTTCAGATCATTTGGAATTGTACAACATATAGGAAAAAAATAGTAAATAGGTAGTAGTAAAGAATAATTCAAAATACTAAATTATTCAGAATTTAAATATGGAATTGAAAAATGTCAATTCCAATGGTTGAAATGTTATAATAAAAAATTTACATTCCAAGATTTTATTTTTTTTCAAAAATATTGAAAATTGGGTAAAAAAAAGGATTTTAAAGTTTATTTTAGAATACAGAATCCATAACTACCTGCAAACAAAAAATTCTCATAACTTTTGACTCGTTGATCAAAATGGAATGATTCAAAGCTTCTTTTGTATATATAAGTCTAGAAAATAAATTTCAAATTTTTATTGTTGAAATAAATGATTTTTTCAAATCTGCCCAGATTGCCCAAGTTGACAAACAAACTACATATTAGGCTATAAATTTTTACTCCTATTTCCAAATGTCATGAAATTTGTTGCATATGAAAGATATTCTTTGTCTACACCTTCTATTACAATTTCAACCTTTAATATGCAAATTTATGGTCACAGTGGCTTGCCCAAAATTTCTATACAACCAGAAAATGCATTTTGGTCCTTTAGGGGTTAAAGTTTAACATATTATAGAAAACAATGAAATTGGGTTGCTCTCACTTATTTCTTAACATTTAACACTATAAAAATATTTATTGTTATTGTACAGTGGGGTACCAATCAAAATGTTGTTTTCGAATTCGTAGTGAGAAAAATTTCAATACTGCCAACTTTGAAAGCCTTCCGAGAGCTCAAAAATTGGTATTTTACCACAAAATTCTTACCAAAGAATTATCTTTAGGTTACTTATATGTATGACAAATTTCAAGGCCAAAAGATTCACCGAAAAAAAGTTATTCAAAATCTACCAACATTGATAGCTGTAGAAATTTTTTCACTACTACCAACTTTGACAGCCTTCCAAAGATTGAATTATTTTTTTTTTGCCATGAAATTCTTGGAACAAAAACTTATTTATGTCAATAACATATGATAATAATTTCAAGGCCAAAAGATTAATACAAAAAAATATATTAACAATCTACCAATATGTGTCGTTTGAGAAACAATTGTGAAAACCATTTCACTACTTCAACTTTGACACCCTCCCAAGGACTGAAAAATTGATTATTTTACCACGAAATTTTTGTCACAACATGATCTTTATGATAAAAACATTCATGACAAATTTCAAGATCAAAAAATTTATAGAAAAAAAAATATTTACAATCTACCATTGTGTAGTTGTAAGATACCTTTTATTAAAGACATTGAAATTGTTGAAGTATGTTAGATAATCATGCTTCTAGATTGAAATTCTCTAGATGATGCAATCTCTAATCATAAATGCTTCTCAAAAAAATCAAGGATAGCCAAATTTAGTTGTATGCACTTGTCACATCTCAAAAACTGCACTTGTTTAAAAATTAGAGACCATACATGCATGAAGAAGCTTTTTCTTCTCAATAAGAATGCTTGCATTTACAATAGAGCATTATAGGAGGTGGGATGTGGGATGATGAGAGAAGCAAGTGATGGGTGATTATTTTCTAAGTACAGGATTGAAACTTTGTAAACATGAGTGATTGAGTGCATGAAAGATGAATTAACTGAGTAAATTTAGGCTATGTGATAACTAAGTAGATGAGGCATGGGATGAGTGTCTGAAGATATATGGAGGTATGTGAGATTTTCTTCAAGAGTGAGTGAGGTTATAACTTACATGTGGTGATTGGTGAGGTCTGGTGAATGAGTGAAGGCTGTAAGGCAAGATGATGGTGAGTGATTGAGGGTATGTGAGATTTTTTTCTGATGACTGAGTGAGGTTATATATGTACTCAGTGAGTGAGGCTGAATCATAGTGATTAAGAGAAGGCTAGATCATGGTCACTGAGTGATGGCTATTTCAAATGAAACTCGTGCTCGCATAATAGGTTTGAGTGAGGCCAGGGTTGACACGACGTCCGGGACGTCAGGATGCGGACGCTGTGTTCGCAGCGTCCGCTGACATTCGCGGTCCCGGCGAACGCAGCGTCCGCTTGTCCACCCAATTACGGCCGTCCGATCGACACGTGGACTGATGTGGTCTGCACGATCTGGCCATCCGCCCCGTCCGTCTGCCCCGCCCCGCCTATCCGCTTTCCGACGGCGGGAAGGACGCTGCGTCCGCCATCGTCCGTGCGTTCGGACGTCCGGGTTACGGACGCTTTTTTCGGGCGGACGTAGAGATTCGTCAACCCTGAGTGAGGCATGGAAGATAGGAGTTGACATTGTAGCTATTGTTGGAGTCCATATTAGAACAATTCAAAAGGTAGTGAAAAAATTTCGAGAAGATGGAACCTATAAGTGCAAACCTTGTGGTGGAAGTCATGCTAAAAAGCTTAGTGATAGAGATGTCCATGCTATTATACGTGTCTCAAAAACTCATCATCACTTGACACTCTCTGAAATCACTAATATATGTTCTATTCAAGTGTCTAGATTGACTATTCGAAGGGCCTTACATGAAAGTGGCATTTTCAATCAAATTGTTGTTAAAAAAACTTTTTTGACACATCGTCACATGTTTTAATGGTTGGCATTTGCTCAAAAGTATTGTGGGTGGACTATAAAAGAATGGGAGAGAGTTGTTTGGACAGATGAGTCTACCTTTGAAGTTGGAAAAATTTGTAGACAAGTTCGTGTTTGGAGAAATGCATATGAGCGCTATTCATCAAGTTGTATAGTTTCAACTTTTAAAAGTGGGAGAACTTCTTTGATGATTTGGAGTGCATTTGCTGGAGGGCAAAAGTCACAACTTGTTTTTATGCCCAAACATAGACGTTCTGCTAAGGATTTTGTTGAAGTGGTTTGCAATGTCGAGTTGCTTCATTTTATGAGTAGAGTGCCATACAGATTGCTCATGGAAGATGGCGCACCTATCCATCGTAGCAAAGTATGTGAAGAATGGAGACAAACACACCTTTTGGAGTAGCTCAATTAGCCTGCAAATTCTCCCGATCTCAATCCAATTAAGAACCTTTGGAAGATTTTGAAAGATGCTGTGCAACATGGCCCAATATGTTCAAAAAATTAAGAGGACTTGAAGGTAGTTATTGAAAGAGAATGGAGGTTAATCAATGGTACAAAGCTCCTTCAACTATGTCATTCTATGCCCTCTAGGTTACAAGCAGTGATTGAGGCAAATGGAGGACATACACGTTGGTAGATTGTAAATACTTTTTTTTGTATAAATTTTTTGACCTTGAAATTTGGCATAAATGTTGTTATCATAAAGAGCATGTTGTGCCAAAAATTTCATGGTAAAATAAGCAATTTTTCAGTTCTTAGGAGGGTGTCAAAGTTGAAGTAGTGAAATGGTTTTCACAATTGTTTCTCAAAACGACACATGTTGGTAGATTGTTAATATATTTTTTTGTATTAATCTTTTGGCCTTGAAATTTTTATCATATTTTATTGACAGAAAGAGGGGTTTTTTCCAAGAATTTCATGGCAAAAAGAAAATAATTCAATCTTTGGGAGGCTATCAAAGTTGGCAGCAATGAAAAAATTTCTACAGCTACCAATGTTGGTAGATTTTGAATAACTTTTTTTCAGTGAATCTTTTGGCCTTGAAATTTGTCATGCATATAATTAACTTAGATAATTCTTTGGTAAAAATTTTGTGGTAAAATACCAATTTTTGAGCTCTCGGGAGGCTTTCAAAGTTGGCAGTATTGAAATTTTTCTCACTACAAATTCGAAAACAACATTTTGATTGGTACCCCATTGTACAAGAATAATCTATTTTTAAGTGAATTATTATTGTAATTGGGACTCATCAACATGCATGTTTACAAATAGAAGTATTTGTAGAAATATTTGTTGATTTTGATGGCTTGTAAAATAACTTTCTTGGATATAGGCATGTTCATACCTAACATTTGGTAATAATGGTTATAAAATCATGATACCTTCTCCAAAGACAAAAAAATGTAGGTTCTATGGAAACATTTGTTATGTGCTAGTTTGGCATTGGTTTGATATAATTAGGGTCATTTTAAGTGTTCAATTGTTAAGACTTGGGGAGAAACTCTTTAAGCAAACTGCAATAATTTTGGTGTTGAGTGCTTTCATATAATTCCAAACTAATAAATTTATACCATCTATTTCATGGAAAAAAGAAAGAAAGAAAGATAGGAAAAAATTAACCTTACACGGGATCAATCATTGTATAGAAAAACTAATTTTATCTTCTATTCTCCTAAATTTCATGACTCTACTCTCTCTTAAATTGAAGCATTGTCAAGTGTCTTTCTTGGTATTGAGACAATTGCAAATTTTTTTAATTTTTAAACATATTTAACCCCTAAAGGATTATTGTCCCCTTAGGAAGACAAAATGGATTTCGAGCAAGTTTGTATGACCTCAATTTTTAGTGATACTTTTTGAAACTTCCCTATAAAATAGAAAAACTTCTTAGCTTCATGGGAATATAAATTTTTTTTCAATTACTGCATGGGAGCAAAAATTTTGCCATCTTAAATATAATTTTTATGACACTAAATAGAAAAAGAAATCTACAAAAATTGAAAATTAAGCTCTTAAAATTTTAATTCTTATAGACCATATTTTTCTATTCATGTGAAGCTTTGATTTATTTCATTTGAAATAGTGATGTAAAAATAATGAACAATCTTGTTTTTCAGGCAATCTAACCATCTTTTTCAAAAATAACTTATTAGATTGATTTTTGAACTCAATTTTCATAATTCTTCAAAAAAATTGTTTTGAAAAGGTTAAATTTCTTGCTAGAAAAATCTCACCATTGTAATTATTGTATTTCAATCCCATTTTAAAGCTATTAACAATTCAATTTTTCTTTCAATCTTGGACCTTTTTTTTTCTACTTAACAATTTCTTAAAGAATGAAAATCAAGTGATTTTCTTTTTAAATTTTCTTCCTAAACTTTCAACTCAATTCTTGAACACAATTTCTTTTTTAAATTCAAAGTCCACAATGCAGAAGAATTCCACAAATGGTAGTCAAAGTCATTTGAAATTGCATGCTAGTATTCAAAAAAAAAATTCAAACTTTGAATGATAATATCTTCCAATATTTATAGTCAAAACTCATGAAAGTTTTACCACATGATCTCAAACAACTAAAGTACAAGTTCCTACAATTAAATTCTAAAAAAAGTATTTTTTGTTTTCTTGAATAAAACACAACAATAATGGTAGTTTTGAGTGATTTTTGACATAGTAATGACCTTATTCCTATAGGAGTTAATGAGAAATTTGAAGTATTTCAAGAAGGCTTTAGCTTGTTCTCACCTAATAATTATCAATCAAATGTTATTAGAGGCACTTGCAATGTTGGCAATGTAACGTAGTTGTTTAGAATTCTTTGCATTACATAAGATTGTTGTTGGTATTCAAGAATCTACAAAGTCAAAAGATTGAAACTTAAATAACAATAGCTTGCAATATTGAAAAATGAAGAGCCATGAAACAATCCCAAATTTTTCTCCCCAAAATACCACTTGTTACCCTTGCCACCTAGGCTCAATAGTTATGAACATCCATAAGAAAAGTCATGCACTACCATAGCAAAGAACAACTGCTAAGTCCAAGTGTGGCCATACCTTCAGGCCACCTAATTTCACTATTTTGTGTAGTAAGAGTGGTTCTTTTGAGCTTTGTTTGGCTCTTTCTAGTGTAGCTTAGGCTTAGCTCCTCTCTCTTTTTGGCACATGATCCACTTCTTGACCAATGACGCTAGTTGTTTCCAATGATGTGTAATTCCATCGCTACAGTACTGGTGTGTAAGGCATCGGTTGCTACGAATTGAAGAAGTTTCCCCCACTTCGTCCTCCCTTTTTTTCTTAGAGCATCAATAGGAAGGAATGGTTTCCACATTTGTTAGTTGTCATCGGCAATTTGGGTCGCTTATGGCCCGAAACATGGACACGCTTCCCCATGAGTAACCTTTTCGGAGTGACTCCACAACAATTTGTGAATGATTGTCACCTGCACATAAGCCCAAAAGCATCTTTCCCACTTTCATTCCTACCGGTTGGCGAGTTGGTAAGTTAAGCATGTTACCCCTACCGAACTAAAAGGCCATGTTCCATGACCACTATCCCATCCTTCATCTATGTAACTTGTCCAATCTCTGGATGGGCAAAACCCTACTCCACAGGCTCACCTAGCTACAATGTGTGAGACAAACCGTTCCAATCTTCTAGTCCATCCATTGTTTTGCATGGTCACATAAATGAGCACCCCACCACTCGTTGGCATCGGCATGTGAAGAGCATTGTTTGCTTTTGTGGAGAGTCTCCTTTCAACGGCTTGCCCATGCTCCATAGTGTCCCGCCTCCCCATGTGCTGCTGTTGGAGAGGGAATTTATTCTCATCCACTCGGGGTGACTACAACTGATAGGGTGTCTACACACACACGACACACACGCACAAGGGACTTGGCCAACAAATACGTTCTCAAATTGTCGTTTATACAATCATGCTCATACTCATGAGTGAAGCTACTCTATTGAAAATTTAAAAAAGTATTTTCAGAAACCATGTAGGAGACCCTCTATGTGGACCTTGTAGTATAATTATATGATATGGTAATCTCACAATAGAATATTTTTTGAAAAAGATTGTTTTTAGAATTCTAAAATATACACCAGAATATTTTAGTAGGCTTGCTAACATAGCTTTGCTTGTCACTTATCCGCAATTTGCTCTTTCAAATTGACTTGGCCTTTACATAGTTACATAGCAGTATTTGTTTTGGACAATTTACAGACTAAATGCACCAAAAATATTTTTTGCACACCATGGAGTATAAAAAATCAGGATGAAAAAAGAAGCTAAAAAGCTACATCCTCATTTTAGCTCAAAACTTGGTGGCCACGAAGGTGACTTAGATAGGTTAGGTGGAGGTCCTATCGCCACCTATAGACATGTCAGTTCCCTAGTTTGTCATCCGTTGTTGTCAGAAATCCACCAAATCTTTTATTTCTTGAAGATGGGTCGCCACATTTTTACCCGTGCATTTCTCCCATCATTAGCATCAAGATTTCCAGTTTCCATTTGGGTACTTGTACTTCAGCTCCTATCGCTCCACTCATTATATCAATTTTTCCAAAATTGCCCCACTCACTACATTTATTTTTTTAAATAGCCCCACTCATTATCATGTTAAGAACGTTTGTCTCAGAAAATCACAAAGATTTTGGTTGTGACTGAAATGGCTTGGAAATGAAGGAAGTCGTAAAATGATAAAAATTAAAGAGCTTGTCACTCGTAGATTCATCCTACTTCGAACTTGAACATCGAATCTTCTAAACTACCGTCGAACTGCTACCCATTAACCTATCATGTATTGGTTGATTCTAAATAGATATAAGGTTTAAGGTGTGTAATAAAATCCTACGACTTTGAACAAGCAAAATAGGACGACCTAACTACAAACTGAACGGTTCGAAAGATTGACTTCTAAACTTTTAAATTCCAAGTGACTAGTTTTAAGAACCAAGCTTCACCGTAAGAACAAACAAGTCTCGACTATGTGGGCCATTAACCCCATTTCATCACGTAGTTTTGACCATGTGAATAATTAATCCTATTTCGTCACCCATGACACAAAATGAGGCTAGCGTTGGCATAACCTAAGTTGTCTGCAATAACAAATTTTACAAAACTACAAGCCACACACACACATACAAGTCTTCAAAACTTCCTCCAATCTCCAACTTCAACTTTTAATTCTCAAGTTGAACTTTGGATAAGTGCCACTATTGTTTCACAACTCCAAATGAGGTGAATAATAGCTTTTTGAAAAGCTAACACAAACTTTTACTTCTCCTCTAAATTTCAAATAATTCTAATACTGTGTCCAACTTCTATAACCATTCAAAGTTTCGGCCTTGAGAAAAGAAAGGTAGCAAGCTCTCTTTTACTTCAACACTCACAATTCTCTTATACAAATTTCAAATAAAATGAATTATATTTTTATGAAAAGCTAACTCAATTTTTTACACTTCCTTCAAATTTCATTGCAAATTAAGAACTTGTCTGTTTTTAATGGCCAGTTGAAGTCTCTGCCTTTTAATTTTAAATGCAACAAACCTCCCTCCACTCAAACATGCACAACATTTGATTCACAACTCCAAATCAAGCAAGTGTGATCAATTTAAAAACTACACATGATGATACAAAAACTTCTACAAATTTCATTTCAAACTTCTCCAAACTCACAACGCAATGAGCCTCCAAACATTTGGATCCTTCATAAATTCATAATGGGATAGAAGATGAATAGTGTCTACTTTTTTCTCCACCTTATCTCCACTCTAACTACACAAACAAGTGAGGTCATCCCTAACTCACTCCCAAAGTTACAACATCAATAATTGAGCACTTATTTGGTCTACAACTATCTTTTTATCTTTATTTTTATCTTTGAAGGAAATTCACTTCAAATTCATCTAGAAGGCAAACTATTTAAATATTTCTTTCATACTACTTCATAAATACAAAATTATTGTAGAAAATCACTCCAACTATGGAATGAAGAACTAAAAACCCAATATATATCTAATAAAGATAAAAAAAACTAGAGCTTCAATTGAAATATCACTTCATTTGCAAGAATTTGAGGATGTGTTTAACGATAACAACTACATAATTCGCACAATCTGCTTTAGTTAAAAGATTGATTGGCCCTTTTAATCATCGCTGGTGACTACGATTCCTTTGAATATGCCTCACTATACAATAATATTACTTATTGTTGAAACCTTCAAAACATCTTTTAAATGTGACTTCACAGTTACTGGACTCAATACATTCAATCTGCAACAAAATCGTCAATGCTCAAGTGTTATGTTGAAGATGACCATGCCATCGTTTCTCCATGCGAGATTGTTTTGGTAGTCAAGATGGTCCAGCTTTATTTTTTGATCGTCCATGTAACAATAAAAGATTTAATGGCAGTTGTGGTTGATTCAGTAATTGCAATAAAAAAAATTCAAACTCACACTCCAGTTGAGATTTTTCATCTTGAAACTCAGAAAAAATCCTTCAATTTGACATAGTATAATCTAAATAAAAAACAAAAAAGAAGAATATTAAATGAAATGAAGCTTTCAAATTAATCATTTTTTATATAGTTGTTTATAACGGCAAAGAGAAGGCGTCACCTTGAAGTCACCTCAAATGACGTTATCTTCTTTATAATGTTACAAACATTCAAACCTATTTAAAAAATGTGAATATATATATATATATATATATATATATTTTTTTTTTTTTTTTAGTTTTTAGTTTTTTTTAGTTTTTTTTTTAAAAAAAAATTTAGTTTTTTTAGTTTTTTTAGTTTTTAATTTAATTTAATTTAATTTAATTTAATTTTTTACATAGTATCTGCATTTACAATACGATATCACTATAGTATTGTTGTTTTAGTACCAATTCTCTTTCAATAATGACTTCATTGAGTTTAGGAAGGTGCCATACGATCATTGTACTCATAGATTGGTCATAAAGGATTGGAAGCTTGGAATGGTGTGATGCGGAAGCATTTGAATTTCCCAAATATGTAAGTACATTCGTATCCCACAAAATCTTCCTTTGCATTGCTTTACAGTGTACATTTTGGGGATTTGTTTCGTTGCTGGTTAACATTGAGCTCAACTAGTAAAGTGCACTTAGATTGTTATTGAATTGTATTTGAAGTTTGAAGCTTTTGATTCGAGATCTAAAACATTTGTTAGAAGCATTAGGTTTAGAAAGATTATTCTCATCATTTTAATGACTCTCTTCATTACATATGTAGTGAAGACGATGTAAATTTCCACACCATTTATAGTCTTGCTGAGAACAATGATATTTTAGGTGATGACATGGAGGAGGAAGAGGAGGAGTTTGAACCTCTTATTCGATTTAGGAAGCCTAATTACGACTTAATTCAAAAATTTCAGATGGAATAGAGCATGAAGTGTCCCTAGACTGAAATGGTGTTGATGGCAGATGGTTGACTCTATATAGTGAAGTGCCGAGTGTGCTCTGAGGTAGGCAAGAAACCTCGATTGATAGCGCCCAAGTAGGACACCATCAACAAGTATGGGCATCGTAAGGTACACAAATCCAATTTGCTTCTCTATGTTGTCAAACGCCCAGCCTTAGTTCTACTATCATGCCCCTATTTCCTTGGGGTGTCCGAAGTGCCTTAATGAGCAAAGGGGACCTTGATGGTGACTCCCCAAGCCTTGCAATAGACTAAAAAAGGAGTTTTGAGACACTCCCAAGAAAACAAAGCGGAATAGCGCCCTAAATTTGAAGGTTATGGTAGAGTGTCATACATTCTTAAAAATCTCTTGAAAAAACACACCTAATCGTCCAAAAAATGCGTGATTTGGACTAGTTGGATAGAAGTTATGGTTGTTCAAAGCTAAAGATGTCTCGGTAGTGTTAGGATACTTTAGGCCTAAGAATAAGGGGTTCTCAAAAAATATTTCAAGGAAGTATGCATGTAGCATATCATTGGAAAGCTAAGAACACAAGAATGCTAGAATGACCAGCATTACAAATTTCTAAGTTAAGAGTCAAAAGTTATGGCCAAAAGAAGGGCCGTGGTGAAGGCATGCCATCTCCCTCGATAGACTCCAATCTTTGAAGGGCCATAACTTTATAAGAATTTGTTCAAATGGGACAAGAAAATAGTCCATCGGCATCTATTTGTTGCGTAAATGTTTGAGATGGGCTCGCATGTTGGATTTGGAGCTTTGAGTATAGAGTTAAATTGTTTGGAAGTTTGAGAGTCCAAATGGTGAGGAAACGAAAGGAGTTCGGGTTGGATTCAAATAGTCTTCCAAAATCCAAGGTGGATTGGAGACCCCCTTCGATATGGAAGAGGGGGGTTTGCCAAATCCCATAGAAAGTACTATAGGAGAGGTTGGTTTCCCTCTTCACTTCCTCTTGGAGCCTTCGGGAGTCCCAGTGAACCCTGGTGACTTAAAGTTGGTGGTGAATCTTTACCACCAGTTCTAAGGCACCATGGGGCACTTGTGTAAAGTGTCCCATAGCACCAGTTGGGATGGAACCCCACCTCAAATTAGCCAACATTCAATGTGTCATGAGTGAGAAGTCCCAATTAGCAATGCCAAAGAGTAGCAAGTACATAAAGGACTAGTTTGGGATAGGGTGCCTCTCAAGGGCGGTGAGGACCTTCATGAGTAGTGCTACTACGGGCCTTAGCACTCCAAAATGGAGCTCCACCCCATGTCACCAAGTGACATGTCCGATATCACGTGGGAAATGTATGCTAGAGTCTCGGTGACTGGAATTTAGCAAAGTAAATTAGAAATAGAAGCTAACACTGTGGATGTGTAGCATGTGTAGTGTTAGCTAATTGTGGCTCAAGCAAAGTTGGAAACAAAGTGTGGTGAATCTATTGAACAGTAAAGTATGTTTTAGGCCGCTATATCTATAGCAAATGAATAGTTGTACTTCGATTGAAGTATGGCGAAAATAGATACAATTTGTAATGTTGTTTCAAATTTTATGTGCTGGTAGATCAATGGCTGAGTTTGAATCAAAATTGAAATTGTTTTGTTTACTTGAAACTCCTAAATGTCCTTCTATGTATTGGAGTATAAATATTGAATGGGTCATGGCCGAACATATGTACTCCATATAGGAGAAAATGAACGCCTTGATAAAATCAACAAAATACATTGCCTTGTCATGTGACGAAACTGTAGTGGTTGACAACTACTCCTACATTATTGTGCACGTATACGTCATGCAAAATTGGGTACATATACCACTTTTTATTAGCTTATAGAAGTTTGAATCCGATGGAACAACAACAAACAATTTGACAACCCTCCTCATGGGCATAGTCGGAGTTTGGGGAGACTTGGATGCCTAAGAAATAGTGACAAAATTGGTCTGTTTCAAAGCAGACGGGATTTCCGCATTCCATAGATGCCACACTAGAATGACAATCCAATTAAAGGAGAATTTTGTGCCACATGTCACTAGTGTCCATTGTATGGGACATCGAGTGAACTTGGCTGTGAAAACATTGAATTGACTTGATCTCTTCCATGCAGTTGAAAATCTCTGCAAGTTCTATCATGTGTACTTCTCTCACTCCCCAAAACGTAGGCAAAGTTTCGCACTTTGGTGCAATTGCTGGATACTAAAGGGTTGAAGTTATTAAAGAATGTCACAACAAGGTAGATTTCTTTGATTTTTCCACTTTTACATCTTTTGAGTGAATACCACACTATTGCTGCCAAGCTTAGAGTTGATTCTGTAAATAAAAATGAGCCGGTATGATTTACTCTTATGTAATATTTCTTGTTTGTGTTAAGTTAGGATCTCGTGTATGTTCAACTAGGCTGCTTGGTATTGAGAAGTTCTTCTGTTTTCAGTTCTTTTGTCTTTCTTTTGCTTAGTGCTTACGGATTACTATCCCCATGCTTAATACTCAGTGCTGACAGGTTAAAGTCCCTATGGTTGTACATTCATAGTTTTTAGTTCGTGTGTTTCACTTATACCTAGTGCTTACGGTTTGGGTTTAGGGTTAATCAGAAGTCAATAGTTCGATTGATAACGTTTCTCTTTTTTTGTAGCAAAGTCTACAAGCCAAGGCTGTAAACTTATTGGAGAAGATGTTGGATCCCTATCACATAGTAGGTATGATTTGTCTACTACCCTTTTTAGAAGTTGTTGACGTCTTGATTCAATTTGCACAGTAACACAATGTGTTCATTTGTGCCTTTGTGGGCGTACTTCAAAGACATTTGGAGAAGCTCTTTAAGATGTGCAGAGGGCACGGCTCAACCTTTTGTGGTCTTGAGTTTGTACATTTTACGAACTTACTGGAGCTACATCATGATCAAATTTTATTGTCATGGACCTCTATGGACTTGAATGAGGTCCAACACCTTCAATTTGTTTTGAATGGAGAGGAACTTCCTGCGAGGCATGAAGGAGCAATCATCACTCGGGAATCTTGGAATTCCCTCATTGATGGTGTGAAGACTAAATGCAATGGTACGTTTGTCATTTGCATATCTACTTACTTTTATAGTAACTAAAACGTTTCTTTTCCTTAGCAGTAGTTTTTGGCATGGATTCTAATATTGTCTGTACTTGTAGCCAAGTGTCATCCAACAACTCATTGACAAGCTCAATAGCTGCTTCCTTGCTCATGGTTTATTGGATGCTTTGGGGATTGTGTAACCTCAGTATTGGTAGCAATCCAATGCTGAACAAAGCTTTCGAAGCACTTGGACGTCATTAAGAAGTTCTATGAAGAGCCAAAGTGGATTGGGGAAGACGACAAAAAACACCTAGTTCCAACACTACTTGATTGTTTCCAAGTGAAATTACAACAGCACTTATTCAAACTGTCAATGCTGTCAAACAACATTGCAGCCTTGGAAGATCCACACTTAGCTGTAAACCCTTTGATTCGACTATGGCGGGTCATAGATGCCAACAAGTCATTATCGAATGAGATTCCTGAGTACGTGAAGTTGGCTGAAATAGCCATGATACATGTTCTTGACAATGTTGAAGACGAAAGATGTTTCTCATCACTTGCATTTTTGAAGGACAAGCTCTAGAATTGGTTCTAGGGTGATCACCTTAGCATGGTAATTGGCATGCATGGACAGAAGATTTTCTCATTGGAAGATTTCCTTTATGACAAGTGTTTCCAACAATGGGTTACTAAAGTTGATCACTACTAATATGGGATCTTGGTGTAACATTCAATCTATTAGGTGTTTTTACAGGATACAATCATTGAGCTTGCACTTAGGTTCTAGAGTCGGCAGCAGATTTCGAAGTTTACAATTACAACAAGTTTGTGTTTATGCTGCCGTATAACCCAGCAAAGGGCATTCCATTTGTGACTGGCAGTTTTGGAACTTATAGGCTATACTTTATCTATTCTCTTATTTCTTATCTAATGTGCAAGTTCATTGCTCATGTGGTCTCATGTGTTATTCTCATTTGCTTTTTGACTTGGACATTGAAGTCATTTTGTGTGTATGCAAGTCTTCTTTACAAGTTTAGTTCTTTGAAAGTTTCAATTCTATTGTGTTCTAATTTGGGTGTTGGAGTATTTATATGTGTGTGCAGGTCTTGTTTGAAAACTATAGTCTTTCAAAGTTTTAATCGTATTGTTGTCTTACTTGGGCATTAGAGTGTGTTTGTTTGTATATAGGTCATATCTTCACCTTTCCATCATAGAAGAGTAGTTTAGTTCAATGTAGGTATTTCAATCACTCTTCTTCATATAGATTGAAGTTTTTTTTATAAAAATAGGAGATGCAACCACCTTTGCATTTTTTTGGATTCAATTGTAGCCCAATTCACACCATCTTGTATTGAATTGTAGCCCATTCCGTAGCACTCTTAAAAATTTTGTCACCTAATTATGCACCCAAAAAGAAATGGAAATTGCCAAACATGTTTTTTTGGGTTTCCTTTTGGTGCCATAGAATTCATACTAAACTCCTACTTGGAGCCAAATTTTGCACCAAAAAAAAGAGGTTGTGCACCTAACCGTTGCCAATTTCTTTTCAATTGAAGTCCACATCCAGATTCCTAAAAATAAGAAAAAAAACACTATTACAGAGTGGCTACAAATCTAAAATACTAAATTCGATTGAATATTGTTCCAAACTCACTCACTTTTAAGTATGTGTAAATGCCCCTTAACTAACTGCCATACTCAATGATGATCATGACTCAAGTTGCACGCAACCTATTTAACCCTCCAAATGATGGCAAAGAGTGTGTTGCCTCTACCTAGGGCAAAAAATTAATAACTTGTGGATTGTCATTTTAAGTTTGTTAGGAAAGTTGTCCCCAATGAGTCAATGAGAACCAAAAATTAATGAAGGTTGTCCCTTATAACAACCAAAATTATTACAGGTTGTCCTTTGTAAGCCAATATCAATACTAGGTAATCGTTTAGCAAAGTTGAGTGTTTCGTGGACTTGGTTTACTTGATGAGATGGCTTTGGACTAAGTTTAACCCTAGAAAGATGCTACAAATTCTAAGTGTCCAATGGATGGCAAAGAATCCTTCTATGTAAGGAAAAAGTGCAAATGGTCATCATTGGAATTATGTGTGAAAAAAAAGAGGTTTTGAGTAGTAGTTTGATCTCCAATGAGGTTTCTTTTAAACAAATGATTTACATGATATAAAAAATGATGATTGCTATAGTGACCAACCCATCCTTTTAGAATTAATCCCTGAAGGACTAAATTGAATTTTTTGGCAAGATAGAAATTTTGGACAAATGTGTGGCTAGATATTTCCATATTTTTGGCCAAAATTCTAATAGAAGGTGTAGACAAGGAATATCTTTTATGTGCACTAAATTTCATGACATTTGAAAATACAAGCCAAAAGTTATGGCCTAATATGTAGTTTATTTTTCAATTTGGATAATTCAAGTAAATCTAAAAAAATCATTTTTTTCAAAAATTCAAATTTGAAATTGGTTTTCAAAAGTTATGTATACATGGAAAGCTTTGAATCATTCTATTTTAATCAATGAGTCAAAAGTTATGAGAATTTTTTGTTTCAAGGCAACTATTCATTCTCTACTCCAAAATAAACTTTGAAGTCTTTTCTTGAACTCCATTTTCAATATTTTTGGAAATAATAATATCATTAGGTGAGAATTGTTTATTACAAAATTAAAATCAATGGAATTGGAATTTTTCAATTCCATAAATAAATTCGTAACAATTTAGTATTTTGAATCATTCTCTACATCTTTCTACTTATTATTTTTTTTTCTATATGTTGTACAATTTCAAATGATCTAAATTTTTCAAGAATGTAGCCTACATGCCTTGAATAATGAATCCAAAGAAGCACCACCATTTTGAAATTTTTTTCATACAAATGTAACCTTGGAAAGTATAGCTACTTGGTTTTTTGCAAGGACAAAAAAATGATTTTTGTCACTTCAAATGCTAATATATTGCAATCTACACAATAGAAATTTATGAATTTTTTTAAAAATATTTTCAAACTAGTGTACTACAAGATCCTACAATTACTTGTGTCCAAGAATGTTTTTTTTTAAATTTGAAACTTCTACAAGAAATGGTCGTTTTGGAGTGTTTTTGGTGAAAATATAGTCAAAGAACTTTAGGGAATAAGGCACAATCAAGACTTATGCCTCATGGTAGCTAAGATTGTTTTTCTACCCTAAATCAAGTGACAACTTATGCAATTGGACTAGACTAGTTGCCCAACTTGCCCATCAATTTTAAAAAAGTGCTAGGCAAGTGCCTCAAAGTTGTGAAGTGTGAGAAGTGGATATGTTTTGGAGTGATTTGTGTTGATTGATTATTGCCAGATTTTCACATGAAGAGTATAAAATTGGCATACCTATGAGCTTAGATATTTTATTTTATGTCATAATATTTTATAGGCTTCTTTTCAATAATCATAAATTTGAAGTAAAATCAATTGTTTTTAAAAATGTCACCAAGACAAAAAAAAATTGGAAGTTGGCATTTTTGACAATTAAACTAGTAGATAACGCTAGAATTTCAACAGATTTCTTTTGATTTGGTCGTGTTGTTCTAGTCACTATACAATAGAAATCCTACTTACATGTTGCCTAGCTACTTATTCAATTATGATGAGGCATTTATATTAACTCATGAATGAGTGAGTATAAAACATGATCAACTTGATATACTAGCAAGTTGAAATTTTAGCCTAGTACATGTATAGAAGTCAATTTTAACAATGAATTTTGAAGGCAAGTGACATGCAAAGTGACCTTAGGGCCACTTTAGTCTATGGTAGAGAAGTACACCAGTTAGTCAAGAAATTTTGGCCAAGTCATGGTTATTTGAGGTAATTAGTGGGATGTTGGACAAGATGGATATACAATAATATAATACCTCAAGAAATCTTGACCAATTGTAGTGTAAATGCCAATAGGAGAATTCTTCTAGCCAACTTCACAAATTTGAAGTTCATTAGTGAACTTCACCAATAAGAGAGTTTTGGCTGACCTCAATAGGAAATATACAACCTCTACTCCTCTAGTAGTTCCATGAACATAATTTGAACGTTTTTGGATGTAACAAACTATAAGAAACTATAAATTTTGCATATGGGACCCAAATTTTATAAAATATGTTGAAAAAAATGCATCTACTAGTCTAATTTGTATGGTAAAATTTTCAGATTAATACAATATGTATTGAATTTTTAGGAATCATTTAAGTATAAGGGATTTTATTTTAGTTTATCATAGTGCATTGGCTACAACTTTAGGATTTGTTTCTCCTTCATCCAATGTCCATTTGCAATAAGAAAAAAAATTGTTAGATTAGAATCCTCTTGAAATTTACTTGTTGTGGTAAAATTTTCAATTCAAACAAAATTCATATTTGCCTATTTGAAGGTTTTTTTTATAAAAGATAGTCATGGTCTTATAGGAATGAAGAGGAGAATTTCATATTCATAATATGAACTATTCAATCTTCTCTACCATATAGTACATATCTTCTTGTTTCTCCCATTCAATTTTTCTCTTTACATTGATCTAACATCATACGCAATGAGTGGAAGAGCTAATTAAGTAATGTCAAAACATTCTAGAGCAAAACAAGCTCTTAGAAGCTTCATTCTATTAGTTTTGCTCAAAAGCATGTTGAATGTAAAAATAAAAATAAAATGTCTTGAATTTAAGTCCATCATGTAAATATAGCATCAAAAAAGTTGTACAAATAAACAATGTTTACAGTCATCCATTCTTCAATATGCACAAAGCCTCTTTGACCATCAATATGTACTTGGCATGAAACTTCTAGGATTAATTATTCAACAATTAAATTTTTCCTTTGATTTTTATCTTCTAAAATTCCCACCAATTTAATGTCTTTCAACTTCAAAATAATTTCAACCAAAATTTTGGCCGTTTTTTTTAAACAAATGAAACAAAAATTTATTGCCAAGGTTTATAGTGGTACAAGCTAGCCACAAATGGTTTAGCCAAAATAGAGACAAAATAGGCCATTTTGAAATTCCATTCTACTATGAATGGCGATTCTTCTTTGAACACTAATCTTCATTACTTCAAAATCCACAAAAGATTTTTTTTTCTCTTTGAAATACATGAGCAATTTCCATTGAAAAGGAGAAAGAATACATGGAACCAAGGGGACAAAGCCTTGGTGAGGGGACATCAATCAACACATAGGAACTTTTTAGCAATTTTCAGATTTTTCTTAGTTTTTGAGTTTTTGAAAGTCTAACTAAGCTTAGACGATTATAGTAGCCAACCCATTTTTGATCACCTCCCCATTCTCATGATATAAGATAGAAACACCAAAAATTGGCCCTTTAAGGAATTCAGCACATTTGGAGGCATTTTTCCTTTAAAATAATATTTTGTAGTGTTAGTGAATGAAAATCATGAATATTCCAAAAAAAATTAGAATTTTACGAATGTGATATGTATAGGAGCCAACCCATTTCTGATCACCCTCTATTTCCAACCTGTAGACTGTTCCAATTTTGTAAAGTTGTAGCATTGTCCCCACGGTGGTTGTGGCGCATGATGATTGGTTGCAAGGCTTTCAATATTGCAATCAACCCTTGGTTGATTTGCAACTAGCCTAAGTATAGCTGGAAATAGAAAAGCCTACATCACTAGTATAGGTTGTATAGTACAATTTAACTAAAAAATTCATAATAATTATGTTTTGAGTTAAAAAATTCTAAAAAATTATGTAACCCTTTAAAAATCTATTTCTATGTAGGAAAAAAAAATTTGCATTTAGAAAATCTACACTCTACATGTCCATAATTGCTTAAGTGGTTGGAAATGGATCGGCTCCCCTAATTCTTATGATTTTTCAAAGTTGTGGGTCTCTAGAATAGTGGATTAGTCTAGTAGGTGCATCCAAATTTGAACCTTGCAAAAATCAGCTCTTAATAAATCAGAATTCATAATGGATCTTTCAAATGTGTCAGCCAATAAAAATCAAACATTTGGAGGACACATTCATGTAAATTTAGGGATGCTTTAATGGCACTCTATGGACAAGGACAAGGTATAGGGCCGATTTTGAGTGTTTCTACCTTAGACTATACTCTTTCTAATTAGTAGGAAATGAGCGGTGATTAATTATGGCACAGTTTCCAATGCAATTGTGGCACAATTCTATTGATTGCAAGACTCACAATATTGCAACTAGCCCTTGGTTGATTTTGCAATCAGCTTGTAGTCAACAATTGAAGGTCTATATTACCATTATAGGCCAAAGCAAATCTTCCACTAAAAAATTCATAGTAATTACATTTTGTGTAATAAAATTATGGAAAAATAGAAAATCCTTCCAAACTCTATTTCTGTGCATGAGAAAAATCACAAATTCAAAAAACCCTCACTCAAAATATGTGCAATTGTCTAAGTGGTTGGAAATAGGTTGGTAGTCCTAATTAACATTCAGGGTTGACACGACGTCCGGACGCGGACGCTGTGTCCGCAGCGTCCACTGACATTCGTGTCCTGCTGGACGCAGCGTCCGCTTGTCCCCTGTCCGCCCGTCCGCCCGATTACGGCCGTCCTATCAACGCGCGGACTGATTTGGTCCGCACGATCTGGGCGTCCGCCCCGTCCGTCCGCCCCGCCCCGCCCGTCCACTTTCCGACGGCGGTCGGGATGCTGCGTCCACTAGTGTCCGGACGTCTGGACGTCCGGAAAACGAACGCTATTTTGGGGCGGACGTTGACATTCGTCAACCCTGTTAACATTTGACCAAGGGCCAAATCTGAAGCTCGTTAAGAGCCTCAGTGTCTGATTTAATGCATTTAAAGGCACCATTAGGAATTAGAATCTGTTGCTACTGGAGTGTAGTCAATTCTGCTCCAGAAATCGACAAGGGTGTCCAATTCTACCATTCCCCTCACTTCTTAACGTTAGGGAACGCGCCTCTGGAGAAGCATTCTACAGGGGAGCACATCCAACAGGGTTGACAGGACGGTTGGACATCCGGGACATCTGGACGCAGACGCTGTGTCCGCAGCGTCCGCTGACATTCGCGGACGCCATCCGCCCCGTCTGCCCCGTCCTACCCTATCCGTCCGCCCCGCCCGTCCGCCTTCCGACGGTGGGAGGGATGCTGCGTCCGCTGACGTCCGTGCGGACGGATGTCCGGGTTACGGACACCTTTTTCGGACAGACATAGAGATTCGTCAACCCTGACATTCAAAAGCTCGCCCTGTAGGTCTCACCTCTAGGGCTTGCTCCCATGCAATATGCGTTTCTAGAGGCGGGTTCTCTAGTACATTAGCCTGCAAAGGCTAGGCCGACAATCCACACAAGCATTGTTAACTTATTGCTGCATTTACTAATTGATCCAATGTTTTGTAATAGGTGTCGGCACTGATTGTAGATCCAATCAATTGAAAGGTTCATAGAGATTATAAGAAAGAATATTTTAATGAAATTTGAATTCTCAGGAGGCAAGTTTTTAATCCAGAGGGGTGAGGATGCCCAAGAAACTTGACTTTGGAGAACTCCCCTTACAAAAAGTATTGCTATATAGGCAATCATGTCATTTTTTCATTCATGTTTGCAATTTTCTACTGGACAAGTCTTGGTAATAGAGTAAACCCAATTTGGTGAAGAACAAGATTTGCTTTAAACTACAGTGGAGAATTGAAAAAGTAGTGTGAGAGTTTATAAAAATGCCTTTTTGAAGAATCTTTTATCACATGGGATACTTGTAAGCCCTATGAATGTCACTTGGGTCTCGGGATTTGCTTTTTTTTGCTTTTTTCTCATTTTTATAGGTAATTATGGTCCGAAAGACCAAAAAAGTGGATTTAAAGAATAATTGGAAGAAATTCCTACATGTAGAAATTAATGTTCTCAAAACCCTAGAAATGACATAAGTATTTCTTTTTGTCATTTTAAAGAGTCTAAATGGGTGTTTGAATGCCAAATAAGGGATTGTGAGTAGTTTCAATTCTTGGCAAAACGTAGGAAAAACAATTAGTTTTGATTCGATGGAGGATTTTTACCAATCAAAATGTATGCGACAATCTTGGCTAAAATTAGTAAGACTAGGGTTATTCCGCCTTTCCTAGTATCATAGAAGTTCCCCGTAGAAGGTTGGGTGAAATTGCATTCTAAATGCAAGAATTGGAAGTTAGCTATCAAGGTGACTTTGTAGGCAAAATCTATGGATACTATATGAAGGCGGTTGCTATAAGAAGAAAGGTGTTTTTAACCAAAAAATATGCCAGAGGTGTAATGGTGAAGCTAGATTGTCAAGATTTCCTAGTGCGGGAATGATTCTTCTTTAGAGGAATGAAAGCTAGGTGAAATAAATTGTTTCTCTTTTGGAAAGTACAAGTTTAACTTGAAATTTTGCACAAAGGGTTTGAAGGTTTTTTAGAAGTTACCCAAAAGGTTTTGTAATTTTTCAAATTACAGAACATGACTCTATGGGAAGTCAACCAATATTACTAAAGGTGAAAAATTCATAGAAATTCATTTGGTGATGGTAAATCCCACTAAAAATTAGAATAGTGTATTTAAGTCTAATTAAGCGCCTAATCAAATTTCACAACATTTCAACAACGCCAACTACTCGAACCGGTGGCATCAACGAATTTTAATGGAATTCAAAAACATTCTATAAATTGACCACCAAACCACAAGCATACAAAATTCAAATTGAATCATCTTGGACTCTTTTCTTACATTTTTGGACCTTCCAAACAACCTTGACTAGTCAAAATTAGCAAAAAACCACCAACTTCAAAATTTAAGTTTTTCACTTTTTTCACCAAGATTGAAAACATTGTCTTTTGAAAGGAATTTTGACTTGAAAGATGAAGGTTATGGGATTCCTAAACTAATTGGGGTCTTTTAAAGCCAACGACGCAATTTATTTTCCATTTGCAGTTTTCCTTCAAAACTTATAGAAGGATCAAGAGTACAATAGAATTAGGTATAGTTATAATTGATTTTAGTGATTTTTTTAATTTATGTAGGTAGTTTTAGAATAAATGGAAGTAAGTGGGGGGCCTTGGAAACATATAAAAGGGTTCCCGTGACTCCCTTTGCACCTGTTTTCTTGCTTGCATTTTCGTTTGGCCGCCATGAGGCCTTCAATTATACTCTCGCTAAATTCCGGCCACGTTGGAATTGAGGCCATTTTGCCCAATTTCCTTACTGCATTCTTGTTGAGAACATTGTTTTTTGCCTATGCATCTATCTCTAGTGTTTTGTTGAGCTCATTTCAAAAGACGTGGGGGTCCTTTTGAATTTGCTTAATTTTATGAGTTTATTGAATTATTGCACTAATATTAGGAGACTTTTTGGCCAAATTTTGGCAATGTTGTTAGCCAAAAATTCTTAGAGATTGCTTAAGATTACTAAGTGTGTTCATTTCCATTTAAGTGGCTTGGTGTGGGATCTCACAATTTGAGTTGTTGAAAATCCTCCTAGCATTTGGTAGAAATACATGGTCAAAGGTGTAGATTTTTATTATGGATTTTATTTCAAGAGACTTGGGTTGGAACCAAGCTCTTATAGTCCCTTTGGTTAGCCAAACCTTGACAAAAATTTCTCTTAATTTTGAGCTTAACTGCCCATACGGCGAAGCTTCGCTCATAAGACAAATTTTTCCTTAGTACTAAATTCCTTTCTCTTGTTTTGGTGTCATTTAAAAAAAAAGTCTAGGCCTTTGTATAGCGAAGCCTTGCCCAAAATAATCCAAGTCAATTTTGTTTTAAAGATTCTCGAAAAGGAGAACTCAAGGTGTGGTGAATAACGGCCAAAGGGATTAAAATCCAAAAATTTGGATAATTTTGAATCAGCTTCAAAGCTAAAGCATCCAACCAGAGGCCAGAGCACCCCAGCCAGACATCGGTACGATCCAGTAGTCAGTCCAATCAGCAAGCCGTTCGACAAGGTAGCTACTAAGTGCTACCAACTGGATGGTACCTTGATTGAATTCATTTTCTCACATACCATCATCTGGACAAAGTTCAAAAATGGGATGATATCCCATGGGGGCCCAAAATTTTGATTTTTTGATCAAAATTTTTGTAAACAAAGTTGGAGTTTTGACAATTAGCTATTGATTGCAAAATTCTTTGCCTTACGTGGAAAATTACTTCCATAGGAATCCAGAAAGGGAAGACACTAAGTCAAAAATTAATTCTTAACTGAATGTTTGGTTTCGATTTTGTTTTGTTTTTGCATACCAAAAGCAAAATTTGAGGTCCAATACTTAGACGAAGAACGGAAGGAGGGCATTAAGCCAGTCCACAAAATCACGTTAGACAAGCCAACCCACTAGAGGAAGAACACTCAGCTCAACTCAAAAATCAAGTTATACAAGTCAACCCACTGGAAGGGGGGTATCAACCCATCCAGTTTACGAATCAAGATATACAGGCAACCCAACTGGAAGGGAGCATTGAACCCAGTTAACAATTCAAGTTACAAACAGGCGACCCAACTGGAGTGCCAACTCCACCAAGTTCAACCTTTACAATTCAACATGCTCTGGATTGGAAAAACATTCACAACTCTCAAGTTTTGGCTCTCAACTTTGAATTTGAACTTGGAGTAGGAAAGCCACTTAGTATGTGAGTGCAAGTTGTCATTGAAGGAGAGGCACAAAAGTCATAAAAAATATTTTTCAATTCAAAATTCTTTGACTTTAGGAGACATAGTTTAGAATTGATAAAAAGTCAATCAATAAAAAACAAAATAAAGAATTATTTGACATGTAAAAATTCTAGAGGTATGCTAAATTAGAGAATGGATAAACCAAGATTAGCTTGACTTGAAAAATGCTTTGAAAATTAAATTAGATTAGATTCCCATAAGATTTGGCCTAGGGATCATTAGAAAATATCAAAGAGAAAATTAAAAGATAACAAAAAATCCACAAAGAAGTAGAAAGAAGGTGAATTCAAGAAAAATTCCACGAGCAAAAAGCAGAACTTCCAATATTATACCAATTATAAAGAATCAAAATTAAGATGGAAGGAGTGTACAAGTGCAATGACATCATGGAAGTGCAAAAAGGAGGCAAGAACATCAAAATTGAGGTTAGTGCTTAAACCTTCCCTCTTAATTATCATTTGAATCTTACTTAGAATTTGAATTAATTGAGCCATAGGACTGTAAGTAGTTTAAAAATTCCATCCGTTAGAATCATTCAAAAAATAGAAATTGGAATTAGAATCACATAGTAAATTTTGTTAGCTTTGCGAAAATATATTATACATCAAAATCTAGCAAAAACTCTAGAAGTTATGCAAGGATGAAGTAGGTATACAATTGGATGAAAGTTCAGAATTTCATTAGGGGAATCCTATAAGTTAGAATAATAACACACTAAAGAGTGAAAAAATCTAAGTAGTTTTTGGATAAAAGAATCCAAAAGTAGATTTGGAAGCACCCGATGATGGTCCAAATTCATCTTTAAAAATTAATTGTTTCACAAAGTAGAAACAATCACAAGATATTTACCTTTCAAAAAGATAAAAGCCAAAGTAGAAACCAAAATAACCTTGATAATTGAAAGGTAAAAATAGTGAAAGTAATTTTGATGACCAAGTCCACGGTCCAAAATTACTTTTGAAATTACCTTCCCTAAAAATTTTGATTTTTACTATTAAAGGAGAAGAAGCTTAGTCATTAGAATAAAATTAATTTACGCATAGGAATTTTTTTAAATTAATTGAAATTTAGCTAAAGAATAATCAATAAAAATAAAAACTAATAAAAAACTAAACTAAAAATCTACCAAGAATAAATTAATTAGGAACCTTTTTAAAAGATTAAAAAATAAAATAAAAAACTGAAATAATAAATAAAAACATAAATAAATTAGAACCTAAACTTTAGAGATAGGATTGGTTTGCACGTAAGCTATTTTGAAAAGTAAGCGGAAATTTGTTAGGAAAATTGGGAAAAAAAGACACAACCAATAGGAATTTAATAGTGAACCTTTTCAAATAGTGTTTTGGGACTATTGGCATAGAAACTCTCAAAGTTATTATTAGAATCACATAGCTCTTTTTACTTCAAGAATTGGAATTAAATTCATAAAGGAATCTTAGAGAAAATTTTGAAGGTAGAACCTTTTGGAAATACCACTCAAATCCTATCAATATTTTCAAATTTGAACCTAAAAGAAAGAAATTGGAGTAGGAAAAAAATTTTAGCTTTTCAAGGGAAATTTGAATGATAGTCAACTTAGTTTGACCAAAACACTTAAGCCAACCTTGATAAAAAAATTAGATCCAAAGTTTATTCAAAAAAACCCAATCCATTTTGATAGTTAGGAAATGTTGGAATTTTATAACTCTTCATTAGTCACCAATCATTTATCATTAGGATTAAAAATAGGATTTAGTAAAAAAGCTCCATTGCTTGAAAGGTAGCTTGTTTACTACAACCAATTACCTATAGAATTTACTTAATTAATTTTAAACCTGATTGTGAATGTGGTCTCGAGGGTAGAGATCAAAACACTCATGAATATATGTAAATGAAAATAGTAAAAAGGATTGTTGGCCAAGTTACTTGATTCATTCGTGAGTATGTGTAAACACCGTATGAGTAGTGTCCAATGCCCACAAATACCAATGGATTACAGATGCCTCCACAAATTAATCCCTAAGCAACCATAGAGGCATAGAGCCCACTTTGGGCTTTTTGAGAATTTGGATAGGCTTTATTGACTTTATAATATGGAAGTTTTGCATGAATTTTAGTGAGGATACTATTCATCATAATCTTCATATAATGCTTTGTTTCATGTCATTCTAATATATATTGCAAAAGTTAAAAGGAGATTTTTTATTTTAGTATCAAACTAAGCAACTAAAAGAATATTAATTATTTTTTGGGGATTATATAGACTAAATTGATATGAACTCAAAAAAATTTGAATTTTTCAATTCTACATAATGATGTAAAACTTTTGAGGTTTTTTATTTTGTAAGTAATGAAGATAGAAAAAAACCAATCATATAAAGTCGTCTTTTGCTCTTAATTTTGAAAAAAAATTAAAAGATGTTAACTTTTTACTAGAATATTCTCACCAAGTCACCATAAAAATTAAAAATTCTCAAATTCTTCTAAAATTTATTAAGATATTAGTTTTTTCTTTTATTCCATAATACCTTCCACCTTACAATTTAAAAAAAATGAATACAAAATTATTTTTTGCTAAAATTTTTTACATATGTTTCAAGATGAATATGTGTATATATACTATATCCATTTTCCAACATATTGACTAAAAAGCCAAAATTACAAGACATATGTGTTTTTTCATAAAAATGTTGAAAGACAAAACTTCACCTTTTGTCGAAGGGTTAAAAAAGCTTACATTTTCAAGTTTAGACAAATTAAACTTGCAACCTGTGGAGATATTTATTTTAAAATTTGGAGGCAATGTACTGTATTTAAACACATTGAATAAAGGATCTTGTGGTTGGATTTGTTAGAAAATAAATATTGATGAACTCAAGATTTTGACCTTGCTTTGAATATGAGTATTTTGAAGCAATTTTGGTCCTTAAAACATAAAAAAATTTTAGAGATTAATTTGCCAAATCATTATAGAATGAACAAGCCCTTGGATGGGCCATAAAGATTTGACAAGCCAACTTATTGTTAGTGGAGTGAGGAGCTTAGCAAATATATTAAAGTTTTGTTATCAAATTTTTATAGTCAATTTGTATGAGTTTCCCAAAAATAATGAAGTCAGAGTTAGGTCCCACAATTATATTTCCACAAGATTTTAGAGTACACTCATCCCATTCATGACAACTTTTTACTAGATTTCAAAATAAACAATTTGAAATTGCAAGTATTATCATATTTATTCTCCAATTACATCATACCATGGTTTGGCATGCCAACTAAGCATATATAAGGGAATAAAATTCCTCTTTTTGTCTAAAGTACAAATTAATTTAACAACATGCCCTTTTGCCTTCTATGAAGTAGTCTTCCAATAGTCTGATATTTTCTTTAATGTTTAGACAAACAAAAATAATCCTAAGACCTTGACAAGCCTCAATACTATAGGTTGAAAAAGCCTATTTTTGTTATTTTTTTAACTCTATTGATTGCTATTGATCTATTTGAATTACCAAATTTACTATAACCAACACATTTGGAGAATTCTAGGTCTAAGCTTGGAAAGAATTAGCAAACAAGCTAGTAAGAGCATCACCATCCACCTTGCAAAATGCAATGGATTTTTAGCTTGCAAAATGTAGAGCCATCCACTTTGTAAGTTAGGTGGTGCACCCATTCACTCTTAACAAGCCAACAAAGTTATATATGTGGAAATTGAAAATTGAGGAAGTAATGGGGAAGGGGGTCCAACTTTGAAAGAATTGCAGGCGAGTTGATGAAGTGCTGGAGCAAGTGCTACTACAAGTGTGTTCGGCTCGCAAAAGTGCCATAGTAAGTGAATTTGTTCACAGCAAGTGCTGTAGCAAGTAGAAGTGGATTTGGTGGCATTGTGTTTAGCAAGCTGCAAATAAGCCAAGCTCAAGTTGGCAAAATGACCCCATTTTGCAAGCAGTCTCCAACTTTGCCACCCACTTACTGAACAAGTCATCCGTTTAGCAACATGGGTGAGGCCGTTTTGCAAGTCTCCACAAGCAAGTCACCCATTTAGCGGGACGAGTGGGGATGCTCTTGACTCCAAGAATCCTCAAATTTCCTCGATGGTTTGTGGACCAAGTCCGTCCGTCGCGGTTTGGGGCCACAAATCGCCAAAACTATTTACGCCGGCCCCCATATATATTCGTCCCGGCTGCTCATCAGATCCACGTGCTGCGGCGCTTTACAGGCTGTCAAGCTGGCTCCGTGGCTAAACAGAGAATGCCGCGAATACTACTGTAGCGAGGATTCCGTTTTCCTCTTCTGAGTCTGCAGGGACAAGTATCACTAGGAACATCACGTCACATCTGGTAATGATGTATCTGCTTTGCGTCTAGATTTGCAACTCTCGACCTGGATTCTACAATTCCTTCCTTCCTTACTGTCAGCAGTCGTGACGGAACTGAAATCCTGAACTTCCGAAATGATAAGGTCTGAAATATTCGAGACAGACTCCGTATGATATGATGCGGAAGGAAATGCGGGCTACATTAGCTCAGAAACGCCATGTCTCGTGGACCCTAAGATACTGGACTACCGAAAAGGACGGTCCCGAAGCTGCACGGCCATGTTCCTGTCTCGTGCTCGGAGAGTAGGTTCGGCACTTGCCGGTGCCCAATATTTCACGGAAGTCCAAAAATAAGATTTGGGCACTTCAAAATAATTATGATTTTCATTTCAAGGATTCAACATCTTAGAGCATGGCCACTCTGATGCATAATTTTGACACGACACAGTGGTTACTGAGCCTGGAAGTCACTTGAGCCCCCCACTGTGGACTCAGACTCGGGGAAACCTAACTAGAAAACATCCCTGCACAGAGCATCTTCACGTGCCATCTTCATACTATAATGAGCTGCAATTTTAGGTATCTCAAGGAATAATTGGCAGCTTTTGTTGTGGCAACCATGTGCTCAAACAACATGGCCGGACACCATCTTACTGTGCATGAACAATAGTTGAAAAACAAACATGTTGTGGTGTCATGCTGTGGGAGAGTGGGGGAGCAAGATAGCACCGGGTCTAGGCAAACAAAGTCAACATTGCACATCTAGTTTGCTGAGTCGCATTTTCTACGAAACAGTGGCGATGTTCTTAGTCAAAGAAAGAAATTATATTTTGGAGCTAATGTAGAATATCTTTATCCCACACAAATGGATATTTTAGTATATACATCTAATATAGACTATTGTTCACATTATGCATGAATCTCTCTCACATAGCACCAAATGCCACTTAATATTGAGAATATGAGAAGACAAGATCTTTATACAAAAAGGTAGCTAGGAGTAAAAATAACCCATGTGGGATATGTAAATTAGGATTAATAAAAATTCAACCATTAAAAGAATTTTGAGGCCTATGCATGGTCACTAAGTATGCCCTCCAATGTGACCATTCAAGTTTATTAAAACGAAGGTAGCTCACTTATGAACACTATTTAAAGTACATAGTTAGATTTTCTGAATTTTGTGAAATTTGATAGTAAGAGTAAGAATGTTGCCCAACTTCTATGATACAAAAGGCCAATACAAGTTTTTTTTTAAAAAGTCAATGCTAGATAAGGTTTTATTGAAAATTAAAAATCAAATTATCCAATTAGGTTTCATTGAATCAATTTAAATGGCTTTTGAAACTAGATGCTTTAGAAGGCATCCACCTTAAGTAGCTACTTTAATTAATTTATGAGTTTGGAGATGATAAGAAGAACTTGTCTATACAAGTAGGGTAATAGTAGGTAAAACAATCCATGTGGGATATGGATATTAAGATAAATAGGAACTCTACTACTCATACTTAAGTCAAGTGTAGCAATTGTGTTTAAAATCTAATTTCAAACCTCATTTAGATATAGTAGAATAATTTTTTCAAAAAACTTTAATTAAATTAATACATGGAATAAAGTAAAGTTTCATCTCTAAAAATTCATTTGAAATTTCAAGACTCCAACTAAAAGTTACGGGTAAATTTCAAGGAGAAATTAGAAGGGACATTTTGTGAAACATATTTAAACACTTTCTAAATTAGAAACCCTTTCTAAATTTTATCCATAACTTTTAGTTAGAGTCTCAAAATTATTAAATGGATTTTTGGAGATGAAAGTTAATGTCATTACTCACATAAACTTAGTTCAAAGTTAAATTTTTTTTCCTACTATGCCTAAATGAGGTATGAAATTTGACTTAAAATACAATTGCTACATTTGACAATGAGTGGTCTATTTTCAAAATATCCCCTAACCTTTGAGGATTCATGATAAACTATTGATTTTTCTATAAAATCAACTTCTTTACACTTTATTTCACCAAATGTTCCCAAAATTAGTCTTTTGCTTTGTCATTAAAAAAATTCATAATGATAAACCATTGAACTATTCTTGGGCATCTTCATTTTTTTACAATTTTGAATTGAGTGGATTGAGCATTGGAGTAGAAAGTATTTATTAATTAGGGTCAAGGTGTTAAAGTACTTTAACCTCGATTTTTTAAACATTTTTATTTAAATTTGGAACTATTGATGAGGATTTGACATTGTAACTTATGGTGAATGGAAATAAGGGAAAAATAATATGTCAAGCCAAAAAAATGTAGTTTACACGGTCCTTAGAGGGTTATGGAGTAGCTTTCCTAAGGCCTCATATTTTCTTTAATGCTACTCATAATAAAGTCAAATGCAAGAATTGTGTATAAAGTAGAATTTCAAATTTCATTTTGCCATAGTAGAATAACTTTTTACAAATATTCTTTAAACTAAGAAAAATTGAGAAATCAAACTAAATTTCATCTTCAATAATCCGTTTGAGATTCCAAGCCTTCAATCAAAAGTTATGAACAAAGTTTAGAGAGGGACAAGAAGGAACATTTTCTTCAACATTTTAAAACATTCCATCTAAATTTTGTATTTAAATGATTTTTAGAGGCTCAAAAACACAAATGGGTTGTTGGAGATGAAAGTTAGCTTGATTTTCCAACTTTTTTTTAGTGAAAAGAGTTTTGAAAAAAGTTATTCTACTATGACAAGATGAAATTTGAAATTTCACTTTGAACACAATTCTTACATTTTGTCAAGCTCTCATCTTCAAATTATCCCAACCCTTTGAGGAGTCATGACAAACAATGGATTTTATAATAAAAACGACCTCTCCACCCTTCATTCTCACTAAATATCAATAAAATAATTCCCTTATTTTAACATCAAGAACTTTCTTAACTTATAAATGACGTGGTGGACATTTTTCAACTAATGAATGACAAAGAATCTCTCCATGCAAGATAGAATTGCAATTATTCGTCTTTCAAATTTTGTAGGAAAAGGGATGGTCTTCTATGATAGCTTGACTTCCAATGAGTATTTTTTCATTTTTTTAATCCAAAAATGCATATGGTACCAAAATAGGTGAATTCCATGGTAACTAGTCCATCATTCAAGCCTTCAAGGGTTAATAGTAGATAGTCAAATGACATATTGGTATTTGACTATTTTTACATTTGTTTATACTTTATAGATTTGGCTATTGGGTCCTAGAAAAAGTAAAAAAATTTGGCACTTTAAAAAAAATTAAAGCTAAACCTACTATCCAAATACGATATGATGTATTCTTGATTTGTTAATCTTGAAAGGACAAGACCTATTAGTAAGATATTAGCTTTGTAAAAAACGATTTGATTTTAGATCAACAAGTGCGTTCTTAATTTCTAAAGTGATCTAACAAGTCATCCATCAACCACTTTTTGGCTGCAGCGTCCTTCCAAAGATAGTTAATCAGCAGATTAATCAATATATCCAGACTTATGAATTGCTTGCACTGTTTGATCTGCCTGATGGGTCTTGCGTCTTGAATCATGTCATAAATCCTGATCTCGAGTTTCTTTCTAGAGAGCGGAGCAGAATTGCCCGATAGAAGTTGTTGAACGGGAACTTAAGGTAGTGGGCCTTGTAAACGGTGAAGAACTGAGAATTCAAATTATTTGGAGGATAAGGTCCAAACTACGTGACATGTGTGACCATATTTTCCACATCTGTTAATCCTCAAGATCTGTAATCCTCCGCTTATTAGAGGTTTGACACCCCGTGTTTGAACAGATCGACGGATCCTGACATGGGAATATTTTGTATATCCGTGAGGTATAACTGCACGGGATCAACAGGTTGAGTACGAAAATGTTGGCGGACTAGGATAGGGCTCCTTCACTTGGATGCAGAAAGGTTGTGAAAAAATCACTCTGTCTGCACACACCACCCACAACTGAATGTCAATCGTGCTACTAGAGTCCAAACATCAACGTCGCTGATTCGCAAGTGAACTCCGAAAGTACTGGGGAGACTTTGTCCAAGTCACAGTGATACTGATTGCCTGATTTTAAAAGGAGCTTGGTTTCCAAGATTGGCATGGCATTGGATCAGTGTCATATCTATTTAGAGCATTACCAGTTCACCACCCATCTTGCAAAAGTTGGCTTGCAAATTGGGGGCCAATGCATCCACTTTCCAGGCTTGGGCGGGGAAGTACATGGCACCACCCATGACTTGTTACAAGGCCACTTGCGAAGGGCAAAACATTGGTGAAAAGATGGACTGGACTACTGGAGGTAAAATGTCTCATCTCAATCACGTCTGAGCATGGAGCATGCGCGTGTTAGTACTGTTAACTTACGAATAGAATACATGCATGCAACAAATTATTTTACAGTTGCATACTCTCAAACAAGTGTGGATGAAGTTGATAAATTGGGCTTGAACAGAATTCAAATCCACAATTTTGACTCTGTCAATTGACTCTTGTAGCTTAAGTCCAATTGCCATTACCAATTTCAAGCTCTGATTGATTATTGACTACTCCATATTTTCTAAATTTCCATTATTGTCAATCTTTCACTACCGTGAAATGCATGAAGTCTGTGAGTCTTCACAAGAAAATGGTCAGGTATCAGATTCGTTCAGAGGTGACATATTGTAAATCAATGGGAATCAATTGTCCAAATAATGGAAGGGTAAAGTCAATTTAAATTAAGAAATTGGTTTAGATGTAGCTTTCAAAGCAATACCATAGTTATTGGAACCTGTTGCAAGAAAAGCTGTGAAACATAACCATAGCAAGAGGTGAAAAACCATAGCGTAGGTGAAAAACATTCAACTGAGTAAGCCCCCGAACTTGCAGAAAGGTTATATCATTTTGCCCGACTCGGACTCTGTTTTGTAGGCTGTTTGCAAGCCATCTGCACACTTGCAAATGAACCCCATTTTGTGAGCTGGCTGTAGTTTGCAAGCTGACCTCACAAACAAACAAGTCGCCCATTCTGTAAGATGGGTGGGGATGCTTTTAACCGGCCTTTGAAGGACCAAGTGTCTATTCAATGTATGCAAGAAATCTCAAGTAGGTTCTGTCGTAGCTTAAAATTTTGATTTTCTTAGCATGCACCAAAATAGGAACGGAAACTAGCCATTAGGGAACCGGATCCGATTAGGTGAAGAAGGAAAACTCAAAACTAGCACAGAACATGAAGTAGTGGGCCTTAGATCTAATCTGATCAAGAGTAACTATCGACGGAAACGGAATGCAACACGGATTAGGTCTAGGACCGGATTATGATGGTGAACCGGATTCAAGACGACCAAACCGGAAATGGTCCAGAGACTATATAAGGAGGAGCCTTCGCAGTTGCACCCCTTTTTACAAACTCGACCTTGAGCGCGCGTTGTAGAGTTTTTGCGTTTGTGTGCTGCAGGTTTTGATTCCGGTTGAGATAGGAGAGAGAACGTGAGGAACGGGACGTACGGCTAGGAGAGAGTGAGGTAGATTGGAGTGGGAATGCCGCCGCTACGTAGGGCGAGACCAGCGAGTCCCTCTGGAGGCGAGGTGAAGCTCCGGAAAGTCATTCCGGTTATTCCCTCCACAGAGCCGGAGAAATCTCAACTCATGGAGGACCTCACCTCTATGGGTTGCCTAGGGTTTGCAGAGAAACCCTGGGGTTTTAGGGAGGAGAGAATGGTCAAGGAACTCCTCGGCAAACTGTCCAACCAGTTTGATAACACCGTGAGAGGATCCCCAAGCCGCTGGAACGAGGAACTGTGGAGAGGTGTTTATGGTTTCCGGGCAGGAGGGTTAGGAATGGCAAACCGGAAGGATGAGTTCGTCCGGGGCAAATTCCAGGGGGCTGTCAATCTAAAGGATGGGTATGCGGTCGAGGATTGCGTGGATGACCGACACCGTCGGCTTCTGCAGTTCTTGGTTCCGGTCCTTCACCCAGAAAAGCCGACTAGGGTGACGATCACCCTTGGCAACACCATTTTCGGTGCCCTAAGTGGTAACCGGAAAGTGGACTGGGCACGGATCATTTCCGATCTCGTGGCCCAGCTCATTAGTAGAGTTGGGAAGAAGAGGGCCAGTCCAGTGTGCCCTTACCTCTTCCACCTCTATCGGGAAAACCAAGTCCTCACCGACGCGGAGGAGAAGGTGTGGAGAACTCAAGAAGTCCTCCTGAAGTATGGGGAGTCGGAAACGGATGACGAGGCCGAGTCCGATTCCGGGTCAAACCGGGAGTCAAGCGAGGAAGAGGAGGAGCCGCCGATGCCGCCCACCAAGCGACAGAAGACGACGCCTCCCCACAAGCGCAGGACACCTCCCGGTCACAACAAACCGGCCTCGGAAGAAAGACCGGAAGTCGAGAAGACCGTTTCCGGGGAAGACGCGGAAGTGCAAGATTCGTTCAACGGCCTCATCAACCTCCTCTGCAACATCAGGGCGGATTGGGAGGTCAAGCGGAGAACGCTTTCGGAGATCGGGAAGTTGGTAGATGCGCCACTGGACAGTCAGTTGGTGGAACGGGTGGCGGATTGCATCACCAATCCGGAAGAGACCTGGAAACAGGAAGCGGAGATCCATCGGTTGCAGGAGGAAGTGGATACCCTGAAGGCAACCCTCTTTGCCTATCAGGAAGACGTGACGGCCACCCGGGAGATGGCGGAGGAGACTCGGAAGATAGCCGAGCAAATCAAGGCCACCCTGGGAGCGACCGAAACGACCGCCACCAAAGCGAAGCTCTTCGACGAGAAGATGCACGAGGAGAAGAAACTATCCGGTTCCCGGATGGTCCGGATTCTCACTGACTTTGCTGAGCAGGTGGAGACGGCGATGATAGAGGGGCGGAAGGCTGCGAACCGGATTGAGGAAAGTAGCCGGAAGCTGATTAGAGCAACGTGCTCCAAGGGGATACACCTCTCGGACCTCTCGCTACCGGATTCCTTTCCGGATGCGTCCGTTCCAAAGGGTGGGAAGGATTGGACTCCCGAGTCCAAGAAGTCTGCACGGACTAAGACTCCGGGCACGAGACCGGGTAGGGCAATCGACCTGGAGTCTTCACCCGGATCCAACCAAGGCACCCCGGTTCCTAACCCTGGGGAGGGGGAACGGAACCGGAACTTGAGTGAAGTCTTTGAGCAGCTGGATCCGCAAAGCAAAAGCCCGATAATAGGATCTAGGGTTGTAGAGTAGATAGGATTTTGATTTGAGTTAGGAGTAGGAGCGGATCCGGATTGGGATCTGGCTCAACAGTATTAGGTTAGACCGGAAGTTGAATTAGGGTGGCGGTGGACCCCCACGGGTTTTCCGCTCTGCTTTGTACTTTTAGGGTTTTTTCCCTTTGTATATAAATCGGTTCCTGCGATGGGAACTGGGAGTCTTCATTTTGCAAATCTCTTGTGCCTTTCTCTTCTCCTCATTGTGTGTCTCTCTCCAGCGCAACATGGTTGTATGATGTGGAGTTAGGATGGTGTGAGCCGGTTTGTGAGTGATTTCTCCCCTTGGTGTTTTCTTTTCCGATTCTATATGCATGTGAGTAGGTATCTAAGAGTTGGGAGTGAACTTAGTTCCTCAGCACTTCTAGAGTTTTAGGTTCCGGGTGAGAAAGCCGTTGTTAGGCTAGGCGGGTAGGGAGGGATTCCTTAGCTGCGCTAGAACTCCCGGGTGGGAAATCCGGTCGAGTGTCCGATCTCCTGTGAGGTCTCACCACCCGTGTGGGTAAGCGGAAGAACTTTAGTTGATGTTGGAACGGATGGGTACACTTGTAATCACCTATCTTCGCACGAATCAGAAGTAGCATCAAGGTCGTTGTAGTATGAGAGGGTGGAGTGTGGGGTCTTTGTGTGACCTACAACCCGGATTGCTATCTGGGTTGTTGTGAAGGACCAAACCGGATCCGGATTAGCTTAGGAGTTTAGGAAGTAGGACAGTGGGTCTTCAGCCACTATAAGTCACGGAAGGAGTGGTGGGCCTACCACTCTCAAAATTAAGCGGTGACCCCTCTGATGGTGAAACAGAGGCAAAACCAAACCGGATAGGATTACGGATACATGATGACCATCCGGACCGGATTGGTCAAGACGGATTTCCAGGACCGGAAGTTATAAGATCCTGGGATTTGGATATTTGCACAGACCGGATAGTTAGTAGGATCGGAAGAAGGAGTAATCCGGTCTGTAGTTATCCGGTGTGGTGGTATTTCTGGTTCTAGATCTAGGACCGGAAAGTAAGATTGGGATACTGACTTAGCTTAACTGCTTAATAGAGCTAGATACTTCACAGGATCTCGTGGGTTCGATCTTTAGAGTCACTTAGTTATACTCTAGAGCGATTTTTGTGAGTATAATGGGGAATTTACCTGCCCTGTGCTACGACATGACAAAAATCTTTACCCCTTCCTCATCTGTGAGCGTCCCCGCGAATATCATTGGCCTTCAGTCGAAGAAGTAGCCACCGAATATTTTTTTACCCTTGATCCGTTCACGCGAGTGTCAAGCCACTGGCCCTGCAGATTCACAAGTTGCAAGGACCCATTTTGAAAAATTTGAATGACTTGGAAAGGTCCCATCCATCGGGTATGCAATTTTCCTGGAAACTCTTTGTGACGGTTGTCATAAACTAGCACAAGACCGCCTACCCGGATTCCATGATCAACTGGAAGTTTCTGGTCGTAATCTTTCTTGCGTTTGAATTGCACTTCCATGGTTCTCTCAAGAGCTGCATTCCGGGTTTCCTCCAGTTCTTCAATCACAAGGAGTCGCGGAAGTGTATCCATTCTGGTCTCCGCATTCCGGGCTGCCATGACTCGGAAAGTCTCCACTTCTAACTCCACCCTATGAACTGTGTTTTGGCCAAAGACCAAAAAGTAGGGCGTTTTTCCGGTTGTGCTCTTCTCCGCCGTATTGTGCGCATGCATGGCCGAAGGTAGTTTCTGGTCCCAATCCGTCTTGTGAGCGGAAACCATCTTGTTCAAGATCTTTCCAATAATTCCGTTCGCCCGTTCGGTTAATCCATTCGCCTTTGGATTATAAGGAGTCGTCTTCCGGTGCTTGATAAGATACTTGGTAGTTAGGTCGGAGATGACGTCATTGAGGAAATGGGTTCCTCAATCACTGACCAACTCCAGTGGGTGGCCAAATTGCATGAGGATTTCTTCAAACAAAAAGGTCGCGGAAGTCTCGGCATCGTTTTTCCGGGTTGCTCTGGCCTCCACCCACTTGGTCGCGTAATCCGTGGCTAGGATTATGTACCTCTTCTTCCTAGCACTGACCGGAAAAATGGGTCCAATAAAGTCGATCCCCCATTTTTCAAACGGTGCTAAGGGAATTATGGGAGTGAGCGGCCAATGGTTCCGGAAGGATGGTGCTCCTGTCCGCTGACATTGATCGCAACTCCGAACAAAATTCCTCACATCCCTGTGTACATACGGCCACCAGTATCCGGCGGATCGGATCCGGTTTACCGTAGTAACAAAGGCAAAATGTCCTCCGGAACTCCCGCAATGGAGTGCCCGGATGACTTTCTTCCGGTCCGAAGGTTCCAAGCATCGCCTAAGGACGTCATCCGCCCCTAACTTGAAAAGGACTCCCCTAATCAAGGTATAAGGAGCCGCTTTTCTCTGAAAGATTTCTTTCTCCTCTTGACTCATCTATTCCGGATATTTGGATTTCACTAAATAATTAATGATATCTCGAAACTCTGAAACAGACTCGTTGCTTAGGTGAAAAACTTCTATCAAGGGAAAATCCGGATTCTCCGTTCCAACCGGAATCTCCAGAGGATCCGGAAACTCATTCAGAAACTCAGCGGAAATATCCGCCACGGATTCCTGTCCTCTTTGTCTCGAGAGGTAATCCGCGTTCGAGTTTGCTTTCCCGGGTTTGACTACAACCTCGTAATTAAACTCTTGTAAAAGCAAAATCCATCTAGCAATCTGACCTGACAAATCCGGTTTGTTCACGAGGTATTTCAAAGAGTCATGATCTGTGTGAAAAATTACCTTGTACCCTAGCAAATAATGTCGAAATTTTTTATAAGAATACACCACCGCCAGCGCCTCTCGTTCTGTGGTGGTGTAATTCCGTTCCGCCAAGCTCATTTGCCTGCTCGCATAGTAAACCGGATTCTCACGCTTCTCCGTGTCGAACTGCCAAAGGATGGATCCCAAACACCAACCGGATGCGTCGATGGTGACATGGAACTCTTTGGTCCAATCCGGAACGGAAAGGATCGGAGCTCTAGCAAGCTGAGTCTTCAGATCTTCGAAGGCCTGCTGTCGCTTTCCGGTCCACACGAATTCCGTATCCTGTTTGAGTAGTTCCGTGAGAGGGATGGCCCTTTTGGCATATCCGTCAATGAATCGACGGTAGTAGCCCACACACCCGAGAAACCCACGGATCTCCCTTACGCTCGTCGGTGGTAGCAAGGATAAAACCGCTCTCACCTTTTCCAAGTCCGCTTGCAATCCGGCTTGGCTCACCACGTGCCCCAGCAAAATTCCGGAATTCATTCCGAAAAAACATTTTCCAGGGTGTAATTTCAGATTGGTTTCCCGGCACCTTTGAAACGTCTTCCGCAAACATTCGAGATGAAGTTTCCGGTCGCTAAAAACTGCAAAGTCATCAATGAAGACCTCAATGAAATGGCGAAGAAAATCCTTGAAAATGTCCATCATCAACCGCTGGAAAGTTCCGGGTGCGTTGCACAGGCCAAACGGCATCTGGGTAAATGCGAAAGTTCCCCATTCTGTGGTGAACGTGGTCTTTAACTGATCGCTCCGTCGGATGAACACTTGGTTGTAACCGAAAAATCCGTCCAAAAAGCTGTAACATTCGTGTCCGGCCACGTGGTCCAAAATGATGTCAGTAAATGGAAGGGGAAAGTAATCCTTCTTTGTGGCTGTGTTCAATTTCCGGAAATCTTGACACATGCGGATCTTAACTTTCCCATCCGTTCCCAACTTCTTGGGAACCACCACAATAGGGGAAACCCACTCGGAATTGATGACCGGATAGATGAATCCGGTTTCCAATAACTGGTCGATATCTTCCTTGACCATTAATGAGTACCTCGGGTTGAGTCGGTACTGTCGCTGACGGACCAGAATAGATCCTTCCGTCAAATCAATGTGATGCTCTTCTAAGTGAGGGGGGATTCCCTTCAGATCAGATGGCTCCCACGCAAAAATATCGAGATACTCCTTGAGAAGTTGAACGTAACCGGATTTCTCCGTGCTTTGCATGAGTTTGCTCAAGTGAAAGTACTTGCCTTGTTCAACCTCCTCCGGCTCATAATCGATGGGCGAGACGATCGGTTTGATCTTCTCTTCGTGAACCTCTTCCGGAACGGAAACTAAGTTTCCCCATTCCGGTCTCATCGTTTCATCACTTACACCCGCGGGAAGGTTTCCATCTTGGATCTGTCGAGTGATCCACTCGGTTGTGAGCGGAACGCTTGACTCTCCTAAGGATCGATCTTCCACCATGGTACTGCTAGGCTTTTCCGGATCATGCTCGAATACAGCATTAGAGAACCCAAAACTTACCTCGGTTTTGTGTTCGAATGGATCTACATAATAGCTTGGAATCGAATCTTCCGGATCCGTCCAATCCGATGTGTAACCATCCGAGTCGCTGGTTTCTCCTAAATGCTTTTCCGTGGACCAGGGTATCCGGATGGAAGGTTTCCCGACCACCAGTTCCTTGGTTCCCCAATCCACGAGTACTTGGGCAGAGTATAACCAAGGTCTACCCAGTAACATAGGAAAAGGTCTTCCTTTCTGCACACGGATGATGACATAGTTGAGCAGATAATCCGTTCCTCCAATCCGGGTTGGAACTTGCGAAAGTTTGCCAACTGGATGTACTCGAGACTGATCCGCCATACGAAGGACTTGATCCGTCGCTTCGATCATGGTGAATCCTAACTCAAATGCCGTGTCTTCCAACATCAAGTTGACTCCAGATCCGCCATCGATGGGAACCTTTGGAATCAGGCATCCTTCTATCTCTACACTGATCTCTGGAGCTCCGGAATCTTCCGGTTGAGAGAAGTTCACTGCCACCGCTGGGAGTTTCACCCTCTTCTTCTGTTTCCATGTCCAAGTATCTCGGATCAGCTTCTGGTACATCACGTTGTCATGCAGGAGCTGTCCAATCGTAACATTCGCCCGTTGATCTCGGATGTCCTGGATGATGTCATACTCATGCGTACGGATATCCGGATTGATAACCACTGGGGTGTTACTGAAACTAACCTGCTTCTTACTCGACACCACATCCGGTCCATAGATTTCCGTCCGAATCTCTGCACTGATATCGATCGGAATCCGGTTCTGGTCCACCCCTTCCTCAAAGTGAACTTCTTCCGGTTCTGGACTCCGCCTCTGAGAAACATGATCAGAATCACTACTCGATTTCTGTCTCCTCCTCTGTTTTTTCTTCGTTCCCCTTACAGCTCGTTCGGGTTGATTCCTGGAGGAACTGCGGGTCGATACCCGGTTTACCAAGCTCTTCGTCTCCGCCGGCAGTTCCACCTCGCATCGTCACTTGTCCGGATTCTCCGTTCCGGCTGAGTGGCCATAGTTGAGCACGGTCTGCTCCCTTGGAAGAATTTGAACTTGTTTGTAAACCGGTCTTGGCTGTATTGGCTTCGGACACTGCTCCTCCTGATGCCCATACTCTTGGCAATTCTGGCACGGAAGAGTTCGCGGAGCACCCTGCCCTGGTCCCCTGTTAGGACACGAGTTGGCATAATGTCCCGGCTCTCCACAACCATAACAAATCACCACTTGTCTATCCGGATAACCAAGGGCTCGCATGGGTTGTTGCATTACCAACCCTTGACTCGGTCCCGGTAAAAAGTTCCGGTTCAACATGTTGGACCGGGAAGGAATCGTGATCCCTTTTCCTCTCGCATAGGTCGGCTGTACTTGGTAGATCTCCTCCTCTTCCTCGTTTGCTACAATGTAGTAGATCTCTTCTTCCGGATATACATAGTGAATTTGCTTCTGGGCAGCTCGTTGGCATTCACTTGGATAGTGACCCGGTTCTCCACATCTTCCGCACCAGACATTGGATCGAGAAGTCGGAACGATCCGTCTCGGTTTCCGGTTCTCTGCCAGGTTGACCTTGATAGCCTCCAAAGACTCTTGGATGTTCTTCATCATCTTCTTGGAATCCGTATCCTCCGTCTTCACTTTCACAACCGGCTTCTCTCTCGGACCCTTCGACTTGGGCAAACGTCGGGGAGGTGAAACACTTTGTTCCTCATCCGAGCTCGATGAATCCGGATCGGAAACTTCCGTTCCAGAACTCTCGGAAGTGCTGTCCGAATCGGAAACCTTCTTACGATGCTTCAACTTCCAGTCGCTCTTCTTGTTCTTCCCCTTTTCTTGCTTCTCGCTCCTTCTCAAGGACTTCCGGAGTGATTGAGCGGAATTCTCGTAATTAGCCGCAACATCCATGGCATCTCTAAGTGTCCTAGGTCGCGTCTGACGAATCAGAAATCCCATAGACTCGGGTAATTCGGCAACGTACCACTCCACCTGCAGACTAGGAGCAATCTCGGTGGTCAGCTTTTGGATAAGCGCCTTCACTCTCTGGCCATACTTCCGCACGGATTCGGATGATTTCATCGTTAGTGTACTCAGCCGTCCCAAGGCTCTGGCTTCTCCTCCTACCTCCCGGAAAGCTTGCAGGAAATCCGTTCTCAACTGATCCCAGTTATTCCGGATCGGATCGGAAATATCCTGATACCATTTAAGAGCTTCTCCCTTGAGCAATCCTTGGAAGATTCTTCGCTGGGCCGCCTCATTCTCCTGGTTGGCGAGTGCAGTGGATTCAAACTCGCACAGCCAGTCATCCACATCTTGGCTTCCATCACCCTTAAAACGCTTATATCTCAATCGAGTCATGACGTCTTCGTCCTCTAGGAACGGATCTTCTCTTTCCGGTTGTCACAGCTTAAAATTTTGATTTTCTTAGTATACACCAAAATAGAAACGGAAACTAGCCATTAGGGAACCGGATCCGATAAGGTGGAGAAGGAAAACTCAAAATTAGCACGGAACGTGAAGTAGTGGGCCTCTTGGATCTAATCCGGTCAGGAGTAACTAACGACGGAAACGGAATGCAACACGGATTAGGTCTAGGACCGGATTATGATGGTGAACCGGATTCATGATGATGAAACCGGAAAGGGTCCAGAGACTATATAAGGAGGAGCTTTCACTGTTGCACCCCCTTTTTTAGAAACTCGACCTTGAGAGCGCGCGGTTGAGTTTTTGCGTTTGTGTTCTGCTTGTTTCGATTCCGGTTGAGATCGGAGAGAGAACGTGAGGAACGGGACATGCGGCTAGGAGAGAGTGAGATAGATTGGAGTGGGAATGCTGCCGCTACGTAGGTCGAGACCAGCGAGTCCCTTTGGAGGCGAGGTGAAGCTCCGGAAAGTCATTCCGGTTATTCCCTCCACAGAGCCGGAAAAGTCTCAACTCATGGAGGAACTCACCTCTATGGGTTGCCTAGGGTTTGCAGAGAAACCCTGGGGTTTTAGGGAGGAGAGAATGGTCAAGGAACTCCTCGGAAAGCTGTCCAACCAGTTTGACAACACCGTGAGAGGAACTCCCATCCACTGGAACGAGGGAATGTGGAGAGGTGTTTACGGTTTCCGGGCAGGAGGGTTAGGAATGGCAAACCGAAAGGATGAGTTTGTCCGAGGCAAGTTCCAGGGAGCCGTCAATCCGAAGGACGGGTACGCGGTCGAGGATTGCGTGGATGACCGACACCGTCGGCTCCTGCAGTTCTTGGTTCCGGTCCTTCACCCGGAAAAGCCGACCAGGGTGACGATCACCCTGGGCAACACGATTTTCGGTGCCCTAAGTGGTACCCGGAAAGTGGACTGGGCACGGATCATTTCCGATCTCGTGACCCAGCTCGTTAGTAGAGTTGGGAAGAAGAGGGCCAGTCCAGTGTGCCCTTACCTCTTCCACCTCTATCGGGAAAACCAAGTCCTCACCGACGCGGAGGAGAAGGTGTGGAGGACTCAAGAAGTCCTCCTGAAGTATGGGGAGTCGGAAACGGATGACGAGGCCGAATCCGATTCCCGGGTCAGAACGGGAGTCGAGCGAGGAAGAGGAGGAGCCGATGCCGCCCATCAAGCGACAGAAGTTGACGCCTCCACACAAGCACGGGACGCCTCCCGGTCACGACAGACCGGCCCCGGAAGAGAAACCGGAAGCCGAGAAGACCGTTTCCGGGGAAGACCCGGAAATGCAAGATCCGTTCAACGGTCTTATCAACCTCCTCTACAACATCAGGGCGGATTGGGAGGTCAAGCACAGGACGCTTGCGGCGATCGGCAAGTTGGTAGGTGCGCCACCGGACAGCAAGTTGGCAGAACAGGTGGCGGAGTGCATCACCAATCCGGAAGAGACCCGGAAACAGGAAGCGGAGATCCGCCGGTTGCAGGAGGAGGTGGACACCCTGAAGGCAACTCTCTTTGCCTATCGGGAAGACGTGACGGCCACCCGGGAGATGGCGGAGGAGACTCGGAAGATAGCCGAGCGAATCAAGGCGACCCTAGGAGAGACCGGAACGGCCGCCACCAAAGCGAAGCTCTTCGACGAGAAGATCCACGAAGAGAAGAAACTATCCGGTTCTCGGATGGTCCGGATTCTCACCGACTTCGCTGAGCAGGTGGAGACGGTAATGGTGGAGGGGCGGAAGGCTGCGGACCGGATCGAGGAAAGCAGCCGGAAGCTGACTGGAGCGACGTGCTCCAAGGGCATACATCTTTCGGACATCTCGCTACCGGATATCTTTCCGGACGCGACCATTCAGAAGGATAGGAAGGATTGGACTCCCGAGTCCAAGAAGTCTACACGGGCTGAGACTCCGGGCACGAGACCGGATGTTACAATCGACCTGGAGTCTTCACCCGGATCTAACCCTGCGGAGGGGGAACGGATCCGGAACTTGAGTGAAGTCTTCGAGGAGTTGGTTCCAGAGATCGGAAGCCCGACAATAGGATCTAGGGTTGTAGAGTAGATAGGATTTTGATTCCAGTTAGGAGTAGGAGCGGATCCGGATCCGAATCCGGCTCAACAGTATTAGGTTAGACCGGAAGTTAGATTAAGGTGGCGGCGGACCCCTACGGGTTTTCCGCTCCTTTTTGTGCTTTTAGGGTTTTTACCCTTTGTATATAAATCGGTTCCTGAGATGGGAACTGGGAGTTTTTCATTTTGCAAACTTCTTGTACCTTTCTCTTCTCCTCATTGTGTGTCTCTCTCCAGCGCGACAGGATTGTATGATGTGGAGTTAGGATAGTACGAGCCGGTTTGCGAGTGATTTCTCCCCTTGGTGTTTCTTTTCCGATTCTATATGCATGTGAGTAGGTATCGAAGAGTTGGGAGTGAACTTAGTTCCTCAGCACGTCTAGAGTTAGAGATTCCAGGTGAGAAAGCCGTTGTTAGGCTAGGCGGGTAGGGAGGGATTCCTTAGCTGCACTAGAACTCCCGGGTGGGAAATCCGGTCGAGTGTCCGATCTCCTGTGAGGTCTCACCACCCGTATGGGTAACGGAAGAACTTTAGTTGATGTTGGAACGGACGGGTGCACTTGTAACCACCTGTCTTCGCACGGATCAGAAGTAGCATCAAGGTCGTTGTAGTACAAGAGGGTGGAGTGTGGGGTCTTTGTGTGACCTACAACCCGGATTGCTATCTGGGTTGTTGTGAAGGACCAAACCGGATCCGGATTAGCTTAGGAGTTTAGGAAGTAGGACAGTGGGTCTTCAGCCACTATAAGTCACGGAAGGAGTGGTGGGCCTACCACTCTCAAAATTAAGCGGTGACCCCTCTGATGGTGAAACAGAGGCAAAACTAAACCGGATAGGATTACGGATACAGGATGACCATCCCGACCGGATTGGTCAGGACGGATTTTCAGGATCCGAAGTTGTGAGATCCTGGGGTTTGGGTATTTGTATGGACCGGATAGTTAGTTGGACCGGAAGAAGGGGAAATCCGGTCTGTAGTTATCCGGTGTGGTGGTATTTCTGGTTCTAGATCTAGGACCGGAAAGTAAGATTGGGATACTGACTTAGCTTAACTGCTTAATAGAGCTAGATACTTCACAGGATCTCGTGGGTTCGATCTTTAGAGTCACTTAGTTATACTCTAGAGCGATTTTTGTGAGTATAATGGGGAATTTACCTGCCCTGTGCTGCGACACCTCATAACAATAGAGACACTTCGACAAGTTGTGGAAGAGGTTCTGTGGAGACGTCAAAGAAACGTAGAGATAGTCTTACCTACCAAACATTGTTGACTATTGAAGGTCAAGCAGATTAGAGAAGACGTGTGAGTTCTATGTTACAAACAACAAAATTTCATGTCAATAATCGCACTAACACTAGCAATGCAAGCGGTGACAAAAGTAAACAAGTAGCACACATCTCCACATTGAAGTATGCAATACTACTATGGAGAGGTCACAAGAAGGTAGTTGTTGAGGAAAGCTACAAACCTTTCCCAATCACTATCGTTGATTCTATTCTAGTTTAGTTTCCATCAAGGGTTGTTGTTGGCCTTCTCTAACAAGCGTCATGTAGCAATGAAGCATAGTGGATTTTAGGCCTAGCCATCTGCTCTTACATCTAGCCCAACCATCTCAAATTAGTCTACATTGCCTTGCGGCGAATTCAAACACATATGCTTACTGTCAACAATAGAAGACGTGGATGGGAACTGTGAACAAAGACAATTAGGATTATTTGCACATTTGTCTTCATTGGAGATGCTTGACACGTCTAATGTGTGCTCCAATGTTGCATTCATGTACAACAATAAGGATGCAATTGATGCACTTCCGGATTACTCCTTCAGGACCTCACAAGACCTGCTCCCTAATCGTGACAACGATGTTGACGGTGGCAGTGATGTTGTCCTTTCTTCTCCTTACTTCAGAACCTCTTTGTCAATCTATAGTGGTAATAATGGTGGTGGTCTCTACTTCTCAGACGAAGCTTCACTAGTGCAACAAACGTGCAATGAATATCCACACTGGAATGGAAGCAAACCGGTGACATTATAGCACACTATTGAACATGGCTACAATAATAGTCTTTGCCAATATAAATATACAATGAAAATTTATTGCCAACCTTCAACGGAATTTTCTAACAAGTTTTGTTGGACAATGTGTTTGGGGGAAACGTTGGGGCACCCATAAGCCTCCTAGACCAAATTAAATTGGACGTAGAGGACGACTTCCAATGTAGCCCTACTAAGCTACAACAATTGCTATCATTGCAAATTGAAGCTTGTCCTCTACAAAGCGTTGGGCGTTCTATCACTATTTCTGACATAAATCCTCGGAAGAGGGCAAACCCTAAAGATGGGATGACGCTAGAGACCTGGAGATGCCAAAGTCAAAGACTTTCTGAAGTTTAGGGCGACTTGAAGGCTACAAAGGTGGGCAAAAAGACTGGTGCATGATCGCAAGGAGTTGATGCTCAAAGACAAACACCTAACAGTGTTCACACATATCAAGTAGAACTTAGACACACTGCCAAGCTTGGAGGGCAATTGAATGAAGCTATGAAAGAAGAGCACATTATCATTAATGTAGTTGACTCTCATCTGGTGGTCCGTAGTGCCTTTCAAACAACGTGTACCAACAGAAATGGAGTACGTGGGACCCTTGCTAGACAATGCGACTCCCGTCCATCAATAATAGCGTTTGCAACAACTTTTGCGCTTGAATTCTATGAGGAAGAGTAAAGCACCATTCATTGTATATACATTTATAATTCTGTTAGGTTCACTCGTCTTGTAGTTGGCCTAACATTTCTTCATAATCAACTGCTAAACAAGTTGTCACTATTTGCACGTTTCTAGAGTGAAATAACGTTAGAAAAGATTTGCCATGTCACAAAGAAATATGCCAATAAGGAGACATTGATACAATCTTGCAAATGGGAAATGCGTACTATGAGTTCTGATTTCGTCATTCGGGACTCAAGATTTATTTTTGGAATTTCTTATATGTTTTGAGTGTAGTTTTAGATGTTAAAAGACTTAAAGAAAGTGTTAAACCAAAATTAGTGTTACATATGCTAATATCGCCCCTGGTCACTTTATACCTAGTTTTTCCTAAATATACCCCAAACTTGCATGTAAATAGGATAGAAATCCACATATTATAAATAATAAGTGTATTAGTAGAAATTGCCCAATTATCTACACCTATTCGTCCAGTGAAATACAAATTGGCTAAAATGGTCCAAAGGAATCTTGTGAGAATTCTAAAGAAGATTTTTTGTAATAGGTTTTAGTTTTCCCATCTCATCGATGAAATAATAGAAACCCCAATTGTTAACCTGCAAGTGAAAAAACTCAAACTGAAGCAGCAAAGGGCATTTACAACATAAGTACAGTGATTTGGAATGGAAGTCATGTGAGGAATCCAACAACACAATTGCTTCGTCAAGATTTCCTTTTTTATGAAAGATTTTCTATTTGCTACAAGTTAAAAGGAAATTAGGGTTGACAAATCGAAACGTCTAGGGCAAATTAACATCTAAAACCTAGACATTCATCTGTAGTGTCTATCGGACAGACCTAGGCCATTAGATCTTGCAGATGGCAAATGCACATAGATTTGAGTCATTAGATCTTGCAAATGGTGTTGGTAGACAAACGGGGTGGATGTCAATTTTTATTTTTTCCAAATGTCAACGAATGCTGTGAACCCAACATCTGCATTCGGATGTCTTCTCAACCTTGAAAGAGATAGTAGGATTTGTACTCTTTTTTCACATGTGCAAGGTGAGAATATAAACTTTTACATCTCTTGAGAAACTCTATGAGAGGTTTCTCAAAAAGTCTCGATTTTTTTCTGATCATCTAAAGATTTTTTTCTAAGCAATTAGTCACCAAAATCTAATATAATAAATTTATAAATATTACCTAGAATGTAGTAAAATCTCACTAAAAATTAATATAGCTTTTTTTTATATTTGTAAAGCAATCTAACAAGTTTTGTGAAGTTTCAATAGTGAGAGGTACCAAAATTACCAACATCCTCTAAAATCGACGATACCAAAGATCAAATGTGGAGTTGAGTGGCATATCGTGAACATACAATGTTAGAATAAAATAAACTTTGGATCATTTCTTACTCCCTTGAATCTACCTAAAAGCCTAGGCTAGTTACTTTTGAATGAAAAGATAAACTCCAAAACTTGGATTTTTATCCCATTTATGAGTTTCTAATCATTGCTAGGATTTTTTGGTTTAGTGAAGTTGGAATAGGGGATAGGAGATCTCCTAGGCTAAAAATGACCTTTTGAAGCCATTGGCACAATTTGTTTGTGATTTGGAAAATTTCTCCGAAAGTTAAAAAATAGAACTAGCATAAAAAGTAAAAAAATTTAGGATTAAGATGAAAATCTTAGATGATAAGATTATCTTGTAGGAACTAGGGAGATGAAGCCCTTAAAAGAGTATTTAAGGTCTCTCATTTTTCTCTCAAATCACCCTTTTTGGTTCAATTTTGAACCATTGTTACATTATTGGGTTCATTAAACCAGATATTCATCAATTTAGGCCACATTGCCAATCTCTCTTGTTTTTTAAGCATTTCAAGTTCCATTGTCAGTATTTTGTATCTTTCTTTGAAGGACATAGGGGGCCCTTTAATGTTGGCTTGTGTAATCGTTTAATGGTCGTCACTAATTTGTTTAGGTTCTTATAAAGTTATTTGTGTATTAATCCTAAATTCTTCCACCATACCTTGGTAATGCCACTTTGGGAGGTCTCCAATTTGTGATTGTAAACTCTTTAATTCTAAGTGAGAAATCCCTTTATAGTGAGATCCTCTAGAGTTGGACGTTTTGTGTACTAACTTATTGTATATGGTTGTGAACTAACCACATGTCATTATAAACTCGTGCTTTAACATGTTTGTGTATTTGGAAATTGGGAGAGTTTAGAGCATTGTTAACCATATGGCGAAGCTTTGGCTTCAGAGGTTGAAGAGACGTCCATAAAATTCATGTGTTAGTTAACATTTAGCCTTCTAAATTTAGTTTCTAAATGCAAGTTTTAGAAGTTCAAATTCAATATCTAAAAGTTGTGATAAGGGATGGCAATGAATTTCCAAAGTCTATATTTGGTTCCCATACTTGTGTATGAAATAGCAATTAAAGGTGTTCAAAGTGATTCTCCAATATATTGAGCCCTCAACAACCCTCCAACAACACCCTAGTAGTATCCAACAAGCCCCAATAGTACCCAATGAGCCCAACAGATCCTCTAGTGACACCCCAATAGTATTCAATGAACCCTTAGCAACCCCCAACAAACCCCTTTAGTGGCATCCCACTAATGCCCAATGAACCCTCAACAACCCTCTAGCGGGTACAACTAGGTATTAGATCCAACACATCGACCCAGTGAGCCCTAGCTAACCCCCTAGCGAGCCCCAACAATACCCAACAAGTCTTTAGCAACCCCTAAGTGGGTATCAATTGGATATCAGACCCAATACATCAACCGAGTGAGCCCTAGCAAGCCCTGGTAGTACAGTGAGCCTAGTAAACCCTCTATGAGCACCTCAACAGTACCTAGGGAGCCCAACCGCACCAAGGCTACCATGGTGCACAGGGAGCCATACGACTAGTGCCCCCAACTCCAAGGCCTTAGGCTCAAGCTCAAAATTATTGGTTTTAAACAACACATGTTTTTTTTCACTTGAATAGCTCAAACAATCTTTGATCAAACTACTAGATAGAATTCAAGAGAAAGGAGATCATAAGTAGAGGGAATATGATGAAGTAGAATAAATAAGTTAAAATAAAAGTAGTAGAAGCACACTCAAAGCTCATTAACTAAGGTTCAAACCGCAACTCAAAAAATAGAATAGATGGAAGGACAAGTGGGGACTTGAAAGGAAGTTAGGAGTTGAGAGGATTAGTTGGAGATCCTAGGAAAGAAGGCCAATCATTAGAAGTTGGATGATCCAATAAGTGACATTAGATAAGAAGATTGGAGTAGCAATACTCAATTATTGTATCGGACATAGAACCAATATTCCAAAAAGACCAAAGTCAACATTTGGCATAAAATAATGGAAGGCAAATAGTAAAGAAAGAAATAGAAGGGGAAAGAAAAGAAGGGGGGCCAAGAATTGGCCAACTTGTAGCTAAGGGTCAATTTCAAGTTGTAGACAAAATTATCAAAGAAGGGAGAAGAATGGCGAACAACAAGGAATACAAAGGGTTGTACAATAACCTCAATGATGGTCCCAATGCCAAGGTAGGTCATTAAGTTTACCTCTTCTATTGGATCATTGAAAATTAGGTAATTTTACCACATAGCCAAAGTTCAAGAGTAAGTTAGGGTCTTAAGATTAGGTTTTCTTCCAAAATTCAGTAAGATCATTGAATAAGTCTTGCTTAGAGGTTTCCAAAACTATTTTACACTTAATCCCAAGTTAAATTGAAAAAGATATTAACAGATCAAGTTAGAATTCATATTGGATGAAAAATTAGTCAAATTCATTCAAGAGGAACAAGAATGAAAAATTAAATAGGGTGAAAAGTCTAGAAATGAGAAGTAGAAGAAAAAATAAATTTTGAATTGTAGGTTGGTAAAAAAACATGGATGAAGTTTGAAGTACCAATTAGCAGTCAAACTTCATCCTTTCATAACTTTCACTAAGCAAGTCCAAATTTAAAGTTCTTTATCAATACAGATAGGAAAAATTAGACTCTACAAGTATCTACAATTTAAATGTCTAAAAATAGCAACTATCTAGGAGAAGCTTAGAACCCTAGAATCGATAAGGAAGTCGATTAGAAACTCTAAGACTAGTGATTGGATATCTATAGTAAAGGATTAGGATGTAAAAAACTTCCTAAAATCATAAGAGTAGGAATTTAGAAAGATCCATTGCTTGGAAGGCACAGTGGAATAGTGGACTAACATTAAAACATGTGTAGGATAGAAAACAACCAAGAACCTGGTTGTGTTTTCTCATTTACAAAGGGTGGATAAATAAGCACTCACACATATTGATGGGGCCTATGCCCAACAGAATTACGAGCTTTTATGGGGATTTCATTAATGATGGACATTAAGTTGTTGCCTAACCACCAAGCTTATTAGAACAAATAGTTCTTATTCTTATATTATCAAAGTATTGCAATTACAATGCTTAAATCCAGATTTGAAGACAGAACTTGTTGTCTTCATGTGGCACATGGTAATGCTCTAAATTTTGACGGGGGCCTAATTTAGGAGGACAGTTTGCTAAGTTGACTTAGTTGATTACGAAGATCAAAGACAAATGCAAAATGAATTAGAACCTTCATCAAGCAATTACGGTTGACAAATCCATGGTCTGTCATAAAGGAAAGTACTGCCCCATTCGTTAGTACCTATTGAAAAAACCAATGAAGTGGGAAATCAAAATATGGACTTTAGCGGATGCATCAAAGAAGTATGTCTATGATTTTGATATTTACAATGGGGCTCTACAGCGGTCTTCTCAGAGAGGGCTTCAAAGTAGAGGAGTGAAAAACGGTTATAAAGCTGTCGTGTTGCTGATGGAGGGCTTACATGGTAGAGGCCACACTACTAGAAAACGCTAGAATTTCAACAAATTTATGTTGATTCGGTTGCGTTGTTCCAATCAATATACAACAAAAATATGTTAAATTAACAGATTTTTGTTGTATATTGATTGGAACAACGCGACCGAATCAACATAAATTTGTTGAAATTCTAGCGTTTTCTAGTAGTGCCATGTCATAGTCACAGACAACTCCTTCCCATCCATCAAGTTACTCATAGACTTAGCAACGAGGGATATATACGGAGCGGACACTTTAGTCAGCAATTGTATGGGACTTCCAAAATCATTTTTTCAGAAGCAACTTTTTGCACATGAGCCTCAAGGTACCATTGCTTGGAGAATGCACTCTAGCCAAAAGGTTTGCTATGTTGTCTAGGTGGATAAAAGACTTGTTCCACTACTGTCATTGTTTTTTTCATTGCTACCAAGATAAGGGGAAGAATGGCTGATGTTGGATTTGTGATGAAAAAGTGGATGTTGTCACATCACCTGTGTATAAAGATTAGATTGAGAATATATGAGGTGTAGATGTTGTAGACCAGATGTGTGGTATGTACTCTTGCTAAGTCAAGAGCTAGAAATGGTGGCATCACATCTTCTTCTACCTTCTAAATATGATTGTAGTGAATTGCTATATCTTTTACAAGGCTAAATGTGAGCGCCACATGAAAAAAGAAATGAAGCAATTTGATTACCAATTGTTGCTAGCAAAGGCTATGTGTAAGCTATAGTAACTTTGGAGAAGATGTGTTTCATAATTTTGACTAGCAACCCCTTCTATGCATAGTCTAGTGAAGACAGCAAGGCAAAAAAAGTGTTGTTTTTGCTTCAATAAAACTCGAACCAATCTCAGCTATGTTTGGTGTGGAGGTATATATATTTGCATCTCGGAGAGTGTTTTTGCTACAATCACTATGTTCTTTGATAATGATGAGACGAAGAAGGCATCCAAATGTGGAGACGCATTTGGTGAAAGAAGAGGTTTAACAGTAAGTGATTGTGGCTCATCGATGTACTCTGGAGCAGGCCTCAGCATTGTTTTCTTTGTATGTATGTATTGATTTCTGGCAATCCTTGTTCATAACCGCTCTGTAAATTTTTTTTAATTACTTTAGAAACTTGGAGCTTATATATCACAATTTTGAAATGAGACATCTTAGCTACAATATTTGAAGAAATGTGGCCTATTGGTGCACATAGTAGAATTGTTTTGTTCAATTAACAATTTTGTGGAAAGAACCTTCTTGTACAGTACGAAAACTAAATTTTTTGCCCTAGTGTTGGTGTCATGCATCAGTTGGGGGCATTCAAGAAGGGGTTGGATGAGTCAAAGGTGGTCATTGTTTTCAAATACGGTCATTGAAAATCACACAAACTGATTCCAGCAACTCCTATTGAATTTGGAGAATGGATGTTACACAAGGAAGAGGAATCTAGCACCGATTTTTGTGTGTGTAGGTACAAGGTGATGTGTTCGTTACCTATGTACAGTACATGCTTTCAAGCCTAGGCTAACATCATTGACTTACTACTTTCTTCACTATGACGATGTATAGTGTAAGCGGTTTGTACAGAAGTTGACAGTAAGAGGTTCTATCAACACTCTACAATTGAGAAGTCAAAGTAAAATCAATGAAGCCAAAGATCTATAGATTTGGAAGGTGAGTGATGAAATTATCTTTGTAGAAGATCACATTACTTTGAAGAAAGTGCAACTTTAGTGTGCAAGACTTTCTATAGTTCCTCTTCTCAAATAACAAGTAAGTAGCACGCTTTGGAGACTACGAGGAGTAGGAGTTGAAGATGACATATGTCATTGTAGCAATGTTGGAGGTCCTTAGCTATAGTACGTCTTGCTTGTAGTGAATGCAAGAGTGGCAAAAATCATTTGTTTGTTCTTAGAGCCAATAGTGGCTAGCTCAAATGGACGACGACTAAGAAGTTTATTGATAGCCTATGCATCATGTTGATATAGGCAAGAAAGGAAGGTTGAGCTCTATTGTTCTACTCTTTCTAGCTTGCATTGTAGATAGAGATGAGCATATGCACTGCATTTTCATTGTCGTCCTCATGTTCATAGCTTGACGTGTTGGCATCACAAAGACTATGTCGTTTTCAATCTGTAAATATGCTGACCATGGAATGGTTCAAAATCTAACCTAAGAAAAATGGAAGTTGTATTAGTAACGCACGTCCATTAATTTGTACTAAATGTCTTGCACTATGGCTAGTGTTTACTCCTCAGAGAAGAAATTGGGGAGTCATTCAAAAGCATCAACAGTCGCTTCCATTAGACCGTTATGGAATGTTCACATTGCAATGTCTATAAGCATCTCATGTCATAAAGATGCAACCTTGGAGTATATATCCAATTAGAAATTCAAGCAATTATTGTTCCATGCCTTTCTCTTATAAAATATTACAAGGGGCTAGGCAGGCATGCATGTGAGATCTTTGTCTGTACATGACCAGCTACTTTGTAAATCAAATGGTTTGTTGCTCCAAAATTTTGCTTTTTTTGTCTCTCATCGTAGGTGTTCTTCTTGCAAGTTGTGTAATTTGAAATCCGCTACTACACAAAGATGTTCACCTATATCCTTTTGAAGAATTGAACACACCCTCGTCACTAGACATTTTTTCTAAATTTTCGTACTATTTTGGTGGCTTCTAGGACATCATTTCTATTGCTATAACCACCTACCCACAATAATCAATGCCCACATTTCTATAGTCAAACCTCTTGATCTCCTTGACACTTCTCAATAGCACTTCCATTCATCAAAATGTAAGTCTTCATACTCCAGATCCAGGGTTGACAAATCAGTACGTCCGCCCCAAAATAGCATTCGTAACCCGGACGTCCGTCCTCATGGATGCCAACGGACGCAGCCTCCGCCAGGACCGCGAATGTCAGCGAACGCTGCGGACACAACGTCCGCGTCCGAACGTCCTGTCAACCCTGTCCAGATCTTATGGTTACTTCTCCTAGCCATTGCAACCATTTCCCGAGATCACTCTTGCTAATTTGACGACATTTTTCTTGGCGTTGCACTCCAACAATGGATCAAGGCATTTCAAGGTTAATTTAGAAGCAATTAAATTGACTTTTGTTTCTACAACTAGAATTGCATGTTAAAATGAGCTTTCCAAGTCTTAGTTTCTATGCCACTAGGAGATTTTGAAAATTTTTGAAGATGAATATTTTAATATTGCAAATTGAAGTTTAGACTTCATGGCCATGTTCCTAATTAAATATAATACAACATACTTAGATATTTGGTTTACATTGCAATGTTCTACAATACAACGTAGATATATGATAAAGTAAGATTTCAACTTATTATAAATCCAGGCATCATATGAGTCAACCACAAAAAAAAAGTAGATGGAACATTTTTCATTATTCATTAAAATATGGTTTAACCCATTGTTGGTATTTTTCTCCTTTTACTGGAGAATTTGATATGTGTGTTGAATTTTCATCATCTGATAATGATAAAATGTTTTATTTTTTAGGATTCCAAATTTAGAAAAAATTTAGGTTGGCATATTGAATAACGTTCTAATATTTGATATAAATTTTTTTTACTTTTTCTTCAAAATTTCATAAAATCTCCACAAGTAACATAAATATTTTGGAAACATATCCCTTTTGGTGCATATGTAAATTAAATACATTCATTCATAATTTTTTCTTTGAAATGTTCACACAACATGTGGTCAAAGAGTAGCTTTAATCAAGGTTGTTGTACGAGACAAACAATATGCTTGTCCATTCGTCTATCTAGTTTGTTTGTCGAATGTAGTCAACATGTAGTTGATTTTCTATGAAAGTAAAAAAAGCCAACATGGACTTACTTTAATGACACCTAGCTACCAACTTGGGGGGTATACTCCCATTTTTTAAAATTTTTAGCATGCAATCAAATGAAGGGTCACTTTAATTACTTTGGTCCTAAATTTTAGACAATTTTTTTATGTAAATTAGCATCATCTTATTGGAATATTTGCAATTATAAGTAATGAAAGATAGTATATAATATTGAAATTTACCTATTTTTTTTCTAAAGTAGCCTTGCTAAAAATCTCCTCCAAAAATCTGAACTTTTAAGAATTAATATAGAAATCTCCTCCTAAGATTTGAATTCTTACAAAATAGTGTAAATGGAAGAAGTATCCAAGGAAAGAATGTGATGTGATGTGGAAGATTTAAAAATATAGCACTAGTTGATGAAAATGTAGTTGGACTATGGATGAATTGAGTAATTATGGATGAGGTCTTTGGTTCAGGTGATGTGTCTATCCTTTTCCATTGAGTTTAATCAAACATTGTTTTGAAAAAGTTAGGATTTGGATTTTGGTTTTGTCGTGCCCCAAAACGAAAGAATTCTACTTTGCTTTGCAAACAGTGTAGGGGGTATCAAGAATGTTCTTTGAATGGTTTAGTATTTGGACATGCGATGCTTATAATTTTGATAGTATGATTGAATAGGAATTGACAGATTGTGAGGGAATTATGTGTGGGTACACTTCAAGGGTACAATTACAAAGGGAAATATAGTTGGTTTGGAACAGCAAAAGCTATAAAGTATTAGGGATTCAAGAAAGGGTGAGGAGTTTTGGATACAAATGGTTGTAAATCTTCTTAATAGGGTTACCTTGTGGATGTTGGAGTCAAAGGTCACGCCTCCAGAATATTTTGGAAAAGTTGACATTGGGGGAGCTTTGACTCTAGAGGCATTGAGATTCACGTTATAATCTAACAATGTTTTAGAGTGGGCATTCAGTTTTGGGGACAATAAAGACAAATAGCGAGTGCAAAAGAAGTTGGAGCAATTGAATGGATTATGCAAATTAAAGAAATATATGTAATTTGTCTTGGAGAATAAGAGTGACGCAAACAAGAGACGTCGACTACAAGATGGGACGTTCACTATAACTATTGCAGACATTGCTATTGCTAGGGACAAAGAAATGCAATTTGTTGAAGTCAAAGCAATGGATCCAATTCCGCTAGTTGGATCATATAGGGTGAGAGGCGATAGAGACTTTGTAGAGGTGGATAGTAATCCTCTTCAATCTGAGTTTATACCAAACAATGTTATAGATCAGTACTTGGAACGTGTGAAGAAATTAAGAGTAGAATTGCAACGGATGGCCATAGACAACCATGTCTAGTGGTTGAAGACATTTTATCTAAATGGTAGCAGCGTTGTCAAGTTATGGTGAGCAGAGTGCAAAAAGGATTGCAGTGGAGGCAGCAAAGACTACAACAAATCACAAATTGATAATCTCTTCAACAATTTTAGGCAATCACATATTGTGTGCATGGCACATGTTAGGAATTACTATGCTGTGAAGAAAGTGAATTTTGATGATTAGCCAGAATCAAAAGCCAGAAATGGAAGGCCAATCACTATAACTCCCAAAGATCAGAAGTGCCTGATTGTGAAAGGGATTTAGATCATGGAAGCAATGAATTCTACTCTTCTAGAAGGGGACAAGAAATTTATGGTGTTGGGGAATGTAGCAACTAAAGGCACCAAATGTTATTGGTTCAAAGTCAAGTACCCATATTACAAGGAACTTATGATTTTTTGCCCATCAAGGAAGACCTTGAAGGTGAATCTTAGAAATCATGTTACTAGCTTCAAGAAAGTTGTTGATGATGTACAACGACTTGCAACACTAGCAAGGATGGGTCGACTTAAGCGCCCAAGTAGGTTGAGTGTTACAAGTTTGAATTCAAATCAATTTGACTTACACTCATGGTTTGGAACAACCTCAACCACCAAATTGGAAGATATGTCTGAAACTGCCAGTAAAATTTTTTTTGCTAACCTAGTTTATTATGATTTTTGTAGTCAAAGTATGCAATAAAGTTGGTAATTTGTATCTTGTGAATGTTTTTCTTAACAACCTTCACTATGGTGTTTTATGGTACCTAAAACTACACCTTTAGTGCCTTACTTGATGTTCAAGGGAATGTAGTCACAATGAGTGGTGCATTTCACCTTAAGAACTATAATTGCTTCTTTTTGTCTAATGTCCCCTCCCAAATTTAACTTGTCTCATGTATGCACAAATACTACTTGAAAATGATTTTAGAATGTGAGTTAGAAGAGAGAACAAGGCTGTAGTCAAAAGGGGCCACTGCAACACTATAGAAGGCATTTAATTTGGCTACTTATCTACATTAGAAGTGTCAAAATACATTAGAAATCTTATTAAAAAATTCAGGTTAAAGAAGCTACACTACTAGCATGTGTGAGCGCTTATTTACCTACCCTTGGTAAATGAGCAAACACAACTAGGTTCTTGGTTTGTTTTCTATCCTATAGGTGTTCTAATGTCGGTCTATTGTGCCTTTCAAGAAATGGATTTTTCTAGATTTCCTAATTCTATGATTTTAGGAAGTCTTTCACTTTCTAACCTTTACTATAGATGCCCAATTACTAGTTTTAAAGCTTCTAATTGACTTCCTTATAGATTCTAAGCTTCTAAGCTTCTCCTAAATGATTACTATTTTTAAACAATTAAATTTTGGTTTCTTGTAGAGTCTAGTTTTTCCTATCTATGTTGATAAAGAACTCTAAATTTGGACTTTCCTAGTGAAAGTTATGAAGGGATGAAGTTTGACCACTAATTGGTACTTCAAACTTCATCCATAGTTTTCTACCAATGTACAATTCAAAATTTATTTTTTCTTCTACTTCTCACTTCTAGACTTTTCACCCTATTTAATTTTTCATTCTTGTTCTTTTTGGATGAAATTGACTAATTTTCATCCAATATGATTCCTAACTTCATCTGCTAATATCTTTCTCAATTCAACTTGAAATTCTAAATGTAATATGGTTTTGGAACCCTCTAAATAAGACTCATCCAATAATTTACTTGAATTTTGGAAAAACCCTAATTTTAAGACCCTAACTTATCCTTGAACTTTGGTTATATGGAAAGATTATCTAATTTTGAAAATTTAAAAGAAAGGGATGAATTAGTGGCTTGCCTCGGAATTGGGGTCATTATAGAGGTTATTATACAACACCTTGTATTCTCTATCATTTTTCTATCCTTCTTGCTCCTTTGGTAATTTTGCCCATGGCTTAAAGATAGAGTGAAAATTACAAAATGAAAGCTTCCCAATTGCTAGTTCTTCTTTTTTCTCTTAATTTGCAACCTACTTGGTTAGGAAGATGGTTTTCTTTCTCTCCCTATTTTGCTTGCCTACTTTGAAATCCTATTGCAATTCACTCATTCTATCTATTTTATGGTGTTTTTGCACCCTTTCTATTCTATAGTTGTTTGTTTAAAATTCCTAGTCTCTATTCTCGAAGCCAGAGTTGGTTTTTGATTCTTTTTCTTGTGAAAATCTAAGTCTTTGGCTACTAGGTTGTCTTTGGCTACTATGATATCTATAGTTGACATAGAATGATGTTTGTTAGATAAACATATGGATGTTGAATAGTATTGTTGAAATCCAATCATCTTATTGATGGTTGATGGTGTATTATAGATAGTATTCTAACACTTGTTTTACATAGTTTGTCCATCTATCTAAGGATGAAAGGCAAAAAAAAGTTTAATATTCACCTTTAGGGTTTCAAAGAGGGACTAAACAAATTGACAATACTTAATCAAACTCATAAGAAAAGAAAAACCCTAACCATCACACTTCAATAGAAAAAAATTCCTTTAAATAGAGCAAATAGAACAAATAATGAGCCAAGTGTAAAGCATTTTCATTAAGCCCTACATGGCAAGCAAGATTTCCAAGTAAAGAAGCCAAAATCTCAAGTCCAAATTAGAACATTGAATTTTGACATCCAACTATCCTTTATTGCATTTTATTGCATCAGGGAGAAGAGACCACTTGACAAAACAAACACAAGCAAACAAACCTAAAATTTGGAGAAAAAGCTAAGTAGACATCAAAGTCTACCCAATCAAACCCCATAATCCCAAACTCCATCCCAAACTCCAACAATCCAAGCAAACCAAAGTCAATGCAAAGTCATTGCCATAGTTTCTGTCCAAAGGACAGAGTCAACAACAACCACATTTAAGGTATGGATGTCACGCTCAGCGTTGCTCTTTCAATGGGAGCCCATTCATTTTGACGTTTCATGTTATAAACAAGTAAAAATATAATTTCAAAGGGGAATGGCACTAAACTGAAATGTGCTATTACTAGGTTGACCTGTGCAGGACACCCCTAATTGAAAGTTAACTGTAAGAGGTTTCCCACAAATGCAAAAAATGCAGTAAAATTGGGCTCAAGTACATTATGAATTGAGTTCACCTGATGCTTGAGAAATGGTGGGTGTCATTCACAACATATAAGTGCTCAATAAAAATCTAAAAGCTTTAAAAGCTTCAAAAACCTGAGGTGCACGGACCCCCTCACTGCCCTTTCTTTCACCATGGAAAGCAAATTTGGAAATTTCAATTCATATTTGGAATCAGAGACTCCCCATTAGCTAGGAGAGGTCAAGGAATACAAAATTAACCACTATCTTAGAAGATGGGGCAAATTTGAACATTTATCCCTGGCTAGGGCAATGAGGGGGGTCAATTCTCCCTGGCACAATGGCACACTATTTCGTATTGACCCAACGTAACACTTCCTCGGAATTTAAACCAAAAGCTTTAGATAAGGCAGAGACAGTAGATGGTTGGATAACTCCTGCCAGCACATCCACAGGCTTCACTAATGATTCCAACTCCTTGGAAGGCATGAATACCTGCACCCCAATAAACTGCAAGTTCAGTACGTGATATGAACCTTATCAGATATTATTCTAAGCTTCGTCAAAAGTGACGAATCACAACTGAAAACTGAAATGAAGATTGTGAACCAAGTAAAAGTCTGCTCCAAGAAGCCGATCAAACTTATCTGATGCTAAAAAAACAGCTTAATTTTCGGACTATCAGCAGCAAAGTTATAAAACTTACCCATGAAGGCTTCCGTGCGCCCACAATGCCGGAGGAATTCCTAGAAACTCCCTCGGTTACTGCTACCGACGTCTTGTTCGGTCCCTCTGTCAGCAGCATCTTCAATCTTGTGCTACTCTAATGACAACAAATGCGCCAGAGTCAAACTTCTGATGACTCTGGGCTGTTGGAGGTCATAACGTTAGGACCAAAAAGCAATGCACACAAAATGACGACAGTTTCGACGGCGCATTTACCTGTAAAGCACTCCAATGGGAGTGTGCTCTGAAAATGTTCCAAAAAAAAACTACATTGGGCATGGGTAGAATCTGCATAAACAGCAATCATGTAACCCAGACAGTGTCAACGCAAAAATCCTACATAGAGCTGCTGAACCTAAAATCATCCACTGCCAAAGTCATACGCAGAATTATAGCATATCCCTTATCACAATGATCAATATGAAAATTATTGAAAGTCATGGAAGACATCATAAAAGTGAGGCTATTCCATCAGTTCACTGACAAATAATTTATTTATTTGGACAGATGCTCATCAAGCTTTACCTGATAAATTCTATGACTTCCATCATTTGTTAAAATGCATTGAAAATAAGCAACTTCATGCAAAATTCTTTTTTAAAATTCCTGGCAATGTACTTAGTTTGCTGCCTTGAGGTCAAAGTTTTGATTTCAAAAGTCCATCCTGAAGACTGTAAGATTTTGCATATTTTTTAAATTTTCTTTTCTATGATTAATTACTGACGATTGAGGGTCACCACTGCTAGGGTATTCGAGAAACATACCCCCAATAGTACAGTAAAAGGCAGAAGTGACATCGATCCATACATAAGTCTCCGATGATATACAGTTCCACTGTAAACAACCACCATGAAAAGGAATAAGATGACAGTGCTGTTTTGGAACTCTCTTCAGAAGCTGCGTGTAGTACACCGCAGATCATGTTTGAATAGATTGCACCTAGCAATCATCTAAACAATGCAAAGATAAAACTATATCATAAGAGAGAACGAGTGTAAACTTCACGAGTTTCTAACATATATAGAGATTGTTCACGAGGCTAGAGATGATCACGCCCTAAGTTCTAACACAAAAGGTTCCTAGAAACAATAGCACAAAAAGCATTTGCAGAGAGAAAAGAAAGACAATAGATAACGCTTACTAGTGAGCAAGGTGTCGTAAACGTCTTCGAACCAGTCTTGGGTTCAAACTGAATCGAGCAACCGGGTCAAAAACAAGTTCACATGTTAAAAAGGAATCCACAGAAACAAGATAATAGGACAGAAAGGAAGCGTTCATGTCGCTCACCTTGAAGGAAATATAAGTTCGACTTTAGGGGTGTCTTTTGGTACGCTTTTCAGAAACTGCTCCTGAGCAGAAAGGCGATTCAGCAGGCTCTGTCCAGCGCTGCACATTGCACGTCGCTACCAGATCTTACAGAAACCGTCTGGAAATTTTGAAGGTACTTGAAGCAATTTATGGTGGTGAAAAAAGGAATTGTAAAACAACGAGATACCTGTAAATTCGATGCCTGATACTTCCGCTAGGTCGGGCTCCGAGTTCTGACCATTTTGTTTGCATCTGAGAAGGCAAACGACCTACCACAGAATTAACACCAAGACATTCACACTAGATGAAAAGATAATGGACATCTTTTCAGGTGCAAAAGTCCTCAGCCCAGAGATAAAGTCACACACAACACGCATTTGTCACAATCTCGTGAGAAACAGAGTCCCTGCAGAACCCTTGCTAAAAGAAGATTCCTAAAACACATCTCTGGACCTTCAAAAGACAACGAAAATTAATTGTACCGAGATCATTCGTAGTGGGAAATAAGGACGGAATGGAATCTTCACCTACATGTAGCCCAGCGTATTTCCTTAAGTAAAAAAACCGCAAAAAGAAAAGCAACAAGGACATAAAGGGGTATCACCAAATACCTAAACCTTAAACCCTAAACCCTGAAATCCTGAAATCCTGAAATCCTGAAAACTGATGCTCGCATGAACAGGATATTTCAACATTTCCAAAGACCAAAGAGTATCGAATACGCTGAAACATCATTGTGACAAGCATTAAAACCAAACCCCCAAAATATCCGCATCGATAGGACCGCAGTGATGAGTATCACCCCCCGGCAAGATCCCACTATCATGCAAGAACTATCTGTGAAGATTCGTCAGAGCAACTGTGACGCAACAGCAGGCAGCGGCCTTGAATGCAAAAACTGCTGACGTTTATGACCCAGTTTGCAACAATTCCCGGTTAGTGTCGCGATCTTCTAAAATTTCGTCCAATATCCAACACGACTACAACAGTACTGGTGGAAAGAGGCCAGTCGTTTCGCAAGAACTGAAAGGTTTAAGGAGCGATTCGAAGCGCGCGAGCGAGGAAAATAGTCCACCTTGGTGGAAGCAAACGATTCCATGAGTTCCGCACGGTCCGCGAAGCACGGCAGCGTCAGCAGACGTTCCCAGAGCTGAGAGAAGGTGACCACACTGCTATACTTGCCTGCCGGAACATCGGGCACAATGGCGCTGAAACACCAGTGGCGGCGTCCACGCACAGGAAACGAGAAGATTTTGGTGGCCATGGCCGCCCTCGGGAGAAGCTCAGCTAATCCCAATAGCATTCAGCAGCAGCAGCAGCAGCAGCACGGCAGTGAGCGGGCTGGCGGGCAAGCCAGAGAGCCTGCTAATGCAGCAAATGAAGGGTCAACCAAGCGGGAGCCAGGGCCCAGAGGGAAGTGGGGAGAACTCCATGAGAGGGAGCGAGAGAGGAAGCCAGCCAGCAGCATGGGAGGGAAGAGGCGCACGGAGTTACGTAACTTAACTTACTGAACGGGACTGCGGAGAGAAGGAATTGCAGGGGAGCGAAGGAGCGGAGGAGCGACAGCCTGCCTGCTGGCTGTCCTCGGCAGTCGGCACCAAGGTAGGGTACCTTACCTGTGCCCGTGAGCCCGTCTCCCCTCAACCTTCCTGCCCGGACCAAAGAAAGAGCGGCCACGGTGTGACCGGCGAGGCTATGTACTCAATAAACAACAATGTTAATTAATTGATAGTGGATAGTGGGGAAATTAAACAAAGGATATATTGTATCAATTGTAGGCAAGCAAAATAAAAAAATATGCAATAAAAAGACTTCCCATCATACTAGTTGGACAAAGAGGGGGAGGCTCCAACTAGTCGCACGCCTCTTTTGACCAAAACCCTAACCATGTTGTACAATATGAATGCCATTGTAAATCAAATTTGAAAATATCAAAGTTGAAATGTAAGAGTTGATGCTATAGTTTGTGTCTAGAGCATAGATTCAACAAAACAAAACAAGAGCCTGTCGTGTGGTGAATGATGATCGCCAAACAAATGAACCATTTTACTTCCAAAACTCAATGAAAGGTCGGCCCAAAAAAATCAACATTTGGGATTTTTGTGCAATTGAAAGTTATAGCATTAGAAGAATTTGGGGGAGTCAAGAGGTCTATTTCAGGCCTCTTCCCCTGTAGTTGTTCCCCACAATGAAGAGAACGGCCCATTGTCAGAATTTTTTTTTCATAAATTATTATTAATAATACTAATAATAAAATAAATAAATAAATAATTTAGTCTCTAAATGCAAAAAATTAAAAATTAAAAAAAAAAATTGGTCAATGATGTGGCAAGGTCTCGGCCATGTCAAATCGTTGCACCGGACCTATTCCCTGCGTCCGCAGGCTATGATAACTTGCAGGCATCCGAAGGCCCCAAAAATCTTCTAATGTTACTATTAATAGACTAGACTACTGAAAATTTTATATTTTCTTATTTCCATGTTGGCAATTGTTGGGAAGGGAAAAGAGGTTCCAATGGACCAAAGACCGTAATATTTGGGTACACTAGTCACTTTTGAAATGAAAACACATAATATTTTCGAACTTTAAGGCAATGGACCTTTGGCTTTCCATGAATTAAGGTTGCTTCACTATAGAACATTCCAAATGCAATCTTGCATATGGATTGTTGAACATACAAACATGAATTTATCCTTATAACAATTAAATGAAAGGGACCTGTAGGAGAACACCTACCTTCCCAAAAAGAAAGCTAAACAAGAGTTCATTGGATTGTGAAAATTCAATTATACTACTCTTCAACTTTGAAACGTTCCAAGTCTATGAATGGGATTTATAGATTTTCATGAACTCAATTTTAATAATAATATTTTGAAAAAAAATTGAAGAAATAAGAGTATACTACCTTTCTAAAAAGACAATGTATTTTGGTCACCAAACCTTGGGAAAACAGTTATACTGCAATACATGCAAAACAATAGAGTCCTTATAGTATAATAAAGAAAATTAGTAAAATTATATTTTATTAAATAAAAATATGTCTTCTATAAAAAAAAATAATCAATATCTACTATATAAGGAGAATTTGAATCCAATGTTGATTGGTAAGGTTTAAAATATGAAGACAAGTTTATTTTACATCAATTATGGTGCCTGCTAGGAAAAACAAAACATGATGTCTATTATATAACCTAATTTTACAATTTTAAGATTTAAAAGGTGAACTTCATTTAGAATACTTGCAACAATGTTGTTTGAATAGGGATTGACTTTCTATTATTAGACTAAATAATTAATTATTTAATTTTTGCTTTAATTTCATATATACTTCCTCTTATTCAATTATTTTTTAACCCCTAAGGACTAATGCCATTTTTCTGTCAAAAAACACTCAAAACTGCTAATTTTGTTGCATTCAACTAAGAAAACAAAAACATTTTCATTAGAATCTAACCATAGGATCTTATCTTGTTTGAAATCATGTGGTAAAAATTTCATAAAGTTTGACTTTATAGATTAATTGGAAGATAGTAGCATTCAAAGTTGATAGAAAAAAAATGGTTAAATGTTGGCTTGCAATTTTAGATGACTTTGATTGCCATTTGTGGAAAAAATTTGCACTGCAAACTTTTAATTAAAAAAATTTGTATAGAAGAATTGAATAGAAAGTCTAGAAAAAAATTCAAAAAATAAACACTTGATTATCATTCTTTAAGAAATTATCAAGTAGAAGTAGATTCAAGATTGAAAGAAAAACTAAATTGTTAATAGCTCTAAGATGGGATTGAAATACAATAATTCCAATTATGAGATAGTTCTTGCAAGAAAATTTTTAAAAATTGCATTCAAAAAGGAATCTTATAGTCATTTTTCAAGAAGATGCTTAAATTGCTTAAAAAACAAGATTGTTCATAACTTTCACATCACTAATCCAAATGATATAAAGAAAAGCTTCAGATGTAGAAAAAAATAAGATCTATAAGAATTAAAAAGAACTTATTTTCAATTTTTTGTAGATTTTTTTTTCCTCCCAATGACATGAAAATTATGTTTAAGATGGCACAGCTTTTGCTCCTAAGCACTAATTGAAATAAAAAAAATTATATTCCCACAAAGCTAATAACTTTTTCTATCTTATGAAAAATTTCACCAAAATTTGAAGTCATATGAACCTAGCCAAACTCCTAAAAGTCCTCTGAAGGAACTATTGGTTGTTTAAGGATTAAAGAATGAATATAAAGATTTTGAAGAGACTTATATATTTTATATGGATTCTCAAGTCAATTTTACAATAATATTAAAAAAAATTGGGATCTCAATAGTGATAAAAAAATTAAGCTAAGAGAATTCAAAATTTGTTGCCCATATTTGGGAACTTGCAAATTATCTTTTTTCTTCACTTCAAATGTTACAATCTGAGGTTAAAGTCTTTTAAATAATCTATATGGTCAATGTTATTGAAATTTTTTAGCTTTTTATCCTAAAAGTGTAAAGCAAGATCTTGTGATTTAATGATTGGATACCCAAACTAACTTTTTTTCTTTCAAATTTTTCTAGACAAAATAAATGTTAGTGTTAGAGTAAATTTTTTGTAAAACATAGTCATAAACATTTAGTGGTTATTAAAAGAGTTGAGAAAAAATAGCCTTCCTTTTATTTTAAAACATCTCCATTCTCTACCTTTGTTTGTGCTTATATATATTAGTCATGGCTCTAAGTCCTCCTTGATTTGAAGAAGCTCCTATTTTTTTCATCTTTCCAAAGATATTGCAAAAATCTATTGTCTATTTTGTGGTCTATAATCATGTTTTTTTTTTCCGGTGTTCAAGATATTTTAGACTCTTTAATTCCCAGTATGAAATTTTCATCAATGCAAAATAACAAATTACAATACTTTTATAAGATGAAAATTTGGAATGCATGGAAAAAAATAGGATCTTCTTCAAATTGAGGAGGTGGAAGGTGACCCATCATCAAGGCTAGCATTACAACATGATACACCTTATACTAGAAGGGTTTTGCAAGATAATAGAATGCAAATGTTTTCTACAAGGATTTGGCATTTCATCCATTTTTAAAATTTTATTAATTGATTAATATTTTTATAATATAAAGTTTTGAGTTTAGAACTTTTTAATAAAAATAAAAAAAATTTACCAAAAATGAAACATTGTGAATGAATTTTAATTTCAATAGGAGGAAACTTCTTATATAGATTTTAAAAAACTATTTACATGTGTTTCAAATCTCTCTTTCTATAGTGAGTTTTTAAAATAAATATGCAAGCCAACATTTTGTACAATGAAAATCTTTAATTTGGTTTTCAATTAACTTTTTGGTCTTTTTAATTTGACATAATTTTTACAAGAGCCATCTTCTAAGACATTTTAATGATCCCTACATATAAAATGACTATAGTTGCATACCCAAGGGATTTGTGAAGTCATTGTATAACTATAACAATTGTAATAAATCATTTTAAATACATATTATACATCCTTCAAATTTTTATTTTTTATGTATAAGTATAAAAGTAAATGAAGTGCAAAAACAATTCCAATAGAATGATATATAAACACATCAAGTTGAAAGTTAATGTATTTTTTCATCCATCAATTTTTTTAAGTGTCTTGTAATAATTCATTAACATACAAATTTTGAAGACTTTGCTTTGTAAATATACTATACTTCAAAGAAACCTAGCAAGTCTAGCCTCAAAAGGCAAAATAAAAAGACAACCTGATTAATTTGGATTGCATGCCATCATTTCCTAATTCCTATTGTCATTCTAAAAATACACAAGTTCAATATTGATTCAAATGCAATGTAGAATTAAAAGCAAACTAGGGACCAAATGGATAGGTAACATTTTATGGCTTTCACAAAAAATTTGTAACTTGGGCTAAATTTTTATAAACTAAGCATTTTATGACTAAAATTCAAATTAATTGTAAAGATCTAGATGTTGGAAAAATCCACCATTTATACAATAATCTATACATGGGTGTTTGCAAGAAAGGAACTAGTCCTTTTTAACTTATATCACAAGTAGTGTGATAAACTTGTCATCTCCTATAGCTTTTGAAGCATGATCCTAATGAACTTCAAATTCTTTATTAGAGATGGATATTCCAATTATAATCATATCCCCTATTCTTTTGAAAATTTAAAATCACTTTATTTTTAAAAGTGTATTTTTCTAAATTGTCTTGCTTTCAAATGTAGTGGTTTGGAGGAATCTTGTGGAACCAAAACTAATGATTTAGACTTGAAATTTTTATGGTCTATTTCCACAATAATCAGGCATGTTCCATATTAGGGTCATCTAAATGTGGGATATTTTATCTCCCCCACATTTGAGCAAATAGGAATACTTATTAGGGTCATCTAAAGAACTTTTAACCTATATTTTTTTAAGGTTTGAAATTTTGGTCTAAAAATGATATTCTTATTATTATAGTAATTATTGGTATTTTATTTTATATAAAAAAATTATTTCCAAAAGTTCTAGTCAATTTTTTAAGTGTTAAATCTAAAATTGAGGCCATAAAAAAATATGAAGCTAAAGGGCATAAGATTCATAATCACCATAATCATTTTACAACCTTTCAATATCTAAGTCTATGTAACTTCTTTGAGTGAATTATCAATGTTATTTTTTCCTTAAGATTTGGTGTATTTGAAGGTCATCTCTATGAACCTTTAACTCTAAAAATTATTCTCTTTATACCCAAATGATCTTCTGATTGAACAAAATGTTTTTGACTAAGGCATTTTTAAAAGCATTTTAAAAAAACATTTTGCATTGCTAATAGAATTTAGTGCATTCCTAGCGTCTTAAAAGCTTTGAGTTCTGTAGCCCATTTCAAAGTGTTATTTTGGAATATTAAAAAGTGCAATTTTGAGGGAGCATTTTTAAGGAGCACTAATAGTCACTTAATTGTTGAGTGTGAGGTTGTTAGTTTGGGGACAATTAATTCCTAAATGCCCAATCTTTCTCAAGTATATTTTGACTACACAAAAGATCATGGGCTTATAGTTATCCCAATGAAGCAAATCTAACTGTATAGATGTTTAAAGAACTTGCTTATTAGTATGTTCACCAATTTTGAGTGCAAAATTGCATAGGAGTTGTGGGATTGTGACAAGAGAAATGTACATTTTTTACTTTTAGTATATTACCTCTCCCCACAATGTTTTAAAAAATTGCATGTAATTTTTTTTGGAATTGGAGGTAATAAGAACAACTACAAATTGTGTTTGCAAACTAAAATGCTCTTTTAGAAAACTTAATTTCACATGAAAAGCTATCAAATTCATTACACAATCCACCTTGCAATTGTTGAAATACAATTTTTTTTAAATGTATAAATCGCAAATACCTCCAAATCAACACTTACATGTTTAAATTTTCTATTATGAAAATCATGAAAACACTTTACTCTTTCCATTCAGACCATTTTCCAAAAAAATGGATATATACAAGTTTTTAGATCTCAAATCAAGTGAAAATTGGCAAACTTTGCTTAATTCAAATATGGAAATGAAGTCAAATTAGCAAGCTAAAACTCTTCCATTAATGGACATATATGGCTTTGAAGACCTCTTAAAAATCAAATGTTTAGTTTTTTCAGTGAAAAATGAAAGTTTTCAATAGTTAAGCCTAAAAACTATACAATTTTTAAAAAAATAGTCAAATAAATTTAACTACCTATATCAAAATGAGCCTAAAATTACAAATTGACCATATATGATCTTTTAAGCAATTGGGGTTAATATGGGTTGAAGACCATATGAGAACTTTTGTTCAACCTTCTATAGCTTCATCTTCTTCAATCAGGCAATACTCAAAGAGATGCTAAAATTACAAATAAACAAATTTTGATTGACTCCTACAGTCATTTCATTTGACTTTCATTTTATGATTGCATGGATGGAGGGGAAACTATTGTTTGGAGTTATTTTGTAGGTTCCAAATACCAATCTAAAGTTGAATTTGACCAATTTGAATGTCATAAAGTGCAATAGAAAAATAATTTTGGAGCAAAAAAAAAAGCTAATAAGAAGATCATTTTAGGATAGAGGAAGTATTCAAAATAATATTTTGGTAAGATTTTATATAACTTTGAAGTTTAATGACACCAAAATATGTTGCCTTTGACATTTAGGAGTTAATCACATATAAGAGATTTTTGTGTACTATGACCTAAGTATGAGTGCCCCTCTCTATTCTCCAATCGTGAATGGAATGCAAATTTGGTTGCTTGAAGAGTTGTTTATATTTGGCAATGAGACCCAAATGTCCTATGTTGGTTAAAGAAGATTAAGAATAACCAACAACCATGCATTTAGACTTGAACTTAGAAATCATGATTACATATTGAAATACGATAAAAAATATGGAAATTTCACCTTTTTATACATATTATGATATAGAACATCGTGGTAAACAATGGGAACTTGTTTTATATCATGATGTTCCATCCATCACATTTCTTTTGTCATTTAGAAGTCAAAATTTGGTTCTTTTACTCCCAATTGCTCCAAACATAAAGCTTTTTGGTAATGTTATGTCTTGGCAACTTACCAATTATCTAAAATAAAACTTGAATGTTTCAAGAGAACCCCATAAAACCCATAAAACTTGTTTCATTTGATGAAATTGGTCCAAAGATTGCATTTGGACAAAAATAGAAGCCAAGAATGTGCAAAACCTTCGAAAATGGATTCAGGCGTTAAAGGGTTGTTATAAGCTTCCTAGGGTCAAAAGAATCCCATGAACACATTCAAAGGCGAGAAGTGATTGCCATAGCTTTCGTTAGTGAAGTTAGGGCTTCGTGGTTTTGCCAGGGCAAATTGCAAAGTTCTAATGTCGGATTACAGCAAGTTAGGACAGGACGAGGTGGTGATTACTGGTTTGCTTCGCTGCTTTGGGTGCACGGCTATGCTTCTGTTTGAATTGTAGGGCACCACTTCATCCCACCCCAGCCAGCGCACACTATTCGCTTGGACACCAAGCAGTAGTAGCCTCAAGAAGAGAATTGACATCCGTCCAAAGTTACAAAGATACAAGCGGTGACGGAGACGGAAATGGGGAACTACTGTACTGTACTGTACTGTACTAATCAAAGGGCAGGCATTCAGTAAGCTGCTGCACTCCAAGCAGTCAAATGCTGCCTGCAGCTATCGTATAAAGCTGGAGGCTGCTGCGAAATGCATGGCAGATTTAGCAAGCGATGGTCGCTTGGGAGCCATCCATTGGCGGAAAGACGGACGGACGGACCTTACGCATGTGCATAAAAAGAACGCCAAGGGGCCAGGGAGGGACGGTCGGGCGGGATTGCCGCTGAACAAGGGCTCACGCGCGGCCAAGTGTCCGTCCTCCGTTTGGGGCCCCTCCACCTCCGCTCTCATGTCGTCCTGCAGGATACGTTATTCGTCCGCTCTCCCCGCTCTCCATATTGTGCACGATTATGTATATTTCCTCTTTCTCTTCAGTCGTTGTCCTCCTCGCTGCCTTCACTTCTCTCCCCCAAGGACCTGGCTGGATCGGGCTTCATCATGAGCCCTTTCTTCTGCTGAGACCAATCGCCCGCCCGTCCTGTTAGAATTCTTCTTGCAGTAGCAACCCGGTGATTTCCGCAATGGGTCGATGCTCATCCATGGCTCGGTTGCCTCGTTCTCTCGTGGCTGTCTTCGCGCTATTGTTCTGTTGTGCCGGCGCAGCAGCCTCCAGCGGACCCATCGGCTATGGATACAAGCTCGTCGGCCTTAATGATCTCAATAGAGGAGGTGGTGTTATTGGGCATTTGGAGCTCATTAATGCGACTGACACCTACGGCGAGGATATCAAGCACCTCAAACTCGTTGCACGGTGAGTTCATACTCAGATTCACCTCATTCCTTTCTGTCGCATCTTGATTGTCACACACCTGCTTATCGGCATTGTCTCTCTATAATTATGTCCTCGCAGGGTACGATTAGATCTCATGCTTGGACTGCTGCTGCTTGCTCTGATTCTAAATCAGATTTGGGAAAAGTGTTCTCAGTTGCGTCGTCATCGTCGTCGTCATGTTGACTATCGTGTTTGAATTTGAATTTGAGTGAGGGTTTAGGGTGTTTCGACAATTATGCTCTGTGTTTGATTGATAGCTATGGCGGACATGGGCAGGTATCAAAGCGGGGATCGGCTACAAGTGCACATCTCCGACGCGAATCTTAAACGCTATGAGGTCCCGCAGGAGCTGCTTCCAAGGGACCCCGTGGTCGACAAGCTGAAAGGTACCCGGAAGCTATTCGGCCGCATCAAGGTGGAAAAATCGGGCAAGCTGTCGAGCAAGAAGCATCAACTGGAGTTTCACTACGTGGCCGAGCCGTTCGGTTTCGCCGTGGTGAGGCGTTCCAACGGCGAGGTGCTATTCAACACGTCCACTCCTGCGTCGGTTCCGTTCAATAACATGATATTCAAGGACCAGTACTTGGAGATTTCGTCGCAGCTGCCTTTCAAGTCGGCGCTATATGGGTTGGGTGAGAGCAGTCGTCCCGATGGGCTGCGTCTGGCGCACAACCGCCAATACACACTCTGGGCGACCGACATCGGTAGCTGGAACATTGACATCGACTTGTATGGGGCGTTCCCGTTCGTCATGGACTTGCGTGAGGGGGGTCTCGCACATGGTGTTGGACTCATGAACAGCAACGGAATGGACGTCGTCTACAACGACTCTTCCATCACGTTCAAGATTATTGGCGGGTTGTTCGACTTCTATTTCTTCCCGGGCTCCTCTCCTCTCGCCGTCGTCGACCAGTACACTCAGTTGGTCGGTCGGCCCGCAGCAATGCCTTACTGGGTGCTTGGTAATCACTACGAACTTCCGTCCCTTAGTTTTCCTCTGAGAAAATAGCCTGAACATTGCACTTGTGCTTTTTTCTGTTCATTTCTCCCACTGCAACTGCTGAGTTCACCGTTGACTCTCCCATGTCCCCCTGTTTTGAAGAAGTTGAGAATGTATGGCTGCAGGTTTTCACCAGTCTCGATATGGCTACAAGAATGTGGAGGAGCTGGAGACTGTGGTCAAGAAGTACGCGGAGGTGAAGCTTCCCGTCGAGTCTATGTGGTCAGACATTGATCACATGGATCGCTACTTGGATTTCACTCTGGATCCCGTCAACTACCCAGTGGAGAAGTTATTGCCTTTCGTGGAAAATTTGCACAAGAATCATCAAAAATTTATCATGATTCTAGACCCCGGTAATACCTCCTTTCGCCAATTGCCTCGTGCATAGATTCTACGAGAACATCCCGAGAGAGATGATTGTTTCTTGTTCTTTCCTGGTTGTAGACATGAACGTGGTGTGTTGTGGTAACCCTGTGCTGCTCTCGCAGGAATCAAGATCGACAGCAACTATTCCACTTACATTCGAGGCGACAAGTTGGACATTTTTATGAGGAACGAGACTGGGCAGCGCTATGTTGCGCAGGTTTGGCCCGGAGCCACTAACATTCCGGATTTCCTCCACCCGAAGGCGCAGGAGTTTTGGTCGACTGAGGTAGCCGAATTTCACAAAGTGATTCCATTCGATGGCTTATGGCTGGACATGAACGAGCCCGCCAACTTCTGCGGCGGTCCTACTTGTTTTTACCCTGCTGAGAATGTGCACCAGGTGTGCCCGCAAATTGACGAGTGCTGCATGATTTGCGACAACTCGAAACTGAATCGTTGGGATGACCCTCCATATCACATCAATTCCCTCGGCATCCACAGGCCTCTTTACGCACACACCATGGCCATGAGCTGCGAGCACTACAATGGGGTCCGGGCTTACGATACGCACAACGTCTACGGAATGAGCGAGGCGCTGGCCACCTACCGGGCTCTGAAGGAGGTATGCAGTCCATGTTGTGTGTCGATCTGAAGATAAGCTTGGGTTGACCAGTCCGTCTCCAGCACCATGATCCACTATTCTACTGTTTGCATGTATGTATGCGTGTTCTAAGCCGGTGCTCTGCACATGTGCTAACAATAATGGCTCTGGTTTGTGTGCTGCAGTTGAGTGGAAAGCGACCCTTCGTGTTGGCTCGCTCCATGTTTCTGGGATCGGGTTCACACGCGGCTCACTGGACTGGGGACAACGGAGCCACGTGGGGTGATCTGCAATATTCCATTGTCAGCATTGTCAATTTGGGTATATTCGGAGTGCCCATGGTTGGTGCAGACATTTGCGGGTTCAACTTTGAGACCGATGAAGAGCTTTGCATTCGTTGGACTCAGGTGACCCCAATTTTGATTATTGGTTGCGACGTTTGTAGCCTTGTGACTCTACTTTCTTAGCTAGCAAGTACACCGTGTCTTCGTCTGTCCTCTCGATGATGGACGTGCTTGTGCTGATTCGTCGTGCAGGTTGGAGCATTTTATCCGTTTTCTCGGGATCACGCGGATATTCATGCTGGGCCACAGGAGTTTTACCTGTGGGAGTCGGTTACCGAGACAGCACGCTCGGTGTTTGCTATGCGGTACAAGCTGCTACCACATATGTATACGTTGATGTATGGAGCACACAAGACCGGGGCACCCATTTCTAGACCTCTCTTCTTTGCCGTTCCTCAGGATTCTCGGACATGGGGCATCGCCGATCAGTTTCTTCTAGGAACCGATATCTTGGTATCTCCGGTTCTGCAAGCAGGACAAGTCTCCGTGACATCCTACTTTCCGAAGGGAGTTTGGTACAATTTGTTTAGCCCAGTGCAAGTGATTCGGGCCAATAACTCTTATCATACCCTCCCTGCCCCTCTCGAGACCATCAATGTGCACGTCCGCAGTGGCTCCATCTTGCCCATGCAAGAGGCGGCTCCCACCACCGCCCAAACTCGCAAAACGCCCTACACCCTCTGGATTGCCATGGATCCTGAGTTCGACTCTCTGTGCAGTCCGCTCTCAGTGGTGTGTGACGAAGTGGAAAAGGCAACTGGTGAGCTTTTTATTGATAACGACGACACAATTCTTATGGAAATCAAGGACGGCACGGGCTCGTTTGTGACGTTTGAAGCCACCAGAAGTCATGGCCAGTATGTCTTAACAGCCCACGTCAAGGAAGGTGCCTATGCCGTGAAGCAAGGGCTCATGCTTCAAACGGTTTCAGTTTTTGGAGTTCAAGTTGCGCCCTCCTCTGTGAAGGTGAATGGCAAGTTTGAGCCTGTCAACGTGACCTTCGATGAGAAGTCATTGTCCTTGACCCTCACCAACCTCAATTTGCCTATTGGGAAGAATTTCAAGGTGACTTGGGATAGTTCTGGACGCTCTGCAGTTTCGAGCTAGAGCGTCAGTTTATAGGAATCTATACACTCGCAGACGTTCAATCTCATTTCATTCGGCTCTCCCATTTACTACGTCTCGCTTGATCTTTGGTGGTAAGTTGAGACATCGTCACTAGGGAGTGCTGCGCACACCACAGTTTTGCTATATTAGAGTGAATAGTAGAGGGTGTATTGTCCACTGTGCGTGCAGGTTTCATAGCCACGGCAATATTGTGATTTCACCGTTCTGGGGCTTCTCAAAATTGTGAGGGCTCATTTTACATTCGGCTCATATGTATCTATAATCGGACAAGGTTCTTGAATGCAAGGCTTACTATGGCCAGAAGGAAGTTCATTCTGTTCATTGATTATTTAGCTTTCCACTTGTCCTGCAAAAACTTCCCTTTCACAGATGAACATTCAGACTAAGAAAATTCTTTGCATTCTTGGTCAGTTGTTCCGCTTATAGAGACTCAGGCTACCGGTGTGGTCATCTTCCAAGCGTCTGGTCTCTGTCGTCTCCCTGCACTTTCAACCCATGAAATAATAAGGTAATGCTGTGGATTATGATTCAATTCGCTTGTGATGAGAACTCTTCCAGAAAATATTGCAATGAGTTGTATGAGGAAGTGTAGTAACGTTCACTTTTTCTAGAGCAGAGTTGGTGGAGTAGATGGGCGGTCTCATCTCCGTGGAGTAGAGAGCTAACTTAGCAGCCAGAAATGTAAGCAAGTCTTTCATCATGCTCATCTGTGCTTTGCTAGCATGTTCGGTATCCTGCATAATTATACAATGCATGTTAGAAGCCTCCATGCCTCAACGAGACGGTGTGTTCGACTCCTGAACTACCCGTAAGTCTAGGATATCTCTCTTCCAAAGCATTGGGAACTTAATCTGCGACACATGAAGTGTACGAGATTACCGTAGTGTGACCTGGGCTTTGTCTTTGCAACGACGAAATAAATGTTTTTTTCATCCAAAATGGTTCGTTTTAATTTACATGGATTGAGGATGGTTTTGCTTTTGTAATCATATAATTATTTCAGAAATTGCCATATATTCACAAGTGAATGAAATATCATGTTCTTACAAAACTTAAGAAGATTATAGATGTGGAAACAATTTATTTATTCCAATTTTGTTTAACATGCATGCATGGTAGTGAACTTTGTATAAAGTGTTTTAATTGTATTGTTAATGGTTCAAGGTAGTGGTTCATTTATTTGCTTTTAAAAATTGGTTCTTTATAAGTGAAGTTTATGACACAAGTCTTAGTCATTTTCCACAAATTTCATTATATATTTCTTAACCTTAAGTTTTATAAAAATTTGATTTTAACATTAGGTAATTTTCCCACTTTGTAATTTCTCTTTCAATTAACGCTCTCTCAATCTAATTTAACACTCCAATGGATTATTGTGTAAAACCATATATAAATGCAATAGTAGGGTAGTCAAAGAATTAATTTTGCACACATGGTGCATTGTCATTGGCCACAAATTATTTTTATTTTCCTACATTGCAATGTACGTATTAAGTGAGACACAAGAAGTGCTTCATTGGTAATAACATAAGAATCACACTACAAAACTATTGAGCTCATCCTAGTCACCATAATGCACTAAAATGAATATAAGAACAACTCCATGCATTGCACCACCTCCTTGAGTAGTTTTTGTCGATTGTTGAGGACTTGTATTAGCATCGTCACAATGCACTAAAATGAACATAAGAGCAACTCCATGCATTGCACCACTTCCTCGAGTAGTCTTTGTTGACTATTGAGGACTTGTATTAGCATCGTCACTATCATTAATGACAATGACATCTTTTCAAGACATTGTAAAGCAGAAAAATTGTCATCCTGTCTAGGCCTATGATCTCTCTCACTTGAAATGATAAATTGCAAGAATTAATGTAGTTTCACTCTATATCTTTAATTCTTGAAGTATTCAAAAATCACCATAAACACTTTGAATTTACACCTTTTATCAAGCAAAACAGCTCAAATTTTTTTGAAATTCAGAATAATATGCTCTCCTTCACATTTGAATGATCGATGCTTATGGATCTGCTCATTGTGGATAATTAGCATGCTATCAGTTTTTTAATTTTTTCAAAGCACATCCTGTGGTAACTACCTCATGAAAGTTTTCCAAACCTTGTGAGAATAGTCTTTGTTAATTTCTTCACTCTCAAAGTAAAATAAGGTAAGCCATCCTATTCATCGGTACATCAATTCAGTTGAGGCCTATTAATGCTTACTACTATCATTTGAGCACATAACAGTGCACATTTTTAAATTTGAAATGTGCACAACTCGTACATAGTCTGTTTCACAAAAAGGCTCACCCTAACTTGTGGCACACAACCTGGATGCAACCTGGATGTAAGGGAGGAAGGACTGAATTATAAATCCAAAGCAATTAGAAGAGAACGGGACCTGATCTGACCTGGTGTAAGTTACGTTCTGTGAAAGTAGAATTTCCAATTCCAGAATGCAAAGCTCCACCGTCTCATGTAAATTAGGTTCGTCTCCTCAAGTCATTACTGGCAACATCTGCAATTGACACAAACAGTCTGTTTCCATCAACTAACCTGGGCAAAATTTTCATTCTGCACACAATTGTGATCGACATGCTCTAACGAAAACCTCAACTGAACACAAAATCTTCAAATCCTGAGTGCATTAACCCTAAATAAAAAAATAAAAAAAAACCTAATAAAAAGATGATAGGCAATAAATTTGCCGCAGACCATGAATATTTGCAATTGTTAAGAGGCAGAAACTCACCTTCCCATCTGTCAATCAAGTCATCGTTTTCAGAGAAACTCAGATATTGCAGTGCTCATCAACTGCGCCACTTCCTGATCCAACTTCCAGAGCCCTCTGATCAATGAGCCCTAAATTGATGTAAGTCATCAACTCAGGACCCAAGCGAGAAACCCATCAAGACAGGTTCTCATTTTTGTGAAGAGTTGGTTTGGGTGTGGACGTGGACAGCCAACGACTTCAACAACAATTTAAAAAAAATTCACTTCGCACAGCAGTGGAGGGTGATCTTAGGTTTTTTTAATCTCATTTGATTGGAAATAGGTTGTCTGACAATTCTTAGGAGATAGTTTCATGACTCTTCTAATTCATCATTCCATTATCTCCAATTCAATACTAATAGGCATCTCTGAAGCCCCAATCACATATACAAGTAGAATCCAACCCAACTTGGATATGCAACTTATTAATCTCTCCAATCAATTCCCCAATTAGGTTCCTTGATACATTATAAACTCTTTTCAATCCAACTTTGTACTCAACACAAATTCCTTATCAACTCTTGATTGGGTTTCAATTTCTTATTCAATCAACATACATCAACCAAATTATCTCATGTAGATTTGACAATTTCAATTTGGCAAACATACAATCATACAACTACTCATAAATTCTATACATCATTATTAATCGCACACTCAAACAAATCCAAATAAAGAATTGGAAGAATTGACACAAAAGAAAATAAATTCCATTTGGAGCCTATCTACAAAGCGGTAATATTTTGTACCCAATGAAGTAGTCACCAAAGTTGTGAGCAGAGAATAATCCAAAAGTGTTGTGACGACAACAAAAGAAGTTTCTATTGAAGAAGCATGGGCACTGGCATTTATGGAATGAATAATGAGAATGCACACGTGGTCATTCCTTTTTGAAAACTGATCCGAAAACTGAAGAAAATTGAGATGTCTCTTGAGCAGCAACGACAATGATGAAGGAAGGGTGAAATCAACAATGCAAGGATAAAAAATTAATTGGGAAAATTTTTGGACTCCAATTTCTTCAAGGCTGGAGGAGAAGAATGGGATTGGGAGATTAATGCAAAATGGGAGCTCCACAAGACATGGGCGCCCAACAGGAAAGCACCACGTTGCACTTCTCCATTAATTGAACCTTCAATGGAGAAGGTGTGACTATCCTTAACCTCTAACTACTTGAGGCACCAAAATTTGGTGTTTGCAAAACTTTGAAGTTAAATAAAACCTAACCAAGTTGCTATTTTTAGTAGTTTATATTTTTAGAAAGTTCTTCTTGAAGTCTAGTTTTAGCATAAAAAAATCTGATCATGAAAATAAATGATAGTGATTTTTCTATTCAAGGTTTTGTGCAAGGGTATCCATTGCAATCTTGACTTCTCATAGTGTTGAGAGCTCTTGTAAATGAGCCTCAAATACACTAGGACTTGAAGAAAAAATCACATTCAAAACTCATTTAAAAAAATTGTAGAGTAGATTTTGAGAAGCCATAAATTGATTGGGGTTATTCATGTTAGGCCCTTAAACCTCATATTTTTTTGGTCACCAACTTTTTAGGTTTGACTTGTGAAAAGTGAATTGAAATTTTTTCATAGTTTTAACACCCTCATGGTCAAATGTTATAACCTTCCAACTCATAAGTGATATTGTTATGTTTTTCCTTCCTATGTGATCTCTAACGTGTCTAGATTGAATTTGTACGGTTACGATTCAAAAAAAGTTGATGCATCTTATCAAAATGTTGTCTTTTTGTTCAATTTAGAGCAAATTTCTAGAGGCTCAAAACAGGCCTTGGGCATTTAGGGGTTAATGTCTGCCGGGGGGTCGAAGATGTTCATGTTCATTCTGTGGTCGTCTTGGGGATGACTCCTGGGAAGATGTACCAGTTCGCAGTGAGTGTGCAATTTTTTGTAATGCATGAAACAGAGTGGTGTCCAATTCTCACAACCACTTCGACGTGAGAATCCAAATCCAAATCCAAATCATGTCCTGCACAAGAGGTGTCGCTTGTCTGTCCTTCAGAGGGAGCGTTACGAAGCACTGGGTTGAACAAGTTCACAGCACTCCATGCCTATTTACTTCTTCGACGATCCGATTCCACGATCTGTACAGGAATGTAACGTAGCACATTGATCCCAGCCTCTTCAGTCCCGCTAGCGCATTGTAATAATTCAATGATGTAGAATAGATGCAATTCTGGAATTAAAGGAGTTAAGGGCTTGATTAAACTCGGAGTCCAGAATTTATTGCAGAAGAAGTTCAAAACGAAACAATGTTCTCAGGGATCGAATTAACCGAAAAAAGCCTAGATTCGAAGGAACTTTTCGAGCGAAATTACACGCGACGTCAATCTACTTTCAATGGCAACCTGTATACGCTGAGGAAGATTATTCTCTTAAGAAAATCAAAACAAGAAGAGAAACTAACATGCATCTGTGATTTGGACATCATATAGTACAAGAACCCTAAAACAAGATTTGACCTAAATTGGAGAGGGAACGTCCTGCAGTATAAGAACCCTAAAACTTCAAAACTGTACCATCAGCGCTGGAAACTTGGGTTAGGAGATGATGAGAATACTGCCACTGCTCAAAAGTGGCAAGAAAGTCTCCAGAAATGCAATATGCTGACAGTCATCACTGTTGATCCTCAAAATTTGAGGCGGTACCGATACTGCAGAACATGTGCACTTCGATCCTGTGTACATCAGTCCAGATCGTAGGCGTATTGTAGTTTACACATCAACGCACGGCATTTCTTATGCACGATCTTCACCAACGGTTCGACAATCAAGAGCGTGGCAGGGAGTTGTGAACATCCTAACATCTCTGCTTTGATCTAAATCTGACATGGGACAACTGAATGTTTGACCATCTACAACTACATCCGTGCCTACAGCAGTTGATTAAACTAATCTTACATTTCACTGGACATGGCGTAAATGTTTGACCATCTACAACTACATCCGTGCGTACAACAGTGAACAGTCTTTTCAACGCAATTTCTATTAGTTACTCTGCAATATCGAGGGACAGGGGATTCGGTTGGGATACGGACGACAAGGAGGCACCATGTCCTCACCATGTCCAGGTTGTTCGTTACGTTCTCTATTGGACTCAGGGTGGAGAATGCACAGCAGGCAATGAAGTGGAAGCCTGCAGCAATAGCTTACGGAATACAGCTGGAACGGCGGCCAGAAACCCCGTTCTCCTCCTTAGTGAAGATTCTACTGACCCTGGTACTAAGTTGAACCTCCTGCATGGATGAGAGGCCGGTGCAGTACTTTCGAAGCTCAAATCAGACATGGGGAGGAAGGTGTGTGTGTCGAAATGGGTAGTGGTACGACTAAGTATCCGAATTCCCAAATTCAAGAGATTTAAAAGATACCAGATACGGCGGAAGAATCGAACCACTGATGACGACGAACCGAATATGAGAGCATTCAATTATGACAGCAGGCACTGGATGCAGGGAAGACAGGGCGGAGAGGGCAGATTCATGGTTGCTTATGAATGGTGGTGCCGGAAATTCGTCTTGCGCAACGCCAATCCTGTAGCTGCGGTACTAATCTTGACATCTCTATGGGTGTCTCTGTACTCAGGGTCATTGGCAGGTGGGGACCTGCAAACAGTTGTTGGGCAACTGGGCCGCATCGGAGCATGCTTCTTCTCGGCCATAGCGTGCTTCCTGGCTGCAATCTACATCGCCATGTTCAGTCCCAGCATCCATGTGCGGACGAGGGTCGGCCTCCTGGTCACGATAATCGCCTCATGGCACCTCCTTTTTCTGTATGATCACGGCGGGAGCCTCAGACACCACGGAGCGTACAACATGCTCATCTTCGTTGTGTTTGTTATCCCAGCGCTCGCCATCGCTGGACTGGAGTATGGCCTATGGCGCACGGTAGGATGGAACAAACTGGTGGCGATGCACTTGCCCATCTTCATCGTCAGCGCCGTGGCAACAACGGTCACCCTTCACAGGGCCAACCAGGTCTGGGATCAAGGATTCCGCGGCGAGCGCATGTTGCCCTTAGCTGCAGTATGCACACCAGTGAATCGTGGTCTCCCGTGGGTGGACATCCTCCCTGCTGGCGCCCAAAACTTCTGGGCGGGCTCCCTGATATGCGGCAACGAATATGATCGGCAAGCTGTAAAGACGCTGAACTTTCACGTCAATTTCACCAATGGTGCTCTCAGCGTCAGTTGCAGTGCTGCTCAACGTCTGACTTACACCCCACTCCCGTCCACACTGGATTGGCCCAAGGCCGACAAGCTAGTGGAGGAAACTTTCGAGGGCACGTTCCGCAGGCCATTCAACAAGCTCGTAATGGACAAAGTTCGGGAAGCAGGCGAGGCCCCCTACAAGGTGTTTCAGCCAATCATCCTGCCGGCAGGAATTGAAGCCGTCATAGTTCGCTGCGGTGCCGTCGAGAAGCTCGTGACACGAGTGAGACCGACTTCAAAGGCCTTGACTCGGCCCAGCTCAGATCCCCCCAAGCTCGATGTCATCTTTCTGTTTCTGGATGCAACCAGCCGCCGGGGATTCCACAGGCGCCTACCGCGCACAGTGACTGCCCTGGAGGATGTCGACGCCATGGGCTTGACTCGGCTGTACCAGTTCTTCCGCTACAACGTGATGTCCTTCTGCACTGAGCCGAATTCCCGAGCCATGTTCCAGGGCACCTCAACAGCTCCCAAAGAGAAGTGGGTGTCACCGTTGTGGGAGGATTTTGCGAACTCCGGCTGGGTGACTCTCTACACCGCCGACACTTGCCAAGACCTGAACGCCGCTTATATGAACCGCAAGTCCCACGAGGATCGACAATGTTTCGACCACGAGCTTGTGTCTCCGTTCTGCCACTCCGATTTCTTCGCTGAGGATTCCAACCCTTTTGGTAACTTCAAGGGGCCATATTCCATTACTGCCAGGTGCCTCAAAGGTCAGCATGTCCATGAACATGAACTCCAGTACCTCGAATCATTTCGATCTGCTTACTCCCACCAAGCTAAATTCTCGCTAGCCTGGTTTCTGGAAGGGCATGAAGGGACCACCGAAGTGCTCAGGCATCTGGACGACGGCTTGGCAGCATACGTGAAGAAGATATCCGTCCAAGACTGGAACCGGACGGCGTTGATCATCGCCGCCGACCATGGCTTGCATATGGGGCTCAACTTCGGACTGTCCCAAAACGGAGCAGTCGAGCACAAGAACCCCATGCTGGCCGTCATGTTGCCGCCATGGTTCACAGATCAAGAGAACCGCCATGGGCTAATACGAAAAAATCAGCAGAGGTTGGTAACAGGGTTAGATCTGTACCGAACCTTGCAAGGGATTCGGCTGGCAGGGTCGGAGGACGCAAGGTGGGTAGACGAAGCAGAAGAGGAGAGATCGAAGAGCGGTATCGATCTGTTGCAAGATGAGGTTCCCGAAACCAGAACTTGCAAGGATGTAGAGATTCCTGCACAATGGTGCCAATGCCTCTGAAACCTGGAATTCTTTCAAGTCAATTTTATGTTACTTCCATGTGGTAATCAATTAATGATGGCCATGCCCACACAAATCGTCCTATTTCAACAGATTGTGCCGACAGGTAACAAAGCATGATCCTTGGGGAGAAATGAGATGCATGAACAATGTATCGTATGCATCACTCAGTTTAAGCATCACAGGAAGCAAATTCCTCTACACACCACCACATCACAAGATGTTCAGCAGGCAATGAGCTCTTTACAAAACCAATCTCGCCAATTATCACTACTGTTACCCCTCTTATATCACTGTGTCAAATGATGCCTTCACTAAATACCACAACTAGTATCTACGATATGTTTACCTATCATAAAACTTATAACTTACAAGCTGCTTACAACTAAAAACTTACATTCTAAATAACTACCTCCGTTATGCCGTTCGTGAAACACATGGCCATCCACCGATAAGTGACATATTCTTCAACGCTTTGCGGTGCTGATATAGTCTTCAAGCTCTTGGATGACCGCCTCATAACAAAACCGGTATTGATCCTGTTGATCCAAAATTGACGAGTTTAGCACAACATTGGACAAGTAATTACGAAGTGGCGCTTACAGCCCTGGGGATTGCGCCCTGTCGAAATGTGGCAGGTCCCGAAAAACACACACTCGCGGAAACAGAACATAGAAGCAGCAATCTTCAAGATGCTAACACAGATGGCCAGAATTTTGATCGAAACGATCATCATTCAATATCGGTCCACAAATTTATGTGTGGGCCACAATCCAACGTAGCATGCTTATCAAGATTGGAGAAGCTGATGAGCAAGTTTGTATCCACAATAACTTCATCCATGGTCAAGAATCTAATGAAGTGTCTACGTGATTCAACATTTTATATCCAACGTAAAAATATTTGCAGCGGATAGGAACCCTTTCTTCGCGTTTGGCAATCTACAGTGTCACCTAGTCATATAGTAAGTCTCATGCTCTACGCTAACACCACAGTTCTCCGTTATTATCCTTTAGGGTCAAGCAAGTATCATACCCTGGTCTGCACCATCCCATCACGCTGCAATCTGAACTGGCGCACTGTATTTTCCATATCCACTGCAGTCAAATCACCTCCTAAAATTCTGCGAAGGGTGTGATCAATGGCACAATAGGTCCCTGTTCTTCCTATGCCAGCACTGCAATGAAAGACAAGAACCTCATAATAAGAGAGTAGCAAACTTCCAGCATCAACGAAACTCGGGTTTTAAATATTATGATGATAAGAAGCGTGGAGTAAGCGTTCCACTTGTGTGAGGCTCAAAATCACAACATAGCTGGATGGGAGCTGCATCTATACATGTTAACTGACCAGACAGATTTCACCTTTGAAAGGGACAAAGAGGGTGCACCTGCAATGTACCACGAACGGGCCAGCTCGAGGGGGAATACTAAAAGAGGCTCGAATCAGCTCACGAACAGACCTTGTGGATACTGGAACATAGTGATCAGGCCATCCCAAATACTCGTAATGCACCACTGTCAAGGGCTGTTCCAGAGACTGCACAAGTCCACCTGCATTCGCTAAAGCACTTCACAACACACAAGGTGTAGACTAGCGGGAGATGGGCTTTCGCACCATCCAAAATGAAAGACACTTTGCCCTAAGCATTTTTGCTCCTAATCTTTGGCGTGTCCCAACCCACTGTCACTAATATGCCCTGCTCTCTTTGTCATAACATCAAGTGCTGCTCAAATAGAGGGAACTGCCGAAATGTATAAGCAGGGTTGTTCGATTGTCAAAAAACAGCGCGAAAACTTGAGAAGGGACAAAGTAAGTACCTTGGTGTCTTGAACTGCAAAAACTCGCCTGGCTATACCATGCGGACTGCAGGTAAAGCTTTTGTTTGTTACGAGAACTTTTCCATATATTTGAGACTGGTTTTCGGACTCGGGGAAGTAAAGCGCGCACTTATCCTGCCACGTAATTGAATCAAAAGTCAATTCCGAAGCTTTGGGGGTCTTCGCTCCGTTTGCAGAAACGGGGTTAATCGATATTCTTAGTAATCAGGGAAGGAATGCTTCAATGTGAAAGTTCCAGTTCAAGGAGGGAAAAAACTCTGAGAACTACGTTGTGATAAATAAGTGTTCTACCTTGCAGTGCAAGAAATGTTATCCTCTCAAGCACAAGCCATCACATGTTATAATACACGATACTATCTAGGTAGGACCAAACTTGAGAAGGAAGGGTTGCTAATGGCAAACGCACTGAAGACCACATCTCTAATGTTTGTATGTTACAAAACTTCATAAGATTGAGTATACATTGACGTCCGCATTTAATTTCAACCATAGAACAGCGGTAAATAACCGCCATCATCAATCCCTCATCTTCTTAAGATAACTTTGCTTACTTCGTCACCATCAACAATTCGAGTAAGCATAATGATAACTGGGCACCGCTGCTGGAGCACCATGGTCCAGAGGTCGTTCACTGTAGTACGCAGTGGCCCTTGAGTGGCTATGTATCTGGGCAAATCTTCATGAACATAGTCCTGAGAACGAAGATTAGCACATCATTTGCAATTACCTCAGTAATTGAGGGCGCAAACAAAAAATTCTGCCATCTTCAGTCTAGGGTGACATTAAGTGGATCAGAAATATCCTATTTAAATGGTTACATGAATCTGATATTGATTAGATCCCAACAAAATCGTGAAAAACTAGATGAGACGAACCAAGACAATGACAAGCCTTGAGACTCCACAGTTCAAAATTGACTCCGAGAAATACCTGAACAAAGCTTGCATTAATGTAATCAGAGGAACGCATCCCAGAGTGCTTCTTGGCGAGAATCACTCTCGTACTGTCATCTATAGCATCAAATTATAGGAATGAAACCCTCTTCACTTCTAATTCAGTACACTACGAAAGCTTCAAGGACACAGGACGACCTCTGTAAACAGCCAGTAGATCTACTAAAGCGCAGAACCTGGTTAATAAATGTTTCTCTCAATTCTCGTGACAAACCAGTCAACCTAACAACTACAAAACACATTAGAATCATCTCTTTGAGGATACAAGGCAGAACATTGACGTAGCGGTTCTTGGCTCTGTTGGAGGCCGACAATGCCACTGCTGTTTGAGAAATTGCCTTGTAATTGTGCATCCTCTCTGCCTGAAAAAGCAATAGTGCAGTCACGCAAGTCAAACTTGGCGAAATTTCACAGAATCTACATTGAATAACATCAGCCTCACTGACTTCAATAGATGTAGCAGGCATAAAAGGCAAATGTCGGCACTCTATTCTATGGCCATCAAGATTACATGCACCAATCAATCCCGACACTCCAAAAAAAGATAACTTAAAGCGTTCACTGTAACCAAAAGAGGAGCATGCTTCTAAGGATATTCAATACTAGGAAAGAGCTTCACGATAAAAAAAACAAAACTCGTGCAGAAGTCGCATTTTCATACCTGCAATGTATCAAACTCACAATCAATTGCTCCATTCATATTCCGGCCACCGTTACCCTTCGCTTTCAGTTTCAGCTGCTTCAGTGCATTTTCACACATCGAGATTTGCGAGGCAGTGACTGATGGCACCGGGAGATCTCTTTCAATCTGCTGCTGCTTAATGACTGCTCCAAGATCAAAGTCCCCATCTAGGGTTCTAGCACCAGCCATCCTTGGGGTCGCCGAAGGAGGCGTGGGTGTGACAGGGGACGACGACATTGTGGACAATCCACCTGTAACTTCTCCTTTGATGTTTTTCAACGTATTGGATCCATCTCGGAGAGTCTTGGAACGAACTGCTTTACGAAGTGTAATCCCCGTCTTTCTAAACTTTATAACCAGCGTAGGTACAAGATGCACTTGCTTCTCAGAGGCGCAATATTAACACACACCGAAATAACCATTTCCTGATCAGTCAACCCTGTAATGCCACAGTCCCACGCTGAACAGCACCCTTCCACGCAACGTTAAATGCAAGAATAAAAATCAGTTTCCAAAAACTTAGATTCAGCATTTGACAAATGAAATGCAGCTTCCAAGACTCCTCACAGCACCGCTTCATTCCGAACTTCCACTCAATCGCAAGAGACACGTGCGAGAGCAGGAACAATAAAAAACACGAATACTTACCTTAATGTGCCGAAGTTATCTTTCTCTATGAGAGCGGTCGGTTCGACTCAGCTGCGTCCGTCGGGATTGGCACGATGAAGATGGAGAAGGGATTAGTCGAAGCCGGAGCTCAGGCTCGCCTTGGGGAGTGCTCGTTCAGTTGAGTTCTAGGGTTTTCGAGGGAACGGAGTTTCAGAGAAATTCGATCGTAGAGATTTTGAAGATTTTACCTCCCTACGCCAGGGTCAGATTCGTTAAAGAATATTCAAAATATAATTAAATATGGCATCTAATGAAATTTTCGAAATTATGAAATGGCATAATGTAAATGAAAGTTATCTTAATCCTCAAAAAACAATTTGGTAAAAAATGAAAAATAAAATCAATACGCATTCCAAGGAAGGAGTACTATATAAATTTGTGGGCTAAAATTTTCTAGTCTAGGATTTTGGAGGTTGGAATTTTATAATACAACTATTTTTTTAAAATTTTACAAAATGAATTTTAATCCTTTTCATTTGGGCATAATAATGTAGGGTAAAGATCTTGCTGAAAGTTTCAGACCTATAGCCACACTTTGCATTCACATATGGACATATATAAAAAATCTTAATACTTTTTCATTTTTTATGATGCTTTAGAAGACAAAATTAACTACATATTGTAGTTGGATAAGGATATTCCTCTGCTAAATACTACAACTGTCTATCATAATCTATTTGATTGGCATTGGTGATTATTTGATACAGGATAACCAACCCATTGTCGACCACTTAAGCAATTTTGCATATTTGGAGCATACATTTCTTAAGTGCAAGAATTTTCCTATGTATAGAAATAAGGTTTTGAAGGATTCCATATTTTTTTCAGAATTTTTTTTCTTAGAATTGTATTACTACAAATATTTTAGTTGCAAATTCTATTCGACCTATTTTTGTCATGTAGGCCTTCCTATTTCCAACCATAGATTGGTTTTTAAATAAACAAAGACTACAGCCAATGGTAATGCACCCCAACTGTATTGTAAATTATACTATAATTAATCTCTTGCTGATTGGAAAGAGTGTAGTTTATATGATAGGAATGGGTTTTAGTCAGAAATGGGTCGACTACCATAATTTATATCTACATACAATACTAGTATTGCTCTTACTAAAGGTCACAAAATATTTTGAACCTTGCAAAACAAAATTGTAAGAATTCTAAATGGAATAAGTGAATGGAAATTTACCCCCAAAACAAATGATATTGCATGGATCCAAACAAATTTGACCCTAATATACAATAAGACCTCTACCAAAGAATCTATTGAGATTACAAAGTAATGTATGGAAGAAAGGCTTTACTTAGATGGTAGAAAGATACTAAGCCATATGAATGGGCTGAACATAAGGTACAAGTCTTTTCTAGTTATTCACAAACCTTGTAGAGAAACTAAACACAATAGGTTGCCTTTGACTACGAGCAATACCCAATGGACTCTATCACTAACTAAGTGTCTAATGCTACTCCTAGAGCTGAATGTATATAATCTACATTAATATGTACATGTTCTCTAATACTCCCACTTTGAGAGTGGTCAAAAGCCTGAAGGCCTATCTTCTCAATGAGGTTTTGGTGTTGTGGCTTTCTAAGGGCCTTGGTCACCACATCAGCAATCATAGCTTGGATAGGCACATACTTCATTTCAATCACCTCATCCTCTACTTGTTCAAGAATGAAATGGTGTTGCACATCAATGTGCTTCATCCGAGAGTGATGGGTGAGATTCTTGGCCAAAGCAATGGCCCCTTGGTTGTCACACTAGATGGGTGTGCCCTCTCTTGGACAAGGCCAACATCAACCAAGAGTTGCCTTAGCCAAATGGCTTTCTTTGTGCCTTGGCTCATGGCCATGTACTTCGCCTCCGTTGTAGAAAAAATTATAGTGGGCTGCTTTTTTGAATTCCATGAAATGGCACCCCTCCCAAGTATAAACACGTAACCGGTGGTGGATCTCCTATCCCCCTCATCACCCACCCAATCTACATCACAAAACCCATGCAACGACACTTGGGCACTTCTAAGTTGCAACTCAATCCAAGTGTACCTTGAAGGTATCTCATCACCCTCTTGACTGTTGCCCAATGATTTGGGCCATACTTGGACATGTGTTGGCTCACAACACTCACTGGGAATGCCAAATCAAGCCTCATGGCTACCATGGCATACATCAAACAATCCACCGCTGCCTTGTAAGGCACACCTTGTATTTCAACCCTCACCTCCTCAAATTCTTCATCGATGAGCTTAGGCAACTTCACATACGTATCAAGTGGTGTACCTATGGCTTTGCACTCCTCCATGTTGAACCACTTGAGAATTTCTTGAAGGTACTTGCGTTGGCTCATGGTGATGGTGCGGGTAGCCCTATCCTCTTGAATTCCACTCCAAGGCAATACTTCAACTCTCCAAGATCAGTCATCTCATACTCCTTCTTGAGCATCGCCTTCACTTCAAGCATCTTGGTCATACTACTTGCAAGGAGGATCAAATCATCCACATACAAGATCACAATCACCAAATGCTCATGACTTTGCATGGTGTACGAAGAGTGATCAACATGGCCTCTTCGGAACCCCTTCCTCACAAACATGCCATCAATATCTCAATACCATGCTCTCCCTGATTGCTTCAACTTGGGGAGTGCCTTCTTCAACTTGCACTTGAGATGCTCTTGGCCTTCTTGCACAAAGCCTTGGGGTTGATCCATGTAGATGACCTCCTCCAACTTGGGGTTGAGAAAAGCCGTCTTCACATCCATTTGATGTAACCCAAGATTTCTAACATCCATCAAGTTTGCAAGAAGTTCTTAATTCAACTAATTTCACTAAATTCACAAATATGTGCTTGGAGTGACTGGCCGTGCTTGTACCTTCCAAGGGTTGCTATTTAATTAGAATTGTAAAGAGATTTGAAAGACCTAAGAATTAGGATTTAATTTGACACAAAACCCTATTAAAGGGTGGAAGCTCATCAGACACGAACCTGTTGAGCACACACAAAGCCCCGCCCCCGTGGACTGGAACGTGGGTGTTTGCCGGCCGGATGCTGTAACTTACTGCACCACAGGGGCGTGTTACTTTTTTTAACGTCCCTGTCTGCTTTTCTCCGCCCATGTTCCGACCCCCAAATTACCGGTCATGTGAACCGTCCTGCTGGAGATGCATTGGTGTAGTGCGTCCAGCATTCCTCGCATACAGTTATTCGAGGTGGTGGTGGAAAGAAACAAAACAAAACTCCGCTTAACTTCACTTAGGTTAAGTTAGTACTAACTTATTACACTCCGTTGCACTAGACAATCGCCTGCCCACGGTGGAGTGTTGCGACTGGTGCTTCCAGGGGCTCCATGCCCCTGCGAAACTGAACTTATTTCAGTTGGAGGTCTCTCGCAGTCTTGGCTTGATGGAGAGGATCTGTGCCATCATGTTATGTTAGCTGCTGCTGTCGCCCTTGCCGAGGTGGGAGCGATCGCAATCCGCCGCGCGTCGCCTCTCGTGCCCCCGTTCGCTCCTCTCGACCTAATCGGCCACCATGCGCAATCCCCCGGGCCTGCCTGCGTTGGAGGAGTCGGGATGAAGTGGGGATTGGCATGGCGGACTCGGAAGCGTGGCGGGAAACTTGACTGGAAGGAGATTGCGTTTTCGTCCTCCTCGCCCAAGTCTCCTCACTTCACTTACAGGCTCATCTCATCTCATCTCAAGTCCCGCAAGCGACGGTCAAGGATGATGGATTCGTAGGTTCAATCTCCCAGCTGTTCGGAAACCGACCCTTTGGGCGTGTGGTCGCTGGCTTGCAAGCGGAGGATGGGAGGAAAGGATCAATGCGGGAACTCGTTGGAGAAAGAACCTAATCCTGCGAATCCTCACAATCCATGTATCCCTAGCGCTCGCTGCGGATAGTGAGAACAGCGGCCAGCCTTTGAACCGAGAGTTTGGCGAGGGAGGATTGACGAAGGAAGATGGACGAAAAGCTGGTCTTGATGAACCGGAAGATCCAGAAGTTGCAGAGCAGGAGAAACGAGCTCAGTCGTACGTGATAGATGACATTGGTAAGTTGTCTTGGAAACCACGCATGCGTTTGAGCCTTACTTTAACATTGGACCGTTAGAATTTCGGATGTGAGGTTTAGGGTTTAGATTTCCAGTTGACTACTTCTATGCTCGAATCGCCGATTTGATCAACCACACTGAAAGCGGTAGAGGAAATTCGTATCCGTAGGTACTCCATTGTCATGCAGCTTGGAATTTGGTCAGAGCAGTGTCTAAATCTAGTTCAATCCAGAAAATTTCATTTTTAATCTACTTGGATTTATGCAGCTCTGACTGCAAGAACGGATTCAGAGAATGTAAAGCCTGCCCTACAACGCATCTACATGTCACGCGCGAGCGCGTACCGCGACGCACTCAAGAGTTTCTTGGAGGGGTATCAAGCGGGGATTGCTGAAATTATGGCCACAAACTCACGAGCAGAATCTGCAACTAGTAGACAAAGATTCGCACAGGCTGCTGAGAAACTGCAAGGTCGTTCTCTACTTAGGCTGCCATTCGTGATCTGACGTCCAATCTACCCCTTCGCACGCAGTTTGATATCAAGGGTATCGTGACAGGCAATCATGGATATGCCGCCCGTGACTGTGCGTGCGACGTTTTTGGTTACCGGGAATCCCAGGGACTCCGGTATACCGGGAGTGTTGATGATAAATGTGCAGGGGCTTAAGTGGACTCCGAACGATCCTTCCTCAGGGGTGCCTTTGGAGGTCAAGTCCGGCAATATAATCTCGCACCAATGTAGCAAGGAAGTCCCGAACAAGAAAGTGCTGATGAAAGTGGTGACGGATGTTGACGGCAAGTCGTACTTATTCGAGTTTCAAAACTACGATGCGCGGGCGCCGGCGCGAGATGCTGTGAGTAATGTTTTAGCCAGGAATAAAGCTGGAGCTTCTGTTCCAGCTATTGTGTCCGCATCAACCCCAGCGAAGCCGATTGGGGACCAATTGAATCCGGTTGAGATGGGACGAAGAATGAGACTCTTGCAACAAGATCCAGATCTGCTGAAGCTCCATCAACAGCTTGTTGGTGGGAACGTGTTATTAGAAGTGGAGTTTTGGGCCACTCGGAAGAACTTGCTGGAAGAGGACCAAGGTGGGGTGCAGAAGCAACGCACTGGACTTCGAAGTGCTATGCTCGCAGATGTCCGCCCACTTACAGATGGAAGGTCGAATAAGGTTACGTTCAACCTCACTCCGGAGATCATTCACCAGATTTTCGCAGAGAAACCCGCCGTCCACCGTGCTTTTCTTTTGTACGTTCCCTCGAAGATGACAGAAAGTGCATTCTGGACCAAGTATTGTAGGGCTGAGTATTTGTATAGGACCAAAAACAGTGCTGCAGCGGCAGCGGAGGCAGCCGAGGATGAGGAATTGGCAGTCTTCACTACGGAAGACGACATCCTTGCACGCAGTGCCAGGCATAAAGTACGGAGGGTGGATCCCACACTGGACATGGCAGCTGATTTGAACGATGACTATCTCTCATTACCTGGTCATGGAGTGCTTCGAGATGGGGCGAAAGAAAGCGTGGAGATGATTCAGGGTGGTACCCGCAAACGCACCATTATACATGATATCAATCGCCACGCCGCCGTGGTGCTGGAAGGAAGCCCTTTGGATTCTGAGCTCAAAGATACGACCACAGTGGCTCACGCTCTGGAAAGGGCACTGAATAAAGATTTGTCTAACGAGGTAGCGGATCGCGGAGCCGAAAAGCGTAGGATGGACAGGATTTCTATCATGACAGAAATGGAAGATCTCCAGGGTCCCCCACAATCCTCTTTTGTTCCGCTTACCATCGAGGATCCCCGGAATTACTTCGAGTCACAGCAGTCTGTAGGGCTCGAAGGAGGAACCACGAATTCGGCGTCTATCAATCCTGCTAAATTGCTGAGTACTTTCAAGACGCAGTTGAAGAATTTTCAGACCAAGAGGCAAAAAGACCCCGCCATTGCTCCTGAACTCGCGTTCAAGATACTCACTGACGTCACTCAACAAATAGCAAGTTCAAGACACACCACAGGTACTGCAGCAGAGCGTAATATTCTAGAGAGTTTGCCAAGGGCTACAAGGGATGAGCTGCTCCAACACTCCAACACTGCCAACGAGCTGCTTCGCCATTTTTGGGCGGCATATCCTCTGACGAACAAAGCATTGTCAGAGAAAGCTTCCCGTTTGAAGGCTGCTATGTCGCAGTTGTACAGTCAGCTACAAAGTATGAAGGAGAGTGCTGCATCTGATGCACGGCATCAATTGTCGAGGCTGTTACAACCGATGTCCCAAACTCTTGATGCTGCGATTGCACATTACGATGGGGAGGCGGCAAAAAAGGCAGAAGCGGCAAAAAGAGCAAGAATTGCTTCAAGGCCTAATTTGAATATTCCTCTTGATGGCGCAGCGTACGCCGCCAGCTAACGGACATGGTATTTAGAACTTTGTTGAATCCTTTACGGTGGACGATATTGTAATGGGTCCAATGTTGTGTTCTCACATTGTCTGCCGGATTTTTACACAGCCAGTGTCTGACACGAATGCCAACATGAATTCTCAGGTATCCACAAAACCAATTTAGGGAAGAAGTGGGAACCTGTTCATTTCCTCTTTATCATAAAAAGGCAGTGCATGACCATCTTCTGAGAGAATGCTTCGGCAGGAATCCGCTGGGGTCCTTGTTTTGTTGTTCTTTTCTCCCTACTGTTTTGTTACAAAGTCAGCTGCATTTATAATTGACAGGCACGTAGTCTGGTTACATTCTCTTGACCGTTAGGGCTAGCTTACATCGGTTAAATGATGTTTTTTGTCCTTCTGGAGTTCTGGATGAGAGTGTTCCACAGTATCACGGCATTTCGTGTTTTTGCTCGAAATTTTTTTTAAAGTTTTTTCATACAATGTTCTGCTTTCATTTTACGTCACAGAATCAAGGGAAGACAGTTTTTTCTGGGTGTGCTCGTCTGGTGGAGCAAGCTGACAAGACGGCACAAATTACATCCTCTGTGTAATCAAGCGGTGCTTGATGTCCAATTACGGTTGATTCTACTTGGTGTGGTACTTGCATTATTAGAGTACCTGACAGATGGGGGTTATCTAGCAGCAGGTTAAGAACCGGCATGTAGTTGGATCTGAGTGATAGAAATTGACTCAAGTACAGTAATGTGAACGATCGTTCACAAGGAGCATGATGTGTCCCTTTGGAAGCCTCACACTATTCTTGGCAGCTGGGTTTGGGGAAGTAGTCTCTTTCCAACCTGCTTACAGTTGCAGGAAAATTCAGTGCAGACCCCATCTGTCATGGCAACTCCAGTAGATGGAGGTGAAATCCCATCTCCGCATTCAAACTACCATTTTTCTCCAGTAGAAATATTTTGGACATCCACCCGCTTCCAGTACCATCCAGGGACGAGGCCTTGTTCATTCTGCCGCATGCTGTCCAACATGCAGACGCCGAACATCAGCATGTAGCCCTCTAAAATCCAAGAGCCATGAATGAACAAGAAAGAAAAACTCATCTCGTTGTATAGCTGGTACTCCATACTATCTAAGAAGTATTTTTATAATTTCATCATTTATCTATTGGTCATTTGACATATGGTTTTATAGTTTAATTACCATATTCTAATATAAATGAAAAAAATTATATTCTTTGATGACCTCACAAGCTCTTCTGAAAAAAAAGATGATGTTGGTATCTTAAACATAGAAGGGGGGTAATTGAGGCGATTTTCATGTTGAATTAAATTATATAAGCTAATTCAAAGTATACTTGTGTAACAATTGCTAAAATGATTTGACTTCAAAAAAATTAGGAACAAAATGTTTCTAATCACCTTACATGATTTCATTGCAAAATAGTCAAACATCATGTTTGATAAATTTAGTCTTTTAAATTGTGTTAAAATATAAATCTTGCATTCTCATTATGTGACATTGTTGACTTGGAAAAAACCTATAATTGTGATTTCCTAAAATAAAAGGTGAAAGTAAAATTATACTCCTTCCATACCAAAATGATCTTCCGAATTGCCTTTCATATTTTGTCCCAAAATGATCTTCCTAGCACATGTTCTAACATAGAAAGGAAGGGAGTTGAAGGCACTTTATGGAGTAGCATAATAGAACTCCAATCACAAACATTTAAATTATGTTGTTAATAATAATAAGAATAAAACTCCAATAAAAACAACAACCATGGGAGGCATGTATTGTTGAAATTATTCTCTAGAATGCAACCATTTCCAATTAGATCACAAGTCATTTCAACAGTGGTAGATCAGTTGTTACATGTTGTTGGGCTATAGGGTGCAACTTCAAGCATAGGACCACAAGTGTTGGTCCATTAATATTGTTATTGTTACAAAAAGATTGATCTACATAAGTACTTGCTATTGATTACAAAAGCAAGATTGATCAATGGCTACTTCTGTTCTTCAAAAATACCTCAAAAATCTCATTTTGGAGTGCTCCAAAATTACATTTTGGAGAAGGTTCGAGAGCTCAAATTTTTAGGATGTTAAAAGAGCATCAAACCTACTTAAACCTCAATTTTTTTTTTAAACTTATTTACAGCCTTGATCTAGAATACTTTGTTCAACAGAAAGATCATTTTGGGACGAAGGGACTATAAATTATAATGTATACTAGAATAATCTAGGATATTTACCATAAATAAAGGTTAGAATTAAGAAAGTCGTTTTAAAAGAAGAAAATTAAAAAAAATATGCTAGTATAATTTGGATCTAATACTTGGAGCTTGCAATTGCAATAATTCTTTCAGTTTTTTTTTTTTCTTTCAAAATTTCAAAATGTGATAAATTAAAAACTTGTCAAGCTTCATTTTTTAAGTTTAAAATATATATTGAAAATGGATATTTTGAAAGTTGCATTCAAAGTTAGCTAAGGTACATCCACTTTAGAGATGTATAGACCTTTAGGAATTCATTTCTAAAGGACCATGATATTTAGAGGTCTAATAACCGCTTTATAATACTCATTCCAAAAATCTTCATTAATATTTATTTTTTAACAAATCCAACCATAGGATCCTTTGATTAATTTGTTCAAGTACATTTTTCCAAAGTTTTAAAGTGAATATCTCCATTGATTGTAAATGAAATGTATCTAAACTTCAAAATGTAGGCTTTTCTAGCCCTTCTAAAAGGCAAATTTTTGTCTTTGAGCATTTTTAGAAAAAAACCAATATATATCATATAACTTGTGCATTTTACTTAGTCAATAAGTTGGAAAACAAGTTGTAAATATATATATAATATTTAACCAAAAAAACTTTCATATTCATTTAGAAAAATTATAAAGTAGAAGGTGTCACTATATAAAAGATAAAACTAATATGCTAATAACTTTTGGAAGAATTGGAGAATTGTTAATCCCAATGGTAAAAATGTTTTAATAAAAAAATTATATCTTTTATTTATATTTTTATATGAAACTTTCAAAATTGAAAGCAAAAGAGGACTTTGTATGTTTTTCTACCTTCATTGCTCGCAGAATTAAAAAAAAACCCGTTATTTTTAACTCATTATTTGGAGTTGAATGGTTCAAAATTTTTGAGAAGTTACTAATCTATACAATCCTCAAAAAGTCATTTACATTTTTAGCCTATTTTAGCCTTCTAACTTTTATAATATTTATTGGAAGGAAGTAAATTAAAGCTTTAAATGAAAATTATAACAAATAGCATCCATACTAAAAAATTCACGCAAAACCTCCCAATTATAAAGTCAACAGAGTTTGTCCAAATTCTCAAAAAGTCCAAAGTGTTCGTGGTCCTTTAGAAATTAAATTCTAACTTCCATTTTTTAGTAATTAATATTACTATAAAATATTATAGGTGGTCTTATTCTCTACAATAAGGAAGAATGTTCAAATGGACAAAACCAACCACAAAAAACAATGCAAATTGGTCCAAAACCAATAAAAGAAACAATATAGGTTCTTCAAGCCTTGACCTCATTTTAAATGGACTACAATTCAAATTTTGAGCAATAGAATAGTTCATAAGTATAGAGGTAAGAGTCATTATAAAATGTCAAGTAGCAAAATTGTCCTCAAATAAGGCTTTAAAATTCTACATGAGGGCTAGCAATTTTCTAAGGTTGCTAGTGTGTGAGTCTGTGAGCATGTGAGTGCAGGGTTGACATGACGTTCGGACGCGGATGTTGTGTTCGTAGCGTCCGTTGACATTCGCGGTCCCGGCGGACGCAGCGGACACCTGTCCCTCGTCCGCCCGATTACGGCCGTCCGATCGACGCGCGAACTGATCTGGTCCGCACGATCTGGGCGTCCGCCTCAGGCCGTCTGCCCCGTTCGCCCTGCCCTGCCCGTCCACTTTCCGACGGCGGTCGGGACGCTGCCTCCGCTAGCATCCGTGTGTCCGGACGTCCAGAAAATGGACACTATTTTGGGGCGGACGTTGAGATTCGTCAACCCTGTGTGAGTGGGAACTTTTTTAGCTGAAATTTGAAGTGAAGGACCTATGACTGTGGATCTTGGGATTGCTCATTTTAATAATTTTGAAGACAAAATATTTTAGAATTGTAAGAAAAAACTATTGTAAATTCAAAGAAAGAACCCAAAACAATTGTACATGAATTATTACATACAAGTGGAGGGGATCAAGGTTTAGAAATTCATTGTTTAAAATATGTGGTATTAAGTTATTGTATAAATGTGTTTGTTGGTATTAAATGTTCATTGATATTTCACTCAAAAAAAACATTTTAAAAATAACAATGTGCACAATAAATATAGCCATAAAACACACAAATCCATTCATACAAAAAATCAATATAGAAAATTGTAACTCACAAGATATATCTAACTTGTGAGTCTAGGTTGTAGTGGATTCGGTTGTAGAATCATTGTTTGTAGAAGACTCAGAAGTCTCTCTACCTTTCGAAGCGCTAATATCAGGGTTGACAGGACGTCCGGACGCGGACGTTGTGTCCACAGCGTCCGCTGACATTCGCGTCCCGGCGGACGCAGCGTCCGCCCGATTACGGCCGTCCGATCGACGCGTGGACTGATCTGGTCCGCTCGATCTGGGCGTCCGCCCCGCCCCGCCCGTCCGCTTTCCGACGGCGGTCGGGACACTGCGTCTGCTAGCGTCCGTGCGTCTGGACGTCCGGAAAACGGACGCTATTTTGGGGCGGACGTTGACATTCGTCAACCCTGGCTAATATCTAAATACTCTAACACATTTAAAGCATAAGTGTCTTGCCACTTCTTCGGTTCAAAGCAACCAAACTCTACAAATGCCAATGCCAACTGCTTTGCATACACTAGCAAATCAAAAGATTTTTCTGAACTCAAAACAAGTCTTCTTTTGCGCAATGCTGCATCTGAAAACATCACTCTATAGGGTCTGTAAAAACAAATTCAAACATGTTCAAATCATAAACACTAGAAACAAAATATTCACATTGAATGCACACCTTTGAAAACTTACTTACTAGTGTTTTTCTTTTAAGCTAAACTATAGACCTCCACTTCTATTGCATTAGGATCTTTAGTAGTGTCATCCTCTTCCCCTAAAGCCATAGGTACACCACTTAACATGCATGTGAAGTTGGCCAAGCTCACCCATGAAGAATTCGAGGAGATGAGGGCGGAAATGCAAGGTGTGCCTTACAAGGTAGTGGTGGGTTGTTTGATGTATGCCATGGTGGCCATGAAGCCTGATTTGGCATTCCCGGTGAGTGTTGTGAGCCAATACATGTCTTAGTATGGCCCAAATCATTGGGCAGCAGTCAAGAAGGTAATGAGATACCTTCAAGATTCACTTGGATTGGAATTGCAACTTGGAGGTGCCCAAGTGTCTTTGCATGGGTTTTGTGATGCGGATTGGGTGGGTGATGAGGCGGATAGGACACCACCGGTTACATGTTTATGCTTAGGAGGGGTGCCATTTCATGGAATTCCAAGAGGCAATCCACTATAGCTCTTTCTACAACGGAGGTAGAGTACATGGCCATGAGCCAAGGCATGAAAGAGGCCATTTGGCTAAGGCAATTCTTGGCTGATGTTGGACTTATGCAAGAGGGGAGCACATCCATCTGGTGTGACAACCAAGGGGCCATTGCTTTGGCCAAGAATCTCACCCATCACTCTCGGACGAAGCACATTGATGTACAACACCATTTCATTCGTGAACGAGTAGAGGATGAGTCGATTGAGCTCAAGTATGTGCCTAAGCAAGCTATGGTTGCTGATGTGCTGACCAAGGCCCTTGGGAAGCCACAACACCAGAGTTTCATTGAGAGGATGGATCAGCCTTCAATGGATGGCAAATGCCTCAAGCAACCCAAAGGTGCTTCCAAGCCTCACAAAGGACTCTCACTAAATTGCAATTAGCACAATCACTATCAACAATGCACCCAAATGCACAATCAGCCCTCACGGGATGGCAAATACCTCAAGCAACACCAAGATGCCTCTAAGCCTCACAAAGGACTCTCACTAGATTGCAATTGGCACAATCACAATCAACAATGCACCCAAGTGCATAATCAGCCCTCAATGGGCTCTCAATGTACTTTTCTAAGCACAAACTCAAACTAGGAGCATGCAACCAACCCTCACAAGGTGTGATTACTATCATAAGCAACCACTCACCCAAAATGCTCTCAAAACCTCACAAACCAGCCAACAAAAGCCCAAAATAACTCACACCATATGGTTTGTAGATGAAAAAAAGACAAAACGTTGATTGCTCCTCCAAGTTCTAAAATCTCCTCCAAATGATTTGAATTTCTCCCTCAAGCGCAACTCCAAGTGCGTGGGCCTACAATCTATTGAGATTACAAAGTAGTATATGGGAGAAAGGCTTTACTTAGATGGTAGAAAGATACAAAGTCACATGAGTGGGCTGAACATAAGGTACAAGCCTTTCCTAGTTATCCACAAACCTTATGGGATAACTAAACACAATGGGCTACCTTTGACTACAAGCAATACCCAATCGACTCTAATACTAATTAAATGTCTAATGCTACTTTTAGAGCTGAATGTACATGGTCTACACTAATATGTACATAATCTTCAACACTTCGAGCCTTTGCCCACCTTCAAAGTAGGAGTGTCGAAGATTATATACATATTAGTATAGATCATGTACATTCAACCTTAGGTGTAGCATTAGCCACTTAGTTAGATTTAGAGTCCATTGGGTTTTGCTCATAGTCAAAGGCAGCCCATTGTGGTTAGTTATCTGACATGGTTTGTGGATAACTAGGAAAGGCTTGTACCTTATATTCAGCCCACTCATGTGGCATGGCATCTTTCTACCATCTAAGTAAAGCCTTTTTCTTATATACTACTTTGTAATCTCAATAAAGGAGTGGACTACAATGGCCTTCCATGTGTACGATCCAGATTACAAGAAGGTCATGACGATTGGAACCTATGATATGCATTCAAAAGATACCAAGATTCAATTGCTCTTTTAGAAGTGCTTGAATGCTGTAATGTTGCGACACAGAGTTGAGAATCCAAATTTCAAAGGATTTATGGTTGATAGCGCTATGGCCAACTGGAATGTTGTACAAATTGTATATGGAAGTGGTTTTGCAAATCAGAAAATGGAAAACACAAAAAGAACATGCTTATTGCGTTGGAGTACTTCACTCCAAAAACACACACAGGAGTACATTAAGGAAGCATTTCAACAACAACACAATTTACTTTGTAATAGTTAAAGATGTGAAGTCAATGGAGGAAGTGGAAACAAAATACCTAGCAATTTTGTCCTGGTGGTTATCATCAAGAGCAACTACAGAAGATGCACTTCACCACTTAGAACATTGGCTTGCCTTTTGGCATTTCCGATATAGGCAATAGAGAGGATTGATACAATTGGTAAGTCAATTTGATTGGAGTATAAAATTTCTCTAAATGCCATTTGAAATTTTTTTTTGTATTCAAAGTAATTTTGTATTAAAATTCATATTTTTATCATTTGGTTTGAATACATGGAATTTCCTAAATCTTTGCTTTAGGAAAAATAGGAATGTTCCGGATTGATTCAAAATTGGGGTACTAAGAAGGACTATAAATACACCTGTCAAATAAGACTTTTGTATATTAGGTTTACTTCAATATCTCCAAATTTCTATTCCCATTTTTTTTTCCAAAAATAATTGAAAAGAAACAATGCATGAACCAAAAGTGGAGGTACTAAGGGGGGCCTTCAATACCCCCGTCGAATCTGACAGAGGTATGTAGAATCCTCCTTAGTACCTCCACTTTTGGTTCATATTCAAAATAAAATTTTAAACATAAAATAAAATGGATAAGTAGATTTGAAGCTAGTTGGACAAACAACAATCCTTACTTTTAATATAAGGAATTTATTTTTAGCCTCCATAAAATATATATTGAGTAGCAATTATTTGAATTTTTATTTTTTGGGGGGTTCGGAAAAAATTTTCATTTTATAATCTAAACCAAAAGTGAGGGTAGTGGAAGGGATCGTAGAAGAGCTCGTCAAACCCGATAGGGATATTTGGAATCCTTATTAGTACCCTCATTTTTTGTTCATATATCTATAAATATTTATTTTTATCTTAGAAGGGTTTGAGGATGGTATAAAAGATTGAATTAGCAAAGCCTAATGTTTGTGCAATCCCATTTTCAGAATTTAAGTTTGGAGGAACTTGCCAATATGCCTTCATGCAATTTGTTAGAAACCGTGCACAAGAGGCTTCAAATGTCAGGTAAAAGAGGGAACAATCTCTTTGACACAACATGTGATGATAATATTTGTGCATGCGTGCAAATGACAAATTACCGTGCGTACTTGAGGGGACATGCTTTAGAATTTGGTCCATCAAAAGGGGAGTTGAAGTTGAGAGCTGCAAAACGTACCAGTGATCCAAAGAAAATTACAGAGGCACTGAATTCATTGCCCGGTTCCAAAGGTGTTGGAATTTGCATTCTTCATTTAGAAGGAGAAGAGATTTTTGGGAGCATAAAGAGGAAGTTAGACATTCCCATCGGCGATGCAAGAGACTCACATAGACCTGATAAAGTTAACTTTTCCCAACCTTGTGTTCGAACACATTTCACAACATCAGTGAAGTCTTTAGGACATAAAGGTAAACAGCCTCTAGTGAACACTCCGCCACACGTTACGATTGCATTTGAAAATGATTGCAAAACATCAAAATGACTCATTGCAAGGATAAGCCACAAATCAAATGCAAAATGTTATGCTCAACATTGAGGTTCAAACATCGTATGCAAGGGGAAGATTGCTAAAGGTCAGGAGGGAACTCCCATTCCAACCTATAGTAGAAGAAAGATAAATTACGGGAGTAAAAAAGAAGTAGTGGCAGACTTTTGGTTCTGTACAAATGACATTGAACAATGTGTCAAAGGAAGCAAATGCAAGTGGATTATAGAGTGGCCAGAGGTTCCTGAAGTATGGCCTATCTTAACAGGAACAAATCTTACCCGAGAGGAGACCTTATTGTTGCAACATGTTGGATTTCAATTTCAAAAACGTCCTATACTGTCTCCACGACGGTTGTTCGGTATGTCTAATGTATTCAAGAGTGTGATATATGATGAACTAATTCCAGTAGACACACATATATATCCAACTATATGAAAAAGCCATATGATACGCCAAATTGCAAATGCACCTACAATTGAACAACGCAACAAGTAGAAGAGTGCTGACAACATTAAGGGAGAGATATTGGGAGTGACATTGTTACCATTTCCTGGTTTAGGAACAATTGTTTCACTACAAATTGGGGCTAAACCAAATCAAAACATGAAGCAAATCACTGTAGACATGTATCCATCATGCACGTGTCTTGACTTTACTTCTATGGTGGTTTCAACAATTGGAGGTTGGTAGCAATATGTGAATTGCAAGCATTTGTACTACCTCTTCTGGTACTTCTGCAAAATGGACATAAACAAAAACAAGTTCATCCATACACCAAGTTATAGCTTCAACGAATTGAAGCTTGTTTTGGTTAAAGCAGGGATTATCAGAGTATTAGAATAATGGCAGACGCTCAGGGTTGACGAATCTCTACGTTCGCCCGAAAAAGGGGTCCGTAACCCGAACGCCCGGATCATGCGGACCAGATCAGTTCGCGTGTCGATTGGACGGCCATATTGGGGCAGACAGGCGGACGGGGCGGACGGTGTCCGCGAATGTCAGCAGACGCTGCGGACGCTGTGGACACAACGTCCGCGTCCAGACATCCCGGACGTCCGACCGTCCTGTCAACCCTGTAGACGCTAGCTGTAAGTACTTCAATAGTATGGTAGATGAATACATTTCATACAATTGAAAATATTTTCATATAATTGAGGAAGTTTTCATTTTCTTACAAAAGTAATCATTTTGTTTCAACTCTTTTTTCCACTTGTAGTTCGATTTCTATTGGTATTAATTCAATGAGTTCAATCATTATATTTATATTTGTAAGTTCAAGATTGCTTTGTCAATTTCATAATTTCATTTGAAGTATACCATGTGTTCATTGAAGTTGATATTTTTTATCTTAGTGATCACTTCATTAAATAGGAGTGTTGTAGCAAGAGGTCCAAGAGACTTAAACATGGTGGCCTAGGATTGAAACTCATGAGGCTCTAATTAATTCCAATGGGCATAATATATCTCTAGTTTGAGCTACCACTTCAAAAATTTTAATGGAAATTGCAATTTAAAAAAAAAAACGATCATAGGTAAGGTAGTTATAGGCCCTCTTCTACTATAAATAGTAAAAAATTCTATAAATATAAAATCAGTATTAAATAAAGATTCAAAATTCAAAAAAAAAATTTTAACTTCTACATCAAGGTTGCATGCTCTTAGGATTCATACTTGCCACTCACACGCTCGCCGCTACATGCTCGCATACTAGCATCATTGAGTAATTTTCAAAAGACCTTAGAATTTAGAATTTCACAAAGCTAAAACCGATGACATTAAAAATGGACAAAGTCTTCTCTAGAACTAACGATTTGAAAAAATTATTATAAAGTATTATTTGAAAAAATATTTTGGAATTGATGTGCAAACAAAAGTTGTAGAATTGGAGTTTTAGATTCCATCCATATAGTTAGATTCATCAATGCTATCACTAGTATTTTTCTTTAAATTTTGAAAGGAAAATTTCAAAATTCCTTTTAAATTCAATTGCAATCAAAATATTGTTATTTTGGGAGTAAAATTTGTTAGAATGAATTTGAAATGGGTTTCTCTTGATATGGTGATTTTTTGAAATTTTTTGGTTCTTTAAATCTATAACCTCAGTTTTCCAAATCTAGTTTTGAACTAGAATCAACTAAATTTTGGCTTTGTTAACCACTTGACAATCACGTTCATTGTTCACACCATAGGCGTGGCCATCTTCAAAATACTCCTTAGTTATTTGATCTAAACCTAGATGGTGCAATCAATATTAATTAACCTAAAAGGATACTAATTTCAGATGAAGATCGACTACATTGAATTGGGGTGGAGTTTGAACTTTGGAGGCTTGATTCGACCTCAAACTATGATCAACTACCATGTTGCCAAAATTGAAGGCCAGCACAGATACATAAACAAGCAACAATGTGCCACCTTCCTTTCCATCCCACCCACCAATGAACTCTGGTTGCATTTTAATTCAAACGTGTCATCAGAAGTCAAAGTATGAACTTCAACCCTAAAATTGGCAATAAGTAGCTCTATCAATGGCTTCATACGCCGTTTTGGAGTTATTATTACTAACATAATACATGGAGATCAAACTAACATCAAGAACTAGTACTTGTTTTGCTTGCTTGCCAAAGACAATGAGCATCGCATCAATTATGTTGCTCTTCCTGATGCCATAAGGTCCAATGACCACTAAGAAACACTATGGAATCAAAACCAACATGATCATCAGAAATCAGAAGTCAAGAATATGAACTCACATTCTAGGGTTATGTCATCCCTTGATGAAGCAAAGACTTTGTTGTTGGGTTGAGTATAGCAATGAATTGTAGTGCATGTGTTGTAAATGATGTGAATCAAATTTGGAGTCATTTGGCTATATAGATTGTAAGATTATAATATTTTAGTGTAGAAAAAAGAAGATGAAATTTTCCTAGCAACACATTATGAGGTGAAATTCAATTCCTAAACCTACTCAAATGAATAAAAGTTACTATAAATTGCTTCAAAACAAGTATACAAACAGATTGGTAAAAGAAAATATCATTCAATTCATTTGATTCATTTTGTCTACAAAATGACTTTGAAATGTCAAAAAAAAGCAAGAAAATTTGTAAAAAACACATCCAAGGTTGAACTTCCTCCAACAAAAATGCTTATTGGTCACTCATAACTTGGGTTGATATGAAAATTTAACCACACAAACTACTCTAGTACACACAACTTTCTCAAAAACTTTATTAGAAACAAACATTGTATGAAGAAGAAACAAGGCCAAAAAAGCTCACCAAAATTCAAAAATATCAAGATTTTGAACTTTGAATTACTTTCAAACATTCAAAACACTTGAACTAGAATGAAAATTTTACCACAATAACTAGACTTCAAGGGGAAAATAATCCAACAAATTTGATTGAAAACAAACTTTGGATGAAAGAGATACAAGCCCCCCAACTTGCAGCCATCAAAATGCAGTTTGGTGAACTTGAATTGAACCTGTGAACTTCAAATGGCTTCCAAAAAATCAATACATCTTCAAATAGATCTGAAATTTTTTCCACCCAGATTAAAAGGGCGCACAGATTTCCAAGAAAGTTTATTGAATTCAAACATCAGATACAAAAGTTACAGTCGAATTGGACTTCCAAACTGTGGGAGGACACTTTTGGCCCCCTTCGGCGGTGAGGGGTTAACTACTTCCCCATCGTGACCAGTAACTACGCATTAGCCTTCATAATCATATATATGCTTGGAGTCGAAAGGGCATCGTATGAACGTCCTCTCCTGCTACGTCTGTAAAACCTACAACTTGTTTATACTACAGATACAATAGGAAATGCCTTCATGCTCGTGAGGAGAAAAAATCTGTTTCTTTAACAAATGGTACACAAACAGTACAGAGAATTCTTGTTTTGGGAAAATATGAACTTCTCAAGCCGTTACTATCAGATCTAAAGCTCGCAAACTAACAGTACCAATGCAACTTTCCAAAGCAGGAAAATAAGAATGATAAGAACCTGGAAACTAGTGTTCAATAAGCACAAATCTACAGCTGGTGCCAGTCTTTAGTCAAAGACCAGCCGACTAAGCCCAATATTTGAAGGGGCCATCTCATAGTTCACCAGGGTCTACGTGCAGAGGATGTTTCCATAGCTACTAACACGTCAACATCGTCAATCTATAAAATTCTCATTGTTTCACATGCTCCCGAATAAATTGCTCCACCTGCTCCACATTTCCCCCAAGAGCTGAGATTTCAGCGATTGTGACTTTGTTGCTACACTGGGTGAAATTGAAAGGAACATCGCCTTCCACTCCCAAGTAGATTTCACTGGAAACATCGGCAGCTGAAATAGCGATTCTTGACTTCCGAAGTTTATTCCTGTGACACAAACAAAATCAGGCCTAGTTGTTCTTCATTCAATTAAAGATCCAAAAATGAGTGCACTCGAAGCCTTCAGCAGCTCCAGTACATGCTAACTCTCAAATATATGAAAGGGTAGGTTGCTGAAGTCCTAATAAACAAACGAGTTTGGTGAAGTGATAAGGGCACTTACAGTTCCTTCTCCAGCTGCCCCCGAATGAAGTTAGAAGAGTGAGCAGTGACTTTGTCCATTTTGTTGCAAGTCAACAATAATGGAACCTTTCTCCTCACTACTTCTTTATTTGTAAGGATGTCATACAAATACCTATTCATATTCCAAAACTTCCTAAATCAGTTGGGCAATATAAAAGGAACGTTGCACTCAAATAAATACAGGCAAAAGAAAATGATACATGTAATCTGAAGATTATGCCAGCACCGCAACCTCACATTCAACCTCCAGGTTAGCCATATAATCCACAACTAGGAAATTTTGAATTATCTAAACAATAGAAAGCTATGTTAATGAACTTATCAAGCGTCAGATGATCAGAACTTGGGAAAAGACGTTGTTACGTACTCTGCTGCAGCTTCCTTATGAGGCATGAAATCAAGGGCATCAATCAGGAAGACAAGGCAACACGCCTTCGGTAGAAGCTCTTCCAACTGAGGCCTCAGCTTAGGATGCCCTGGAACGTCTACAATGTGTACAGGTTTTATGCTCCCCTTCTGCAGGAAAAGTGAAGAGTCATTTTTCAGCGAAAAGGGACAACCAGATGGGGAGAATGACTTGACTAAAATTTCTTGCCTAACCTCAAAAACTTTTCTCATGCGAAATAATGATCGCAAAGGCCAGAAGATTTCGCGTACAGAGGAATATAAACACCATATTAAAAAAAGTCGACCGGTCAATGCTACAAGTCACTACACTCGTCACTATCCAGAACTACAAAGATTCAATGCAGGAGCAAGGGTTCAGCGTGTCCGACGTATGCCATCAGAAGGCCAACGGACGAACGCAGCAAAACTAAGCTACGAGCAGATATACCTTTATGGTCTCCGAATGTAAAACAAACGTGCCCTCGTTAGGCTCCATTGATGTGACAGCCCCTTGATGAGTTGTCCCATCCTTTAACTGTGCCATTCCGTATTTAACAATCAAATCAGCGTAAACGGAAGTTTTAGCTTCAAAAATCAAATCCAGTCTTCATCCATCCTCTACTAAAAATAACGTCGGTAACAGGATCGGAGTCTAATAAAAATATCAGGACACAACATTTACTTAAACTCAGTTATTCCAAGTGAAAAGAGGAAGATAACAATTACCTGGTAGAAGAGGGCAGTCTTTCCAGCACCATTCAACCCTACCAAGAGCACCGTTTTCGACTTCTTCCGCCTCAATGCAAACTGCGTAACTGCGGCAGAAGAAATAGGCGCTTCAGTCCATCTATCAAGCTCGCGTATTATAACTCATTCGACAAACCTAACCTAGTTCCCAAAGGGAGATGAAACCCGACCGCAGCTCTCGCGCCGCCCTCCTCTCCACTCACCCGCACAACATGACAGAGGAAAAGCAAACAGCACCCGGCGGGATTCGTTCCCACTGAACCAAGCACGAGAGCGAAAAAAGTACCGATAGAGAGGAACAGGAGCGTGACCACGAGCACGGCGATGGTGATGACAAGCCGAGGAACCTCGTGCTGGAGCTTTTGCCACTCCGTCGATAGCCATGGCGGCATGGCGATAAAGGGCTGGATCTCTTCCTCACCCTCCATAGCTCGATGTGCGTCGGTAGTCGCAGCACTACAATCGCTCGCTCGCACGCAGCTCCCACAGTCGGTCTCCCGCCAAGATCCGCGAGAGGAGAAGAAAACCCGCGCTTGCCCCGACTGGGGTTTTGACGTTGAGATGCCAAAGAGAAAAACAGCTGCAGTGCTGCGAGGCAAGTGCACTCAGTTGCCGCGCATTGGCGTCACTCTGCGTCGGGCGCCCGGCGAAGGGCTGGGCAGGCGCGAAACAAGCGCCAGTCCTGCCCGAACGACTGAACGACGAGGGTAGGGTGTAGGGTAGGGTGTACCAAAACAGCTAGGACTTGCAAATCGGCGGAAAGCAAAAATTGGTGGAAGGTGCGGGTGACCTGCGTTTTTGCATTGGTGACCCGTGGTTGAGCCCGGGGTACTTGTGGTGTAGAGAAGGGGGGGGGGCGTATTTTCTCGCAAATTTTGCTTATCCACTTTGATTTCTCATCTGTTCTATTATCATTGCATGTGCGATACTTTGTAGCTCTATGGGAAGCGGAAAGTACCGAAGCTGGATGCTAAATGGATTTGTTGAACTATGCAAACGAACAAAATAATTATAGCCATGACAACATAACCCCAACCCTCGTCAATTTGCTTCCTGATCCACTACCTTATTTTCAACTAATGTTGTACCAATCCATACCGACAATTCAACTTAACAACAAAGTTTTTGCTTCATCGAAATTCGAATCCCGAAATCACATCATCATCAACACTCTTTAGTATCCCTGCTCAAAAAGCAAAACCTAGACTTATAAACACCAAGACCTTGATTAATCAAACCAGAAAGAAACCCAAAATCATTACCATCTCTCATACTCATCTCCAAGATAATCATACCAAATTACATCCCTTTTTGTAACATACTTTGTAGTTGATCATCAAGGATTACTTCAATAGTGAACTATAGTATAAAAATTGTTGTGTAATGTATTCATTGTTTGATCTCGCTTTGCACCTTAAATGAAAAATGATTTTTACAGGATTCCATCAAAAGATCATGGGATTGTTATTTGTTAATTCACAAAATTGATGGCCTATTGGTTGGAAACAAAGTCTACAAGCAGGAAGCACGAAGTTGGACGCCAAATGGATATATCAAACTACACAAACAAACAAATTAATTACAGCCACAATAGTGTAATCTAACCCTCATCAATTCGCTTCTAATTGACTATAATTCATTGTTATATTCAACCCTGAGTACAACAACAAAAAATAATTCAAAAGTATTGACACAAATTTGAGTGAACAAAAATCTCTCAAAACTATTGAGATTACAAAGTAGTGTATGGGAGAAAGGCTTTTACTTAGATGGTAGAAAGATACAAAGCCACGTAAGTGGGCTCAACTTAAGCTAGAAGCCTTTCCTAGTTATCCACAAACCACATGGGATAACTAACTACATTGGGCTGCCTTTGACTACGAGCAATACCCATTAGACTCTAAGCCTAACTAAGAGGCTAATACTACTCCTAGGGCTGAATGTACATAATCTACACTAATATGTACATGTTCTTCAACACTCCCACTTTGAGAGTGGTCAAAGGCTCCAAGGCCCATCTTCCCTATCAAGTTGTGGTGTTGTGGCTTCCCAAGGGCCTTGGTCAGCACATCAGCAACCATAGCTTGGGTAGGCACATACTTCAGCTCAATCACCTCAGCCTCCACTCGTTCACGAATGAAATGGTGTTGCACATCAATGTGCTTCGTACGAGAGTGGTGGGTGGGATTTTTGGCCAAAGCAATGGCCCCTTGGTTGTCACACCAAATGGGTGTGCTCCCCTCTTGGACAAGACCAACATCAGCCAAGAGTTGCCTCAACCAAATGGCCTCCTTGGTGCATTGGCTCATAGCCATGTATTCAGCCTCCGTTGTAGAGAGAGCTATGGTGGGCTGCCTCTTGGAATTCAAAGTAATGGCACCCAATCCAAGCTTAAACACGTAGCCGGTGGTGGATCTCCTATCCCCCTCATCACCCGTCCAATCCGCATCACAATACCCATGCAAAGTCACATGGGCACCTCCAAGTTGCAACTCCATGCCAAGTGTGCCTTGAAGGTACCTCATCACCCTCTTCACCGCTGCCCAATGCATTGGGCCATACTTGGACATGTGTTGACTCACAACACTCACCGGAAAGGCCAAATCAGGCCTTGTGGCTACCATGGCATACATCAAGCACCCAACCGCTGCCTTGTAAGGCACACCTTGCATTTCAGCCCTCACCTCTCCAAATTCAGCATCCGTGAGCTTGGGCAACTTCACATGAGTGTCAAGGGGTGTACCTATGGCTTTGCACTCCTCCATGTTGAAGCGCTTGAGGATTTCTTCAAGGTACTTGCATTGGCTCATGGTGATGGTGCGGGCAGCCCTATCCCTCTTGAACTCCACTCCAAGGCAATAGCTTAGCTCTCCAAGATCCGTCATCTCATACTCCTCTTTGAGCATAGCCTTCACCTCAAGCATCTTGGTCATGCTACTTGCAAGGAGGATCAGATCATCCGCATATAAGATCACAATCACCCAAAACTCACCACTTTGCATGGTGTACAAAGAGTGATCAGCATGGCTTCTTAGGAAGCCCTTCCTCACAAACATGCCATCAATATCTTGGTACCATGCCCTCCCCGATTGCTTCAACACGGGAAGGGCTTTCCTCAACTTGCACTTGAGGTGCTCCTTGCCTTCTTGCACAAAACCTTGGGGCTGATCCATGTAGATGACCTCCTTGAGCTTGGGGTTGAGAAAAGCCGTCTTCACATCCATTTGGTGCATCTCCAAGTCCATGGCTGCCCCAAGACTCACAACACACCGGATGGTGCTAAACTTGGCAACGGGAGCAAAAGTCTCATTAAAATCCACACCCTCCACTTGGGAGAACCCCCTAGCAACCAACCTTGCCTTGTACCTCACAACATGACCCAAAGCATCCCTTTTGGTGGAGAAAACCCACTTACAACCCACACTTGATCTCTTGGAAGGAAGGGGTGCAAGCTCCCATGTCCCCTTGGTAATGAGGGCCTTGTACTCCTCTTGTATGGCCAACTCCCACTTGGTTGCATCCTCACAACGCAACACCTCTCCAAGTGTGGAGGGATCTCCAAGGAAAGCCACATTGGCTTGTTCTTCATTTTGTGGGGGAAGAATGTGATTCAGCCACCAATCTCCAAGTGGCTTGCGGGTCCTTGTTGGATAACGTGGCTCCTCCAAGGGCTGTGTTGAAGAACATGTACATATTAGTGTAGATTATGTACATTCAGCCCTAGGAGTAGTATTAGCCTCTTAGTTAGGCTTAGAGTCTAATGGGTATTGCTTGTAGTCAAAGGCAGCCCATGGTGTTTAGTTATCCCACATGGTTTGTGGATAACTAGGGAAAGGCTTTTCCCTTTTATGTTCAGCCCATGCATGGGCCTTGATATCATCCTACCATCTAAGTAAAGCCTTTCATCCTTCTCATATTGTAATCTCAATAGGTTATGGGCCCACGCACTTGGAGTTGCGTTTGAGGGAGGAATTCAAAGCATTTGGAGGAGGTCTTGGAGCTTGGAGGAGTAATCAGCCCTTTGTCACTTGTCACCTACAAACCATACGGTGTGAGTCATTTTTCAAAAACAAAAACTTTGGAGTGCATTTTTTTAAAAAAGGAGGAAATTTTTTTTTTTTTGAGCTTTTGTTGGCTGGTTTGTGAGGTTTGGAGTACATTTTGGGTGGGACATTGCTTATGGTAGTAATTGTTGAAGAACATGTACATATTAGTGTAGATTATGTACATTCAGCCCTAGGAGTAGTATTAGCCTCTTAGTTAGGCTTAGAGTCTAATGGGTATTGCTTGTAGTCAAAGGCAGCCCATGGTGTTTAGTTATCCCACATGGTTTGTGGATAACTAGGGAAAGGCTTTTCCCTTTTATGTTCAGCCCATGCATGGGCCTTTATATTATCCTACCATCTAAGTAAAGCCTTTCATCCTTCTCATATTGTAATCTCAATAGGTTATGGGCCCACGCACTTGGAGTTGCGTTTGAGGGAGGAATTCAAAGCATTTGGAGGAGGTCTTGGAGCTTGGAGGAGTAATCAGCCCTTTGTCACTTGTCACCTACAAACCATATGGTGTGAGTCATTTTTCAAAAACAAAAACTTTGGAGTGCATTTTTTTTAAAAAAGGAGGAAATTTTTTTTTGAGCTTTTGTTGGCTGGTTTGTGAGGTTTGGAGTACATTTTGGGTGGGACATTGCTTATGGTAGTAATCAGACCTAGAGTGGGCTGGTTGCATGCTCCTAGTTTGAGTTTGTGCTTAGAAAAGTACATTGGGAGCCCATTGTGGCTGATTTTGCACTTAGGTGCATTGTGGATAGTAATGGTGCCAATTGCCATCTATTGAGAGTCTTTGTGAGCCTTGGAAGCATATTTGAGTTGCTTGAGGTTTTTGCCATGCATGGAGGGCTGATTAGTGCCCTTGTGAGTGTGTGAGGCAATTCATGGACTTTGTGAACCCAAGAGGGCTGATTTGTGGCCATGTGAGCCATTGAGGGCCAATTAGGGTGTTTGGGTGGATTGGTGATCCATTGAGGGCTGATTGGAAGGCTTGAGTGCCTTGGAGTGTGGAGTACCCTATTTGTGAGGAGCATTGTGAGTTGGCTTGCTGAATTGAAGTAGCACTAGCCCATCATGTCCATGTGGTGGATTTGAGCTCCATTAGGGTCTGAATTCGTGTTGAGAGGAGGTGAGGCACTTGTGAGGAGTGTTTTGTCCTTCCTAAGGTTGTGAGGATCTTGGAAGGGCTGATTGTTGTCGTTTCAGCCCAATTGGCTTCCAAAGGAGTGTTTGGAGGCTGAATTGACTTGGAGACACTTTGGGTGCTGCCAACAAGTGGGAGGTGCTTCATCATGTCATCAAGTGGAGGAGAGGGCGTGCGCATCATTGACAAGTTCAATGGGGAGAACTTTGGCATGTGGAAGTTCAAGATGGAGATGATCCTTGCGGAGAAGGACTTGTGGGACGTGGTGGATGGGAGTGAGGAGCCTCCAATTGAAGATGCGGATCCAAAGACCAAGAAGGGGTTTGAGAGGAAGGAGAAGAAGGCCTTTGCTCTCATTGCCATCAACCTTGCGGACCGGCAAATTGCACACATCCGCCATTGCAAGGGACCAGCCCAAGCGTGGACCACCCTTTGCAACATCCATGAGACCAAGAGCCTCTCCAACCTCCTATTTCTTCGCCGAAAGTTCTTCACTAGCAAGATGGAAGAGGAGGACGATTTGTTGGATCACGTCAACAAGGTCAAGGCTCTTGCAGATGAGTTGGCTTGTTTGGATGCGCCCGTGACGGAGGGAGATGTGGTGATGACCTTGTTGGCAAGCTTGCCATCATCTTATGAGTTCCTCATCACCGCATTGGAGACAAGGCCCACCAAGGAGCTGACCTTGGAGTTTGTGACGGCCCGCTTGATGCATGAGGTGACCAAGCGCAAGGAGAATGAGCCCCAAGGGGAGGGATCAGCCCTAGTCTCAAGACATGGCAAGGGAGGCAACACCAAGGCTTTCAAGGAGACAAGGACATGCTTCAAGTGTGGCAAACCAGGCCACATTGCTAGGCATTGCAAGATCAGCCAAGACAAAGGCAAGGAGAGTGCACACCAAGCTTCCAAAGAGGAGGAAGAGGAGGATTTCGCCTTTGCAGCCAATGGAGGAGGGGAGAAGGCCAACATGTTGACTTGGATTGTGGACTCGGGAGCCACCCAACATATGACCAGCCATCGTGATGCCTTCCACACGTATCAACCCATTTCGGGGAAGAAGATTTATTTGGGAGACAATGGCATGGTGGAGGCCCTTGGCAAGGGGGAGATCCTTGTGGAGGTGATGGTGAAGGGTCAGCCCAAGAGGATCCAAATCCATGAGGTCCTTCATGTCCCCAAGTTGCATGCCAACTTGCTTTCGGTAAGCAAATTGTCTTTGGGAGGTTTGAAAGTGCATTTCAACATGGTGGGGTGTGTTGTGCGTTCACCAAGTGGAGTCTTGATTGCATCAGCCCCTCGTGAGGGCAACTTGTACCTCCTCCATTTCACCAAGGTGAATGGCACTTCCTTGGCGTGTGTGGCCCAAGGATCAGCCCATGAAGACCTTGTGGAGCTTTGGCATAGGAGGCTTGGGCACTTGAATGTGAAGAGCATGAAGAGCCTCCAACACATTGTGAAGGGGCTGAACCTCTCTTCTTGCAAGCATGATTGGAGTTCTATGGTGTGCAAGGGGTGCATTGAAGGCAAGCAAGCAAGGCAGCCCTTCCCCAAGGATGGGGCCACAAGGGCGAGCAAGCTATTGGAGCTTGTGCATTCCGATGTGTGCGGGCCAATGAAGACCACATCCATTGGAGGAGCAAGGTATTTTGTGACCTTCATTGATGATTTCTCTCGTAAGGTTTGGGTGTACATGCTGAAGTGCAAGAGTGAGGTGTTTGGGCGTTTTGAGACTTGGAAGGCCCTTGTGGAGGCCCAATCCGAGTGCAAGGTGAAGGTGCTGCGATCGGATAATGGAGGGGAGTATGTGTCCAAGGCCTTTGAGGGGTACTTGAAGGCCCATGGCATTGAGCACCACACTTCAGCCCCTTACACTCCTCAACAAAACGGCGTAGCGGAGCGTGCCAATCGCACCATTGTGGAGATGGCAAGGGCCATGATTCATGGCCAAGGGCTGAAGTATGAGCTTTGGGGGGAGGCCGTGTCCAATGCGGTTTATACAAGGAATCGGTGCCCTACGCAAGCCTTGACAAGCAAGACACCCCAAGAAGCTTGGAGTGGGATCAGACCTCATGTGTCTCACATGCGCATCTTCGGGTGCATTGCCTACGCATTGGTTCCAAGTGCCAAGAGGACCAAGTTGGATGCCAAGGGCATCAAGTGTCATTTTCTTGGTTATTGTGAGGGAACCAAGGCTTATAGGCTGATGTGTGTGGAGAGCAAGGCCATCATCAAGAGTCGAGATGTGACCTTCTTGGAGGATGGAGGTGCTGATCCTAAGCTCTTGGAGGTGAGCCCAAGTGGGAGTAGTGGAGGACCAGCCCAAAAGGTGGGCACAACTCCAAGAGTGCACATGGAAGATGAAGGAGATGAAGATGAAGAAGATGAAGAGTTGGCGGAGCCCAAGAAGAAGGCGGCCACACCCCAAGGGAAGAGGCCATCAGCCCCTTCTCCAAGATCTTTACCAAGGGGGCAAGAGCGTGATCAGCCCTTGGAAGAGCAAGATCAGCCTTTGGAGGAGCAAGACCAGCCCTTGGAGGAGCCACGTTATCCAACAAGGACCCGCAAGCCACTTGGAGATTGGTGGCTGAATCACATTCTTCCCCCACAAAATGAAGAACAAGCCAATGTGGCTTTCCTTGGAGATCCCTCCACACTTGGAGAGGTGTTGCGTTGTGAGGATGCAACCAAGTGGGAGTTGGCCATACAAGAGGAGTACAAGGCCCTCATTACCAAGGGGACATGGGAGCTTGCACCCCTTCCTTCCAAGAGATCAAGTGTGGGTTGTAAGTGGGTTTTCTTCACCAAAAGGGATGCTTTGGGTCATGTTGTGAGGTACAAGGCAAGGCTGGTTGCTAGGGGATTCTCCCAAGTGGAGGGTGTGGATTTTAATGAGACTTTTGCTCCCGTTGCCAAGTTTAGCACCATCCGGTGTGTTGTGAGTCTTGGGGCAGCCATGGACTTGGAGATGCACCAAATGGATGTGAAGACGGCTTTTCTCAACCCCAAGCTCAAGGAGGTCATCTACATGGATCAGCCCCAAGGTTTTGTGCAAGAAGGCAAGGAGCACCTCAAGTGCAAGTTGAGGAAAGCCCTTCCCGTGTTGAAGCAATCGGGGAGGGCATGGTACCAAGATATTGATGCCATGTTTGTGAGGAAGGGCTTCCTAAGAAGCCATGCTGATCACTCTTTGTACACCATGCAAAGTGGTGAGTTTTTGGTGATTGTGATCTTATATGTGGATGATCTAATCCTCCTAGCAAGTAGCATGACCAAGATGCTTGAGGTGAAGGCTATGCTCAAGGAGGAGTATGAGATGACGGATCTTGGAGAGCTAAGCTATTGCCTTGGAGTGGAGTTCAAGAGGGATAGGGCTGCCCGCACCATCACCATGAGCCAACGCAAGTACCTTGAAGAAATCCTCAAGCGCTTCAACATGGAGGAGTGCAAAGCCATAGGTACACCCCTTGACACTCATGTGAAGTTGCCCAAGCTCACGGATGCTGAATTTGGAGAGGTGAGGGCTGAAATGCAAGGTGTGCCTTACAAGGCAGCGGTTGGGTGCTTGATGTATGCCATGGTAGCCACAAGGCCTGATTTGGCCTTTCCGGTGAGTGTTGTGAGTCAACACATGTCCAAGTATGGCCCAATGCATTGGGCAGCGGTGAAGAGGGTGATGAGGTACCTTCAAGGCACACTTGGCATGGAGTTGCAACTTGGAGGTGCCCATGTGACTTTGCATGGGTATTGTGATGCGGATTGGGCGGGTGATGAGGGGGATAGGAGATCCACCACCGGCTACGTGTTTAAGCTTGGATTGGGTGCCATTACTTGGAATTCCAAGAGGCAGCCCACCATAGCTCTCTCTACAACGGAGGCTGAATACATGGCCATGAGCCAATGCACCAAGGAGGCCATTTGGTTGAGGCAACTCTTGGCTGATGTTGGTCTTGTCCAAGAGGGGAGCACACCCATTTGGTGTGACAACCAAGGGGCCATTGCTTTGGCCAAAAATCCCACCCACCACTCTCGTACGAAGCACATTGATGTGCAACACCATTTCATTCGTGAACGAGTGGAGGCTGAGGTGATTGAGCTGAAGTATGTGCCTACCCAAGCTATGGTTGCTGATGTGCTGACCAAGGCCCTTGGGAAGCCACAACACCACAACTTGATAGGGAAGATGGGCCTTGGAGCCTTTGACCACTCTCAAAGTGGGACTGTTGAAGAACATGTACATATTAGTGTAGATTATGTACATTCAGCCCTAGGAGTAGTATTAGCCTCTTAGTTAGGCTTAGAGTCTAATGGGTATTGCTTGTAGTCAAAGGCAGCCCATGGTGTTTAGTTATCCCACATGGTTTGTGGATAACTAGGGAAAGGCTTTTCCCTTTTATGTTCAGCCCATGCATGGGCCTTTATATTATCCTACCATCTAAGTAAAGCCTTTCATCCTTCTCATATTGTAATCTCAATAGTAATCAGACCTAGAGTGGGCTGGTTGCATGCTCCTAGTTTGAGTTTGTGCTTAGAAAAGTACATTGGGAGCCCATTGTGGCTGATTTTGCACTTAGGTGCATTGTGGATAGTAATGGTGCCAATTGCCATCTATTGAGAGTCTTTGTGAGCCTTGGAAGCATATTTGAGTTGCTTGAGGTTTTTGCCATGCATGGAGGGCTGATTAGTGCCCTTGTGAGTGTGTGAGGCAATTCATGGACTTTGTGAACCCAAGAGGGCTGATTTGTGGCCATGTGAGCCATTGAGGGCCAATTAGGGTGTTTGGGTGGATTGGTGATCCATTGAGGGCTGATTGGAAGGCTTGAGTGCCTTGGAGTGTGGAGTACCCTATTTGTGAGGAGCATTGTGAGTTGGCTTGCTGAATTGAAGTAGCACTAGCCCATCATGTCCATGTGGTGGATTTGAGCTCCATTAGGGTCTGAATTCGTGTTGAGAGGAGGTGAGGCACTTCTGAGGAGTATTTTGTCCTTCCTAAGGTTGTGAGGATCTTGGAAGGGCTGATTGTTGTCGTTTCAGCCCAATTGGCTTCCAAGGGAGTGTTTGGAGGCTGAATTGACTTGGAGACACTTTGGGTGCTGCCAACAAGTGGGAGGTGCTTCATCATGTCATCAAGTGGAGGAGAGGGCGAGCGCATCATCGACAAGTTCAATGGGGAGAACTTTGGCATGTGGAAGTTCAAGATGGAGATGATCCTTGCGGAGAAGGACTTGTGGGACGTGGTGGATGGGAGTGAGGAGCCTCCAAGTGAAGATGCGGATCCAAAGACCAAGAAGGGGTTTGAGAGGAAGGAGAAGAAGGCCTTTGCTCTCATTGCCATCAACCTTGCGGACCGGCAAATTGCACACATCCGCCATTGCAAGGGACCAGCCCAAGCGTGGACCACCCTTTGCAACATCCATGAGACCAAGAGCCTCTCCAACCTCCTGTTCCTTCGCCGAAAGATCTTCACTAGCAAGATGGAAGAGGAGGACGATTTGTTGGATCACGTTAACAAGGTCAAGGCTCTTGCGGATGAGTTGGCTTGTTTGGATGCGCCCGTGACGGAGGGAGATGTGGTGATGACCTTGTTGGAAAGCTTGCCATCGTCTTATGAGTTCCTCATGACTGCATTGGAGACAAGGCCCACCAAGGAGCTGACCTTGGAGTTTGTGACGGCTCGCTTGATGCATGAGGTGACCAAGCGCAAGGAGAATGAGCCCCAAGGGGAGGGATCAGCCCTAATCTCAAGACATGGCAAGGGAGGCAACACCAAGGCTTTCAAGGAGACAAGGACGTGCTTCAAGTGTGGCAAACCAGGCCACAATGCTAGGCATTGCAAGATCAGCCAAGACAAAGGCAAGGAGAGTGCACACCAAGCTTCCAAAGAGGAGGAAGAGGAGGATTTCGCCTTTGCAGCCAATGGAGGAGGGGAGAAGGCCAACATGTTGACTTGGATTGTGGACTCGGGAGCCACCCAACATATGACCAGCCATCGTGATGCCTTCCACACGTATCAACCCATTTCGGGGAAGAAGATTTATTTGGGAGACAATGGCATGGTGGAGGCCCTTGGCAAGGGGGAGATCCTTGTGGAGGTGATGGTGAAGGGTCAGCCCAAGAGGATCCAAATCCATGAGGTCCTTCATGTCCCCAAGTTGCATGCCAACTTGCTTTCGGTAAGCAAATTGTCTTTGGGAGGTTTGAAAGTGCATTTCAACATGGTGGGGTGTGTTGTGCGTTCACCAAGTGGAGTCTTGATTGCATCAGCCCCTCGTGAGGGCAACTTGTACCTCCTCCATTTCACCAAGGTGAATGGCACTTCTTATTGAGAAAAGAAACACTAAGTCAATATATTCTAATGAAGGGGGATTACAAAACAAGTGTGAGAAAGGGTAGTGAGCCGTTGCTAAGAGCTCTCCTCTTATACTACTACTTGGTGGCGTCTCAAGTGTCTTGCAAGTCCTTTTGAATGCCACTTGTAAGCCACCTCTTGCCACCTCATGGACCACATGGCGGTCCGTCCTCATGCGGCCTTCCACGTGTCTAGACACGTGTCGGTCCATCTATCCTATGCCCTCCACGTGTCTTTGCCTACCACATGCAAGACACGTGGCGGTTCGCCAACATGCTTCCTTCCACGTGTCCTTGCCTATCCTATGCATGACATGTGGCGATCCTATATTGTTCTTGCTTTGGCTACAGACAACACCTATCCAACGTTAGCCCATACTACGAGCTTTCACAAACAATCCAAAGCATCCTACTCAATATCTTCAAGACTCCCACTTTGTTTGTTGCCAAACAATGTTAAACCCATGGCCTTGCGAAGAACTTCATGTTGCGGCTTACCAAGTGCCTTGGTAAGCACATCCGCCACCATGCGCTCCGTAGAAATGTACTTCATCTCAATCACATCTTCTTCAACCTTCTCACGAATGAAATGGTGTTGAATGTCGATGTGTTTGCTCCGTGAATGATGGATTGGATTCTTCACCAAGGCTATGGCACCTTGATTGTCACACATGATGCATGTGCTCTTCTCTTGCTCCAATCCCACATCACTCATGAGTTGCCTTAGCCATATGGCCTCCCTTGTGCATTGGCTAATAGCCATGTACTCGGCCTCGGTGGTAGACAATGCAATGGTGGGTTGCTTCTTCGATTTCCACGAAATGGCACCGCCTCCAAGTATAAACACATAGCCCGTTGTGGATCTCCGGTCCGTTGCATCTCCGGCCCAATCGGCATCACAAAAACCCACCAATGCAAGGCTCTTGCCTCCAAGTACCAACTTGGCATCCAAAGAACCTTGCAGGTATCGCATGACCCTCTTGACCGCTGCCCAATGCTTTGGCCCACTCTTGGCCATGTGTTGACTCACCACACTCATAGCAAATGCTAGGTCAGGCCTTGTAGCTACCATGGCATACATCAAGCTCCCTACCGCAGCTTTGTACGGCACATCTTGCATTTCCGCCCTCACTCCTTCATACTCTTCCTCCGTGAGCTTAGGCATCTTCTCCTTCATATCAAGAGGTGTTCCAACGGATTTGCAACCCTCCATGTTGAAGTGCTTCAATACGCCCTCAATATACTTGCTTTGGCTCATGGTGATGGTGCGGGCAGCCCGTTGCCTTGTAAACTCCACTCCAAGGCAATAGTGTAGCTCACCAAGGTCGCTCATATCGTATTGGCTCTTCAACATAGCCTTCACTTCCACCATCTTACTCATGGTGTTGGTCATGATGATCAAATCATCCACATATACAATGACAATCACCAAATATGCACTTGTTTGTTTGATGTAAAGAGAGTGGTCCGCATGACTCCTCTTATAGCCCTCTCTTGCAAACAATGCATCCACATCCATGTACCATGCTCTTCCGGATTGTCTCAACCCATAGATGGCCTTCTTGAGCTTGCACTTGAGGTGTTGGTGGCCCTCTTGCACAAAGCCCTTGGGTTGATCCATGTAGATCACCTCTTCAAGCCAAGGATTAAGAAACACCGTGATCACATCCATTTGGTGCATTTCCAAGTCCATGGCTGCCCCGATTCCCACCATGCATCGAATGGTGCAAAACTTGGCCACGGGAGCAAAAGTCTCATTGAAGTCCACCCCTTCAACTTGAGAATACCCCTTGGCTACCAATCTCGCTTTGTAGCGCACAATGTTGCCCAATGCATCTCTCTTGGTGCAAAACACCCACTTGCATCCAACACTTGTACGATCACGAGGAAGGGGAGAAAGTTCCCATGTACCTTTGGCCATAAGTGAGGCATACTCTTCTTTCATGGCTTGCTCCCACTTGCTTGCATCCGCACTCTTCATGGCTTCTCCCACATTGCATGGATCTCTTGCATACGCCACATTCACGTGCTCCACATGCTCTTGAGGTAAGATGTGGTTCTTCCACCATTCTCCAAGCGGCCTCCTTTCTCTTGTAGGATATCTAGACACCTTGGAAGTATCTTCTTCTTCATCTTCACTTGGTGCCGCACTCGTTGATGGACATGTCTTCTCTGTGGGCGTTGGTGGTGAATCATCATGCTCTTCATCTTCCTTGGGCAAAGCTTCCATGCTTGGAGATTTGTCCACCTCAATATTAGGTTCCTCCATGCTCCCACTTGGACACATCTCCAAATCATGGCTTGCCCCTTGCTTCTCTTCCACAAATGTGACATCTCGACTTTTGATGATCTTCTTTGTCTCTATACACATGAGCCTATAAGCTTTGGAGCCCTCACAATAGCCCACCAACAAACACTTAATGCCCTTGGCATCAAGCTTGGAACGCTTGGGACTCAAATCTAAAGCATATGCAACGCATCCAAAAATGCGCATGTGCCCAATATTGGGCCTCTTCCCACTCCAAGCTTGTTGTGGCGTCATAGATGCAATTGCATTGGTGGGGCACCTATTGCGTGTGTAGGCCGCATCGGATATACCCTCCTCCCAAAGATCATATGTGAGGCCTTGGGCATGCAACATGGCCAGAGCCATCTCCATAAGTGTGCGATTGGCACGCTCCGCCACACCATTTTGTTGTGGAGTATAAGGCGCTGAAGTTTGGTGTTGAATGCCATGTTCTCTCATAAAAGCCTCAAAGGCCCTGGACATGTACTCCCCTCCATTGTCCGACCGCAACACCTTCACCTTGTGCCCCGATTCATTCTCCACAAGTGCCTTCCATGCCTTAAACCTCTCCAATACATCACTCTTGCACTTGAGCATAAACACCCATATCTTCCTTGAAAAATCATCAATGAAGGTCAAAAAATACCTTGCACCACCCATGGAAGTGGTCTTCATGGGGCCACACACATCGGAGTGCACAATCTCCAACACCTTGGTTGCCCTTGTGCCTCCATCCCTTGGGAACGGTTGCCTTGCTTGCTTGCCTTCAATGCAAGCCTCGCACTTCAAATCGCAAGAGCCCTTCTCCACTTGCATGCCTCCCACCATGCTTTGAAGGGTCTTGACGCTCTTCTCATTGAGGTGGCCCAATCTCTTGTGCCATAGCTCCAAAGAGTGTTGGTGGAGTGCTCCTTGGGCCAAACATGCCATGCTTGTGCCATTCACACTTTTGAACCTCAATTGATACAAGTTGCCCTCTTTAGGTGCGGTCACAATCATCTCTCCATTGGGTGCACCCAAATCGCAACCCTTGTTGTTGAATTGCACCTTCAGCTCTTGTGACACCAACTTGCTCACCGAGAGCAAGTTGGCATGTAATTTGGGCACATGCAACGCATCTTGGATGCGAATGGTCTTCCTTTGGCCCTTCACCTCCACCTCCACCACGATGCACCCCATGCCAATTGCATCCACCACGCCATTGTCACCCAAATACACCTTGTGGTTGCTAATAGGCTTATAAGTGAGAAAAGCTTGTCTATGTGGAGTCATATGTTGCGTTGCACCCGAGTCAATGATCCATGTGAACATGTCGGTGTTGTCATACCCATCATTGGCTGCAAACGCAAAGTCCTCCTCCACTTCCTTGGCACTTGCCTTGTTTGCGCTCTCCCTCTTGGGCAACCTACAAAACCGTGCAAGGTGGCCGGGCTTACCACAATTGTAGCACATGCGTGTCTCTTTGCGTGGTTGTGAGCTTCCTCCTTGTCCAATTCGTGAATAGAGTGCGGCCCCTCCTTCTTGGGGCTCATTCTCCTTCCTCTTGGACACTTCATGCATCAATCTTGCGGTGATGAAGTTGAGGGTGAGCTCCTCCATGGGTCTTGTCTCCAATGCGGTGATAAGATACTCATATGAAGATGGCAAGCTATCAAGCAAAGTCATGACAATATCTCCATCCGTCACAGGCACCTCCAAACAAGCGAGTTGGTCTGCAAGCGCTTTGACCTTGTTGATGTGGTCGAGCATGTCTTCATTCTCTTGCATCTTGCACGTGAAGAACTTGCGTCGAATGAAAAGCATGTTGGACAAGCTCTTGGTCTCATGGATGTTGCAAAGCACCTTCCATGCTTCTGCGGGTCCTTTGCATGCGCGAACATGTGCAAGTTGCCTATCCACAAGATTGCAAGCAATCATGGAAAAGGCCTTCTTGACCCTCCTCTCATAGGCCTTCTTAACTTTGGCGTCCGCATCGGTTGCGGGTGCTTCTTCGGTGCCCTCCACAATCTCCCACAAGTCCTTCTCGGCCAAGATCATCTCCATCTTGAATTTCCATAGGCCAAAGTTCTCTCCATTGAACTTGTCAATGACCCTCACGCTATCTCCATCACTAGTGGCCATGGTGAATACCTCCCACTCTACTACAACCCCAAGTGATCCAAATCACTTCAATGTAACCTCAAAATGCACAACTCACTCCCTCGTGGTTGTAACAAGTCCAATAGGGTCCCAAATACCCTCAATCTTTTTAATAAGACCCTCAATGGTCCTATCCTCTCAATTCAGACCTCAAGTGGCCCAAATCTCTCCAATGCATACTCTCGTGCTCCAAATCACTCAATTCAGACCTCAAATGGCTCAAATCTCTCCAATGCACACTCTCGTGCTCCAAATCACTCAATTCAGACCTCAAATGGCTCAAATCTCTCCAATGCACACTCTAGTGCTCCAAATCACTCAATTCAGACCTCAAATGGTCTAAATCTCTCCAATGCACACTCTAGCGCTCCAAATCACTCAATTCAGACCCCAAGTGGTCTAAATCTCTCCAATGCACACTCTAGTGCTCCAAATCACTCAATTCAAACCCCAAGTGGTTCAAATCTCTCCAATGCACTTCCAAATGATCTAATACACTCAAATCAGACCTCAAATGATGCAAATCTCTCTTATGAGCACTCAAATGCTTCAAATCACCTCAATGAAGTATTAAATGCACAAATTAGCCCCTTTGGAGGAAGAGCTAAACTCTAGCTCTCAACAAAGGCTATGAAGCACCAAATCACACCTCAATGAGCACAAACAACAAAATACCTCACCCAAAGGTCCAAATCTTCAATGAAAATGCTCCAAATGACTCCAAACTCTACTTGCTCCAAACTCCAATAATGCTCCTCCAACACACCTTGCAATGAGATCCAATCTCTAATAGCAACTCACATGAGTGGGCCCATAACCTATTGAGAAAAGAAACACTAAGTCAATATATTCTAATGAAGGGGGATTACAAAACAAGTGTGAGAAAGGGTAGTGAGCCGTTGCTAAGAGCTCTCCTCTTATACTACTACTTGGTGGCGTCTCAAGTGTCTTGCAAGTCCTTTTGAATGCCACTTGTAAGCCACCTCTTGCCACCTCATGGACCACATGGCGGTCCGTCCTCATGCGGCCTTCCACGTGTCTAGACACGTGTCGGTCCATCTATCCTATGCCCTCCACGTGTCTTTGCCTACCACATGCAAGACACGTGGCGGTTCGCCAACATGCTTCCTTCCACGTGTCCTTGCCTATCCTATGCATGACATGTGGCGATCCTATATTGTTCTTGCTTTGGCTACAAACAACACCTATCCAACATTAGCCCATACTACGAGCTTTCACAAACAATCCAAAGCATCCTACTCAATATCTTCAATTTTTCTTTGGCGTGTGTGGCCCAAGGATCAGCCCATGAAGACCTTGTGGAGCTTTGGCATAGGAGGCTTGGGCACTTGAATGTGAAGAGCATGAAGAGCCTCCAACACATTGTGAAGGGGCTGAACCTCTCTTCTTGCAAGCATGATTGGAGTTCTATGGTGTGCAAGGGGTGCATTGAAGGCAAGCAAGCAAGGCAGCCCTTCCCCAAGGATGGGGCCACAAGGGCGAGCAAGCAATTGGAGCTTGTGCATTCCGATGTGTGCGGGCCAATGAAGACCACATCCATTGGAGGAGCAAGGTATTTTGTGACCTTCATTGATGATTTCTCTCGTAAGGTTTGGGTGTACATGCTGAAGTGCAAGAGTGAGGTGTTTGGGCGTTTTGAGACTTGGAAGGCCCTTGTGGAGGCCCAATCCGAGTGCAAGGTGAAGGTGCTGCGATCGGATAATGGAGGGGAGTATGTGTCCAAGGCCTTTGAGGGGTACTTGAAGGCTCATGGCATTGAGCACCACACTTCAGCCCCTTACACTCCTCAACAAAACGGCGTAGCAGAGCGTGCCAATCGCACCATTGTGGAGATGGCAAGGGCCATGATTCATGGCCAAGGGCTGAAGTATGAGCTTTGTATTGAGATTACAATATGAGAAGGATGAAAGGCTTTACTTAGATGGTAGGATAAAAATAAAGGCCCATGCATGGGCTGAACATAAAAGGGAAAAGCCTTTCCCTAGTTATCCACAAACCATGTGGGATAACTAAACACCATGGGCTGCCTTTGACTACAAGCAATACCCATTAGACTCTAAGCCTAACTAAGAGGCTAATACTACTCCTAGGGCTGAATGTACATAATCTACACTAATATGTACATGTTCTTCAACACTCCCACTTTGAGAGTGGTCAAAGGCTCCAAGGCCCATCTTCCCTATCAAGTTGTGGTGTTGTGGCTTCCCAAGGGCCTTGGTCAGCACATCAGCAACCATAGCTTGGGTAGGCACATACTTCAGCTCAATCACCTCAGCCTCCACTCGTTCACGAATGAAATGGTGTTGCACATCAATGTGCTTCGTACGAGAGTGGTGGGTGGGATTTTTGGCCAAAGCAATGGCCCCTTGGTTGTCACACCAAATGGGTGTGCTCCCCTCTTGGACAAGACCAACATCAGCCAAGAGTTGCCTCAACCAAATGGCCTCCTTGGTGCATTGGCTCATGGCCATGTATTCAGCCTCCGTTGTAGAGAGAGCTATGGTGGGCTGCCTCTTGGAATTCCAAGTAATGGCACCCAATCCAAGCTTAAACACGTAGCCAGTGGTGGATCTCCTATCCCCCTCATCACCCGCCCAATCCGCATCACAATACCCATGCAAAGTCACATGGGCACCTCCAAGTTGCAACTCCATGCCAAGTGTGCCTTGAAGGTACCTCATCACCCTCTTCACCGCTGCCCAATGCATTGGGCCATACTTGGACATGTGTTGACTCACAACACTCACCGGAAAGGCCAAATCAGGCCTTGTGGCTACCATGGCATACATCAAGCACCCAACCGCTGCCTTGTAAGGCACACCTTGCATTTCAGCCCTCACCTCTCCAAATTCAGCATCCGTGAGCTTGGGCAACTTCACATGAGTGTCAAGGGGTGTACCTATGGCTTTGCACTCCTCCATGTTGAAGCGCTTGAAGATTTCTTCAAGGTACTTGCGTTGGCTCATGGTGATGGTGCGGGCAGCCCTATCCCTCTTGAACTCCACTCCAAGGCAATAGCTTAGCTCTCCAAGATCCGTCATCTCATACTCCTCCTTGAGCATAGCCTTCACCTCAAGCATCTTGGTCATGCTACTTGCAAGGAGGATCAGATCATCCACATATAAGATCACAATCACCAAAAACTCACCACTTTGCATGGTGTACAAAGAGTGATCAGCATGGCTTCTTAGGAAGCCCTTCCTCACAAACATGGCATCAATATCTTGGTACCATGCCCTCCCCGATTGCTTCAACCCGGGAAGGGCTTTCCTCAACTTGCACTTGAGGTGCTCCTTGCCTTCTTGCACAAAACCTTGGGGCTGATCCATGTAGATGACCTCCTTGAGCTTGGGGTTGAGAAAAGCCGTCTTCACATCCATTTGGTGCATCTCCAAGTCCATGGCTGCCCCAAGACTCACAACACACCGGATGGTGCTAAACTTGGCAACGGGAGCAAAAGTCTCATTAAAATCCACACCCTCCACTTGGGAGAATCCCCTAGCAACCAGCCTTGCCTTGTACCTCACAACATGACCCAAAGCATCCCTTTTGGTGGAGAAAACCCACTTACAACCCACACTTGATCTCTTGGAAGGAAGGGGTGCAAGCTCCCATGTCCCCTTGGTAATGAGGGCCTTGTACTCCTCTTGTATGGCCAACTCCCACTTGGTTGCATCCTCACAACGCAACACCTCTCCAAGTGTGGAGGGATCTCCAAGGAAAGCCACATTGGCTTGTTCTTCATTTTGTGGGGGAAGAATGTGATTCAGCCACCAATCTCCAAGTGGCTTGCGGGTCCTTGTTGGATAACGTGGCTCCTCTTGCTCCTCCAAGGGCTGGTCTTGCTCCTCCAAAGGCTGATCTTGCTCTTCCAAGGGCTGATCACGCTCTTGGCCCCTTGGTAAAGATCTTGGAGAAGGGGCTGATGGCCTCTTCCCTTGGGGTGTGGCCGCCTTCTTCTTGGGCTCCACCAACTCTTCATCTTCTTCATCTTCATCTCCTTCATCTTCCATGTGCACTCTTGGAGTTGTGCCCACCTTTTGGGCTGGTCCTCCACTACTCCCACTTGGGCTCACCTCCAAGAGCTTAGGATCAGCACCTCCATCCTCCAAGAAGGTCACATCTCGACTCTTGATGATGGCCTTGCTCTCCACACACATCAACCTATAAGCCTTGGTTCCCTCACAATAACCAAGGAAAAGACACTTGATGCCCTTGGCATCCAACTTGGTCCTCTTGGCACTTGGAACCAATGCGTAGGCAATGCAACCGAAGATGCGCATGTGAGACACATGAGGTCTGATCCCACTCCAAGCTTCTTGGGGTGTCTTGCTTGTCAAGGCTTGCGTAGGGCACCGATTCCTTGTATAAACCGCATTGGACACGGCCTCCCCCCAAAGCTCATACTTCAGCCCTTGGCCATGAATCATGGCCCTTGCCATCTCCACAATGGTGCGATTGGCACGCTCCGCTACGCCGTTTTGTTGAGGAGTGTAAGGGGCTGAAGTGTGGTGCTCAATGCCATGGGCCTTCAAGTACCCCTCAAAGGCCTTGGACACATACTCCCCTCCATTATCCGATCGCAGCACCTTCACCTTGCACTCGGATTGGGCCTCCACAAGGGCCTTCCAAGTCTCAAAACGCCCAAACACCTCACTCTTGCACTTCAGCATGTACACCCAAACCTTACGAGAGAAATCATCAATGAAGGTCACAAAATACCTTGCTCCTCCAATGGATGTGGTCTTCATTGGCCCGCACACATCGGAATGCACAAGCTCCAATAGCTTGCTCGCCCTTGTGGCCCCATCCTTGGGGAAGGGCTGCCTTGCTTGCTTGCCTTCAATGCACCCCTTGCACACCATAGAACTCCAATCATGCTTGCAAGAAGAGAGGTTCAGCCCCTTCACAATGTGTTGGAGGCTCTTCATGCTCTTCACATTCAAGTGCCCAAGCCTCCTATGCCAAAGCTCCACAAGGTCTTCATGGGCTGATCCTTGGGCCACACACGCCAAGGAAGTGCCATTCACCTTGGTGAAATGGAGGAGGTACAAGTTGCCCTCACGAGGGGCTGATGCAATCAAGACTCCACTTGGTGAACGCACAACACACCCCACCATGTTGAAATGCACTTTCAAACCTCCCAAAGACAATTTGCTTACTGAAAGCAAGTTGGCATGCAACTTGGGGACATGAAGGACCTCATGGATTTGGATCCTCTTGGGCTGACCCTTCACCATCACCTCCACAAGGATCTCCCCCTTGCCAAGGGCCTCCACCATGCCATTGTCTCCCAAATAAATCTTCTTCCCCGAAATGGGCTGATACGTGTGGAAGGCATCACGATGGCTGGTCATATGTTGGGTGGCTCCCGAGTCCACAATCCAAGTCAACATGTTGGCCTTCTCCCCTCCTCCATTGGCTGCAAAGGCGAAATCCTCCTCTTCCTCCTCTTTGGAAGCTTGGTGTGCACTCTCCTTGCCTTTGTCTTGGCTGATCTTGCAATGCCTAGCAATGTGGCCTGGTTTGCCACACTTGAAGCATGTCCTTGTCTCCTTGAAAGCCTTGGTGTTGCCTCCCTTGCCATGTCTTGAGACTAGGGCTGATCCCTCCCCTTGGGGCTCATTCTCCTTGCGCTTGGTCACCTCATGCATCAAGCGGGCCGTCACAAACTCCAAGGTCAGCTCCTTGGTGGGCCTTGTCTCCAATGCGGTGATGAGGAACTCATAAGATGATGGCAAGCTTGCCAACAAGGTCATCACCACATCTCCCTCCGTCACGGGCGCATCCAAACAAGCCAACTCATCTGCAAGAGCCTTGACCTTGTTCACGTGATCCAACAAATCGTCCTCCTCTTCCATCTTGCTAGTGAAGAACTTTCGGCGAAGAAATAGGAGGTTGGAGAGGCTCTTGGTCTCATGGATGTTACAAAGGGTGGTCCACGCTTGGGCTGGTCCCTTGCAATGGCGGATGTGTGCAATTTGCCGGTCCGCAAGGTTGATGGCAATGAGAGCAAAGGCCTTCTTCTCCTTCCTCTCAAACCCCTTCTTGGTCTTTGGATCCGCATCTTCACTTGGAGGCTCCTCACTCCCATCCACCACGTCCCACAAGTCCTTCTCCGCAAGGATCATCTCCATCTTGAACTTCCACATGCCAAAGTTCTCCCCATTGAACTTGTCAATGATGCGCACGCCCTCTCCTCCACTTGATGACATGATGAAGCACCTCCCACTTGTTGGCAGCACCCAAAGTGTCTCCAAGTCAATTCAGCCTCCAAACACTCCTTTGGAAGCCTATTGGGCTGAAACGACAACAATCAGCCCTTCCAAGATCCTCACAACCTTAGGAAGGACAAAACACTCCTCAGAAGTGCCTCACCTCCTCTCAACACGAATTCAGACCCTAATGGAGCTCAAATCCACCACATGGACATGATGGGCTAGTGCTACTTCAATTCAGCAAGCCAACTCACAATGCTCCTCACAAATAGGGTACTCCACACTCCAAGGCACTCAAGCCTTCCAATCAGCCCTCAATGGATCACCAATCCACCCAAACACCCTAATTGGCCCTCAATGGCTCACATGGCCACAAATCAGCCCTCTTGGGTTCACAAAGTCCATGAATTGCCTCACACACTCACAAGGGCACTAATCAGCCCTCCATGCATGGCAAAAACCTCAAGCAACTCAAATATGCTTCCAAGGCTCACAAAGACTCTCAATAGATGGCAATTGGCACCATTACTATCCACAATGCACCTAAGTGCAAAATCAGCCACAATGGGCTCCCAATGTACTTTTCTAAGCACAAACTCAAACTAGGAGCATGCAACCAGCCCACTCTAGGTCTGATTACTACCATAAGCAATGTCCCACCCAAAATGTACTCCAAACCTCACAAACCAGCCAACAAAAGCTCAAAAAAATTTCCTCCTTTTTTAAAAAAAATGCACTCCAAAGTTTTTGTTTTTGAAAAATGACTCACACCATATGGTTTGTAGGTGACAAGTGACAAAGGGCTGATTACTCCTCCAAGCTCCAAGACCTCCTCCAAATGCTTTGAATTCCTCCCTCAAACGCAACTCCAAGTGCGTGGGCCCATAACCTATTGAGATTACAATATGAGAAGGATGAAAGGCTTTACTTAGATGGTAGGATAAAAATAAAGGCCCATGCATGGGCTGAACATAAAAGGGAAAAGCCTTTCCCTAGTTATCCACAAACCATGTGGGATAACTAAACACCATGGGCTGCCTTTGACTACAAGCAATACCCATTAGACTCTAAGCCTAACTAAGAGGCTAATACTACTCCTAGGGCTGAATGTACATAATCTACACTAATATGTACATGTTCTTCAACACTTTGGGGGGAGGCCGTGTCCAATGCGGTTTATACAAGGAATCGGGGCCCTACGCAAGCCTTGACAAGCAAGACACCCCAAGAAGCTTGGAGTGGGATCAGACCTCATGTGTCTCACATGCGCATCTTCGGTTGCATTGCCTACGCATTGGTTCCAAGTGCCAAGAGGACCAAGTTGGATGCCAAGGGCATCAAGTGTCTTTTCCTTGGTTATTGTGAGGGAACCAAGGCTTATAGGCTGATGTGTGTGGAGAGCAAGGCCATCATCAAGAGTCGAGATGTGACCTTCTTGGAGGATGGAGGTGCTGATCCTAAGCTCTTGGAGGTGAGCCCAAGTGGGAGTAGTGGAGGACCAGCCCAAAAGGTGGGCACAACTCCAAGAGTGCACATGGAAGATGAAGAAGATGAAGAGTTGGTGGAGCCCAAGAAGAAGGCGGCCACACCCCAAGGGAAGAGGCCATCAGCCCCTTCTCCAAGATCTTTACCAAGGGGGCAAGAGCGTGATCAGCCCTTGGAAGAGCAAGATCAGCCTTTGGAGGAGCAAGACCAGCCCTTGGAGGAGCCATGTTATCCAACAAGGACCCGCAAGCCACTTGGAGATTGGTGGCTGAATCACATTCTTCCCCCACAAAATGAAGAACATGCCAATGTGGCTTTCCTTGGAGATCCCTCCACACTTGGAGAGGTGTTGCGTTGTGAGGATGCAACCAAGTGGGAGTTGGCCATACAAGAGGAGTACAAGGCCCTCATTACCAAGGGGACATGGGAGCTTGCACCCCTTCCTTCCAAGAGATCAAGTGTGGGTTGTAAGTGGGTTTTCTCCACCAAAAGGGATGCTTTGGGTCATGTTGTGAGGTACAAGGCAAGGCTGGTTGCTAGGGGATTCTCCCAAGTGGAGGGTGTGGATTTTAATGAGACTTTTGCTCCCGTTGCCAAGTTTAGCACCATCCGGTGTGTTGTGAGTCTTGGGGCAGCCATGGACTTGGAGATGCACCAAATGGATGTGAAGACGGCTTTTCTCAACCCCAAGCTCAAGGAGGTCATCTACATGGATCAGCCCCAAGGTTTTGTGCAAGAAGGCAAGGAGCACCTCAAGTGCAAGTTGAGGAAAGCCCTTCCCGGGTTGAAGCAATCGGGGAGGGCCTGGTACCAAGATATTGATGCCATGTTTGTGAGGAAGGGCTTCCTAAGAAGCCATGCTGATCACTCTTTGTACACCATGCAAAGTGGTGAGTTTTTGGTGATTGTGATCTTATATGCGGATGATCTGATCCTCCTTGCAAGTAGCATGACCAAGATGCTTGAGGTGAAGGCTATGCTCAAAGAGGAGTATGAGATGACGGATCTTGGAGAGCTAAGCTATTGCCTTGGAGTGGAGTTCAAGAGGGATAGGGCTGCCCGCAGCATCACCATGAGCCAACGCAAGTACCTTGAAGAAATCCTCAAGCGCTTCAACATGGAGGAGTGCAAAGCCATAGGTACACCCCTTGACACTCATGTGAAGTTGCCCAAGCTCACGGATGCTGAATTTGGAGAGGTGAGGGCTGAAATGCAAGGTGTGCCTTACAAGGCAGCGGTTGGGTGCTTGATGTATGCCATGGTAGCCACAAGGCCTGATTTGGCCTTTCCGGTGAGTGTTGTGAGTCAACACATGTCCAAGTATGGCCCAATGCATTGGGCAGCGGTGAAGAGGGTGATGAGGTACCTTCAAGGCACACTTGGCATGGAGTTGCAACTTGGAGGTGCCCATGTGACTTTGCATGGGTATTGTGATGCGGATTGGACGGGTGATGAGGGGGATAGGAGATCCACCACCGGCTACGTGTTTATGCTTGGATTGGGTGCCATTACTTGGAATTCCAAGAGGCAGCCCACCATAGCTCTCTCTACAACGGAGGCTGAATACATGGCCATGAGCCAATGCACCAAGGAGGCCATTTGGTTGAGGCAACTCTTGGCTGATGTTGGTCTTGTCCAAGAGGGGAGCACACCCATTTGGTGTGACAACCAAGGGGCCATTGCTTTGGCCAAAAATCCCACCCACCACTCTCGTACGAAGCACATTGATGTGCAACACCATTTCATTCGTGAACGAGTGGAGGCTGAGGTGATTGAGCTGAAGTATGTGCCTACCCAAGCTATGGTTGCTGATGTGCTGACCAAGGCCCTTGGGAAGCCACAACACCACAACTTGATAGGGAAGATGGGCCTTGGAGCCTTTGACCACTCTCAAAGTGGGAGTGTTGAAGAACATGTACATATTAGTGTAGATTATGTACATTCAGCCCTAGGAGTAGTATTAGCCTCTTAGTTAGGCTTAGAGTCTAATGGGTATTGCTTGTAGTCAAAGGCAGCCCATGGTGTTTAGTTATCCCACATGGTTTGTGGATAACTAGGGAAAGGCTTTTCCCTTTTATGTTCAGCCCATGCATGGGCTTTGATATCATCCTACCATCTAAGTAAAGCCTTTCATCCTTCTCATATTGTAATCTCAATACTATCTTCCAAACTTCTCTTTTAGAACTTTATAGGAAATTCAATTTTCCTGGTAGAATCCAAGCTCCACCTCCTAGCATTGAAATGAATAATCACCAAAAATACAAAATTGAAGACATTCGTGATTCAAGAATTTGGCGAGGACAATTTGAGTATTTTGTTCACTAGCGAGGATATCCAATAAGCGAATGAACATGGAAACCAACTTCAAATATAATCAATGCACCTTTGAAAATTTGAGATTTTCATCGTCGCCGCCCGGAGAGGCCAAGGCGTGCAATAAGATGCAACTAACAAAGCAACTCCTCGAAGAATTTTGGAGCTAAAAAGGAGGGTGATGTCACGAATAGAAAAAGATAGAAAAAGCTTCTTACGAAGCCTTCTACTTCGTGAAACCTTCTTGAACCTTCTCGAACCTCTTCAAAATTTTTTCTTTTAGATGGAAGTAGCTCAAAAAGCTCCCAAGTTTGTGGTAACTTCCTAGTAAGTAGAAGTAGTTGAAGAAGCTTCTAGGCTTTTAGAAGCTTGTGGAAAAAGTTTAACATCTTTTAATATAAGTAGTAGTCAAGATTGAGAAGCTCCTCAGTCTCGACGACTCCTTTCAACTTCCAATTCATAGCATCTAGCCTCTCCTCAAACTTTGAGCTAATTTTGTGTAACTGTTATTTGAAATACATTTGAATCTTGGATGAATTCCTGTCTTGCATCTTTTGGAGATTTTCCTCTCCATTCTATTATGTCGTAGTTCGTCCCTAATAGTTTGTTGAGATGTGGGCAAGCCATGTAAGTAGCCACACCACGTGGGCCGATCGCCCTCAGGATTTGAACCCAAGACCTTAAAGGTAAAATTGCAAGATCATGAACCAATAAACCACCAATATAGTTGTATGTCTATGGAAGCAAATGTTTTTTTATTTAACTAGTTTTTTGTTGTTTTTGCATTTGCCTTATGAAGTCATCAAGCTTCAAGGGCCGTTTTCACATAGTAAACTAACTTATTTTTTGAAAATTTCAACTAAAAAAAGTTGAGAAATGAAGGTAACTTTCACCTCCAAAAATCCGTTTACAATTTTCAGTCTTTTATAGAAATTTATGAACAAAATTCAGAGAGGGTGTTTAAAAGTGTCAAAGAAAAATGGCCATTCCAACCCTCTCTAAATTTTGTCCATAACTTTTTATTTAAGACTTCAAATTGCAAACGGATTTGTAGAGATGAAAGTTGCCTTCATTTTCCAACTTTTTTTAGTTGAAAGTCTTAAAATAAACGATAGTCTACTATGTGAAAACGACCCTTGAAGTTTGTTGACTTTTTAAAGTACTAATTTGTGAATGCTTAATGCATTAAATTTTATTTTACCTATATGTTATTTCTTTGAAGCATGAATATAAAATTTAAAAAAAATTTGAGTCAATATTTCCAAAATATTTTTTCAACATGTAAAGGAAAGTTGAAAGTTCTAGAATTGACATACACGCATTTTGGGTAAATAGTTCGAACATAAAACCTAATCATTTGTAACAAAATTTTCATTTTTTTGCTTAAAAGTTTTTACACCATATGTGCCCAAAGAGCTTTGAGGGACAAAAACTTTTATGACTTTTGATCACGTGATTGAAAAGTTACTTCATCATATGTAATTTTCATTAATCTTTGGGAAAATTGAAAATCTCAAAAAAATTCTCAAAATATTACTTTTAAAAAAAATAAACATTTCAATTTGATTTCCTAAATTTATTTTTATATAAAAAGTTATGAAGAATTCTATTTTGATTAATGAGATGGAAATTATAAAGATTTTTAATTTATTAGTAGTTGTGGAATTTGTGCTCTAAAATAAACTTAAATTTTTTTTATTATTCAATTTCAAATTTTGTTGAAGAAGAAATAAAAACATCGGATTTATATCATTTAGTACATTATTACAAATTAATCATGATTGGATTTGACATTTCTAAATCCTAAAATTAAATTTTAAAAATTTTGAATTTTAAATTATAACAATTAATCAATTGAAGATGTTAATCCCTTAATCAAAAGTTATAAATAAAATGAAGATAGGTATTAGAAATTATTTTTTTATAAATTCAACAAACTTTGGAGGTTGTTGTGGTATAGTAGAAGAACTTTTTTGAAACACATTTTGAATTAATAAAATTTGGCAATTCAAACAAGCTTTCATTTCCAAAATTCTATTTAAGGTTTGGAGATTTTACTCAAAAGTTTTGGACAAATTTCAGAGGGAGGTTGGGAAATCATTACTTTTAACATTTTTGAACATCTTCTTTGATATTTGTTCTTAACTTTTGATTGGAGGATCAAAACTTCAAATGGATTATTGGAGATGAAAGCTTATTTGAATTACCAATTTTTATTAGTTCAAAATGTTTTCAAAAAAGTTGTGCTACTATGCCAAAACGGACTCCAAAAGCTATTGAATTTAGAAAAAATAATTCAACACTTCTTTGAATTTTGTTTATAATTTTTTATTTAATTATCAAAATCTCAATCAGATTTTCGGAAATAAAAGTTGGTTCAATTCCACAACTTTTTTCAGTTTAAAGTTTTTTGGAAAAAATTCATTTATTATGCGCAAATTACCTCCAAAGTCTGTTGACTTTAATGAACACCAAATTGTAGATGAATACTTAATTTAAAAGAAAAACTACATTGTACAATGAAGATTTCAAAAGATTTCAACAATGTTCAACAAAAATCTGTTGATTTCATCATTGCACTTTCCAAATAAACAAAAAAAATATCACTATTAACAAGAAAATGTAAAAACGAACATTGCAGTACCCAAATCAATAAAAATATGTGTTTTTTTTGTTGATTCAGATGTCATTTTCTAGTAGTGATATCGCATGGGCCATGGGTTGTATTCATTGTCAACCAAAATTTAAAATGCCATATATAGCAAGTGAGAGTTCAAAGAGCTAAATTTATCTTTAAGTCATAGACAACTAGTGTTGAAAATAAGGTCTACTAGACTATTAACAACATATTTATATTTTATGGAAAACATATGTCATTATTTATTTTTGTAGATACATTACACTTATATTAAATAGTATTTATATTGAAGAATTTTTTTTCATTAACCCCTAAAGTCCCAAGGCCATTCTTTTGTCAAAAACCACAAAACTGCCCCTACTATTGCGTTTATCAAAATTTTCAATAAAATATTTTTATTAGAAATCTAAACGTAGGATCTTGTACTAGACTTATAGAAGAATTAGTAAAGTTTTTGTGACATTTGACTACACGAATTGAAAGATATAAGCATTTGAAGTCATTTTTTAATTTATTTTTCAATTATGCTTGTCAATTTCAGTTGTCTTTGACCATTGATTGTGGAAAAAATTTCTACTATGAGTGCCTAAATTTAAAAATCTATCACATTATAGATCATGTTAGAAATGTCTCCAAAAAATTTCAAGTCAAAAAATGACATGGAACACATCCAAAAAAATATTGCAATGCAACAGTGTCCAAAAGTTCACAATACCTCACATAATTTTTTAAGCAAGTTTTCCACCACATAAATCTAAAACTCAAAAATCCACATAGTAGATTGAAAGATATAGTATACTTTTGCAATCTCCAAAAAAGAAATTTGAAAAAAAACAAAAACTCTATTATCTATGGAATTTAGAAGCATTATGTGAATTAATAATTAAATATGGCTTTGGGCATGGCATGGAAAAAGAGTTGAGGTGTGTTCCCAATATGTTCCCAATACGTTCTAATCATTGGGAACTCTAAGTTACCTAGAACTTCCAATGGGGAACTATAACTATCTAAAACTACAAACCTTTCATTATAGAACCCGCTATCCTCCCCTTAGGCTCCCTTTGAGCCCCATGCTGCTACCTTGCCATATTCAAGGCAAATTCCCTTGTTTGCAACTAACCAATAAATTGAAATTTTCACAAAAATGATCATAACTTCTAAACCACAAGTCAAAATTCTATAAAATTTATATGCATGCAAAGCTTGTAAAAAACTACATGCTCACAAAAAGTTTGAAAAAATCATGTTGAATATTAAGATTGAATGAGCTTACCCAAAAACATTGAGTGCACCAAAAACAAAGATTGTGCCTATTGAAAAATCTTTTTCTATTGTTTTAAGCGTTGACTTAGAGTTACCCTTGCCTTACTAGAATTTTGTATATTATCACTTTAAAGTTCATAAATTGAAAAACTGGATGTGCCTTCATGAATCGTTATAAAATTTTTGAAAACATCAATTTTAGATATGTGTTTTAATCTAAAAAAATGTATTTTAGCAAGTTCTAGTTCTATTACTATTTAGAATTTATTAAAAAATTCAAATAATCAATGCAATTGTAAGATTTTAGTGTTAGAATCCACATTAGCTAGTATAGTATGTTTTGCATTTGAATTTTAGACTTTTAAATTTAAAAAATAAAAATAAAAATAATGTTCTTCATGTTGAAACCTTTGTTTATGATAAAATTCATTTACTATATAATATATATATTACAATTGATAAAAATATATTTTGACTTGTTAATTTAAAGCATTTCAAATATATGATTTGTACATGAGAGTTTCAAAAATAAGAGGGCATAGAAGGAAAGCTTATTCACAATTGAATTAATCAATATTCTATATATCAATTTTGTAATAGGATGAATTCAAGGTTTATAGTGAAATTTGACTTCAAGATCATTGTTGAAAGTCTTTGGTTTTATTTTAAGGCAAAAAAAATATATATTGAGAAAATTATAACTCTAAAAATTTTTCAAGGGAAAAAATGAAAATTTCTACAATGATTACTAGTTCATTGTAGTTTGTAAGAAATATACAAGATTGATATTTGAACATAATTTAAAAGGTAAATTTTAGCTTAAACATGTATTTTGACTATTTTGCAAAGGATTTATTCTTTTACAATTTAATCTATCAAGCAAGATGCTAACTTATTAACATTAAAAAGTGCAACTTCCTACATGCAAAACCCCAAGCATTTGTTAAATGTCTTGTTACTTGATGGACACCTTCAAACTCTATTTCATATACTCTCTTGATTCAATTTCTAGTTTAAGGTTTTCTAAGATATTGTAATATGCTAAATAGTGATAGACATACACATTTGCTTAGATGTAATTTGGTAAACTAGTGTACTTGATTGAATTGGAAAGTGTTGACCAACAATTTTTTAATGTTTGTGGACATACTTGTGCATATTAATAGAAAGAACTCCAAGCTAATGTATTTATTAATAGAAAGAACATCAAGTCAATGTATTTAAATATACGGAGATTACAAACAAGTGTGAGAAAAGGGTTGTTGATTGGTTTTTTACTATGGATTTAACTATAATAAAATTCCTATAGTTTTAATTCATTCTCAGGGAGGTATGGGAGCCTATGGTAATTCTTATAGGATAATAAATTTAATTCCACTCAAAGTCATGCACAATTGAAGGAAATGGGAAATTCCCAACTTCACAACCACAATAGATAGACCAATTTATTACATTTATATTGAGATTACAATGTTATGAGAAGGATGAAAGGCTTTACTTAGATGGTAGGATGATATCAAGGCCCATGCATGGGCTGAACTTAAAAGGGAAAAGCCTTTCCCTAGTTATCCACAAACCATGTGGGATAACTAAACACCATGGGCTGCCTTTGACTACAAGCAATACCCATTAGACTCTAAGCCTAACTAAGAGGCTAATACTACTCCTAGGGCTGAATGTACATAATCTACACTAATATGTACATGTTCTTCAACACTCCCACTTTGAGAGTGGTCAAAGGCTCCAAGGCCCATCTTCCCTATCAAGTTGTGGTGTTGTGGCTTCCCAAGGGCCTTGGTCAGCACATCAGCAACCATAGCTTGGGTAGGCACATACTTCAGCTCAATCACCTCAGCCTCCACTCGTTCACGAATGAAATGGTGTTGCACATCAATGTGCTTCGTACGAGAGTGGTGGGTGGGATTTTTGGCCAAAGCAATGGCCCCTTGGTTGTCACACCAAATGGGTGTGCTCCCCTCTTGGACAAGACCAACATCAGCCAAGAGTTGCCTCAACCAAATGGCCTCCTTGGTGCATTGGCTCATGGCCATGTATTCAGCCTCCGTTGTAGAGAGAGCTATGGTGGGCTGCCTCTTGGAATTCCAAGTAATGGCACCCAATCCAAGCATAAACACGTAGCCGGTGGTGGATCTCCTATCCCCCTCATCACCCGTCCAATCCGCATCACAATACCCATGCAAAGTCACATGGGCACCTCCAAGTTGCAACTCCATGCCAAGTGTGCCTTGAAGGTACCTCATCACCCTCTTCACCGCTGCCCAATGCATTGGGCCATACTTGGACATGTGTTGACTCACAACACTCACCGGAAAGGCCAAATCAGGCCTTGTGGCTACCATGGCATACATCAAGCACCCAACCGCTGCCTTGTAAGGCACACCTTGCATTTCAGCCCTCACCTCTCCAAATTCAGCATCCGTGAGCTTGGGCAACTTCACATGAGTGTCAAGGGGTGTACCTATGGCTTTGCACTCCTCCATGTTGAAGCGCTTGAAGATTTCTTCAAGGTACTTGCGTTGGCTCATGGTGATGGTGCGGGCAGCCCTATCCCTCTTGAACTCCACTCCAAGGCAATAGCTTAGCTCTCCAAGATCCGTCATCTCATACTCCTCTTTGAGCATAGCCTTCACCTCAAGCATCTTGGTCATGCTACTTGCAAGGAGGATCAGATCATCCGCATATAAGATCACAATCACCAAAAACTCACCACTTTGCATGGTGTACAAAGAGTGATCAGCATGGCTTCTTAGGAAGCCCTTCCTCACAAACATGGCATCAATATCTTGGTACCATGCCCTCCCCGATTGCTTCAACCCGGGAAGGGCTTTCCTCAACTTGCACTTGAGGTGCTCCTTGCCTTCTTGCACAAAACCTTGGGGCTGATCCATGTAGATGACCTCCTTGAGCTTGGGGTTGAGAAAAGCCGTCTTCACATCCATTTGGTGCATCTCCAAGTCCATGGCTGCCCCAAGACTCACAACACACCGGATGGTGCTAAACTTGGCAACGGGAGCAAAAGTCTCATTAAAATCCACACCCTCCACTTGGGAGAACCCCCTAGCAACCAGCCTTGCCTTGTACCTCACAACATGACCCAAAGCATCCCTTTTGGTGGAGAAAACCCACTTACAACCCACACTTGATCTCTTGGAAGGAAGGGGTGCAAGCTCCCATGTCCCTTTGGTAATGAGGGCCTTGTACTCCTCTTCCATGGCCAACTCCCACTTGGTTGCATCCTCACAACGCAACACCTCTCCAAGTGTGGAGGGATCTCCAAGGAAAGCCACATTGGCTTGTTCTTCATTTTGTGGGGGAAGAATGTGATTCAGCCACCAATCTCCAAGTGGCTTGCGGGTCCTTGTTGGATAACGTGGCTCCTCCAAGGGCTGGTCTTGCTCCTCCAAAGGCTGATCTTGCTCTTCCAAGGGCTGATCACGCTCTTGCCCCCTTGGTAAAGATCTTGGAGAAGGGGCTGATGGCCTCTTCCCTTGGGGTGTGGCCGCCTTCTTCTTGGGCTCCACCAACTCTTCATCTTCTTCATCTTCCATGTGCACTCTTGGAGTTGTGCCCACCTTTTGGGCTGGTCCTCCACTACTCCCATTTGGGCTCATCTCCAAGAGCTTAGGATCAACACCTCCATCCTCCAAGAAGGTCACATCTCGACTCTTGATGATGGCCTTGCTCTCCACACACATCAACCTATAAGCCTTGGTTCCTTCACAATAACCAAGGAAAAGACACTTGATGCCCTTGGCATCCAACTTGGTCCTCTTGGCACTTGGAACCAATGCGTAGGCAATGCAACCGAAGATGCGCATGTGAGACACATGAGGTCTGATCCCACTCCAAGCTTCTTGGGGTGTCTTGCTTGTCAAGGCTTGCGTAGGGCACCGATTCCTTGTATAAACCGCATTGGACACGGCCTCCCCCCAAAGCTCATACTTCAGCCCTTGGCCATGAATCATGGCCCTTGCCATCTCCACAATGGTGCGATTGGCATGCTCCGCTACGCCGTTTTGTTGAGGAGTGTAAGGGGCTGAAGTGTGGTGCTCAATGCCATGAGCCTTCAAGTACCCCTCAAAGGCCTTGGACACATACTCCCCTCCATTATCCGATCGCAGCACCTTCACCTTGCACTCGGATTGGGCCTCCACAAGGGCCTTCCAAGTCTCAAAACGCCCAAACACCTCACTCTTGCACTTCAGCATGTACACCCAAACCTTACGAGAGAAATCATCAATGAAGGTCACAAAATACCTTGCTCCTCCAATGGATGTGGTCTTCATTGGCCCGCACACATCGGAATGCACAAGCTCCAATAGCTTGCTCGCCCTTGTTGCCCCATCCTTGGGGAAGGGCTGCCTTGCTTGCTTGCCTTCAATGCACCCCTTGCACACCATAGAACTCCAATCATGCTTGCAAGAAGAGAGGTTCAGCCCCTTCACAATGTGTTGGAGGCTCTTCATGCTCTTCACATTCAAGTGCCCAAGCCTCCTATGCCAAAGCTCCACAAGGTCTTCATGGGCTGATCCTTGGGCCACACACGCCAAGGAAGTGCCATTCACCTATTGAGATTACAATATGAGAAGGATGAAAGGCTTTACTTAGATGGTAGGATGATGTCAAGGCCCATGCATGGGCTGAACATAAAAGGGAAAAGCCTTTCCCTAGTTATCCACAAACCATGTGGGATAACTAAACACCATGGGCTGCCTTTGACTACAAGCAATACCCATTAGACTCTAAGCCTAACTAAGAGGCTAATACTACTCCTAGGGCTGAATGTACATAATCTACACTAATATGTACATGTCCTTCAACACTCCCACTTTGAGAGTGGTCAAAGGCTCCAAGGCAATAGCTTAGCTCTCCAAGATCCGTCATCTCATACTCCTCCTTGAGCATAGCCTTCACCTCAAGCATCTTGGTCATGCTACTTGCAAGGAGGATGAGATCATCCACATATAAGATCACAATCACCAAAAACTCACCACTTTGCATGGTGTACAAAGAGTGATCAGCATGGCTTCTTAGGAAGCCCTTCCTCACAAACATGGCATCAATATCTTGGTACCAGGCCCTCCCCGATTGCTTCAACCCGGGAAGGGCTTTCCTCAACTTGCACTTGAGGTGCTCCTTGCCTTCTTGCACAAAACCTTGGGGCTGATCCATGTAGATGACCTCCTTGAGCTTGGGGTTGAGAAAAGCCGTCTTCACATCCATTTGGTGCATCTCCAAGTCCATGGCTGCCCCAAGACTCACAACACACCGGATGGTGCTAAACTTGGCAACGGGAGCAAAAGTCTCATTAAAATCCACACCCTCCACTTGGGAGAATCCCCTAGCAACCAGCCTTGCCTTGTACCTCACAACATGACCCAAAGCATCCCTTTTGGTGGAGAAAACCCACTTACAACCCACACTTGATCTCTTGGAAGGAAGGGGTGCAAGCTCCCATGTCCCCTTGGTAATGAGGGCCTTGTACTCCTCTTGCATGGCCAACTCCCACTTGCTTGCATCCTCACAACGCAACACCTCTCCAAGTGTGGAGGGATCTCCAAGGAAAGCCACATTGGCTTGTTCTTCATTTTGTGGGGGAAGAATGTGATTCAGCCACCAATCTCCAAGTGGCTTGCGGGTCCTTGTTGGATAACGTGGCTCCTCTTGCTCCTCCAAGGGCTGGTCTTGCTCCTCCAAAGGCTGATCTTGCTCTTCCAAGGGCTCATCACGCTCTTGCCCCCTTGGTAAAGATCTTGGAGAAGGGGCTGATGGCCTCTTCCCTTGGGGTGTGGCCGCCTTCTTCTTGGGCTCCGCCAACTCTTCATCTTCTTCATCTTCATCTCCTTCATCTTCCATGTGCACTCTTGGAGTTGTGCCCATCTTTTGGGCTGGTCCTCCACTACTCCCACTTGGGCTCACCTCCAAGAGCTTAGGATCAGCACCTCCATCCTCCAAGAAGGTCACATCTCGACTCTTGATGATGGCCTTGCTCTCCACACACATCAGCCTATAAGCCTTGGTTCCCTCACAATAACCAAGGAAAAGACACTTGATGCCCTTGGCATCCAACTTGGTCCTCTTGGCACTTGGAACCAATGCGTAGGCAATGCACCCGAAGATGCGCATGTGAGACACATGAGGTCTGATCCCACTCCAAGCTTCTTGGGGTGTCTTGCTTGTCAAGGCTTGCGTAGGGCACCGATTCCTTGTATAAACCGCATTGGACACCGCCTCCCCCCAAAGCTCATACTTCAGCCCTTGGCCATGAATCATGGCCCTTGCCATCTCCACAATGGTGCGATTGGCACGCTCCGCTACGCCGTTTTGTTGAGGAGTGTAAGGGGCTGAAGTGTGGTGCTCAATGCCATGAGCCTTCAAGTACCCCTCAAAGGCTTTGGACACATACTCCCCTCCATTATCCGATCGCAGCACCTTCACCTTGCACTCGGATTGGGCCTCCACAAGGGCCTTCCAAGTCTTAAAACGCCCAAACACCTCACTCTTGCACTTCAGCATGTACACCCAAACCTTACGAGAGAAATCATCAATGAAGGTCACAAAATACCTTGCTCCTCCAATGGATGTGGTCTTCATTGGCCCGCACACATCGGAATGCACAAGCTCCAATAGCTTGCTCGCCCTTGTGGCCCCATCCTGGGGGAAGGGTTGCCTTGCTTGCTTGCCTTCAATGCACCCCTTGCACACCATAGAACTCCAATCATGCTTGCAAGAAGAGAGGTTCAGCCCCTTCACAATGTGTTGGAGGCTCTTCATGCTCTTCACATTCAAGTGCCCAAGCCTCCTATGCCAAAGCTCCACAAGGTCTTCATGGGCTGATCCTTGGGCCACACACGCCAAGGAAGTGCCATTCACCTTGGTGAAATGGAGGAGGTACAAGTTGCCCTCACGAGGGGCTGATGCAATCAAGACTCCACTTGGTGAACGCACAACACACCCCACCATGTTGAAATGCACTTTCAAACCTCCCAAAGACAATTTGCTTACCGAAAGCAAGTTGGCATGCAACTTGGGGACATGAAGGACCTCATGGATTTGGATCCTCTTGGGCTGACCCTTCACCATCACCTCCACAAGGATCTCCCCCTTGCCAAGGGCCTCCACCATGCCATTGTCTCCCAAATAAATCTTCTTCCCCGAAATGGGTTGATACGTGTGAAAGGCATCACGATGGCTGGTCATATGTTGGGTGGCTCCCGAGTCCAGAATCCAAGTCAACATGTTGGCCTTCTCCCCTCCTCCATTGGCTGCAAAGGCGAAATCCTCCTCTTCCTCCTCTTTGGAAGCTTGGTGTGCACTCTCCTTGCCTTTGTCTTGGCTGATCTTGCAATGCCTAGCAATGTGGCCTGGTTTGCCACACTTGAAGCATGTCCTTGTCTCCTTGAAAGCCTTGGTGTTGCCTCCCTTGCCATGTCTTGAGACTAGGGCTGATCCCTCCCCTTGGGGCTCATTCTCCTTGCGCTTGGTGTCATGCATCAAGCGAGCCGTCACAAACTCCAAGGTCAGCTCCTTGGTGGGCCTTGTCTCCAATGCGGTGATGAGGAACTCATAAGACGATGGCAAGCTTGCCAACAAGGTCATCACCACATCTCCCTCCGTCACGGGCGCATCCAAACAAGCCAACTCATCCGCAAGAGCCTTGACCTTGTTCACGTGATCCAACAAATCGTCCTCCTCTTCCATCTTGCTAGTGAAGAACTTTCGGCGAAGAAATAGGAGGTTGGAGAGGCTCTTGGTCTCATGGATGTTGCAAAGGGTGGTCCACGCTTGGGCTGGTCCCTTGCAATGGCGGATGTGTGCAATTTGCTGGTCCGCAAGGTTGATGGCAATGAGAGCAAAGGCCTTCTTCTCCTTCCTCTCAAACCCCTTCTTGGTCTTTGGATCCGCATCTTCACTTGGAGGCTCCTCACTCCCATCCACCACGTCCCACAAGTCCTTCTCCGCAAGGATCATCTCCATCTTGAACTTCCACATGCCAAAGTTCTCCCCATTGAACTTGTCAATGATGCGCACGCCCTCTCCTCCACTTGATGACATGATGAAGCACCTCCCACTTGTTGGCAGCACCCAAAGTGTCTCCAAGTCAATTCAGCCTCCAAACACTCCCTTGGAAGCCAATTGGGCTGAAACGACAACAATTTTTGAGAGAAGAAACACTAAGTCAATATATTCTAATGAAGGGGGATTACAAAACAAGTGTGAGAAAGGGTAGTGAGCCGTTGCTAAGAGCTCTCCTCTTATACTACTACTTGGTGGCGTCTCAAGTGTCTTGCAAGTCCTTTTGAATGCCACTTGTAAGCCACCTCTTGCCACCTCATGGACCACATGGCGGTCCGTCCTCATGCGGCCTTCCACGTGTCTAGACACGTGTCGGTCCATCTATCCTATGCCCTCCACGTGTCTTTGCCTACCACATGCAAGACACGTGGCGGTTCGCCAACATGCTTCCTTCCACGTGTCCTTGCCTATCCTATGCATGACATGTGGCGATCCTATATTGTTCTTGCTTTGGCTACAGACAACACCTATCCAACGTTAGCCCATACTACGAGCTTTCACAAACAATCCAAAGCATCCTACTCAATATCTTCAAGACTCCCACTTTGTTTGTTGCCAAACAATGTTAAACCCATGGCCTTGCGAAGAACTTCATGTTGCGGCTTACCAAGTGCCTTGGTAAGCACATCCGCCACCATGCGCTCCGTAGAAATGTACTTCATCTCAATCACATCTTCTTCAACCTTCTCACGAATGAAATGGTGTTGAATGTCGATGTGTTTGCTCCGTGAATGATGGATTGGATTCTTCACCAAGGCTATGGCACCTTGATTGTCACACATGATGCATGTGCTCTTCTCTTGCTCCAATCCCACATCACTCATGAGTTGCCTTAGCCATATGGCCTCCCTTGTGCATTGGCTAATAGCCATGTACTCGGCCTCGGTGGTAGACAATGCAATGGTGGGTTGCTTCTTCGATTTCCACGAAATGGCACCGCCTCCAAGTATAAACACATAGCCCGTTGTGGATCTCCGGTCCGTTGCATCTCCGGCCCAATCGGCATCACAAAAACCCACCAATGCAAGGCTCTTGCCTCCAAGTACCAACTTGGCATCCAAAGAACCTTGCAGGTATCGCATGACCCTCTTGACCGCTGCCCAATGCTTTGGCCCACTCTTGGCCATGTGTTGACTCACCACACTCATAGCAAATGCTAGGTCAGGCCTTGTAGCTACCATGGCATACATCAAGCTCCCTACCGCAGCTTTGTACGGCACATCTTGCATTTCCGCCCTCACTCCTTCATACTCTTCCTCCGTGAGCTTAGGCATCTTCTCCTTCATATCAAGAGGTGTTCCAACGGATTTGCAACCCTCCATGTTGAAGTGCTTCAATACGCCCTCAATATACTTGCTTTGGCTCATGGTGATGGTGCGGGCAGCCCGTTGCCTTGTAAACTCCACTCCAAGGCAATAGTGTAGCTCACCAAGGTCGCTCATATCGTATTGGCTCTTCAACATAGCCTTCACTTCCACCATCTTACTCATGGTGTTGGTCATGATGATCAAATCATCCACATATACAATGACAATCACCAAATATGCACTTGTTTGTTTGATGTAAAGAGAGTGGTCCGCATGACTCCTCTTATAGCCCTCTCTTGCAAACAATGCATCCACATCCATGTACCATGCTCTTCCGGATTGTCTCAACCCATAGATGGCCTTCTTGAGCTTGCACTTGAGGTGTTGGTGGCCCTCTTGCACAAAGCCCTTGGGTTGATCCATGTAGATCACCTCTTCAAGCCAAGGATTAAGAAACACCGTGATCACATCCATTTGGTGCATTTCCAAGTCCATGGCTGCCCCGATTCCCACCATGCATCGAATGGTGCAAAACTTGGCCACGGGAGCAAAAGTCTCATTGAAGTCCACCCCTTCAACTTGAGAATACCCCTTGGCTACCAATCTCGCTTTGTAGCGCACAATGTTGCCCAATGCATCTCTCTTGGTGCAAAACACCCACTTGCATCCAACACTTGTACGATCACGAGGAAGGGGAGAAAGTTCCCATGTACCTTTGGCCATAAGTGAGGCATACTCTTCTTTCATGGCTTGCTCCCACTTGCTTGCATCCGCACTCTTCATGGCTTCTCCCACATTGCATGGATCTCTTGCATACGCCACATTCACGTGCTCCACATGCTCTTGAGGTAAGATGTGGTTCTTCCACCATTCTCCAAGCGGCCTCCTTTCTCTTGTAGGATATCTAGACACCTTGGAAGTATCTTCTTCTTCATCTTCACTTGGTGCCGCACTCGTTGATGGACATGTCTTCTCTGTGGGCGTTGGTGGTGAATCATCATGCTCTTCATCTTCCTTGGGCAAAGCTTCCATGCTTGGAGATTTGTCCACCTCAATATTAGGTTCCTCCATGCTCCCACTTGGACACATCTCCAAATCATGGCTTGCCCCTTGCTTCTCTTCCACAAATGTGACATCTCGACTTTTGATGATCTTCTTTGTCTCTATACACATGAGCCTATAAGCTTTGGAGCCCTCACAATAGCCCACCAACAAACACTTAATGCCCTTGGCATCAAGCTTGGAACGCTTGGGACTCAAATCTAAAGCATATGCAACGCATCCAAAAATGCGCATGTGCCCAATATTGGGCCTCTTCCCACTCCAAGCTTGTTGTGGCGTCATAGATGCAATTGCATTGGTGGGGCACCTATTGCGTGTGTAGGCCGCATCGGATATACCCTCCTCCCAAAGATCATATGTGAGGCCTTGGGCATGCAACATGGCCAGAGCCATCTCCATAAGTGTGCGATTGGCACGCTCCGCCACACCATTTTGTTGTGGAGTATAAGGCGCTGAAGTTTGGTGTTGAATGCCATGTTCTCTCATAAAAGCCTCAAAGGCCCTGGACATGTACTCCCCTCCATTGTCCGACCGCAACACCTTCACCTTGTGCCCCGATTCATTCTCCACAAGTGCCTTCCATGCCTTAAACCTCTCCAATACATCACTCTTGCACTTGAGCATAAACACCCATATCTTCCTTGAAAAATCATCAATGAAGGTCAAAAAATACCTTGCACCACCCATGGAAGTGGTCTTCATGGGGCCACACACATCGGAGTGCACAATCTCCAACACCTTGGTTGCCCTTGTGCCTCCATCCCTTGGGAACGGTTGCCTTGCTTGCTTGCCTTCAATGCAAGCCTCGCACTTCAAATCGCAAGAGCCCTTCTCCACTTGCATGCCTCCCACCATGCTTTGAAGGGTCTTGACGCTCTTCTCATTGAGGTGGCCCAATCTCTTGTGCCATAGCTCCAAAGAGTGTTGGTGGAGTGCTCCTTGGGCCAAACATGCCATGCTTGTGCCATTCACACTTTTGAACCTCAATTGATACAAGTTGCCCTCTTTAGGTGCGGTCACAATCATCTCTCCATTGGGTGCACCCAAATCGCAACCCTTGTTGTTGAATTGCACCTTCAGCTCTTGTGACACCAACTTGCTCACCGAGAGCAAGTTGGCATGTAATTTGGGCACATGCAACGCATCTTGGATGCGAATGGTCTTCCTTTGGCCCTTCACCTCCACCTCCACCACGATGCACCCCATGCCAATTGCATCCACCACGCCATTGTCACCCAAATACACCTTGTGGTTGCTAATAGGCTTATAAGTGAGAAAAGCTTGTCTATGTGGAGTCATATGTTGCGTTGCACCCGAGTCAATGATCCATGTGAACATGTCGGTGTTGTCATACCCATCATTGGCTGCAAACGCAAAGTCCTCCTCCACTTCCTTGGCACTTGCCTTGTTTGCGCTCTCCCTCTTGGGCAACCTACAAAACCGTGCAAGGTGGCCGGGCTTACCACAATTGTAGCACATGCGTGTCTCTTTGCGTGGTTGTGAGCTTCCTCCTTGTCCAATTCGTGAATAGAGTGCGGCCCCTCCTTCTTGGGGCTCATTCTCCTTCCTCTTGGACACTTCATGCATCAATCTTGCGGTGATGAAGTTGAGGGTGAGCTCCTCCATGGGTCTTGTCTCCAATGCGGTGATAAGATACTCATATGAAGATGGCAAGCTATCAAGCAAAGTCATGACAATATCTCCATCCGTCACAGGCACCTCCAAACAAGCGAGTTGGTCTGCAAGCGCTTTGACCTTGTTGATGTGGTCGAGCATGTCTTCATTCTCTTGCATCTTGCACGTGAAGAACTTGCGTCGAATGAAAAGCATGTTGGACAAGCTCTTGGTCTCATGGATGTTGCAAAGCACCTTCCATGCTTCTGCGGGTCCTTTGCATGCGCGAACATGTGCAAGTTGCCTATCCACAAGATTGCAAGCAATCATGGAAAAGGCCTTCTTGACCCTCCTCTCATAGGCCTTCTTAACTTTGGCGTCCGCATCGGTTGCGGGTGCTTCTTCGGTGCCCTCCACAATCTCCCACAAGTCCTTCTCGGCCAAGATCATCTCCATCTTGAATTTCCATAGGCCAAAGTTCTCTCCATTGAACTTGTCAATGACCCTCACGCTATCTCCATCACTAGTGGCCATGGTGAATACCTCCCACTCTACTACAACCCCAAGTGATCCAAATCACTTCAATGTAACCTCAAAATGCACAACTCACTCCCTCGTGGTTGTAACAAGTCCAATAGGGTCCCAAATACCCTCAATCTTTTTAATAAGACCCTCAATGGTCCTATCCTCTCAATTCAGACCTCAAGTGGCCCAAATCTCTCCAATGCATACTCTCGTGCTCCAAATCACTCAATTCAGACCTCAAATGGCTCAAATCTCTCCAATGCACACTCTCGTGCTCCAAATCACTCAATTCAGACCTCAAATGGCTCAAATCTCTCCAATGCACACTCTAGTGCTCCAAATCACTCAATTCAGACCTCAAATGGTCTAAATCTCTCCAATGCACACTCTAGCGCTCCAAATCACTCAATTCAGACCCCAAGTGGTCTAAATCTCTCCAATGCACACTCTAGTGCTCCAAATCACTCAATTCAAACCCCAAGTGGTTCAAATCTCTCCAATGCACTTCCAAATGATCTAATACACTCAAATCAGACCTCAAATGATGCAAATCTCTCTTATGAGCACTCAAATGCTTCAAATCACCTCAATGAAGTATTAAATGCACAAATTAGCCCCTTTGGAGGAAGAGCTAAACTCTAGCTCCCAACAAAGGCTATGAAGCACCAAATCACACCTCAATGAGCACAAATGAACCCCAAACAACAAAATACCTCACCCAAAGGTCCAAATCTTCAATGAAAATGCTCCAAATGACTCCAAACTCCACTTGCTCCAAACTCCAATAATGCTCCTCCAACACACCTTGCAATGAGATCCAATCTCTAATAGCAACTCACATGAGTGGGCCCATAACCTTTTGAGAAAAGAAACACTAAGTCAATATATTCTAATGAAGGGGGATTACAAAACAAGTGTGAGAAAGGGTAGTGAGCCGTTGCTAAGAGCTCTCCTCTTATACTACTACTTGGTGGCGTCTCAAGTGTCTTGCAAGTCCTTTCGAATGCCACTTGTAAGCCACCTCTTGCCACCTCATGGACCACATGGCGGTCCGTCCTCATGCGGCCTTCCACGTGTCTAGACACGTGTCGGTCCATCTATCCTATGCCCTCCACGTGTCTTTGCCTACCACATGCAAGACACGTGGCGGTTCGCCAACAACAATCACCCCTTCCAAGGACACCTCCCACTTGTTGGCAGCACCCAAAGTGTCTCCAAGTCAATTCAGCCTCCAAACACTCCCTTGGAAGCCAATTGGGCTGAAATGCCAACAATCAGCCCTTCCAAGATCCTCACAACCTTAGGAAGGACAAAACACTCCTCAGAAGTGCCTCACCTCCTCTCAACACGAATTCAGACCCTAATGGAGCTCAAATCCACCACATGGACATGATGGGCTAGTGCTACTTCAATTCAGCAAGCCAACTCACAATGCTCCTCACAAATAGGGTACTCCACACTCCAAGGCACTCAAGCCTTCCAATCAGCCCTCAATGGATCACCAATCCACCCAAACACCCTAATTGGCCCTCAATGGCTCACATGGCCACAAATCAGCCCTCTTGGGTTCACAAAGTCCATGAATTGCCTCACACACTCACAAGGGCACTAATCAGCCCTCCATGCATGGCAAAAACCTCAAGCAACTCAAATATGCTTCCAAGGCTCACAAAGACTCTCAATAGATGGCAATTGGCACCATTACTATCCACAATGCACCTAAGTGCAAAATCAGCCACAATGGGCTCCCAGTGTACTTTTCTAAGCACAAACTCAAACTAGGAGCATGCAACCAGCCCACTCTAGGTCTGATTACTACCATAAGCAATGTCCCACCCAAAATGTACTCCAAACCTCACAAACCAGCCAACAAAAGCTCAAAAAAAAATTTCCTCTTTTTTAAAAAAAAATGCACTCCAAAGTTTTTGTTTTTGAAAAATGACTCACACCATATGGTTTGTATGTGACAAGTGACAAAGGGCTGATTACTCCTCCAAGCTCCAAGACCTCCTCCAAATGCTTTGAATTCCTCCCTCAAACGCAACTCCAAGTGCGTGGGCCCATAACCTATTGAGATTACAATATTATGAGAAGGATGAAAGGCTTTACTTAGATGGTAGGATGATATCAAGGCCCATGCATGGGCTGAACATAAAAGGGAAAAGCCTTTCCCTAGTTATCCACAAACCATGTGGGATAACTAAACACCATGGGCTGCCTTTGACTACAAGCAATACCCATTAGACTCTAAGCCTAACTAAGAGGCTAATACTACTCCTAGGGCTGAATGTACATAATCTATACTAATATGTACATGTTCTTCAACACCTTCTTGGTCTTTGAATCAGCATTTTCACTTGGAGGTTCTTCATTCTCATCCACCACCTCCCACAAGTCCTTCTCCGCAAGGATCATCTCCATCTTGAACTTCCACATGCCAAAGTTCTCCCCATCGAACTTATCCATCATGTGCACGCCTTCTCCTCCACTTGATGTCAAGGTTAAGCACCTCCCACTTGTTGGCAGCACCCAAAGTCTCTTGTAGGATTGACAAACTCAATTCAACCTCCAAACAATCCCTTGGAAACCAATTGGGCTAAAATAGCACCAATCAACCCTTCCAAGGACTTTTCAAGATCCTTCCAACCCTAAGAACAACCAAACACTCATCACAAGTGCATCATCTCCTCTTAATACCAATTCAGATCCTAATGAAGCGTATAGCCACCACATAGTGCTACCTTAAACTAGCAAGCAAACTCACAATTCTCCTCACAAATAGGGTACTCCACACTATAAGGAGCTCAAGACTTCCAATCAGCCCTAGCTGGAAGCTACTACTCATAGTGAGCACCTTAAGGACAATAGTGGCCTCCAATAGCCCTAGTTGGATTACCAAGCCACCAAAGAATCCAAATTAGCTCTCAATGGCACCACAAGGCTTACAAGTGCACAAATCAGCCCTCTTGGATTCACAAGGTCCACTAATTCGCTTCACTCATTCACAACGGCACAAATCAATCATATTGGATTTACAAAGTCCAGTAATTCACCTCACTCACTAACAAGGGCACTAATCAGCCGTCAATGGATGGCAAATGCTTCCAAAGCTCACAAAGGACTCTCACTAGATTGCAATTGGCACAATCACAATTAACAAAGTCCCCAAGTGCACAATTAGCCTCAATGGGCTCCCAATGTAATTTGTCAACACAAAATCAAAATAGAAGCATGCCACCAGTCCTAACTACGTCTAATTACTACTATGAATTCAAATACTTACAAACTAGCCAACAAAAGACAAAGAAAAGACCTTCTTAAAATAATGTGCTCCAAAGTTTGTTCTTTTGAAAATAACTCACACCATATGGTTTATAGGTGAAAAGAAACAAAAGGCTGGTTGCTCCTCGAAGCTCAAAGATCTCCTCCAAATGATTTGAATTTCTCCCTTAAATACAACTCCAAGTACATGGGTCCATAACCTATTGAGATTACAAAGTAATATATAAAAGAAAAACTTTACTTACATGGTAGGAAGGTATAAAGACTCATGATTGGGCTAAACATATGGTAGAAGCCTTTTACTAGTTATCCACAAACCTTGTGGGATAACTAACCACAATCGGTTGCCTTTAACTACAAGTAATACCCAATGGACTTTAAGACTAATCCAATGTCTAATGCTACTCCTAGGACTAAATGTACATGGTTAACACTTATATGTATATGTTTTTCAACAAAAAAGGGGTGTTAGGTTCAAGCTAGGGATTGCCCTCTTATAGTACTCTACCAACTAGTACTATAACAAACCATATGGGTTAAATCTCCTATAGAGGGTTGCCCCTCTTTATAGTCCTATTGGTTTGACTACAAACAACTCTTATTAAGGTCATCCAATACTAGGACCACTTACAAGTAATACTAATATATTACTCATATTCTACATTAGCCATAGAATTTTAGAAGAATTTTATGAAGTTGGACTAACATGAAGATGTTTGATCTCTTATTAGCCGTTTTCAATATCCTACCCCTCCTACAACCTTAGTTTTCATGAGATTTTGTTGGCTTTGGACTTCAAGGTAGTTGATTTTCCTTGATGTTGAAGATTTGTTGTAGGACATGCTTTGTAAAATATACTCGTAGAAGATGTAGTGTAGGATAGTGAACATCATCAAGTTTGGAGAGCCATCTACAACTTCATGTTCTTGTTTATTCTAACTTGTATTTTAACGTCGTTTGTATATTTTGTGGTGTATAAAACCATTAACACTACAATTAAATTTTTTGGTTTAAAGTAAATAAGATTCAATTTCTTTATTAATAAATAGATATGTGACTAAATTTAGGTTGAGTGACTTGTTTTGACTTTTGTGATTTATTTTCAAATTATACTAAACTTGTTTTGAATTTCTATGGATTGCTTTTGAGTTTTACATGTGAGTTGTGCTGTATTTATGTGTAACTCCAAAGAAGTTATGTTACAATTGCAATGCTTTTGAAAGTGTTCAACATTTGTTGCAATCTATGTTGCTTTCTAGTTGCAAACAATATGACATTTTTTCAAGTGTAAGTTGTAGCATAAGCTACCATACAAAGTTGAAAACTATATATTTAAGCAATTAGCAATTTCTTCAATTCTTTGCATAGAATGAAGACTACTTTGTACTTTGCACCAAAATATCATTTTTTGACAAATTCTTCCATCATTAGCATTTGTGGGCAATATATTTGATGAAAATGAGTAGTAGATATTTTTTCATATGTGATGTAATAAATTTTGGTACTTGTTGCAAGTTACACTCTACCACAAGAAAAAAATATTACAAAATTCCACCATTTTTCCTAAAGATTTATCTAGTGTTTTTTTATAACTACAACTTCATTTTGTAGAAATAGCTTCTTATCACATATGATTATAGCTTCCCATTTATTAATAAAAGTGTTTCATAATCATTGGTTACAATAGGACTAGTCACACTTTCTTCAAAAATAAAATTTCATTGAAAAATGAGAAGCTCAAGAAGGAAACTCAAAGCCAACTAGGAGCTTCAAACCATGAAAAAGGTGTAATACCCATTTTTTGTTGTTTGGAGAAGGAATGTGGAGAATTAGAAAACTGCATTTTATAGGGAATGTAGAATGAAGTGATGTTCCATAATGGCAAAGTGTGAAACACATGATGAAGGCAAAAATGAGGCAAGTAGGAGTTCATAGGAATATTTTTGAATGAAGAAATTTTCTTCATGCTCAATATAGACCTTTAGTGAAGAATAACAAGCGTGGAGAAAACTTTGTAGAAACAATATATTCTACTCTGAAAGCTCAATGGGAAGCCAATGACGAGTTGCTTAGCACACATTCTATGAAGAATGCATGAACATTGAAGAAGGTGTGACTACCTCTAATGCTTGTCCCCGCTGGCAGGGGATTGCAGAAAATAATCCGCCTCGATATGGACGGCGCATTTCCCGGCGGTGCGGTGGATTACGTAGATTGAGGAAAGAGCCACGAGTCGAAGTCTGCCTTGAAGGGGAACTGCGTGATCCTGGGCCAGGCTTGCTGTGTTTTAGGGTTTCGTGCTCCTTTCGCACCTCCGTCTTTCTCCCGGCCTGCTTCTTCTAGGGTTTCGCGCTCGCTTGCTGACTCTCCGGACATGTCCTGGTAGGCGGGGCTCGCGAGTCTCTCCAACCATGGACGCTATCGTCGCAGGCGACCAGACGCTCTGGCTCGACGCCTCGCCCTTCCTCTCCTCTGTTTGCCATGGTACCGTCTTTGTCCCCCGTTCTCTCCTTGCCGCGTCCTTTTGCTCACTCTGGCGCCTGTTCCCGTCTTTTGGCTTAATTGTTGGCTGCCTTAGCCATTGCTTCATAACTTTTTCGCTTTTCCAAAATTCCTCACTCCTCTTCTGATTTTCGTCCACCACGGCGATGCTCGCCTTTGCCTAGCTTGTGCGGATTACTCGGCCTTTGGTAAGCTGTAATCGTTCGTGGTGTTCTTTCTCATTTCGTTAGTCCGGATTGTCGTGGTTCGAGTCTTGATTTGGCAGTTTCAATCAAGTTCAGGTCAATAATCGTAGTCTGGAAATCAGTTCACTCGACTCCAGGATTCCCAATTTTCACATTTGGATTGCATTTCTGGACCCCTCTTCTTCTTCTTCTTCTTCTTCAGTATGTTGAACGAGCTCAGTGTAGAGAACGTCATACCTTTTCTAATGCTGGATGGTTCTTACACGAGTTTTTGACTGTGTAGAAAGTGAGTTTATACAGTCCTGAAATGCTTTGGCAGTTTCACATCTTGGTATAAACTAACCAGCCATATCGAACTTGCTCTGCAGAATTGGGGGTTGGAGAGCTCGTCCATGGGGAAAATTTCAGCCTGTTCGAGGCCATGTCAGCTCTGGAGGTATCTTTCTCTTATCGAATATTATCTGTTTGGTATCGTGGTAGTCGCGCTTTCTGAGTCTTCTGTTCTCTTGCATGCTGCCAGTCTATGGGTAGTCGTGATTAGTGATTTCTTTTTTCACTGATAGAACTTCGTTGGTGGGACAAGATTATGGATCCAAAGATGGACGCTGGCATGTCCACTACAGGATTCAAAACTTTTGAAGAAGCCATAGAGAGCGGGGCAGCTCCAATTCAGCTGACCATTCAGCAGCTGCTGGATGTCTTTGACCACATGCTCGCATGTGAGGTATGGTTTACGCATGAAATGCATATTTTATCATGTTGATTGTAGTGACGTAAAATGGAAGAGGATATTGTACACTGTTACATGGTGTTACAATCTGGATTTAATACTAGGTTTCTATTGGATTTGTGTCTCTTGAATTTTAAATTAACTCCTCATTCCTGCGTGCACGCCAGTTCCCATGGTAGCCAACTCCGAGAAGGTTGGATGTGGGATTGTTCCTCTGATTTAGGAATCCTTTAGTTTCAGTAGATTCTCAAGTGCGTCGTTTATGGTATCGAAGATGGCGAGGATAGTGCTGAGAGTTAATCCGATTGTATATTCTGTAAACTTTCCATATAAGTTTTACGGAGGGTGAGCCGTGGTTTTATTGAGAAAATCGATGATGATATTGCAGGCTACCTGGCAAAATGGTCATGCCCTGGCGCAGACTGTGTTCTCTTGCCTTTACCTCCTGAATGTGGAGCGCACAGCTCCGAATGCCTTGCTTCACGCTTTTTGCAGAAGCACGCGGGCTACTTGTAGCATGATACGAACGGCTATTGCACTGGCGGATATCCATGAGGTACATAGTGCTGTTCTTGCAAGATTGAGATGGTCATCGCCGTAGGAGTTCTCTTCGCCTACGTTGTAATGGGTCTTTCCTTGGGTGGAGATTGCGGACACTTTTTGAAGAGGAAGGTCGCACGATCTTAGGCATACTCGGTGTTTTCTTCTGCAATCAACAGGAAGAGGATTTTGTCACAATGGCTTATGGTTTACCTATTGAGGGAGAGGGCGATTCCAAGTGTGTCGCACTCCTGAATACAGTGGAAGAAGTTGTGGCCAGGCAGCTCCGCGGGTGTAAAGGCGTCTCAACAACGAAAAAGAAAGGTTTTGAAGGTAAAAATACTTGACACTGGAAATCTTGTAACTCTAACATCAAATGGCTTTCAAGTTTGCTTTTTTGTTGTTAACCTTGCGAACGACATGGTTTGGGCGGAATGTAGTTAATACAAGCACAATGGTTTTTGAGTATACTTTATCTAAGGTTGATTTGGCTACGTTATTGGAACCCCTTTCAGTTACGATTCTTTCTGTAATGCGTGACGAAAGTTCCATGTACCCAGTCCACCCTTGACCTCTGGATCTCTGATACCAGCGGTATACTTGTTCAATTGATAATATTAGGACATGAAGGGTCAGATCAATTTCGTCGTTTACGTGAGAATCATGTTGATGACTTCTTTTTATGGGCTAGTATTCGGTTTATGTTTATTTTTGTTTGTCATGATCTTCAGATGCTGAGCCATTGCAAGGCGACCCTGCTCTTGAAGGGGGTTACTGCCAGTCTATTTTATGCCGATTGCGATTTCGCAAGGTTGTGTCCTTATAACCTATATTTTTGTATTTTGTGCTTATTTAGTCAGCATTTTTTCCTTGTGATTATAGTTTCTTTAAAGTAATTGTCGTTCTTTATTTTAATAGGCATTGTACCATACTTTGACCTGTATGGACAAACCACAAGGAAGAGGACGAGAAATGGCTCGTAAGCACATTGGAGCTGCGTTATCTGAACTGCAAAACATACGCTCTTCGTCGGCATTCTTGTCTCTTGGTCAGGCCCCTGATCCATCAACCGAAAGTGAGGAGCGTGGTTCAACAGCTTCCGGAAGAATTGCTGTAGGATTTGATGAGAGTGTGAATCGAAGATTGTTGGCTCCCACTCCTCCTCGCTCGATCAATATTCTCAGTTGGGAAGATGTAAGCAGTGTGTACCTCCCTCGCTTCTTTAGAACGATCTGTGTTATCATTTGTCTAGTGGAGTGGGATTTGTGGTTGGTTACGAGGATACAACGTATTCTTATGTCCTGATTTGCTGCAGACTTTGGCATATTTTGAGAAGTTACTACAAGACCTTGACCACATCTGCTGTCTGCCCATGACGCTTGGACTAGAGGAGATCATGCAGTTTGTGGTGGACTATCAGAAACTAAAACCCGATCTTTTTGCACGGGCAAGATTACAGGTATTCGACATCGCTGAAGACGAAGAGTTTTGCACGTTGTTCTGTTTGTCTGTCCGTTCATGATTTCGATTTCGATTTCGATTTGAGGTAGTTTTTTTTACCTTCAATAACTTGATCATATCTAGTACACTATCTCCCCTAATTTAATGGAAACATGTAAGAAAATGGTAGACCTGATCCTGGTGATTAGCATGTCTCCCTTTTGAGAAATTGAGGGTTTACTGAGGATGAGAACTTACTTTACTTCTCGGTAAGTGTGAAGTACACGACCGGGGTGTTCGTATTATATTCCCTTTGGTTATGACTATTAAAGAACATGCATGAAGATGGGGCAGTGATATTTTGTTCACATTACAAGGAATTATCTCTTCGTAAATTTCTTGGCAACTTGTTCAGATATATGGACAACCCGGAGCTGCGTCCTTTCGTTGCATTGTTCTCTTGCGTCTTCAAGACATCTTATTTTGTTAGTCAGCTGTGGGTTGCTTCCTCCATCCCCTCTGAGCTATCACTAAAACGATTCACTATGATATTTGGTAATGTGTTCAGTTGCTTCTGCTTCACGATGGAAAGTTACTGGGAAGGGAACCGTTGGCGATTGCATTGGTCAAGGTTTTTAATGTGCCCCAAAATGTAATGACAAGTGATCACCAGACTCAGGCGTTCACTACGCAAGCTGCCCGAGTAAGTTTTCGTAAACCCTGGCAATCTTTGTGATCTGCAACCTTGTGGCACTTATTTGGAACTTTACTTTCTGTACTCATGACCATATAACAATTCAAGATAGCAAGGTGCTAGTAGCGTATTTCACCCAGTGATGGCTAATTGTCTTCTTTGCGATCAGAGCATGTTTGCAATTTAAATACATACACAGGTTAAGTAGTGGGACTTGTGAAGAGGGATTTATGATACATGTATGCTGCAGTTCAAATTTAATGTTAGCAAAAGGGGAATGAAACTTGGAGAGTGCTACTCATGAGAAGTATATGGATTGTGCTGGATTTTCTATAGGTAACACAGTATCTATTGAAAATCATGTGCACCAATACAGCCTGGCAATGGCGCAAGCTTGGTAGGATATTACAGGATTGGGGAAATTTGCTGCAGCAGGTACAAACATTTCCTTGTAATTCTATCTAATTTCCATTACCTGCAAACAGAGAACCTTATTGTTTCTGGGGCTCAGGAATCTGGATCACATCCAGCAGAATTCAGAGCTGTAGAGTGCTGAGAAATTTTCAGTCCATATTTCTTTGATCATTTGCTCGTTTCAAAATTCTAGCTCTGATGTATTTTCTGTCATCTCCATTTCTACCTTGTTGCAGACTAAGGTTACTCGAGATCCTCCCCTTGAAAGCAGTCACGTGGCAAGTGTCCATGATGAGGTAATTTCTCTATCTAATTTATCTAATTGATGTGCAAGCTGTGACAAATGCGTGTGGATACTGGTTGAAATGTCTTAAAAAGTCCTTTTTAACTATTGAGACACGTCCATGATCGAGCTTGCGTGTTCTCCAGTTTTTCGAAGAATTTTAGTAAGATTTGAACTTGTGACAGGTCTACTCATATTTAATAAGATACTGTCTAGCAGCTTTGTCCTCGGGTGTGACGCTCGTTGCAAACGAAAGTGTACTAATGGTCAATATGAACATTTGAGACTTTTGGTATTTTCTGAGTTGTACTTGCTGGTGTCAGGTTCTGCAGACAGAGAACATTTTGACAGCTTGGGTAGCAGAACAAACCTGCTGGGTCGTTCGTCAGTTTCTGATGTTAGGGTTTCAATTGGACCTGTACTCGCTGAGCGAGTACTGCATGGTGTACTGGTACGTCATGTGCGTCCTTATGTTGAACTACAATCCATTTTTACTCTGAAACTGATATGGGATTTCCACATTTGAATTACATTCTTTTACGTTCTTTTATTATAGCTAGTGAAGACATGAAGGCTTGGGTGGCACCAGGTACCTGGACCATGTGTTGTTATCGACCTTGCACTACAAGCTTGCTAAGGAGAGTCAAACGTCGTCAGCACTAGATTCTCCCGATTCAGGTGTTTATCTTCCCTCGTGTTCCTAGTTTTCTTTTGGCTGTGCAGAAATGCAGAGTTGTTCTAAAGCACGTGGATTTTTGGTTCTAAGAGTTTGCCAATGTTGCCGAAACTTCGAACGCTTTGTACATTATAGTTAGTGTTACGTGAGGATAGTGTCTTTAGAAGTTCTCTGTACTTAGAGTGTTGTTCTCGAGTAGGGGAGCATTGGGGAAGTTTCTTGTCAACCAGTACGGAGGGAACAGATTAGAAGGATCAAGGGGTTCAGAGAGGTCCAGATTAGTTGAGACAGGATTAGCAGGGAGGGGGCGATGACGGTTGGGGTTGCCTCCATAGGCTTACACGGAAGGCATCACTTGCTCTGTTGAATTTTCCACCATCAGTCAAAAAGAAGGGGAAGAAGAAGAAGGGACCTGCAACTGTGAAGCAGCCGGGAACCACACCCAAAGATGCCAAATTCTCATATTCTATCGCCGTACTTCAGTGCTACAGCGACCTTTGTAAAGGCTTTATCTGGGTTAGTTCGGAGTCAAGACTCATACTGCAGTTTTCATTTAAGTTCCAAAGTTTGACAATATCCACCGGCAGTTTAAAATCACTTTGACTGCATCTTACCCTGCCTAGGAGATCAGAAGTTGTTTGCAAACTTCTTGTACTCATAATTCTGTAGTGTGCTCTAATGGTTTAATTCTTATGCCTAATCAGATGTTGACGGCACTAATACGAGATCGCAAGCTTGTCCACCGGGATACGATATTTAACACAGAGCAGGAGGTAAGGCCTTCGTAAAAATGACAACCTTTTGCTTTTTCTGGCATATAGTTGTATTTCGATGGAATTTTGGAGATTTTCAATACACAAATTTTTTGATTGGGGAGCATAACACGAGGACCAGTATTCTGTTGTATGTGTTGACTAGTGAACTGTGAAATGACAACTATATCAGGGTGGTCTTTAAACCCCTTACCATGTAGGCGTTCAAATTTCGGTTGATGAACGAATTCAAACATGTCCTGTGTACATGAAGTCATATTTTTTCATCCGTTCAAATGTTCTTAGATCAGAGTTCCAAGAGTCCAAGTATGATTCACCTCAATAAATTAACTTTTCCAGTTCAAAACTGGCCCTTCAAAAGTGTTTTCCAAACGTAAGAAACAAATCTTAAATTTTTTACTTAAGTCGAACCTCTATATTTGATACCTCGATAAGCATTAAAATCTCATATATATGCTACTGAATTTCACCTCCTTCTAGGTCCTTGTAGATCCTCGAAAGAGAAATTTTAGATGTTCAACGTTATTAGTTCTGCAGAACATCCTTTGTAAATATACCTTACTATGTGTTAGAATATTCAAAAGGCTGATAAATTAAAATTCATATTATTTTTAATAACCCAGATTAAGTTAAATATATATATTATGTGTTACGTGTTATAATGATGTGTGTTGGAAATCTTCTACTCCCTACTTGTAGCACATATAGAAGTTTGACTGTACAATTTTAACGTGAAACATTGAATTTAAATAGTACTTCTGAAAATCGGTAAGATGCAATCAACATTTAATTTTAGAAGAAATTTTCAATTTTGGTTCCAAATTTTATTGATAAAAATTGGTTTACACAATGATAGATGTAATATGGATAGGATCTTTGATCATAGTCTAACATTTGTTTGAATGATCAGTGAACTATACTTCTAATATGCAATTTATAATAGACCTTCAGTTGTTTTTTAATTCTGAACTACCCCCTGGCCCTTAAGGGCTTCACTTGTGGCAACTTATATTAAAGAATAATTTCCGTATGGATTCTGAGGATTTGGTAATACGGTCTCTGAGTTTTTTATATTTACCACACAAATTTTTTGCACCGTCTTTCTTTCCGGAAATTTGTTACCTGCTTGTGGTTGATAGCGTGATATATGATTGACCTGTACGTGCTGGTTGTGGTAACAGAGATTCTTCCAGAGGTTTGATATTCTACATAAACTCATGATACCGGCGCCCATGTCCTATTTTCACTTCAAAGACAGCACCAGCCAAATGCACTTATCGGTATTTTGCACTCTAATTGTGAAGAGCACGATGTAGTTGTAATTTTTGACGCCATTGATTCTTATTCGCCTCTCTAGGTGTTAGCTTCCGGTATAAGTTTTCTCCTAGCCCAGTTTTAAAGAAGACTCTCTTTGCAGTCTTTTTGAGATAGATAGGTCTTTGTATCATTTTTCTGATTTTATCGTGTTACACTTGTGAACTGCATTTGCTGACGGGATCTATTGAACGTGTGTTTTGACAGGTGAAGGAGTTGTACCAATTGTCGTATGACCATTTCATGGCTGTCCAGCAGCATTTGCAAGAGCTTGGTGCATCAGCAGCCAGGGCCCCAGAGCTTTCAGCTGTAAGTCGCTCACAGTGGGTCCTAGAAGTCAAGCAAATGGAACAAGTTACTCTGCGAAATCGTGTAGCTTTGCAGATAGTGCACCAGGCTGGTCCAGGAGATAATCTGCGGGTATCCTTTGAGTTCTCCCAGCATCCTTGTTTCCCTGTTGCTGTTGTGAAAAAGTCATAATATGTTCTTGGAAGGGAATAAATCCAAGTTTTGATCGCTACTTTGAAATGGTTGCTAGGTCATTAGATGGGTTTGAGTCTGTAAATCTCATCTATTGGGGGATTTAGTCTGGTTAATGTATGTCTATAAACAGCAAAAGCCACTGATTATTTCAGTTGTCGAGACATGGGTCTAATCTAGACTGATGTAGCATTAAGTGGTCCCTCTTTCATGTTCGGATTGAGAAGGCAGCACAGAAAGTCTCCAATTAGAGCCTTTACCTACTTAACAAGGCTCTAGAGGGTTAAGCCATTAGATCCCAGAACTGTTCTGGTGAGAATGAGAGTACAGACAGAATCTTCAGCAAGATGTGGGATTATTGAGGACAGTGGAATCTTTAAGTGGAGAAAGTAACCATATTGAATTGGAGAATGAGTGATGGACAATGGGTTTGCGAAAAAATTAGGATGATCCATTGTTCATATTGCAAGAATTTAGAGTTTCTTGACAGTGTATACAATGTCGATGACAAAGATGTATGAAAAAATGTGCAAATACAGACTTGTAACACTTGTAGCATTATGAAAGATTCACTTTGTGGACCTGTGGATTTTGTAGATATTACTTTTATGATTCATACAAAGTAATCAGCATAGAAAAATACATGCTTCATAGGAGAAGTATTTGACTTTGGTGTACAAAATCTTGTATTGGAAATTGATACAAGTTGAGTTGTGTTTCTTTTGTGACTCATCAAGTCTTATAGAGGGGTAGTTGAAGCTAGTGGCATTATGAAAGTAAACAAGATCTTTATAAGTTAATGGGTGAAAATATCAAGTTATTGGGTGCTAGAGGAATATTAAAATTCATTCCTCATCCAAAGTAAGGATGCTAGAATGAGAAGGGATATAGTGTCAATTTTTTTTTGAAATTTTGCAAATTCTATTGTATGACTTTTTTGTAAAAATATTATTTATTGAACAAAGTTTTAAAGAAATATTGGTTTTTTAGAGATTCAAGAATTACTTTGATTAAATGAACCATTTGGATAGATTATCATGTTGAAGATCTATTTTCATTGTCTAGAATGTAGATTTGAAAGCATCAACCCCTATATGCCCAAATAACTATGTGGTCAATTTGAAATTTTAGGCTCATTTTGGTGTAGGTAGTCAAATTCCTTTGACTATTTTCAAAAAAGAATTCAAGTAGTTTTCAAGGTTCACTATTGAAAACTTTTATTTTTCATTGAAAAGGTAAAACATTTCATTCTGGAAAGGTCTTCAAAGCCATATATGTCCATTAGTAGAAGAATAAAGTTTTGCTAATTTTGATTTATTTCCCAACTCTAAGCAAAGTTTGCCAATTTCACTTGATTTGAGATCTAAAAACTTGTATTTATCCATTTATTTTGAAATGGTCCCAATGGAAAGAATAAAGTATTTTCATGATTTTCACAATTGAAAATTTAAACATACAAGTGTTTATTTGGAGTTACTTGCAATTTATATTTGTAAAAAAATGTGTTTCAACAATTGCAAGGTGGATTATATAATGAATATGTTAGCTTTTTATATGAAATAAAGTTTTTTGAAAGTGCATTTGAATGTGCTAATATAATTTATAGTTCTTCATGTCATCTCCAATCTAAGAAAAAATTATGTGCAATAATCTTCATACATTGTAGAAAGGGGCAACATACTAAAAATAAAAAATGTACATTTTTCTTGCTATAATCTCACAACTCCTATTCATTAAGCATACTAATACGCAAGCTCTTTAAACATCTCTATGGTTAGATTTTGAAAAAAAAACAATTTGCTTCATTGAGGATAACTATAAGCCCATGCTCTTTTTTCATAGTCAAAACACACTTGAAAAAACTTGAGCATTTAGGGTTATTCCTTAAATGTACACAATGTTCTCTAGAATTGACAATTTGAGGAAAATCATTATAAGGTAGTATTTGGAAGGGTATTTTGGGATTGATATGCAAATAAAAGTTGTAAACTTTGAGTTTAGAAAAATATAATATATACTCTAATAACACCAAATCCAACCATTAGATAGGACAACAATTTAAAAAAATATTTCCACAAATTAGGAAGACTTTCATCCAAGTGGTAATAAAAAAGAAATGTTAGTTTCGATCTATTCATCATCCAAAAACTAGACATTGGAACACTAAGGGGATTATTTTCATGGTTACAATATAGTATTACAACTATTTGCAACATACTTCATAAAATTTTCTAAAATTGAGATTATATGGTTCCATTTTTTCAAACTTTTCCTCAAACTTTTGACATGTTTATAGATAGTCCAAATTTTTCAATATTTAATCCCTAAAAGAATGATTTATGTAGTGCTTTATTATCTTCTAAACATACAACAATGTAGTAGGCATCAGTCTTCTAATTTGTTGTACGCTAGTAACTATTGATGATAGAAGTCCATTGATACCTTCTAAGCATATAACAATGCAAAAGGCAAAGAAACTTCCAGTATTGCACACTAATAAACTTTGATGATAGAGATTCACTAAACAAGGTCTCCCCCACTAATACATATGTGTATTGTAGCTTCCAACAATTTTGGGGGAATTAGAGGATGCTTGCAATTGTAAGCCCACTTTGGGCTTAGATATTCTTTTCATTTACTTTTTCACTTTATACATAGGTTTTACAGGCAAAATCCTAACAAGAGTCTTAGATTGCAATTGATAAAATCCATACCAATATAAAGTTTTACCTTTAGAAGTGTAGAGTGTCTAAAATATTCCAATCTCTTGCTTTTAGATGAATTAGGTGCTCTATAGATAGCATAGGTTTAGTGTGTAAGATCAATCACAAAATACCCTTTCTAGATTATAACCAAGTCCCAAATCCATAGCACTTATGTCGAAGCCTAGCTAAAATTGGAGATAGTATTTCATATGTGGTATATCTCCTTTAGGTTTGAAAGAGCTCATAGTAAGAGGAATTCGAATTATTAATCATTCCAAGAGAAATAGAAATTAGATGTAATCTTTGCAAATAAAAAATCAAGCAATAGAAGAAATATGTAACCAAAGATTAAGAAAGGTATTTTTGAGATAAAAACATGCTAGGAGCCCAACAATACAATTGGTTTGTCAAGATTTGTTTTTAGTCAAAATATTCCTAGTCCACTAGATATAATAGGTGGTAACCAAAAGCAAACCTTGTCATACAAACAACAAAGTAAAAACATGAGTCTACACTTAGTGTATGGGATCTTTGTAGACGTCACATATAAAATTCTTAATTTTTCTAAATTGCAAAAGTTAGTTTTCTATAAAGTCAATCATTTTAAGCAATATTGGTAAATTCTTAGAAATTATGCAAGTTGCGATAAAATTCTATTAAAAACTAAAATAGAAATTTTAGTTATAATAAAGTGCCATGACAAGTTTCAAGGCATTTTGACACAAATAAGTACCCAAATGGATGACCCCAATGATTCCCAACAAATTTTGAACAAATTCAAAGTGTTGACCAAAGCCACAGGAGCATACAACATCCAAATGAAGCCAAAACAGAGTCCTTTTTAATCCATCAACCGTTTTGAACACTCAAAGAAAGTCAAAATTCTTAAAAAAAACTTTAATTCCTTCCTCTAGAATTAGATGGCTTTTTACTTTGACAATTTGTTGACTTTATGAGTTTGAATGACCTAGAAAAAGGGATTCAAGGATTTCTAAGTTTATTTTGGGTCTTTTGGTACCAATGGTGAAAATGCATTTGGCATTTAGAAATTTTCTGCAAAAATTAAAAATTAGTCTAATAGTATTTTTGATTATTTTTAATTAGCCATTAAATGCAAAAAAACTTGTGGTTAAATAAGGAGGGGAGGCCTTGAAGAAAAGAATAAAAGGACAACCTTTTCTCTCTAAACCACCACCATTTCTAATGTTGAATCCTTGTTATTTTGCTTATGTTGTGTTCTAAGCCAATTTGGTCAATTTGTTGTCTATGTGATGTTTTTAAAACACTTCTACTCTTTGCCTTGTGTTTCAATACATTCTTTGAAGGATTGGAGGTGTTTTAAAACCTTGGTACCTTTTATGATCTTGTTCATGTTTTGTAGCATTGCATACTAACAATTGTTCTTTTGTGGTCCTATTTAAGTTTTTGAGTCATTTTTTTATTCATTATTGGTATTGGTTCCTTTGTGTGGGAATCCCCAATTTTTGGAGATTTTCTTCTAGAGTTTTGCCCTACAAACTTGTGATTTACGTTAAATCTCTTCTACTTGGTATATGTGCTATGTTTATTCCCTAACAACAAAACTTTGGCTTCGTATGTAATCTTTTTTTATGTTATAATCCATATTTTGTTACTTGCCTTTTGTTGGTTGTTTTGTAACCATCCATGATGGAAAAGCCTTTGAACCTCTTAGCTCATGTATTAAGTAGTGAAAATCCCAAATCCATCATTCCCTTGCTACTCCGAACTAGCTAGTTGTCCTTCACCTTTTAGAATTTTGATTGGATTAGGCTCCTTTGATTTCTCCTTAGAATTAGGTGAAATTCCATACACTAGCTCAAAGCTAGTTTGAGTCAATTGAAGTAGTCTAATGAGTGAAATACAAATTGAAAGCAATGACAACCTAGTCAATCCAAGCCAATGAAGTGGGCAAGTGAAGAAAAATATAAACCAAGAGCCACATCAGCCCAATCCAGTTACATCAAGTGAAGGGGGAGGGTTTTAGTGAAAGAAAATGCAAACTAAGAGCCAAGCATTGGGTGGTTTGAGTTGGTTAGGTAGTCCAGTGAGTAAAAATACAAACTAAGAGCTAGTTAATTAGTCTAAACTAGTCATATATATGAAAGGGTTCCAATGCAAGAGAACATACAAGTTGAGAGCCAACATTTAGCCAATCAAAGCATTGAAGAGTTTGTTTGTCAGAGGTACAACACACAACAATTAAGTACAAAAAGTAAGAATGACAAGAATATATGTTGTTGATCTATGGTTTATATATATATATATAAGAAAAATGAAGGTTGTCTATTCCTTTAAGGCCTACCAACTTCTTAAAAATAGTGTTTGTAAGGGAGTTATTCTACTTTGATATTTTTTTTATACATGGATGTGCTTAAGATTTTCAATTTTAATTGTACAAAAATAAAGACTATTTTTTTTTATACACAAGAAATCAATTGTGGAGAATATTGACAATTGAATTTTTAGATTGTAACAATTCTAGGTGATCAACTCATAGGAAAAAATCCAGAAAAAAGTACATCTTTTAGGAAAGAAAATTTATTTGAAAATTAATAATTCTTCCTACCCCCCTTTAATGTTTTTTTTAAATATTTTTAATACTCAAATATAAGAAAATTTATGACATCGGTTTTGACATTTAAGTTTGAAACTAGTGTTAGACTGAATTTCATGACATCTCATTTTTTAACATTGTAGTATTTTGTACAATATAAAAAAAAAAATTCAAAAAAAATTTCAATTAGATTATGTGGGTTTTTTTGTGCCTTTGTGGTCTTTATCAAACCTTCATTATGATTATTTAATGATCACATTTAATTTGGTAAGCACATTATATTATTATGTATAAAGAACTTAGTACTATGAACCAATGACCGAAGTGAAGATAAGAATTTGGTATTGATAGCACATATTTGAGTAAAAATATAAAAGCAACATTAGTGGGAATGAAAGAAATATGTTGCCATGACTCAATCTTGTAGTATTAACAAGGATCTAACTTTGTAGAAAAATTGTTTTCTTCATCAAACTATCTTTTTAATGAAACTTTGGAATATCTTGCACATATGTCATACTATCATTGACTATAATATACTTGTCTCACATTCAAACTATTTGATCTTTGCAAACTATGAGTATTTATTGAGTAGTCGAACTAAAGGGATTATAGTGTGGTAGAAAAGAGATCTTTGAGTATAAAGCTATAGCTTTAGATCTTGGTGTATGCTTAGTATGGGCAATAATGTAGCACCTTTATAGACAATTGATATAAACTCTAAAGTTTTGGCTTAGTAATTCAAACTTAGTCTTTCTCTACTATTGAATGTTTGAGTGGTGAAATACTAAATCAAGATTGTCAAGTAGTCTTTGCACATGCAAGACAAAGTCAATAAAAGATAAAATGAAATTATAAAAAATGTCCATTCAACCCAAGGTACTATTGTAATCCTAAACCCCTAATTCACTAGCATGCATTTTTTAGTTACATAATAATTTGGGTAGATATGTGTAATTGGAGATTTCTACAGTTTTGGTCTAGTTTTAATTGAAAGTGGAGACAAGGGATTTTTTCATATGCACTAAATTTCATGATATATGAAAATATGAATAATAAATTATGGCCTAATATGCTAATATTTTTTATAAAAAGATAGTCTAGCAAATTAAAAAAATTACTTTTTTCAAAAACAAAAATTTGAAATTAGTTTTCTAGTGTTTTATATATGTGGAAAGCTATGATTCATTCCATTTTTATCAATGAATCAAAAGTTATGAGGATTTTTTGTTTGCAAGTAGTCATACATTCTCTATTCTAAAATAAACTTTGAAGTCCTTCATCCTACTCAATTTTCAATAGTTTAGAAAAATAAAATAAATGCATATAGATTGTTTATTACAACATTGCAACCATTAGAATTGGAATTTTTAATTCCATAATAAATTCTTAACAATTTAGTATTTTGAATCATTTTCTACTACTATCTATCCACCATATTTTTCCTATATACTGTACAATTTCAAATGATTTGAAGTTTTTCAAACATGTAGCCAGCTTGTCTAGAAAAAAAGAATCCAAAGAAGAACCACCATTTTGGACATTTTTTCATAGAAAAGTGATCTTATGAAGTATAGTTGCTTTATTTTTCACAAGGCCAAAAAAATGATTTCAATGAATTTGAATGCTTATATCTTATATCTATGTAGCAGATATTTCTAAAAATTTTATTACATGTTTTCAAATCATTATACTGTAAGATCCTACTATTACATGTGTCAAAAGAAGTTTTTTTCAAAAATTTGGTACTTATACTAAAAATGACAATTTTTGAGCATTTTCAATGAAAATATAGTCATGGAACTTTAGGGGTTAATTACCTAGTTTATTGGTCTCTAAAATTTTCACTAAGTCAAATGAAAGTAAATATTTTTTTTTACTATTCATAGTAATTAATTTTCCATTTCTTGGCCAATGTGAAATAATTTGGAATTTTTGAATCCAAATGGGCTTATAAACTTTTCAATTTGATCATTGGTAATAAATAACAAGTTTTAACTTTTTCTCGAAGATGAAAATGCGAATTCAAATAAGGGATCAAAAAGGTATGTTTTGAGAATTGAGGAGGTCTTAATGTTGAGTGTAACTGACTTGTAGTAGTGAGTGAGTGACTTTATATGCCAATAGGTGTAATACACATGGCAAGGACAAGTAAACATTTAACTCTTTACTTGGAGAAAAATATATTTTAACTTAGGACTCATTTGGATAATAATGATAAACTTTATAAGGTTGCAATGATTAAAGCAAATACATGGAGAAGAGAGAGATTGCAAGCACAAAACACACACACAAATACATAAGAGATGGTGGAGAAAGAGTGTGAGTGCCTTCTCTTGAAGGCCTCTACATATACTACAATGTGGTGGCAACTCAAGTGTCTTGCAAGTCCTTTCTCAAGCCACTTGCAAGCCACATCTTGCCACCTCATGGGACACATGGTGGCCCAACCTCATGCGTACCTCCATGTGCCCATGCCTCCCACATGCATGACACGTATCGGTCCGACTTCATGTGTCCACCCACGTGTCCTCGCCTATCCTATGCATGACACATGGCGGTCCCACACCGTTGATCTCGCCATGTACTATTCACCTCTCCCCATTTTCTCCCCTTTTACTTCCCCCCTCTAAATCTACCTCTATACAAAGTTACCGCACCACCGTTGCCTACTAGCAACCTCACACTCCAACACTCCCACTTTGCTAGTTGGTAATGCCTACCAATCCCATGCTTGTGGTAAGCATGTGATGCCGTTCTCTTGTAAGTGCTTTGGTGAGCACATCTACTACCATCTCCTCTGTTCGACAATACTCCAAGTGTATCTCTCCACTCTCCAACTTCTCACGAATGAAGTGGTGTTGCACGTCAATGTGCTTCGTGCGTGAGTGGTGTGTGGGGTTCTTGGCAAGCCCTATGCACCCTTGGTTGTCGCACAAGATCTTTATAGCCTCCGCTTGTACAACTCTAACATCCGCCATTAGCTTTCGAAGCCATATGGCCTCTTGTGTACAATGGCTCACCGCCATGTACTCCGCCTCCGTCGTGGACAAGGCAATGGTGGGTTGCCTCTTGCAATTCCATGAGATGGCTCCCACACCTACAAAGAACACATACCCCGTAGAGGATCGCCGCTCGTGTGCATCTCCCGCCCAATCTACATCACAATACCCCATGAGAGCTTGGTGCTTACCTCCAAGACACAACTTAAAACCTAATGTGCTCTTCAAATAGCGGATGATGCGTTTCACCGCCATCTAATGCATTGGACCCGCCTTGGCTATGAATTGGCTCACTGTGCTCATCAGAAATGCCAAATCCGGCCGTGTGCTTATAGAGATTACAAAGTAATATATGGGAGAAAGGCTTTACTTAGATGGTAGAAAGATACAAAGCCACATGAGTGGGCTCAACTTAAGCTAAAAGCCTTTCCTAGTTATCCACAAACCACGTGGGATAACTAACTACAATGGGTTGCCTTTGACTATGAGCAATACCCATGGACTCTAATACTAACTAAGTGTCCAATGCTACTCCTAAGGGAGACTGTACATAGTCTACGCTATTATGTACACAATCTCTAACACTCCCACTTTGAGAGTGGGCAAAGGCTGTTGAAGAACATGTACATATTAGTGTAGATTATGTACATTCAGCCCTAGGAGTAGTATTAGCCTCTTAGTTAGGCTTAGAGTCTAATGGGTATTGCTTGTAGTCAAAGGCAGCCCATGGTGTTTATTATCCCACATGGTTTGTGGATAACTAGGGAAAGGCTTTTCCCTTTTATGTTCAGCCCATGCATGGGCCTTTATTTTTATCCTACCATCTAAGTAAAGCCTTTCATCCTTCTCATATTGTAATCTCAATAGGTTATGGGCCCACGCACTTGGAGTTGCGTTTGAGGGAGGAATTCAAAGCATTTGGAGGAGGTCTTGGAGCTTGGAGGAGTAATCAGCCCTTTGTCACTTGTCACCTACAAACCATATGGTGTGAGTCATTTTTCAAAAACAAAAACTTTGGAGTGCATTTTTTTAAAAAAAGGAGGAAATTTTCTTTTTGAGCTTTTGTTGGCTGGTTTGTGAGGTTTGGAGTACATTTTGGGTGGGACATTGCTTATGGTAGTAATCAGACCTAGAGTGGGCTGGTTGCATGCTCCTAGTTTGAGTTTGTGCTTAGAAAAGTACATTGGGAGCCCATTGTGGCTGATTTTGCACTTAGGTGCATTGTGGATAGTAATGGTGCCAATTGCCATCTATTGAGAGTCTTTGTGAGCCTTGGAAGCATATTTGAGTTGCTTGAGGTTTTTGCCATGCATGGAGGGCTGATTAGTGCCCTTGTGAGTGTGTGAGGCAATTCATGGACTTTGTGAACCCAAGAGGGCTGATTTGTGGCCATGTGAGCCATTGAGGGCCAATTAGGGTGTTTGGGTGGATTGGTGATCCATTGAGGGCTGATTGGAAGGCTTGAGTGCCTTGGAGTGTGGAGTACCCTATTTGTGAGGAGCATTGTGAGTTGGCTTGCTGAATTGAAGTAGCACTAGCCCATCATGTCCATGTGGTGGATTTGAGCTCCATTAGGGTCTGAATTCGTGTTGAGAGGAGGTGAGGCACTTGTGAGGAGTGTTTTGTCCTTCCTAAGGTTGTGAGGATCTTGGAAGGGCTGATTGTTGGCATTTCAGCCCAATTGGCTTCCAAGGGAGTGTTTGGAGGCTGAATTGACTTGGAGACACTTTGGGTGCTGCCAACAAGTGGGAGGTGTCCTTGGAAGGGGTGATTGTTGTCGTTTCAGCCCAATTGGCTTCCAAGGGAGTGTTTGGAGGCTGAATTGACTTGGAGACCCTTTGGGTGCTGCCAACAAGTGGGAGGTGCTTCATCATGTCATCAAGTGGAGGAGAGGGCGTGCGCATCATTGACAAGTTCAATGGGGAGAACTTTGGCATGTGGAAGTTCAAGATGGAGATGATCCTTGCGGAGAAGGACTTGTGGGACGTGGTGGATGGGAGTGAGGAGCCTCCAAGTGAAGATGCGGATCCAAAGACCAAGAAGGGGTTTGAGAGGAAGGAGAAGAAGGCCTTTGCTCTCATTGCCATCAACCTTGCGGACCAACAAATTGCACACATCCGCCATTGCAAGGGACCAGCCCAAGCGTGGACCACCCTTTGCAACATCCATGAGACCAAGAGCCTCTCCAACCTCCTATTTCTTCGCCGAAAGTTCTTCACTAGCAAGATGGAAGAGGAGGACGATTTGTTGGATCACATCAACAAGGTCAAGGCTCTTGCGGATGAGTTGGCTTGTTTGGATGCGCCCGTGACGGAGGGAGATGTGGTGATGACCTTGTTGGCAAGCTTGCCATCGTCTTATGAGTTCCTCATCACCGCATTGGAGACAAGGCCCACCAAGGAGCTGACCTTGGAGTTTGTGACGGCTCGCTTGATGCATGACACCAAGCGCAAGGAGAATGAGCCCCAAGGGGAGGGATCAGCCCTAGTCTCAAGACATGGCAAGGGAGGCAACACCAAGGCTTTCAAGGAGACAAGGACATGCTTCAAGTGTGGCAAACCAGGCCACATTGCTAGGCATTGCAAGATCAGCCAAGACAAAGGCAAGGAGAGTGCACACCAAGCTTCCAAAGAGGAGGAAGAGGAGGATTTCGCCTTTGCAGCCAATGGAGGAGGGGAGAAGGCCAACATGTTGACTTGGATTGTGGACTCGGAGCCACCCAACATATGACCAGCCATCGTGATGCCTTCCACACGTATCAACCCATTTCGGGGAAGAAGATTTATTTGGGAGACAATGGCATGGTGGAGGCCCTTGGCAAGGGGGAGATCCTTGTGGAGGTGATGGTGAAGGGTCAGCCCAAGAGGATCCAAATCCATGAGGTCCTTCATGTCCCCAAGTTGCATGCCAACTTGCTTTCGGTAAGCAAATTGTCTTTGGGAGGTTTGAAAGTGCATTTCAACATGGTGGGGTGTGTTGTGCGTTCACCAAGTGGAGTCTTGATTGCATCAGCCCCTCGTGAGGGCAACTTGTACCTCCTCCATTTCACCAAGGTGAATGGCACTTCCTTGGCGTGTGTGGCCCAAGGATCAGCCCATGAAGACCTTGTGGAGCTTTGGCATAGGAGGCTTGGGCACTTGAATGTGAAGAGCATGAAGAGCCTCCAACACATTGTGAAGGGGCTGAACCTCTCTTCTTGCAAGCATGATTGGAGTTCTATGGTGTGCAAGGGGTGCATTGAAGGCAAGCAAGCAAGGCAGCCCTTCCCCAAGGATGGGGCCACAAGGGCGAGCAAGCAATTGGAGCTTGTGCATTCCGATGTGTGCGGGCCAATGAAGACCACATCCATTGGAGGAGCAAGGTATTTTGTGACCTTCATTGATGATTTCTCTCGTAAGGTTTGGGTGTACATGCTGAAGTGCAAGAGTGAGGTGTTTGGGCGTTTTGAGACTTGGAAGGCCCTTGTGGAGGCCCAATCCGAGTGCAAGGTGAAGGTGCTGCGATCGGATAATGGAGGGGAGTATGTGTCCAAGGCCTTTGAGGGGTACTTGAAGGCTCATGGCATTGAGCACCACACTTCAGCCCCTTACACTCCTCAACAAAACGGCGTAGCGGAGCGTGCCAATCGCACCATTGTGGAGATGGCAAGGGCCATGATTCATGGCCAAGGGCTGAAGTATGAGCTTTGGGGGGAGGCGGTGTCCAATGCGGTTTATACAAGGAATCGGTGCCCTACGCAAGCCTTGACAAGCAAGACACCCCAAGAAGCTTGGAGTGGGATCAGACCTCATGTGTCTCACATGCGCATCTTCGGTTGCATTGCCTACGCATTGGTTCCAAGTGCCAAGAGGACCAAGTTGGATGCCAAGGGCATCAAGTGTCTTTTCCTTGGTTATTGTGAGGGAACCAAGGCTTATAGGCTGATGTGTGTGGAGAGCAAGGCCATCATCAAGAGTCGAGATGTGACCTTCTTGGAGGATGGAGGTGCTGATCCTAAGCTCTTGGAGGTGAGCCCAAGTGGGAGTAGTGGAGGACCAGCCCAAAAGGTGGGCACAACTCCAAGAGTGCACATGGAAGATGAAGAAGATGAAGAGTTGGTGGAGCCCAAGAAGAAGGCGGCCACACCCCAAGGGAAGAGGCCATCAGCCCCTTCTCCAAGATCTTTACCAAGGGGGCAAGAGCGTGATCAGCCCTTGGAAGAGCAAGATCAGCCTTTGGAGGAGCAAGACCAGCCCTTGGAGGAGCCACGTTATCCAACAAGGACCCGCAAGCCACTTGGAGATTGGTGGCTGAATCACATTCTTCCCCCACAAAATGAAGAACAAGCCAATGTGGCTTTCCTTGGAGATCCCTCCACACTTGGAGAGGTGTTGCGTTGTGAGGATGCAACCAAGTGGGAGTTGGCCATACAAGAGGAGTACAAGGCCCTCATTACCAAGGGGACATGGGAGCTTGCACCCCTTCCTTCCAAGAGATCAAGTGTGGGTTGTAAGTGGGTTTTCTCCACCAAAAGGGATGCTTTGGGTCATGTTGTGAGGTACAAGGCAAGGCTGGTTGCTAGGGGATTCTCCCAAGTGGAGGGTGTGGATTTTAATGAGACTTTTGCTCCCGTTGCCAAGTTTAGCACCATCCGGTGTGTTGTGAGTCTTGGGGCAGCCATGGACTTGGAGATGCACCAAATGGATGTGAAGACGGCTTTTCTCAACCCCAAGCTCAAGGAGGTCATCTACATGGATCAGCCCCAAGGTTTTGTGCAAGAAGGCAAGGAGCACCTCAAGTGCAAGTTGAGGAAAGCCCTTCCCGGGTTGAAGCAATCGGGGAGGGCATGGTACCAAGATATTGATGCCATGTTTGTGAGGAAGGGCTTCCTAAGAAGCCATGCTGATCACTCTTTGTACACCATGCAAAGTGGTGAGTTTTTGGTGATTGTGATCTTATATGTGGATGATCTGATCCTCCTTGCAAGTAGCATGACCAAGATGCTTGAGGTGAAGGCTATGCTCAAGGAGGAGTATGAGATGACGGATCTTGGAGAGCTAAGCTATTGCCTTGGAGTGGAGTTCAAGAGGGATAGGGCTGCCCGCAGCATCACCATGAGCCAACGCAAGTACCTTGAAGAAATCCTCAAGCGCTTCAACATGGAGGAGTGCAAAGCCATAGGTACACCCCTTGACACTCATGTGAAGTTGCCCAAGCTCACGGATGCTGAATTTGGAGAGGTGAGGGCTGAAATGCAAGGTGTGCCTTACAAGGCAGCGGTTGGGTGCTTGATGTATGCCATGGTAGCCACAAGGCCTGATTTGGCCTTTCCGGTGAGTGTTGTGAGTCAACACATGTCCAAGTATGGCCCAATGCATTGGGCAGCGGTGAAGAGGGTGATGAGGTACCTTCAAGGCACACTTGGCATGGAGTTGCAACTTGGAGGTGCCCATGTGACTTTGCATGGGTATTGTGATGCGGATTGGGCGGGTGATGAGGGGGATAGGAGATCCACCACCGGCTACGTGTTTAAGCTCGGATTGGGTGCCATTACTTGGAACTCCAAGAGGCAGCCCACCATAGCTCTCTCTACAACGGAGGCTGAATACATGGCCATGAGCCAATGCACCAAGGAGGCCATTTGGTTGAGGCAACTCTTGGCTGATGTTGGTCTTGTCCAAGAGGGGAGCACACCCATTTGGTGTGACAACCAAGGGGCCATTGCTTTGGCCAAAAATCCCACCCACCACTCTCGTACCAAGCACATTGATGTGCGCCACCATTTCATTCGTGAACGAGTGGAGGCTGAGGTGATTGAGCTGAAGTATGTGCCTACCCAAGCTATGGTTGCTGATGTGCTGACCAAGGCCCTTGGGAAGCCACAACACCACAACTTGATAGGGAAGATGGGCCTTGGAGCCTTTGACCACTCTCAAAGTGGGAGTGTTGAAGAACATGTACATATTAGTGTAGATTATGTACATTCAGCCCTAGGAGTAGTATTAGCCTCTTAGTTAGGCTTAGAGTCTAATGGGTATTGCTTGTAGTCAAAGGCAGCCCATGGTGTTTAGTTATCCCACATGGTTTGTGGATAACTAGGGAAAGGCTTTTCTCTTTTATGTTCAGCCCATGCATGGGCCTTGATATCATCCTACCATCTAAGTAAAGCCTTTCATCCTTCTCATATTGTAATCTCAAGAATGTGGCCCGGTTCGCCAGAGTTGAAGCACGTCCTTGTCTCCTTGGAAGCCTTGGTATTGCCTCCCTTGCCATGTCTTGAGACTAGGGCTGATCCCTCCCCTTGGGGCTCATTCTCCTTGCGCTTAGTCACCTCATGCATCAAGCGAGCCGTCGCAAACTTCAAGGTCAGCACCTTGGTGGGCCTTGTCTCCAATGCGGTGATGAGGAACTCATAAGACGATGGCAAGCTCTCCAACAAGGTCATCACCACATCTCCCTCCGTCACGGGCGCCTCCAAACACGCCAGCTCATCCACTAGAGCCTTGATCTTGTTGACGTGGTCCAACATGTTGTCCTCCTCTTGCATCTTGCTAGTGAAGAACTTGTGGAGAAGAAATAGGAGGTTGGAGAGGCTCTTGGTCTCATGGATGTTGCTATTGAGATTACAATATGAGAAGGATGAAAGGCTTTACTTAGATGGTAGGATGATATCAAGGCCCATGCATGGGCTGAACATAAAAGGGAAAAGCCTTTCCCTAGTTATCCACAAACCATGTGGGATAACTAAACACCATGGGCTGCCTTTGACTACAAGCAATACCCATTAGACTCTAAGCCTAACTAAGAGGCTAATACTACTCCTAGGGCTGAATGTACATAATCTACACTAATATGTACATGTTCTTCAACACTCCCACTTTGAGAGTGGTCAAAGGCTCCAAGGCCCATCTTCCCTATCAAGTTGTGGTGTTGTGGCTTCCCAAGGGCCTTGGTCAGCACATCAGCAACCATAGCTTGGGTAGGCACATACTTCAGCTCAATCACCTCAGCCTCCACTCGTTCACGAATGAAATGGTGGCGCACATCAATGTGCTTGGTACGAGAGTGGTGGGTGGGATTTTTGGCCAAAGCAATGGCCCCTTGGTTGTCACACCAAATGGGTGTGCTCCCCTCTTGGACAAGACCAACATCAGCCAAGAGTTGCCTCAACCAAATGGCCTCCTTGGTGCATTGGCTCATGGCCATGTATTCAGCCTCCGTTGTAGAGAGAGCTATGGTGGGCTGCCTCTTGGAGTTCCAAGTAATGGCACCCAATCCGAGCTTAAACACGTAGCCGGTGGTGGATCTCCTATCCCCCTCATCACCCGCCCAATCCGCATCACAATACCCATGCAAAGTCACATGGGCACCTCCAAGTTGCAACTCCATGCCAAGTGTGCCTTGAAGGTACCTCATCACCCTCTTCACCGCTGCCCAATGCATTGGGCCATACTTGGACATGTGTTGACTCACAACACTCACCGGAAAGGCCAAATCAGGCCTTGTGGCTACCATGGCATACATCAAGCACCCAACCGCTGCCTTGTAAGGCACACCTTGCATTTCAGCCCTCACCTCTCCAAATTCAGCATCCGTGAGCTTGGGCAACTTCACATGAGTGTCAAGGGGTGTACCTATGGCTTTGCACTCCTCCATGTTGAAGCGCTTGAGGATTTCTTCAAGGTACTTGCGTTGGCTCATGGTGATGCTGCGGGCAGCCCTATCCCTCTTGAACTCCACTCCAAGGCAATAGCTTAGCTCTCCAAGATCCGTCATCTCATACTCCTCCTTGAGCATAGCCTTCACCTCAAGCATCTTGGTCATGCTACTTGCAAGGAGGATCAGATCATCCACATATAAGATCACAATCACCAAAAACTCACCACTTTGCATGGTGTACAAAGAGTGATCAGCATGGCTTCTTAGGAAGCCCTTCCTCACAAACATGGCATCAATATCTTGGTACCATGCCCTCCCCGATTGCTTCAACCCGGGAAGGGCTTTCCTCAACTTGCACTTGAGGTGCTCCTTGCCTTCTTGCACAAAACCTTGGGGCTGATCCATGTAGATGACCTCCTTGAGCTTGGGGTTGAGAAAAGCCGTCTTCACATCCATTTGGTGCATCTCCAAGTCCATGGCTGCCCCAAGACTCACAACACACCGGATGGTGCTAAACTTGGCAACGGGAGCAAAAGTCTCATTAAAATCCACACCCTCCACTTGGGAGAATCCCCTAGCAACCAGCCTTGCCTTGTACCTCACAACATGACCCAAAGCATCCCTTTTGGTGGAGAAAACCCACTTACAACCCACACTTGATCTCTTGGAAGGAAGGGGTGCAAGCTCCCATGTCCCCTTGGTAATGAGGGCCTTGTACTCCTCTTGTATGGCCAACTCCCACTTGGTTGCATCCTCACAACGCAACACCTCTCCAAGTGTGGAGGGATCTCCAAGGAAAGCCACATTGGCTTGTTCTTCATTTTGTGGGGGAAGAATGTGATTCAGCCACCAATCTCCAAGTGGCTTGCGGGTCCTTGTTGGATAACGTGGCTCCTCCAAGGGCTGGTCTTGCTCCTCCAAAGGCTGATCTTGCTCTTCCAAGGGCTGATCACGCTCTTGCCCCCTTGGTAAAGATCTTGGAGAAGGGGCTGATGGCCTCTTCCCTTGGGGTGTGGCCGCCTTCTTCTTGGGCTCCACCAACTCTTCATCTTCTTCATCTTCCATGTGCACTCTTGGAGTTGTGCCCACCTTTTGGGCTGGTCCTCCACTACTCCCACTTGGGCTCACCTCCAAGAGCTTAGGATCAGCACCTCCATCCTCCAAGAAGGTCACATCTCGACTCTTGATGATGGCCTTGCTCTCCACACACATCAGCCTATAAGCCTTGGTTCCCTCACAATAACCAAGGAAAAGACACTTGATGCCCTTGGCATCCAACTTGGTCCTCTTGGCACTTGGAACCAATGCGTAGGCAATGCAACCGAAGATGCGCATGTGAGACACATGAGGTCTGATCCCACTCCAAGCTTCTTGGGGTGTCTTGCTTGTCAAGGCTTGCGTAGGGCACCGATTCCTTGTATAAACCGCATTGGACACCGCCTCCCCCCAAAGCTCATACTTCAGCCCTTGGCCATGAATCATGGCCCTTGCCATCTCCACAATGGTGCGATTGGCACGCTCCGCTACGCCGTTTTGTTGAGGAGTGTAAGGGGCTGAAGTGTGGTGCTCAATGCCATGAGCCTTCAAGTACCCCTCAAAGGCCTTGGACACATACTCCCCTCCATTATCCGATCGCAGCACCTTCACCTTGCACTCGGATTGGGCCTCCACAAGGGCCTTCCAAGTCTCAAAACGCCCAAACACCTCACTCTTGCACTTCAGCATGTACACCCAAACCTTACGAGAGAAATCATCAATGAAGGTCACAAAATACCTTGCTCCTCCAATGGATGTGGTCTTCATTGGCCCGCACACATCGGAATGCACAAGCTCCAATTGCTTGCTCGCCCTTGTGGCCCCATCCTTGGGGAAGGGCTGCCTTGCTTGCTTGCCTTCAATGCACCCCTTGCACACCATAGAACTCCAATCATGCTTGCAAGAAGAGAGGTTCAGCCCCTTCACAATGTGTTGGAGGCTCTTCATGCTCTTCACATTCAAGTGCCCAAGCCTCCTATGCCAAAGCTCCACAAGGTCTTCATGGGCTGATCCTTGGGCCACACACGCCAAGGAAGTGCCATTCACCTTGGTGAAATGGAGGAGGTACAAGTTGCCCTCACGAGGGGCTGATGCAATCAAGACTCCACTTGGTGAACGCACAACACACCCCACCATGTTGAAATGCACTTTCAAACCTCCCAAAGACAATTTGCTTACCGAAAGCAAGTTGGCATGCAACTTGGGGACATGAAGGACCTCATGGATTTGGATCCTCTTGGGCTGACCCTTCACCATCACCTCCACAAGGATCTCCCCCTTGCCAAGGGCCTCCACCATGCCATTGTCTCCCAAATAAATCTTCTTCCCCGAAATGGGTTGATACGTGTGGAAGGCATCACGATGGCTGGTCATATGTTGGGTGGCTCCCGAGTCCACAATCCAAGTCAACATGTTGGCCTTCTCTCCTCCTCCATTGGCTGCAAAGGCGAAATCCTCCTCTTCCTCCTCTTTGGAAGCTTGGTGTGCACTCTCCTTGCCTTTGTCTTGGCTGATCTTGCAATGCCTAGCAATGTGGCCTGGTTTGCCACACTTGAAGCATGTCCTTGTCTCCTTGAAAGCCTTGGTGTTGCCTCCCTTGCCATGTCTTGAGACAAGCGCTGATCCCTCCCCTTGGGGCTCATTCTCCTTGCGCTTGGTCACCTCATGCATCAAGCGAGCCGTCACAAACTCCAAGGTCAGCTCCTTGGTGGGCCTTGTCTCCAATGCGGTGATGAGGAACTCATAAGACAATGGCAAGCTTGCCAACAAGGTCATCACCACATCTCCCTCCGTCACGGGCGCATCCAAACAAGCCAACTCATCCGCAAGAGCCTTGACCTTGTTGACGTGATCCAACAAATCGTCCTCCTCTTCCATCTTGCTAGTGAAGAACTTTCGGCGAAGAAATAGGAGGTTGGAGAGGCTCTTGGTCTCATGGATGTTGCAAAGGGTGGTCCACGCTTGGGCTGGTCCCTTGCAATGGCGGATGTGTGCAATTTGCCGGTCCGCAAGGTTGATGGCAATGAGAGCAAAGGCCTTCTTCTCCTTCCTCTCAAACCCCTTCTTGGTCTTTGGATCCGCATCTTCAATTGGAGGCTCCTCACTCCCATCCACCACGTCCCACAAGTCCTTCTCCGCAAGGATCATCTCCATCTTGAACTTCCACATGCCAAAGTTCTCCCCATTGAACTTGTCAATGATGCGCACGCCCTCTCCTCCACTTGATGACATGATGAAGCACCTCCCACTTGTTGGCAGCACCCAAAGGGTCTCCAAGTCAATTCAGCCTCCAAACACTCCCTTGGAAGCCAATTGGGCTGAAACGACAACAATCACCCCTTCCAAGGACACCTCCCACTTGTTGGCAGCTTCCTAAGTGTCTACAAGTCAATTCAGCCCTTCCAAGATCCTCACAACCTTAGGAAGGACAAAACACTCCTCACAAGTGCCTCACCTCCTCTCAACACGAATTCAGACCCTAATGGAGCTCAAATCCACCACATGGACATGATGGGCTAGTGCTACTTCAATTCAGCAAGCCAACTCACAATGCTCCTCACAAATAGGGTACTCCACACTCCAAGGCACTCAAGCCTTCCAATCAGCCCTCAATGGATCACCAATCCACCCAAACACCCTAATTGGCCCTCAATGGCTCACATGGCCACAAATCAGCCCTCTTGGGTTCACAAAGTCCATGAATTGCCTCACACACTCACAAGGGCACTAATCAGCCCTCCATGCATGGCAAAAACCTCAAGCAACTCAAATATGCTTCCAAGGCTCACAAAGACTCTCAATAGATGGCAATTGGCACCATTACTATCCACAATGCACCTAAGTGCAAAATCAGCCACAATGGGCTCCCAATGTACTTTTCTAAGCACAAACTCAAACTAGGAGCATGCAACCAGCCCACTCTAGGTCTGATTACTACCATAAGCAATGTCCCACCCAAAATGTACTCCAAACCTCACAAACCAGCCAACAAAAGCTCAAAAAAAATTTCCTCCTTTTTTTAAAAAAAATGCACTCCAAAGTTTTTGTTTTTGAAAAATGACTCACACCATATGGTTTGTAGGTGACAAGTGACAAAGGGCTGATTACTCCTCCAAGCTCCAAGACCTCCTCCAAATGCTTTGAATTCCTCCCTCAAACGCAACTCCAAGTGCGTGGGCCCATAACCTATTGAGATTACAATATGAGAAGGATGAAAGGCTTTACTTAGATGGTAGGATAATGTCAAGGCCCATGCATGGGCTGAACATAAAAGGGAAAAGCCTTTCCCTAGTTATCCACAAACCATGTGGGATAACTAAACACCATGGGCTGCCTTTGACTACAAGCAATACCCATTAGACTCTAAGCCTAACTAAGAGGCTAATACTACTCCTAGGGCTGAATGTACATAATCTACACTAATATGTACATGTTCTTCAACAGTTGCAAAGGGTGGTCCATGCTTGGGCTGGTCCCTTGCAATGGCGGATGTGTGCAATTTGCCGGTCCGCAAGGTTGATGGCAATGAGAGCAGAGGCCTTCTTCTCCTTCCGCTCCCATGCCTTCTTGGTCTTTGGATCCGCATCTTCACTTGGAGGCTCCTCACTCCCATCCACCACGTCCCACAAGTCCTTCTTCACAAGGATCATCTCCATCTTGAACTTCCACATGCCAAAGTTCTCCCCATCAAACTTGTCGATGATGCGCACGCCCTCTCCTCCACTGGATGCCATGGTAACACAGCTCCCACTTGTTGGCAACCTCCCAAGTGTCTCTTGGAGTTCACAAACTCAATTCAGCCTCCAAACAATCCCTTGGTAGCCAATGGGGCTGGAATGGCACCAATCAGCCCTCACAAGGACCTCGAAAGATCCTTCCTACCCCAAGAACGATCCAACACTCCTCACAAGTGCATCACCACTTCTCCACAGCAATTCAGACCCTAATGAAGCTCCAATCTTCCAATCAGCCCTAAATGGTGGCTAATACTCACAATCATCACCTCAAGGACAACAATGGCCTCCAACACCCCTAGTTGGATCACCCAAACTCCAAAGTAGCCTAATTGCCTCTCAATGGCTCCACAAGGCTCACAAAGACACAACTCAGCCCTCAATGGATGGCAAATTCTACTCCTTTGCCTCACTCACTTACAATCGTTCAAATCAGCCCTCAGTGGTTGGCAAATTCCACTCCTTCACCTCACGCACTCACAAGGGCACAAATCAGCCCTAAACGGATGGCAAATACCTCAAGCAATCCAAAGGTGCTTCCTAGCTTCACAAAAGACTCTCACTAGATTGGCATAATCATAATCAACAATGCACCCAAATGCATAATCAGCCCTCAATGGGCTCTCAATGTATTCCTCTAAGTACAAACTCAAACTAGGAGCATGCAACCAGCCCTCACAAGGTGTGATTACTACTATAAGCAATCTCTCACCCAAAATGCACTCAAAAACTCACAAACTAGCCAACAAAAAACCCAAAATAACTCACACCATATGGTTTGTAGGTGAATAAGACACAAAACGCTGATTGCTCCTCCAAGCTCCAAGATCTCCTCCAAATGATTTGAACTTCTCTCTCATGCACAACTCCAAGTGTGTGGGCCCATAACCTATTGAGATTACAAAGTAGTGTATGGGAGAAAGGTTTTTACTTAGATGGTAGAAAGATACAAAGCCACATGAGTGGGCTCAACTTAAGCTAGAAGCCTTTCCTAGTTATCCATAAACCACGTGGGATAAGTAACTACATTGGGTTGCCTTTTACTACGAGCAATACCCATGGACTCTAACACTAACTAAGTGTCTAAAGCTACTCCTAAGGCTAACTGTACATGGTCTACGCTAGTATGTACAGAATTTCTAACAAATACCTCACCAAAACGTTAAAAACTTGAATATAAATGCTTTAAACGACCCCAAACTTAACTTGCTCCAAGCTCCAATAGTACTCCTCCAACACACCTTGCAATGAGATTTGACCTCTAAAAGTAACTCACATGAGTGGGCCCATAACCTATTCATAGAAAAAACACCAAATCAATGTATTTAAATAAAAGGGGATCACAAACAAGTGTGAGAAAGGGGTGTCAAGCCTAAGCTAGGGGTTGCCCTCTTATACTACTCTACCGACTAGTACTATGACAAACCATATGGGTTAAATCTCCTATAGAACAGTTGCCCCTCTCTATAGCCCTATCAATTTGGCTACAAACAACTCTAAGTAAGGTCATTCCATATTAGGACCTCCCACAAGTAATATTAATGTATTACTCATATTCTTCAATAATCTATACATAATTAGAATATCCATATCTTCGTCATTGCATGCATCCGTGAATATCTAAGGCCACCTCCACTTAAAGGAAGTTATATGGCCAAAATAGGGTTTCTAAAGCATCAGTATTGAATTGGAGGGGCACTCATATTGAGTCCCTTGACTAACACCCTGTAGTATTGGTCACAGTAGATTTTTATCGTCACTTGCAAATGACTATCAAGTTCTGTTAGTTCCATCGCACATGCCACACGTCCCACGCCATGAGTAAACAATGACACAAAAAAGACTAAACAATGGCACAACAATGACTAAGAAATGACAAGATTGTGATAGTATACCATGATCTGAAAGAGATTTCAAATGGGTCCACGACTACAAAAGGATGACTTTCCCATGACTCGACACATAGCTATCCACATTAGATTTTTAAAGGATTGGCGTGACTGTAGCGTGACTAAACTATGACTATTGACATGGATGTCCACCTTAGATTTAAAAAGGTTTGTTGTGACTATTATGTGATTCATACATGATTGTTGATGTGGTGGTCTATGTGTCAGCTCCTCAACCATTATCTTCCGCCAAATTGTCTTTATCAATTCCCTTCCAAGTGAATTTCTCATCCATTTGTTCATCTATACTTTAAAAGATGGTAATAATACAACCTTAGCTAATCCAAACCGTGACTTGTCCACAATGACTGTAGCCGACTTTAGTAATGTTTAAGTCATTTATGTTTAGAATGACTGTACAGCAGTCATTCTTTGTAGTCATTTATGTAGCCATTTTTTTGTAGTGACATGCTAAAGTCATAAAACATCAAATTTGTAACTTCAACCTAGTAGCAATAGACCTTCTATCCATAAAATGGTCACCATTACCTTGTCTTTGCTCCAAATGAGGCGAGCCTAGTCATATTGGAAATCTAGCTTAAAAGTGCACCATAACAACAAATTTGAGCTCCAAAATCTTTGTAGTCTTCCCATTCTTGTCCCCCAAAAGTTGTAACTCCTAATTTCTAGCAGCAATATAACTTCTACAATTAAAATGGCTACCATTACCTCATCTTTGCTTCGAATGAGGTAAACCTTGGGCTTATTAGAAATCCATTCTACCAAAATCTTTGTGATCTTTTTTATATCATCTTTCAAAGTCGCAACTTCTAACCTAAATTTCATCTACTAACTCTAGCTTCAACCAACCTCCTATCTTCTCAAAATTCATCCTACCATCATAATATTCCATCAATTTTCTTTAAAGGCATGGAATACATAATTGACAAATGTTTTAATTCTTACACTTTCCAAATCTTCATCATGAGTTATCTCTAAAAATATTCACTTTAAGAACATAGTGAAAAACAAAGAAAGAGCTTAAAGAACACCATTCCAAAACAAGAGAAGTGTGAGAGAGAGGGAGAGAGAGAGTGTAAAAAAATCCAAATTCTAGTTTTCTAATCTAAAACTCCATTAATGGTCTAATCTTCATCACTTATTTCATTCCTACATTAATTTATTGTCATCACACCAATATAATGGAAAATGTGCTAAACTGATGTGAAACACACCACTTTGCTAAAAATACACTACTTTACTATTGTATTCCTATTTTAGCATGCCTAACTCTAAATTAGTGCTCTAGTCTTTATTTAAATTTTGCTAATTAGTTTTGTATTTCTTATATTTGTATTTTGTATTTCTAGTTTTCTTTAATGTAATTTCCTACTTGTGGTATTTTATTTTCAATTTCTTCCTATTTAACCATTTGGCTAATTTAATTAATTTATTGTTTCTCACTTACTAAGTTTCTATCTTTTTCATTTAAAACTACCACTTTTTTTCTAGAATTTTCTCATCACTTTCTCCTAATTGAATCTTCTAGTTTTTGCACTAATCTCTCAAAGTTCCAATTACTATTTAACAAAAAATTATGTATTAAATCTTTCTTACTAGTACTTACTAATTGACAATTTCATCCAAATTGTTTTTATTTTCCAAATTCTAAATTGTAGCTCACAAGATGAAAAAAAATCCTCCTATAATCCTCCCATGACAAATGTTCTCCCTTGTTGTTGACATATTCTATCTGCCAATAGATAATCTAGCAAAAATTATTATCTAAATAGGTTGCTTGATAAAGAAACACCATTGGCATCCATGCTTGATACACATTCTAAATTGAACTTTCATTATGTATTTCTCGTCTTCCAAGGCTTATTCTAAACTTGTTGTTGATGTGAATGACTTTTTTGCAGCATCGCTTCAATTTCCACCTTTGTATATTTTCTTTGGCTAGAATGTAGTAGGTGTCACGGACGTGCCATACCGAGCCTTATCCAGTAGTTTCGTCCCTAATAGAGTCTCCACCGCCTTTGCAACAAGGATGCCTCTTAAGAACCTTCTCAAAAGCAGTAGCCTAGTGTACAAGTTGTTTCCAATGATTCTAGTAGATTCCAATAGTCTTCATTAGTTTCTATTTGTTTCTGGAAGCTTCCATAAGCTTCCGAAAGGTTCTACTTAGTTCTACTAGTTTTCGAAAGCTTCCACAAGCTTCCGGAAGGTTCCATTTGGTTCCACTAGTTTCCGGAAGCTTCTACAAGCTTCCGAAAACACCTACGGATAATTCCAAAGGTTTCCAAAGCCTTATTCCGAAAGGTTCCTTAGTCTAGTATAAATAGAGAGTCGAGGGCCATTGTCCCTCCCTCTCTTCAACACTAGTTGTACCTAGTCATTCTTTGACTTCATGTTATCAATACATCTTCTAGTTTTCTCATCTTGAAGCACGTTCTGAGTCATGTGTGAGGAATCCCCTCACTTCTAGCTTGTTTTTGTCTCTGTTTGAGGTATCCCCTCAAATCTGATCTTGGTTCCGTCCAAGAGTTGCCGTTTGCAACAGTTTGAAGAGAGTCCATCTTTCTCTAGTTCTTTTTGATGTCAGAGTCTACTCTTGCAAGATAGAGCGTGGATTACCCCTCTTCTTCAAAGAGTTTTGACGCCTTAGAGGTTGTGGATTACCCACTTCTAAGCTGATATTTTCCTCTTAGTTAGTCTTCATGAGAGTTAGTACATGGATTTGAATCGTCTTCGTATTTCCACAACTCCAATTACTTTAGAAGTACGTTTTCTATTCAGGTCAAAGGCCGAACTCAGAGATATCATCATTTGAAAGCGAGGCGAAGAATTCTACTTGAATTTTTTGAGATCTTCACTTCCTGTAGTCATCCCAAAAGTACACGACGCAAGGATTTGTTACTTCATCTACTTGTAAGCCTTCAAAAAGTACTTTATCCAAGATGGGTGACGTTCCTGCTATCCAGATGAACGACGTCTTGGCCATGTTGTAGCAGTTGCAGCAAGAAAACGCCAATCTGCGAAATACTTTAGAACAACTTCAAGTTGCCCACGCTCCAGTCTATATTTCGGCACCAGCGACAAATCCAATTCCGTCGGCGCCAGAGGAGCCTCGAGTAAGTTTGTCAGACAAGTTCGATGGGAACCGAGAAAAATTTCGAGACTTTGTGAATTAAATTCGGCTTGTTTTCCGCCTTCAACCCCAAAGATATCCAACCGTAGAAATACAAGTTGGGCTCATTGGAACCTTGCTTACCGGAACTGCGTTATCGTGGTTCTCGCCATTGTTGGAAAAAAATTCTCCACTTTTGGCAAACCTCGATCAATTCTCAGAAGAATTCAATAATACTTTTGGAGAAAATGATCGAGCCCTCATAGCAACAACAAAACTTCGAACTCTACAACAACGATCGCGTGCAGCCTCAACATACGCTGCAGAATTTCGACAACTCGCTTGCGACGTAGAGTGGGACGACAATGCTCTCATTAACGCGTTTCGATGGGGACTGCGTAACGATGTAAAAGACTTGCTATTAAACTTACCCAGACCGACCACTCTATCTGAGGCCGTGACTCAAGCAGTTAATTGCGATAATCGACTGTTTGAGCGCTGTAGATAACCAAATTAGATTTTTATTTGTAAATTTTTGAGTTGTTTTGTGTGTTAATTGGTTGAGTCAGTAGTCAATTCCAAATAGGTGAATAGTAATTGTGAATGGAAGTGGGTTCAACCGAATGGGATGAAGGTCAGTAGGTGAGTGTTGTCTGATGAATGTTGCCAAATGGGATCCTAATGGGTGGCTGATTTTAGTTGGCTTTCTCTTCCAATTTGGTAACTGTTTGGATTGTGTCTTATTAGTTCCAATTTGGGATTCATTTTTCTTTGTCCACTGTTGAGAGAATGCCAATGAGTCCCAGTCGGTGAAGGCTGCATGTGTTTGTGTTTTCTTGTGTTTGAGTGTGTGATTCCCAATTGGAAATTGTGTCTGTGTTAGTTGGTGTTGATCCAAGGTTGGATCAGTTTGTGTGTGTGTCCTAGTTGGAAGTGTGTTTTGGCTAGTGTATAGCGTTGTTGTGTGTGTGCAGAATGCGAAGATTAGATGAAGAATTTTCCAAATTGGGAGTTGATTTGGGAGAGTGAAGCGCTAATGGTTAAATTTGTGAAAGTCTGAGCGTGAAGAAATGATATTTAAAATTGTGTGATAGAAATCCAAGTTCGAGTGAGTAATTGATAGATCAATTGTAGTTTACTTGGATGTATTACTATGAGAAATACAAGAAGCCGATTTAGAGCGGTGAATAAGAAATCCATTGTAGAATCCTAATTGGTGATTGTTGTATCTGTCTTAAAAGCTACAGTGAGAAATTTAGAATTAAAATGATAGTACTATGTTGGACAATATGTAAACCTTGGAATTTGGAACAATCAATTTGATGTATGTGAATTTATTTTGTGATGTCATTGTAGTCTCAATGATTGCTAAATTTCTAAATTGAATCTTGGTTTTCTATTTGAGAATTGAATATTCTATTTTAGGAATTAGTCCTATTAGCAAATTAATCCTACTTAATCATCTCCCTTGGAATGAACTTATTATACTAAATTGGGTAATCTCCAATTGGGAATTATCCTTCTTCAACAAGCGCCGACAAGAGCGTCGATCAACACCTGAATTCTATCGAGTAGAGTATGCAGCTCCAACTCGCCAAACATCTTCAAGTATGTCAATGCCAGAGCCCATGTAAATCGACGCCTCAAGAGTCAAGAGAGTGACTCAAGAAGAAAAAAATCGACGTCGAAAGGAAGACTTGTGCATGTATTCTGGAGGAAAGAACCACCGCGCACACAACTGTCCTGCGAAGGTTGGAGTTCCAAAGCCGCACAAATTTCAATACACCTCAAGCACTTCCGAGTCGAGATGCGAAGAAATGGACTCGGGAAACGACATCAACCAGCCACAGTAGGGACTGTCCGGCTGGCAGATATTGTCAAGTCATTAGGTCCTATCCTATCCTCTGAAGCCTCTCTATGTTTTGATATTCCACTTAAAATATATTTTTATCCGCATATCATAAAGGTCAAAGCCCTGCTAGATTCCGGAGCCTCTGCCTGTTTTATTGATAAAGACTTTATAGAACAACATAACCTTCCCGTAATTCCTAAAAAATATCCTGTTGCAGTAAAAGTTATCGATGGTAGACCCTTGATCTCGGAAGATGTCACACACGAGACTAAACCCTTAGACATTAGCCTAGAAGGATATCAAAGCACCGTTGTTTTCAACGTCATCAGTTCCCCTTCTAATCCTCTCATTTTATGCCTTTCTTGGCTAGATAGAAATAATCCTGATATAGATTGGAATAAGCAAAAGCTAACGTTCCAAACTACACCTAGATATCCTGTAGTTGCCCCAAAACTTCAATCACATCAAGTACAAGGGACCAAGGCTAAAACACCATTGATGGTCGGAGCCCGAGCTTTTATGAGAGCTACAAAGAAGGGAAATATGTTTGTAGTGTATACAAATCTGACGCCTCAACCCTTTCAAGGATCAACCGAGTTACCAACACAATATGAGCAATATCGGGATGTATTTGAGAAGAAGAACGCCGATACACTTCCTCAACATCGACTGTACGATTGCGGCATCGAACTACAAGAAGGTGCGCAACCGCCATTTGGCCCAATCTACGGTCTCTTCCAAAACGAACTTGTTGTGTTGGGAGATTACCTAGACGAAAATCTTGCAAAGAATTTTATTCAGCACTCCAAATCACCAGGGTTGATGAATCTCAACGTCCGCCCCAAAATAGTGTCCGTTTTCCGGACGTCCGGACGCACGGACGCTAGCGGACGCTAGCGTCCCTCCCGCCGTTGGAAGGCGGACGCGCGAGGCGGGGCGGACGGACAGGGCGGACAAGGTGGACTTCGCATTGCCATTAGTCATTAGAAAATTTTATATTGTTATGTAATTTGAATGTTACACAATCACAAATGAATGCATCCACGTAAAATAAGATGTACATATAAAAATATTTTTATACGCAAATGAAAATATAGCATCTTTATATATAAATATATATGTATAAACAAAATACATGAAAACATAGTTCCAATATCACTATTGAATCCTATACGATCTTTTTAAGATCTAAATCTTTCACATTCTTTTTTGTTTTTAAACAATGAAAGGACCATTGTTTTTAAAAAACAAAATTCTCCTCAAATCCTACTTTCTACCGGATGGACCACTACCTTCTCCCAAAACAAAAGGAAAATCTGTTGTACCGAGGAGTTTAGCAGATGATTGACGAGTTGACCGTTGTTGACCTGGACGGACTATTCGCCCTCCAAATTGAACTTCGATGTCCACCTTATGAAATTGTTTCTTGGTTTCCGGAGAGAAGTCATCGTCCTCTTCACGCTTCCTTTTTTGTTTTTTTTTCGGTGATAAATCGACTTCGTCTGCCTTCAAGGTTCTCAAGTTGCTCTCCACACGATCTACCATCGCTTGAACAACTTCATCATCTCCTTTCCCTTGCCATACTGTGAGGCAGTCTCCATCCAATAGGAAAGCTTTCCAATGCCCTATAATATCGCCAATGCGCCTATCAAATGCTGCTGCCACATCTACAAATGAATGTCCTGTGCTTGTTAGTCCATTTGTATCGTAGACAGCACGAACTTTTGCAGCCTCTTCCAACTTCGACAATAGAAGGGCCCTACCTACGAGGGTGTGGTCGTATGCCTTATACTGCTCATCGAACTCTTTTCCATGGTTCACCTCCACCCAACTGTCTTCTGGTCCTCTCTCCACTTTTTTATCTGGAAAACGAAAGAACTTTTCGTGTTGCAAGCTCCAATGTCCCCCCATGTTGCAACAAAACATTTCAAGGGCCGCGTCACCTACGATTCCTTGAGCCCGCAATTCCACCTCTCTATTGTAAGTCATCCACACATCCAAATCCAATGGTTGCTAAGATTCCTCGTACAAATCATGCCTCTGTTCATTTGCATTCCACCGGATTGGCTTCCCCCAATGTTGATAATTTTGAAATTTGTACGGCGCTTGATCAAGAGGAAGATTCCAGCGATTGTACTCGTGGCCTGAAGGCATAGCTTCCAAGATACCAAACATTTCGTAGAACCTAGCACTCAATGGACTACGACACTCGGCACACACCGAACGAATGAGTGATTCTTTCACAATGCAAGTGACATGGAAAGTGTGGCGACATTGGCCCATGGTTACCGCACCTTCCGGTCCGAAGAGGCCTTGACAAAGGCTACAACAACCATCCAAGACTGGAGAGGCTGGATCACAAGCATGCACCATTTACTTGTCTTTCACATTGATGTGTGCTGAAAGTGTGTTGTAAGGGACCCATCCTTCCTCTACTTCCAAGGCCCAATTGATGGGTGGAGCTTGATCCTTCTTTGTGTGGTTTAACTGTTCAAACATGGCATCCATGTCTCCCCAACATGTGATCTCCGTATATCCCTTTGAAAGATGTTGGTCAAACATAGTCTTGAACCAACTCAAAGAGCTTTGAATGGCATCGCAATTTTCATTCGACTCCATTGCCAACGTTTGAAGACTTGCCATTGCTCGAGATACTACAGAGGGTCTATCTTGGAGTCTTTCTACCCATGCTAACCATCGAGACTCCAAGCCGCTAGATGGCATAAATTTCTTCAAATCCAAGCACAATTGCAATCGATTCAACTTGGATTCAACGATTCCTTTTGCTTCAATTGCCTCCTCCAATTTATGCTTCAACTCTACAAAGTCACAACTCTCCGTTTGCGTCTCCCCATTCATGTAAACGGATGAAAGCTTTTCCATTGATGGTTGTTGTGTCGCTTTTAACATGCTCATGTCGTGACTTTCTTGTACATACACAATGGCAGAATTGTCGCTTGCTTCGGCCTTATCAAAAGGAAGAGAGAGCTTATCTTCACTCTCTTGAGTCTCTTGACTGTCTCCGAGTACAATCACTGGTGAGATTGCAACCTCACTCGGATTCTTGGAGGTCCTCTGTAATTTTGCAATCCATTTACGCATCTTCATCAACTCCTCCATTTGCCTTGATGATTGTTGATTTAAATGTTCAACCTCACTCTCCGAAGTCTTTAATTTCAACTCCAACACTTTGCACCTTGCTTCCACTCCTTCAAGGTCAGCAATTTTCTTCTCATATTCCACCAATTGTAGTATGTGAAAATCTCTTTCTTCGAAAAGTGGTCCGAAAGTCTTCGTGAGATTCTGAAATGCTATAGCACTTTTCAACATCTCTGGTGCTATTAAAGAAAACTCCTTGGCCAAATTCATAAAAGTTGGAGCAGCTTGCGCTAAAAATTCAGTTGACATCGTTATCTTGAAAGCTGTATGAAGTATATGTGCAACATTCTTTGGATCTGCAAGTGGACTCATTGGAACAGTAGTAGCACCATCATCGGGGTTCGACGATCCGCCTATTTCTTCATGAAGGTTAGCAAACTGAACCGAGAGCTTCAAAAGATTTTCCAATTGTTTTGGATTGGACATGTCTTGCAAGGTTCGATGTAGAGGACTTGGCAATGTCGCTATAATTGGAAACTCCTTCGCCCGCCTTTTACGCTCGAAACTCCATAATGACGATATATTATCAATCGTCACGCCTTGTCCACGAGGCGTATGTACTTTGTCTTCTAAACTTAATACTGGACTAGATTCAACGCCTTGATGCACAGGCGGAGATTTGTAGACCAAACTATCAAAACAATTGTTGGCTATCAGACTATCAATTGTAGCATTAGCCTTTGCCACTTTCTCCGCCAAGACTTCGTCTACTTTACTTTTTGAAGTTTCCCCGCGTTCCGTGCAAACCTTACCTTTGTTTACAAACTCCGTTTGCGTTTGTGCCGCAACATTTGGTGTAAAGGTCAAACGCGTTGAAGCTGTGGAAAAGACTTCACCCTCCTGCGCCTCTACATCTTTCTCCACATCTTTCCCCACATTTTTCGAAGAGCTTTCATTGATTGCTTTTGTTGGAGATTGTACAAACCGTAATTCTTCAACATTTGAGGCTTTCTCCACACCATCCGTTTTCACCTCAATAATATTTTTTAATACTTTTTTTGTTTCTCCCTCTGAATTGTACTAGTCAGGAATGTCCTTTTGATTGGCTTCAAGTAGAAGTGGGCAAGCTGTTGTCGTCGAAAACGTGCTTCAATCGATCTTGCGCTTTAATATAAGTTCCGCATAAACCATACACGCCACGCTATAATTAATATAGCCTTTACTTCTGCGCTTGTTTCCGAATAGAACACGCCACACTTCATCAGATCGATGGACAAAATGTTTGTTGTTGCAAGTCCATGGTTTACAACAAAAATCCCGTGTATGACTCCTGTACGACTCCTGAGGCCACAACTTGTCAATGTGGTACATTTTAACATAGGTCCTGCACATTTTTTATGTCCAATACTTCGCATCTTCATCTTCCCACCCACTCTCTGCTTTAATTGTAGGGTCATTTAAAATGTCAAGCCGAAGGTCGTGCGTAGCCCCCTTCACTTCGCTTTTTTTCTTCACTTCGCTTCCCGGAGTCACCCCATCCATATTTCGATCACCTTCGCCGTTCATGATTGTCAATTGGATTCAATAACCAATTGAAGTGAATAAGAAAATCTCACGTGATAGTCAAAAGTGATGGCATCAACTGCAACACAGTAACAAAAGATAGAGGACCCCAACTCTCCACCCCGTAGGAGCAACTAGCGCATAAAGCAATAGTAGCACATCCAACTTGGCACCGAAGGAGAATTGAAGTGAGAAGAAATGAAAAGTCACTCCACCCTTATAGCCGTCCGCCGCCGGACCTAGAGGTCGTCCGCCACCGGACCTGCCCCGGACCGCGCGAAGCGGCCCCGAACCTTGCGTCCGCCGCGCGGACTGACGACGTCCGCTTCGACAGCGGACGCGCCGTCCGCCCGTCGCCCCGTCCGACCGCCCTGACCGACCTCCCCGTCCGACCGCCCGTCCGACCGACGCATCCGCCCGGACTGTCCGCATTGTCCGCCTTCCGACGCCGTCCGCGCTTTGAACACGCCGACCGCCCCACTTAAACACTGACCGCCGACGGCGTCCGCCCAGCTGTCAATTGGTGCATCCTATGAGGCCATTATTATCCAAAAAGAGCGGTAACATTTCAAAAATAAAACAGCCTAATAATCACTGCTAAATGAAGATCAATGTAATTAGTTTGTCATTTTTTTTTTTTCTAAATGTAAACCCTAAACCTTATACCCTAATTATCTTAAACCTTTTTTTTTCTCCCCTAAATTGTTTTACGAATGAGGGGAATGTGGTTAAGTTGAATATGTTTGAATTAGTTACTGATATTATTCCTCTAAATAGGTTTTGAGAAGATCTGAAGATGGTGGGGATTTTTTTAAAGTTCATTAGGAAATCAAATGTTTTGCAAAAATAATCAATTCCATTTTCATTGTAAGCAAATGAAATTTAAAAAAAAGGCCCCAATACATAATTAGAATAACAGTTAAATGGATTTCAACCTCATGATATTTAATGAAAGGTTGTGATTTCTCATTAAAAGTGCATCACGATCTTCAAATGAACATCGAGTCTTTCATATTTCTTAATGAAATTTTGATTAGATTTGAAAACAAAGAAAAAGAAACAATGTTTTAACTTTCAAATCATGTATGGCTATATTTTTTCTTAAAAACATAGAAAAATTCGTTACTTGAGTTGGTGGAGTAGAATACATTATACATGTGCTATATTTATTTTGAAGGGTAATTCCAATATTCTTATTTTAGATGTTTTTAAATATTAATTTTAAAAAAGAGGGTTCATTGTTTAAAGATCTAAAAAATTGACAAATATAATTTCTATTATAAATAGGAATTGAATTCGGAATTCGATTTTTGAAATGATTCAAATGAACAAGATATTGATTATAAAATATTTCTTTGTTTGAGTTTTCAAAATGAATTCAGGAAACAATTGCAAACTTTTGAACTTAGGTATATGGTATTGTTTTTGGTTTGTACTTTGTAGAGTATAATATTTCCATTTTAATCCTAAATAAATGAAAAAATTCCACATGAATGAAATGTTTCTATGTATTGCACAAAGATTTCTACCAATTATTATGATAATTAAATACATTGTTACATTTCATAAAATATTCTATATAGAAAAAAAAAATCATTTCAATTTTCAATCATGATAAACGATGTCTTCTACTTTTTTTGTTATATGTTCGTTTTGTATAACGTGTACATTATACAATCTTTGAGAGCAAGGTAGTTCATTTTTGGCTCTCATTGAAATAGAAAATATATTTGTGTTTGGATTTTGAAATCATTATATATTCTACGGTCTTGCAAGAATGCATCTTGTTTCTTCCTTTGAATCCTTTTGATATTTTCTTTTTTTTCCTTTGTTTTCTGTCTCATAGGGCTCTTATTATCTTGTTCTCTTCATTTGACCAGCCTATTTGGCTTGGCTCTTAGTTTTTTGTTTTTTTTAATGTAATGGTTTATGCATATGTTATAAAAAATATATATTATTTATCTAAAATTAATATATTGATGAACAAACGCATAAAGGCATTGAATGCTTTCACATTTAAAGTTATGAATCTATCATAAATCACTCTTGCAAATTTGAATGATTGAATCGAAAATTTGAAAATGTAATGACAAGAGCTTTCAATTCAATCAATTGCATAAATCATAAATGTTGAAATGCAACTCGTATAAGTTTAGCATCTATGAAGATTAATTCATGTCATCTACATGCAATTTTCTAATTTAATAAAATGCAATTGAGTACTTCAATTTTTTTCTTTTCAATTCTCTAAGTAACATTCACTTCATATCTTTCTCTATTTGTTTATCTATTTTTTGGCAACAAATGGAGAAACCATCTTTGTCTATATTTGCACATGCACTCTTATTTGATTGATGAAGAATAGATCTATGAAATATATAATCATTGATTTGTTCATGTTGATTTATCTAATATATTTTATGTATGTATATATATATATATATATCATTAAACGAGTATGAAAGACAAGATTGACAGATTGTGTTCGAATGTTGTTCATTTTGAAATGATTTAGTATTATATCATTTATAAGAATATTATAATAGTGTTATGTTATAATATTCCTAAAACAATTGCAACAAATATTAAAATACATGCTAAGTTAGGTTTGTTAGCCTACCAATTGTTCATTAATAGACATAATTGAGTAGCCCTCTTAAATGAAACATTTAATATCTAATATCTTACAATCCAAATGGTGGATTTGTCTAAAATTTTTTCCACATTTTTTCCAACTAATTTACTACAAGATGCTACGGTTACATATGCCCCAAAGTATTTTTCTTTTAAGACTTGATATTTGCACTACTATTGGCAGTTTTGAAGTGTTTTTAGTGAAAAGAACTTTACGGGTTAAACATCTCTACCGTGAGATTTTGAAAAAAGAACAATTTCCTTCATTAGGTTTAGGGTTTAAGATGAGCCGTCTGCCTTGTCCGCCGGATCCGACGTCCGCCTTGTCCGCCCCGTCCGCCCTGTCCACCCCGTCCGCCGCGATATCCATCCGCCCTGTTCGCCTGATCCGAAGTCCGCCCTGTTCGGCCCGACCGCCCCGTCCTCCGTCCGCCCAGTCCACCCGATCCCGCGTCCGCCCCGTCCGCCCTGTCCGCCTCGATACCCGTCCGCCTCGGTACGGCCGTCCGATTGACACGCGGACTGATGTAGTACGCATGATCTGGACGTCCACCTCGGGGCGTCCGCATATATATATGGGGAGGCGGACGGCTCATTCCGAACAATCGTTCTCTTTTGGAGTGGGCGGACTAGTGCATTGGAAGCTCTGCGCGCCCCTTCCGCTTTGAGTGAATGATTGTTGTGAGATTGTTACAAGTTTTCACAAAGTTCACGCTTGTAAAATTTTAATTAATTAGTTAAATCAAAATTTTGGTTCTTAAGCTTTCTAATTGTTTCATTCTCTTTGCTTCAGCTTCATCATGCCGAAAGATAGAACACCCAAAAAAAGTAGTCGAAAGGGAAGACCCCAATTGTTCGATTGGGATGCTTGGGCCAATCCATTGTGTGTGGATGAACTGGGATGGGAAGAAGAACCAACAAGAATGTGGGATTGTTCAATGTGCAAAAAGTATGTAAAAATGACTTACATTCAAAAACTTTGGTCACGTGAACGTGTAGAGCACCAAGCGCCACGTTGGGAAGGACAAATGTCTACGTGCCAAAGTGAGCACTTCAAACAACGATACACACAAGTGCATCGAGTTCTTGGCATTAAAAGCGCCAAACCAAATATAATGAATTATAATGTTATGGCAATGGTTTGGGCAGAGATTGTACTCCACAAGGACGTGGACTGGCGTACTGCTACAGGTTGCAATGTAGAGAACTATACGCGCACGGATGCCGTTATAGATACACAGTGGAGGGGCGCAAGCAATTGCATGCCAGAGTGGTCTAATCGAGGTTATCTACAACAACCTTCAGTTGTTCTACGAGATGCTGAAGATGCGTGGACAGATGACGATGATGACGATGATATGCAAGCGCCTATCACATTTGGAGTTAGACACGAGCGGTTAGAAGAACGAGAACAAATTGAATTCGAGCAATAAATGCAAGAGGCAACACGCAGAAGCCTTCAAGATCGTGGACGGCAAGATAGGCATGGTGGTTCCTACGGACATGAACATGGAACGCGAGAATCTGAACATGGAAGAGGTGGTTCATACTCTGGTTACGATCCTCAAAATAGATATGAAGGTGGAAGAGGGAGCTATGGATCCACGCATTATGGTGGTTCAAGTGCAATTGGTTCTCGTTATGGCACTCCCCTTGAAATTGGCTCTCTAGGTGGGACAGGTAGCTATGGCAACATGCACTATGGTAGGTCTATTGAATCTGGTTCATATTATACAACGCCCACTCAAGTGGGCTCCGAAGGTAGTGGAGGAAGCCATGTAACCCCGCAATATAGTTGCTCTCTTCACGGAAGCGCCCAATACTATCCGGGATCAACTAGAAGTGATTCATACGGGCATCATGGGGCCTCTTATTACGGGGCTTCAAATGAAAGAGGATCAAAGCCTACTACTCCGGTTCCTCCTCCCACTTTTGGAGGTTCAAATTATGGACAAGGAGGTGCACCGAGTGGATATCACGGAAACTACGGAGGTGGTCCGTTCATTGGAGTACAAAGAAGAGGCAGCGGTCAACAATTTGAGTCCGATTCAGATTCCGAATAAAAAAACATGCAAGTATATAGTGAGCATGTGTTTACTCGATTTTCTCATTTTTACTCTCACGACAAGTATAGAGCACTAGATTGGTAGAAGTAGTACAAAATTTTAAATGAATAGAACAATTTTGAACAACAATTTTGTTCACTTTTTCAAAAAGTGTTGTGTAATAGTGTACACCAAGTATGTATGTAGGCAAGCATATTGTTGAAGACATCATTGTATTATTTTATAATAGCGTTGATATATACGGCTATAAGCGACTTTGATAAATAATAAAAATATGAAGAAGAAATGTAATTTTGTAAAAGCCATATTATGTCTATTTTTGAATTTAGCATTCGAGGTTAAATATGTACTAGCATGGTGTGTATTTTGAAATTATTGTTGTGTGTTTATTACATTTAGAAACTCGTAAATGATATAAATGTATTTCTAATTAATTTATGAAAGATTAAATTATTTGAATATTTGAAATTTTTTTATTTTTCATTCAACGATTGCTAAAAACTAAAATAATTTCTTATTCGTATGAAGAAATGCCCAAATTAGACAATTAGTGGTTCTTCTTTAGATTCTATTTTCAAATATGAAAAATAAATCGGATCGGGCGGACGCTTGATTTGTCCGCCCGTGCCCGTCCGATCGGGCGGACGGTTTGGGGCCGTCCGATGGGGCGGATGGGCCGTCCGCCGCGACCCGTTGGATCGGACGGACGCCAGATTTGTCCGCCCGATCGGGCGGATGCGGCTGTAGGATTTCGGGGAGGCGGACGGCTGATGCGTGACATGCGTCCGCCAGCCGTGGCCCGTCTGATCAAGCAGACGGTTTGGGGCCGTCCGCTACTGCCCGTCAGATCGGGCGGACGGGGCTCGAGGGTTTTGGGGAGGCGGACGGCCGATGCGTCCGCCACCCCCGGCCTGTCTGCATTGTCACTTTTGCTTTGCCCCTTGTGAATGCAAGGTGGAGCGAAGAGCTTGGTGGTTCATCCTCCATTGGCTCCTTTCCGAGGCAAGGCAAGAGTGGTTTATTGGGGCCCCCTTGTTGCCAATTTTTTGAACACTTGCGCGTGAATTTAATTTCAAATTAAAAAATTTGATCTTTATCAATTTCATTTGTCACGATGCCGAAGGGGAAGAAGAAGGTTGCGAAGCTTAAACATGGAGAGGGACCATCGAACTTGGAAGTAGCTTGCCAAAGTCCTTCGGAAGAATGCAAGAAATTCATGATTGAGCGCATCGTTCAATTTTATGAATCGGAAAGAACATTGTCTTTAGACAATAAGTACATCAAATATCAAGAGGAGTGCGTGTCTAAATTCAAGGTAGACATGACACAGATGTTGTTGGATGCATTGAATGTGGCGAAATGGCATGACAAAATGCATAAAACGTACTTCACCAAATGTTTGGAGAACAAGGTTCATGACGCTTTGTGAATTCCAAAATCATTTTGGTTAAATATGGCAAGGAATATCGACCCAATGACGCCCAGTTTGAAGAAGTGATTCTGAAAGCGGACTTGTTTAGGGGGCGATGTGCTCCATTCGCCAAAAAGCACAATCGAGTTAGTTCAATTGGTTGGTGGAAAAGCAATGATGGAGTTGCTGAAGCGGAAAGGACCAAACGGCACCTCATAGCACTTCCAGATACAACACGTGTGATTGCTGTTGATGATAGAACGATGAGAGGTGGATATGCAACGATTCGAAAGGTTCGTATTGAAGGATGTCCAGGAATACTTTCTTATTGGGAGTTTGCGGCAAAGAAATCCATTCACCACCAAACTCGACCCGATTTTGCAAAGTTAGAACATCAAAACGAATCAATGGCTGTTCGAATTCCACACGCGGGTGTGATACGGTTTGCTGCAGTGCACGGAACGATGTGTGAAGGTTATGCGTTTGGTGGAATGGTGGAACTCTTCGACAAATGTTGAATATGGATAAGGACTATCCAGACAACATTCAAATCCGTTTGATGTATACAAATCCAACCGAAGAGGAGGTTGTAAAAGCTCACCGTTTAGGGCGATATCGGAAGAAGCGCACGGAGTTGACATGGGCGTTTATGCATATAATGTATGCAGTGCATCTTGCTGGACATTTGCACAATGATCTTTCTCCGGACAACATTTTGTTGCATTTTCCAGAGGATGAGTCACGTGTGTATATTGGAGTTTGCGATTGGGGCATGACCACCTTAGCTTCTCAGCCAATGAAGTCTTTGTACACATTCACATCAGCAGATGAGATGAAACACACTTTGCAGAGGAGATGGTGGGTGGATCCACGTATTGCATATTTGCATAAAGCAGGTGCAGCTGTGGAAGTCATTCCGATGTATTCACGTAAGTCGGAAGAGTATGCCGTTCGAAAAATTGCTCGGTGGATGAATAGAAACAACATGTCAGAGGCGTATTTCAACGTGCTACTTAAAACACCTAGTGCGACACAATTTGCCTTTCATGACTTTGCAAAAGTGTTTTATGCTTACTTGAAGCGCATTTCTTCGAAGACTAACGATGAAAATACTAGTTTGGCCCATGTGATTACGCGATTTTCTAATACATATCGTTGGCCGATGCTAGATGAACATTTCCGCCATTTATATTAGATTGGTAGTACAGAAGTAGTAGTTGAATACTTGAATAGGTTATATAGGCATGAAAAATTAGTTTAGAAATATAGAGTTGGAATGAAAAAAATTATATGTGCAATTAGCCAAATGTGCACAATGTATGGTATTCTACATTAAATTGAATACATTTTGCCCATATTGATTATGTTTGTGTTTGTGTTGATCTTGATTTTTTAAATAGTATATATATATATATATTTGAAGTCACAAATTTTTTTAGTTTGCCTTTTGAAAATGAATTGGAATTTTTTCATACTTTCAAGACTATTATGGATTCGTGGTCAAACTTTATAATCTTTCAACTTATGAGAGACATTGTTTTAATAACAAATCGCGAACCATTGCACTTCATTTAACATTTAATTGTTTAAAGATTAAGGGAATGACCGCGGGGCAGTTTGGGTAGGGCGGTCGGGGGAAATAGGGCCGTTTGGGCGGACAGGGCAGACGGGCGAGGCGGACGGGGCGGTCCCGGCGGACGCTGCGTCCGCCGGGACCGCGAATGTTAGCGGACGCTGCGGACACAGCGTCCATGTCCGGACGTCTTGTCAACCCTGCAAATCACCGGCAAGAGCTCCTATCTTATTTGTGAAGAAAAAAGATGGGTCCCTTTGAATGTGCGTGGATTATTGTGGACTGAACAAAGTCACGATCAAGAATCGGTATCCATTACCGTTCATCTCCGGACTTCTCGATCAGCTTGGCCAGGCAAAAATCTATACCAAGATTGATCTTCGCGAAGCGTACAACTTAGTACGCATCAAGGAAGGTGACGAATGGAAGACTGTGTTCCGAACAAGGTATGGACATTTTGAATACAATGTCATGCCATTCGGTCTTACCAATGCACCTGCTATCTTTCAACATTTGATGAACGATATCTTCCGTGAATTCTTGGACGATTTTGTGGTTTGCTACCTTGATGATATTTTCATCTACTCGAAGAACAAAGAGGACCACAAAAAACACGTTCAATTAGTGTTGGAAAAGCTGTGCAACGCTGGACTATACGCCAAGCTTGAGAAGTGTGTTTTCCACCAACCCCAAGTCGAATTCTTGGGCTACATTGTTTCTGGAGAGGGTCTGTCCATGGACCCACAGAAGATCCATACGATGACCGAGTGGAAGAGACCGGAAACCATTCGAGACATTCAATGTTTCCTGGGATTCGCAAACTTCTATCGAATCTTCATCCAGAACTATTCCAAGGTTGCTGCTCCGTTGACTCGATTGACTTGCAAAGACAAGCTTGAGTGGAGTACGGAAGCAGGCCAAGCATTTGAAACTCTGAAGAAGGCATTTACAACAGTGCCTATCTTGACACATCCTGACTTTCAAAAGTCGTTCTTCCTAGAAACGGATGCTTCTGATTTTGCCCTTGGAGCGGTCCTCTCGCAATCTAGCAAAGACGGACGCCTCCATCCTGTCGCATTCCATTCACAAAAGTTCACTGCCGTGGAGATCAATTATGAAATCCACGACAAGGAACTCTTAGCTATTGTTGATTCATTCAAAGAGTGGCGACATTTCCTCGAAGGAGCTCAACATCCGGTTACAGTCTATACCGACCACAAGAACCTCGAGTATTTCATGTCTGCTAAGGTGTTGAATCGACGACAAGCCCGTTGGAGTATATCGCTTTCGCTCTTCAACTTTGTCATCACCTACCGCCCCGGTTCCCAGCAAATTCAGTCTGACGCTCTTTCTCAACGAGCGTATCTTGCACCCAAAGAGGGAGACGCAGCTTACGATCAGCAACGGTCTACTCTAATCAAGCCCGAACAACTTCAGCTCAAAGCTATGCGCGCCACAACTTCGGTAGATACATCGTTTCTCCAAGAAATCCAAGTGAGTTTGCAATCTGATCCTTTGGCCTTGAAACTCAAGAACAATGCTGGTAATTCCAGCCTTGGAGAAATCCCAAGAATGGACTCTCAAATTCCTGATTCAGAGGTTGTAGATTTGAAATCTCCGAACCAACCTACGTCTAGTCCACAGATCCGTAGATCATATGGAGGTGAGACACTCCGAGATGATTATGATCCAAGATTCCAGTTCCAAGATGGGTTGCTATATTATCAAGGATTGCTTTATGTCCCTGAAGGCCCATGTCGACTCCGAGTGCTCCAATCCCGACACGATTTTCCATCAGCGGAACATTTTGGTTATAACAAGAACATGGAGCTTGTATCTCGGGATTTCTAGTGGCTCCAAATGTGGAAGGCCGTTAAAGAATACGTCACGACATGTGACACTTGTTCAAGGTCCAAGATTCCTCGTCATTGGCCATACAGACTACTTCAACCATTGCCAATTCTTGAGAAGCCATGAACATCCATATCCATGGACTTCATAGTGGATCTTCCGTCGTCCAAGACCTTTGATTCTATTTTTGTTGTTGTCGACCGGCTCACCAAGATGGCGCACTTTATTCCGTGTCACAAGACAGTTACCGGCAAAGAAACAGCAAAACTCTTTGTAGACAATGTCTACAGAATCCATGGCTTACCCGCCAATATTATCTCTAATCGTAGGACGCAATTCACATCCAAATTTTGGCAATCCTTGTTCAAAATCCTAGGGGTGGAGATCAAATTGTCTTCAGTATACCATCCTCAAACCGACGGACAAACCGAGCGCGTCAACCAAGTGCTGGAGCAGTACTTGCGCTGCACCATCAATTACCATCAAGATAATTGGGCGGACTTGTTGCCACTGGTAGAGTTTGCATACAACAATACATTGCAAGGGTCTACCCGACAGACGCCTTTCTTTGCAAATTACAGCCATCATCCAAAGTTTGATCAATTCAATCTTAACATCTCAGAGAATCCAGCTGCTATAGACCTTGCTACCCGACTATCTGATATCCAGAAGCAGATGAAGGAAAAACTTCTTGAAGCTCAGGAGCATCAGAAAACCAATGCAGATAAGTCTTGCAAGCAACATCCTTTGATTTCTATTGGAGACAAGGTTTGGCTGTTCCGTCGAAATTTAAAGACTCGACGACCATCTGACAAACTTGACTACCGCCGCCTAGGGCCGTTTTTAGTCGCCAAACAAATCAATAAGGTGGCTTATCGATTAGAGCTACCTTCTTCTATGAAGATTAATCCCGTATTTCACGTCTCTCTCCTCGAGCCCTACAAAAAATCAACACTGCCAGGAAGGATTCAAGAATCTCCGCCTCCAATTGAAATCGAAGGTGAAGAGGAATTTGAAGTTTCAGAGATTCTTGACTCCCGCATCCATCGACGACGACTTGAATATCTTATGCATTAGCAAGGCTACGAAGTCAGGGAAAGAACATGGGAGCCTGCCTCTAATCTCGACAACACCTCTGAAATGATTCAAAAATTTCATCGGCAGTATCCGCAAAAACCAAAGAGCGTTTGAGTTTAATGCATTTGGACCAACACCAACACTAAGTTCTATAAGATTTTTCTTGGTGCTGGTATCGACGAGGTAACAATATACTAGCTCTGTTTTGAGGGGACAGGCCTTCGAACTCACGTCGGCCGAAAAAGTCGATAATATCGTAATCACCACCTCGCCGATGTCTCATGTTGTCATTCACACGGCCATATACTTCAGTTTAGCAACGCTACTATTTCTTACCGCCGTCGGACTCGCCGCCATTCGTCGCCTTTTTGCCGCCAACATTTCGTCTAACGGTATTCTGTACACCGAACATTCTTTTCTTTTGTCGCATTCACGTGAAGTCCCACGTGAACATTCTCTTTTCTATTCATGCTATTGGCCCACAAGTGAACTCGTGGAACTCGTGGAACTCGTTCCTTGAAGGGAGGATGATGTCACGAACGTGCCACACCGGGCCTTATCCAGTAGTTTCGTCCCTAATAGAGTCTCCACCACCTTTGCAACAAGGATGCCTCTTAAGAACCTTCTCAAAAGCGGTGGCCTAGTGTACAAGTTGTTTCCAATGATTCTCGTAGATTCCAATAGTCTTCATTAGTTTCTATTTGTTTTTGGAAGCTTCCATAAGCTTCCGGAAGGTTCTACTTAGTTATACTAGTTTTCGAAAGCTTCCACAAGCTTCCGGAAGGTTCCATTTGGTTCCACTAGTTTCCGGAAGCTTCTACAAGCTTCCAAAAGGTTCCACTAGATCCTCCTAGTTTCCGGAAGCTTCCACAAGCTTCCGGAAAGACCTACGGATAATTCCAAAGGTTTCCAAAGCCTTATTCCGGAAGGTTCCTTAGTCTTGTATAAATAGAGAGTCGAGGGCCATTGTCCCTCACTCTCTTCAACACCAGTTGTACCCAGTCATTCTTTGACTTCATGTTATCAATACATCTTCTAGTTTTCTCATCTTGAAGCACATTCTGAGTCATGTGTGAGGAATCCCCTCACTTCTAGCTTGTTTTTGTCTCTGTTTGAGGTATCCCCTCAAATCTGATCTTGGTTCCGTCCAAGAGTTGCCGTCCGCAACAGTAGGGCTTCTATATCTTAGAACAATACTCCTAAGTGGTCTTCATGATCAAAGTAACATCTACATTTATATGCAAAAAAGCCCAATGATATATTGTGTAAACAAAAATAAAATGTAGAACAATGATAGTGTTATTGATATGTGATAATACTTTATAAGTTCATATTGTTTAAAAAAAAAAAGAGGGTGTATTACTTGATTTTCTTGAACCATTATTTGCTTGACATATGATTGAGCATTGTTCCAGTTTATTAAACTTTATAGTCCCCTTGATAAATTTGCATGAAAAATTCTAATTGTTCTACTATTCAACTAGAAAATTCCTTGGATGGCTCTATGATATGATAACAATCTTCGATTCATGATAAAACTCTTGGCTAAAACTAATATGAGCCCTCAAAATCAAATTGAAAAGTAGATTGATTTGTACGTTGGTTGGAATTGTCTCTAAGGGAAAACAGGGTTCTTCTTTGATGGTCATTGACTTTGACTTCATCATCAAAAAGAATATATGGAGAATTGGCTCTTTCACCAATCAATTCTCCTTCACCATAACGTAAAAAAGAAATTGTTAGTATAATGATGACACAAACTACTATGATGATAAAGATTGAAGCCCATCAAATACTATAGTGAAGAATGAACTCTAGAGTAGATGTCTATGACACCTAAACCCTAGTAAGAGCATATCTACCCATTTGGCATAATAGATGGCTAGGACTCTTGAAGGATACAAAAGCAATGAAATTATGTAGAGGTTGGCTCAAAATTTGCTTACAGTTGGCAAATGGGGTCTATTTTGCAAGCCCAAACCAAATTTACAAATATAATAAGATAGAAAATCCCAAATTCTAAGCACACTAAAGTAGCAAGCTTGCAAGAAACTTGGAAAATATTCCTATGGGCACTTGCTAAGATTGTAATAAGACCATTGATCTCACCACTACAAGAAAAAGGGGTGCTTTAACTGAGTTTTAAAGTACAATCTTAAACATAAGATTTTAAGTAAAGACCTTTAAGGAGATTTTTAGCAAAATTTTACTAAAAATACATGTATTTCTAGTAAATATTTGTTGAAAATCTTCTTAAAGGTCATTACTTAAAACACCTTTTTTTCTTGTAGTATACATGAAGTTTGAGAACTACAGTATGCTAACAAGCTTCCCGGTGGAGTTGTCCACTTTCCCACAATTTAAGAAGTGGATGGCCTTCGCATTTTGCCAAACGCATCTCGACTCGTTTTGCCAATAAAACACAGTGATTTTACAATGTGCTAGAGGAGTTTGGAAGAGGATGCACGGGGATAGACAAATGAACCCAACTAGAGGTCATAGTCATAGTCACCAACAAACAAGCCTACCTACCACACAAATTGCCACATGTCACACGAATTGCTTAATAGAGGTAAGAAGCTTAAGTTATAGGAGGAGGCTTAAAGACTATTTGGGCATTAAGAATTGCCCCTTTAGAAGTGTCTAAAATAATATGTAGGGGATGTAGAAATGAAAATGATTTTATGTAGTGACAAACTGCCATTCCATGTGTGATTTTAGGCTATCGATCAGGTAACATGGTTCACCATTATGTGTGATTTTACTCACTATAAAGGCTTGAAGTTGGTGAGGTTTGCAAAATGACTTCAAAATGTCAAAAAAATAGCAAAAAAAATGCAAAAAAATACATATGAGGCTAAACCTCCTTCTACTAAAATGATAACTTTTCCAAAAAAAGTTATTGGATATGGACATTGTATGAAGAAGAAACAAGCTGCCAAAGTACATTGTAATTAAAAAATGTGGAGATTTTAAACTTTGAATTGCTCCCAAACATTCAAAACAATGTAGATTGACATCAAAATTAAACCACTATAACTAAACTTCAAGGGGAGTATAACCTAATAATTTTTTTGAAAAATGAACATTGGATGAAGGAGATACAAGCCTCTGAAGTAGCAGTCATCAAATACAGTTTGGTGGACTCAAATTTGAACCTGTGAACTTAGATTGGCTTACAAAAAATCTGTAAATCTTAGATTGATCTAAAAATTTTACCACAAACTAGAAAAAAGAGCGTAAATTTTCCAACAAGTTTTTTTGAATTCAGACATTGGATGCAAAAGTTACAACACTTTGAATTGAGCTTAAAACTATATGAGGAAAACCCAGGGTGTTTAACGCTTGCAATAAATTTTAATTTACACTTGGGTTTGAATTGAATGAAAAATGTACAATGTGACTCCATTCAAAGCCATGCTTAGGACCATTCATAAACTCATTGGCTTCATTCCATGGCATGTTTTGCTTGATTACAATTGCATCTATGAGCATTTATAGGAACCTAAGCACCTCTAACTTTGAAAAATCATTATATCTTATTCATTTCAAGTCAAAAAAATTAAAAAAAAAATTCCAATAGTGTTCTCCATTTCTCTTTCTTCCAAAAAAATGTAAAGATCTTTGGATCCACCCATTTTTGCACGGGGGTCTTTTTTTCCCTTCAATGAACGCTTTCTGAACCTTCTACCTTAGCTCACATAACGTTTCACACAAGTTGGTTGACAAACTGAACTGAATGGATGACGGTATGGTGACTAGGCTTTCGGCTGAACCAGCGTGGCATCATCGGAGGTAGCAGCTTTTGGGTAGCGACCACAGCATGAGCTGCCTGCATTCCCCCGCAATTCTACCGTTTGTACGAGAGGACAGTTAACTTCCTGATCACGGCATTCCCTTCCCAGTGTTCCTGCAGGTTTTCTGACGCTGTCCCGCGTACGATACCCAGACCCAAGTTTCCCGAAACTGCTCGAAAATCTCCCAGTCAGAGGCAGAATCGCATGAAAGTCGGAAGCTCCAGACATGACGTTGACCAAGCTACTCCCCAGTAGTTGGGAGCCGCATCATCTGCAGCCACTTTATATTCAAAAAACACCAGGAGGTGGACAATTGTCGCCTTTGCTTAACGCTCTTTTCCTTCTTCATATTGTTGTGAAATAGGGAATGCTTCGAACAAAAGGGAAGGGAACTGAAGGGCATGAATTCTTTCTATTCAGCGACAATATTCACCCGTGTCATGCTAGTGGACAAAAAATTGGGTCGTTTTTGGCGTCTAGCCGAGTTTTAGAAATAGAGAACCTCACTTTCAGATTTAGGGTGATATCAGTTTCTGTTTTTCTCTTTCCATGTTAGGATATAGGATTCATCCTGCCATGTACGCGCATCAGCAAATTCTCGTCTTCTCCTTGCTTCATGTCGAAATCCTGCACCTTCTGCCTTTCCACGGTTGCAGGTGCCTTGCCTTCATTTGGACCACGGAGATGGGTCCGGCAGTTCTAAATTAAGTATTCAATCATCTACCATTCTACCCTAACTCAGTGAAATATTACAGAGAAAGTAAAGGGAGAAGTGAATTTCCCTGTTCATATATTGTCTATTTCCCCTGCCACTGGTGTGTGAACATGTACCCGACCTCAAGCTCTCCGTCCTCTTGAATGTCGGTGCAATGCACAGCATTCTTAACCTGCAAGGTCATGAATATGTGCTTAGTTGCAGAGCTCACGATTCGAACCAGCAGTCGAGAATAATCTGACGAGAGCATTGATGCCTGGATTTGAAGGCCCATCAGAATCTCAATGTTGTGACCGAAAAAGATTAAGAATGGCGCATTTCTAGGATATTTAGATTCAGTGTATACCCTAAGTTACACTGATTTATGATTTATCCTACAGGTGAGGGCCCTCACCTATATTGTAAGTAACTGTAAGTAACTGTACCTTGTTGATGCCAAACTCTGCGCGCAAAGACTGCGACCTGAGAGCTCGGGCAATGCACGAGTCGGCTGGTCCGCAAAATTCCCGGAACTTGTTTACAGGATTGGAGCAAGGATTGGTCTTATCACAAACTTCTAAGATGATGAAGTCACCAGATGCCAACTCGTGCGTCATCGACTGTCCATTAACAATGTTGTCAATACACCTTGGCTAAGATTGTAACAGGAATCCAGATAGAATCAATTGATACTAGGAATTTATAAGGAAATGAGAGGGTGAGAATTAGTACAAAAAAGTCGGGGCATATCCCCTGGTAAACTTGAAGGAAATCAGCCGCAGCATGCCGATTGAAGTGGGCCAACTCCAAGGCTGTGACGTCAAACTTCTGCTGTATTCGGTCCAAGATTGCCCCTCCACAACCTGTACAATTCATGTTCACGATGTACTTGAAATTTTCAAGAAGGGAATATTACAATGCAACAAGCTACTGGAGAAGGGACAATGAAAATACTATACCTGACATGACAACATGGGGCTTGATGATACATAGGGAGCAGCTCTTGAAGCGGGCGCACATGCCCATATTCCAGCACTTGAAGAAAAAGAGTGTTTCCTGTACAACAAGTGAATGTAACTCCAGGGGAATGTCTGGAGTTCATGCTCGTACCCAGTGTCTATCACGCATGAATTCATTGGAAACCAAATGGAAAATTTTTAAATCACGACTATAGACTGCTATCAGTTGGCAGTACATTCTGAGCAGAATTTTGGGGCTAAAAGAAAATAACGATAAAAGAAGAATCCATACAATTCTTGCATTCTCGTGTGAGTCGGAGCCGTGGCAGGCATTCTTTGTTGTATCTGTGCCGTATTGAGCACGTATAGAACTTGGCGCCTTGATTCTGGCCACTTCAGTGCTTGTCGGGCCTGTCTTTGCACATATTACAAGCCGACAACCAACAGAAGTTTTAGTCTGTGAAATCAAGGACGACCCAAAGGTTATTTTTCTTGACCTGGAGATTTCCTAACAATATTATACACCGTATCTTGCTGAACATATCAATTGACACCTTTTTTTTACGAAACAAAAGGTCTAATCCACGTTCACAAAAGATATTAAAAAATGTTCATTTTTGTGAATGTTTTGAATGGTATTTTCCGATGGCTATTACCCTGCAGAGGTATCGAAACCCGGGCGACTCGACAATCTTGAAACAATCAAGATCGTGGAAGAATTGGATCAATAGTTTCTCTTAGTATGATTCCCTCTGAGAGAAGTTGCATAACCTTTTCCTGTGTGGTAGCTTTACAAAGTTCGAGAACAAAGAATGAGCATATTTTAATGATCATACTCAAAGCTCACCAAGTAGTAACCTCCACCTGCAAAGTGCATTCTCACCTACAAGCTCCAGCGCTATTACGGGTCCACTTGAAACAAGCAAGATTAGGGCTCTGTAAGAGCAAAATCACACAGTCAACACCAGTTTATGTGTGCAGCTCCTGAGAACTTCTACCTTGTGGACTTCTACCACGACCTCGTAGACGAAAGTGAAATCCCTGATGTTCTTGAAGGGGGAGCTAAGCGGGCTAAGGCTACATCATACTAGCATCTGGTCTGATGTAGCTGGCAAAGCAAGAATGTTGGAAGGAAACAAGGATGCGGCCTCACTCGTAGAAGGGCTTTCCTTGATGGACTTTATAGAATTCTTCTGCCTGTTTCCGTGAAAGTTGGCACATGCGCATATGCTTCACAAGCAATCCATTGCTCGTAATGCATTCCAGAATCTTCCCAGCGTGACATATAGCGTCGGGCTTTATCATAGCACACGTCCTGCTCATTGAAATACCAATCATCGAAAGGACTCAAAAAATGAGAAAGACCTGATTTGCAGCGGAAAATGAAGGGTCTTAAGTGGATAGCTCGAAGTTCTATCATTCTCAATGTAAAGGTACTTCTCGCTGTAGACTCTTCATTCCAAAACAACATTCTAACTTCCAATTTTAGAGTTCAAGAGTGTAGGCTGGTTCAATAAACGTCAATTCGTGCAAGTAGATTTAAGTAGACTAACATTTTCGATGCTATTACATGAAGCCACCTATCCTGGACGCTCATCAGTGAATGCAAAAGCGTACTGCGTTTTTCTCTGTTCATTTGAATTGTGCTCACGGCTCTAGAACTTGATTTCGTAATTTTAGTCAAATAACCAAATTCCAAAGTAATAGAATTACGATTCTTGAAAGGATTGAATGGAGATAGCTTACGTCTCTTGCAGGCCGCGCAAATGCTTACGCGTGAAATCGTCACCATAATCTTCAATGAGAAGCTGGCGTGTATATACCAAAATGGTGGAGCCTATGTAGAGCTGCTCGAGGCTAATTGCGGGATATGCCACTCGCTTCAGGAATGTTTTCTGATTCTTAATATCAAACTGCACAACAGAAAGTGTGAAAGAGAACTAGTCTGTCATGATGCTATGACAAGGGCATCCTTTACTTTGTTGACCCCTCAGCTTAGACGGCATTTTCTGAATATGCTGACGCTGCAAATTTGGGAGAATGTTATTCCTGGAGTCATTTCTCTTCCAATAGAACCAAATGCACTGGACATCACATAGCAGGATCATAAGATGGGCATACGTACCTCTTCATCGGTTTCACGTTCTGATGTCTTCTGTAATCCACTAATTAATGTACAGAATGTTATCCCGTGAATCACACGAATTAATAGAATCGAAATCGCACGAGGCAGAGGGCATACCATCTCGATGGACCGATCACTCGTGTGATACATAAACTGGTATTTCCAGACAATGTCTGTCATTGGGTCATGCCACCTCGTAATAAAAGCATACCGTGCACCGTCATTTTTTATATCCTGCGTGGCATCGAACAATTGATACATGCGGCAGAGAACTGGAAAGAGCTCAGACTACCCTGACCTCTAGTAAACAGAAGGAACCAGTAAAACTCGGAGCGGGAATCTTACTACCATGTATCCTCCCGCAGTTCACTGGGAGTAGTGGTTTTGAGTCCGAAAGTCTTTACTCTCAATAGAATACGTACAATTGCAGGCACGAAGAGATTGCTGACTTGCACACTGGAAACCAAACACCGAACCAAGCATTGTCAGAGAAACTGAAGGTGACCTACGATCTCTTATTCATAGAAATTTTCAAGATCTGAAACTCGGTAATATGTTCACAACTTCATCACTAATTGTACGCAGCAAGCAACGGCATGTGACGGAGCAGTTCTGATATTGCAAGATATCCCATTCCTACTTACTCCACCACCGTATTCATCATACCTGTTGTGCTCTGTATGTCTGTTATCATGGAGCGGAGGGAGCAACATGTGTTACGAGATTACCTAAAACTTTCATCTCTAACCATACATCAACAGATGCTCGTAGATACAGCAACTCTTACCGTAGTTTTTTCTTCGATTTATCAGAACCTTGTAACGACCTCTATGTGCAAGGCCATGAACTTAAAGGGCACGACGGCTACAACGAAACGTGTTGAAGTAGCACCCACCTATGCGAAACATTGATCGATTACGTAACCGATCGACTTTCAGAAAGAATACGAATGACGAGAACAATAGGCAACGTCATTCTGGATCCCATAATTCAGTGACGTACTTGGCTGGCTATCCTTCAAGTATCCTGCTAGCGCAACAAAACCTTCGTCGTGTGCGAAAAGTCAAACACGCACTCGAGGTTAGCTTCAACCCTAGAAAATTGATCCACAAAAAATTCTCGATCTCAGCCTGTGTCCTAGAATCCTAACTAATTTGAGGAGTGCATATAAAACCTTGTTGCTGAATTGACAGAGAGAATTCAACTCAAATTCGATCCCTCGGTGAGAAAAATTACTTTTCTGAGCACAATCACTAAATAGACATGTTATCAGCAAACTTTTCAGAGTCTCATAAATGGATCCATAACAGACTCCAAGAAAGCAGGGACAGCAGACATCCATCGTTTGATCAACTGAAAGAGAAAGTTGTCAGATTACTGAATGACTCACAATGACTACAAGCTTCGAGTTGAATTGAAATTTCACTCAAAGACAGAGACGTACCTGCTTATCGTCAGGAGCGACGGACGGGCGGCACCAAGAATTGGAGGACTCCGCAGAGATGGCAAGAATTGCTGGACAGATCAGTTAGCAATTCGGCCTTCAATGTGGTCGTATATAACTATATTCCAGCGATTGGTTGCAATTGAGTGGCAACAGCTAGTCAGGGAATGCACGTACGTACGTAACTACATATATATGTGCATGCACAGCGGTGTGAGCAGGAGCAAGGCGCCGTTCGATTGATTACCGAGCATGATGGAAAGAGATTCATGAGCAAGCCAGGGCACGGAAGGGAGAGCTCATGCGTGAGGAGACGGCGAGGGAGGGCAATTGGGGACGAAGGCCATGGCGGGGAGTTTTAACTCCTTCGTTGCTTGCAGCCCGCCACCTGAGTGCGCTCTTTTCCGCTCACTTTGTCTCCATCATCGTTTTCTCGTTCATCCCCTCAGCTCAACTACCTGGCTGGCTTCGGTGAAAGAAATTCAAATTCAATCCGTCCACAGCGGTTTCTGACGTGGTTTTCAGAACGTAGGGTGAACAGCCATGCAGAATCGGTGTCGGAAGAGCAGACTCATGTTTTCCGTCCAGGGCAATGCCCGAGGAGGAGGGCATCGGGGGGTGAAGGACAGGGCCGACGAGGAGGGCAGAGCCCGACGGGCGGCTCTTTAGTCGCGCAATGACCGATGACGAGAAGCTTTGCCCAGCGGAAGCACTGGGAAGAAAATTCGGATGAAATATAGGATGAACAGAAACAATTGGGTTGACGGAAAAATGTATACAGTACCAGGCAATTCCCAATCGTCCACCCTATTCAGCCATTCAAAAGAATTTTTTATAATATAGAATATAAATGACATTTTTTGTCTTGCATTATGCACATTCAATTCTTATACAAATACAATGAAATATACCAAATTTGAATTTCAAAAATGCAAAATTTCATTTTTGGTGAATTACTTCATTTAAAATTCATAGTTTTACATGATAATTGATTGAAAACCATTAGTGATGAATTTTTTTTTAATTCAATTGTTTAGATATGTAGGAAACTTCTATACATACATCTTTCCTTCAATAAGTATCTCCAAAAAGTTTTAGAATTCCCTTACAATGGTTTCAAAAGTTGAGGTGACAATGTTCAAATTTTGAAAAATTGATATTTCTTTATTATGATTAGATTTTGCTATTTGACCTTCACATTGTTATTAATTTTTCACATTTGACTACAAAGGTCCATTTGCTTTGCCAAAATCAAATTACAATGAAGAAATATCAATTTTTCAAAATTTGGACATTGACCCTCCCACTTTTGAAACCATTGTGAGGGAATTTCTAAAACTTTTTGGAGATGTTCATTGAAGGAAAGATGTATGTATAGAAGTTTCCTACATATTGCCAAAATCGAATTCAAAAAATTCATCATCAATAATTTTCAATGAATTCTTGTGTAAAATCATAAAAATTTAATGAAACAATTCATAGAAAATGGAGTTTTGGTTTTTTGAAACCCAAATTTGATGTGCTTGATTGAAATTGCATATAATTTGAATGCTGATTATACAACATGGAGAATATAAATCATACAATACATTTTGCAATTTTTTTTGAATGGTAGAATAAAGGAGGACGATTGAGAATTGTCTAGTACTGTACAGTGACCCATTCGGAACTAACCCCCCTTTGTCTCAATGACACTAGAGTGTGAGTTGGGAGCAATGAGCATTTAGACTTGAACTCTTACTAAAACTATTTTTACTAAAATAGACATGTTAAAGTCATAAATAGTGGTGTCAAAACTAAAAATAGTAATGTCAAAGTTATTAAAATAAAAACTACAAATTTTTTTTTCAAAAAACCAATTTATTGCTAAAAGAAGTTTAATTGAAGGTAGTTATTTAGCATTCAAATGTTGTAGGTAGGGCCAAAAATGATAGCCTAGCCTCTCCCACAATAGAAAAGATATTACCATTGAGGTGATAAACAAATGAATTTCATCCATGTCATCCATTCCTTTTTGGAATAATTGAAAAATAATTTCAAATACTATGAGAATCAATGAATAGAAAAAAAATATTCTTTCATGTAGTAAATGGTTCATTAGATCCGAAGAGACATTTTTAGTTGCCAAAGGACCCTCTTTTTATTAATTGGAGGGTTATTTGGATTGTGATTTTGAAAAAAAATTCAAAAGAATTTTTTTCAATTATTTTTTCAATTTTCATTTTTTTTTCAATTTTTTTTTTCAATCTTTCAATTTTTTTTAATCAGCAAATGGCTCCTCGAATCTGAAGAGTAATTTTTTGTTGGCTAGAGGCACTTGCCTTCTATTAACTTAGAGAATATTTGAACAGCAATTTAATTAAAAAAATTTCAAAAAAATAAAATAATTTAGTTCAAGGCTCTTTGGAATCCAAAGAGCCTTCCTTGGCCTCTAAGAAGCCTTCCATTGGTGCAAAGAGACGTTTACAAAGAACTTTGGGCCTTTAAATAACCCGGAAACAATTTTTTTGGCACCAAAAAAGGGCTCCTCAAAATCAAATAGGCTTCTCTTGGTAGTTGGCATTGGCAAGGAAGGGCTCCTTAGAATCCTTGAAAGGCTCCTCAGAATCTAAGGAGCCCAAATTAAAATATATATATTAAAAAAAAAATTTGAAATAAAATTGAAAAATAAAATTTGAAAAAGGAATTTCCAATTTTTTTTAAAAGTAGCTTAAATTTTCTCCAAATTAATATGGAAAGGTTGTCCTTAGCAACAAAAAAATGCTTCTCAAATTTGAGGAGCCATCTATTGAATTTAAAAAATATATATTATTATTATTGAGAAAGATCTTACATCTAAAAATTATTGATAATATTCAAAGCATAGGTGGAGTGTTGGTTGACCTACTAGTATGAGTGTAAAGTATGCAATTTCTTTGAAGGAGGGTTTTTGAGTCCTTCTATCTGCTTTCCCATGAGAATTGTGAAGATGACATGTTGCCATATATTTTTAATTTTAATATTTTGAAAATACAAATTTTCTTTTGAAAAAAATAATTTTGAGAAATTTCAATTTCAATAAACTCCCAAATTAAAAGAAGGTCTTTAAGCAAGTTCTTTACTTTTTATTTAAGGTACTTGGATATCAATCTTTATCTTAAACAATTGAGTTTTTAATCCCATCCAATAGATATTCATTGTTCAATGCAATGACCAATAGATGTATTTCATCTAACAAAGTCAACTACAAAAAATTCATCTAAATCTATTCATCCCCATTCATCTTCTTTAAATTCATTTATAGCTTAAAATGTTTACCTTAAATGACAAATGTAGGCATCTTATGGTGAAAGTTTTTAAATTTTTCACAAGATTTTCTAAAAACGGTCACTGTTCAACGCTCATCACTTGTTGTTCAATGCTCAATGCTCGTTGCTCCTTGCTCATACTTTAACAACCCTACCTTTGTCTTAGTACTCTTGCAATACTATTTCAATGGTCTCACTCCTTTTGCAATATAGTATTAAAAGTATATTGTTGTAGTACTAAAGGAGTACTGCAACAATATAATTTCGGTAGAAACAATGCATTTCTATCAACAATATACTTTCAATACTATATTGCAAATCCTTTGTAGCAAAATTGTTTCAATAGGGGTACTTTCCTGATGCTGATTCCAAAAACATAATTGCACAATTGGGCATTACACCAAGCATTACTGATTGTGAACTTGTCCTAAAAATGAATACGACATTTTCTCCCCATGGTTTATGATTCCTAGATTCGCCCTCGTCAGTCAATACATTTCAATTCTATGTGAGTAGCTTGATGGTTTGTATTGGATAGAAACCTGAGTCAACCAAAACATTTCACAATCAACATGAAAAAAAACTTTTCCATTCTTGAAATCTAAAATCCATTTCTTTTCACCCAATCCATGCTAACTCAATTTTACAATTCAAAAAATTATTATAGTATTCACCCAATCCATGTTGACTCAGTTTTACAATTCAAAAAATTATTATAGTAGAGCATCCTAATATTGTGCATCCCCTATACATGCACACCTCATTTGCATAGAAAGAAGTGCACAATATTAGAGCACCTTCAAAAAATCAGAGACTAGTTATGGTATTATTTCTTTTTGGGTTGACACTTAAATGACCTTTACAATAGTAGGACACTTTAAAAAATTCAAAGAATATTACACCTTTCTTCCATCAATTGGTCATAACAACCAATAAAATCATTCATGTTTCAATGAAAATCATCCATTGAAGTGACTTCGAAATTGCATAGATTATGGATTTATTTTTTTAAAGAAGTTCCAACTATAGTGCTAATTCAAAGTTGGAGGTGCACAATTTTAAAATGTCCTATCCTACATTCAATAGGCTATAGCTAAACTACGTTTCCCCAAACAAAATGGATTGGAATATTCTACATCCATCAATAGCTTCAAAGGTAGGTAATATGAAGTAGAAGATGGGTGAGTACTATACCCAAATAGCAATTTCAACACTATAGTATCAAATATTTAATTAAAGTATAAAAATAAGCGTCAACACTTTATAATTTAACTTCAAAATTATTTGACAATAAATTCAAAATAGCTAGCATTCAACAACTATCTCACTTAGCTTCAAAGCCACTAATTTTTTTGTATTAACCCGTAGAAAATTTTGACTATGTTTTCACCAAAACCGATCCAAAACTGCCATTTGTAGTACAAGTATCAAACTTTAGAAAAAGAACATCTACGGACACATTTAACCATAGGATCTTGTAGTAAACTTTTTTGAAAATATGTAGAAAAAATTTCAGAAATTTCCACCATGTAGCTTGCAATATATTAGCATTTGAAGTGACAACTTTCCTTGTTTTGGCCTAGTAAAAATCGGGGTAGCTATACTTCAAAAGGTCACATTTCTATGAAAAAATGCCCCAAATGGTGGTTACTCTTTAGATTCATTTTTCAAGTCAAGTTGGCTACATGCTTGAAAAATTTCAGATCATTTAGAATCATACAACATATAGGAAAAAAATAGTAAGTAGAACGGAGTAGATAATGATTCAAAATATTAAATTGTTAACAATTTATTTATGAAATTGAAAAATATCAATGACAATGATTGTATTGTTGTAATAAACAATCTACACCCAATGTTTTTATCTTTTTCTAAAAATATTGAAAATTGAGTTAAATAAAGGACTTCAAAGTTTGTTTTAGAGTAGAGATTCAATAACAACTTGCAAACTCCTACAAACTAAAACTCCTCATAACTTTTGACTCATTGATCAAAATGAATGATTCAAAGCTTTCCAAGTAACTATATGTAAATCTAGAGAATCAATTTTAAATTTTAATTTCTTAAAAAACAATTTTTAAAGAAGTTTTTTTTGTTGTCTAAACTCCTCGTCAAGTATAGAAAAGAACATATCATACAATAACTTTTTAACCATGTAGTCAAAAGTTATAAAAATTGTTGGGCCTTAAAGCTACTCCTTGGGCATATGTTGTATTAAAATTTTAGTGAAAAAAAAAACAAACTCCATTTGTGGTGAACTGCCCAAATTTTCTATGTTGCCAAAAAAACATAGTTTGGGCATTTAGGAGTTAAGATAGAAGAAGACAAGCTTTTTTAACAAGTGGAATAGGAGGAAATAAAACAACCCCTAAAGAATATGTACAATACATTAGGATTAATAGTAGTTTAATAGCTCATAGTTAAGTAAAAAGTAGGAATTGTATTCAAAATAGCTAGAATTTTAAATCTCATTTAAGCATAGTAAAATAACTTTTTTCAACATATAATGAATGGAGTTAATGGAGTAAATCAAGCTAACTTTAATTCCAAAAATATGTTTGTGATTTACAGCCTCTGATCAAAGATTATGAACAAATTTCACAAAGGAGTTCAAAGAGACATTTTGTTTGACTTTTTCGAACATCTTTTTTGAATTTTGTCCATAATTTTTTTTTGAAGGTTTGAAATCACAAAACAATTTAAAGATGAAACTTAGATTGATTTTTCAACTTTTCTCAATCCAAAGTTTTTGAAAAAAACTATTTTACTACGTCAAAATGAGGTCTAAAATTCTACTTTTAAACATAATTCTTACATTTCACAATACATGGTCAAGCTCTCATTTTCAAATTATCCCATAGTCTTTGAATATTCATGACAAACAATGAATTTCACTATAAAAACATCCGCTCTACCTTCATTCTCACGTATTGTCAATGAAGCCAATCCCATAGTGTTGCCATCGACAATTTTCATGATGCTACAAAGTCAAACGACATTGATGTTTAACACAGCAGATTTTTTGGGTTTGGGGCATATCATCTCGACATTTATGTGTAAATTCTCTCGTCCCCAAATTAGCAAGTAAATGCAACAAACGATAAATGTCCTGCAACCATACCATTTTCCATGATATGCTGTAGATGAATTTCGCAGATGAATAATCAAGAGAGGAAAAGGTGGCCATGCCCGCCTTTCATGATGAAGAAGAGATGAAGAATGCACCTATGAGTCCATATATCTTACTCCATATCATTTTTGGCAAAGTACCTTGGCAATTGGTCTCATCCTTTGAGGGTTAACATCTCTTTCTTAATTACAAACTTCACAAAAGTTAGTTCAGTGACCCTATTTAATTATAGTTTGCTCGTCACTTTGATCTTTGGGTTTTATTTAAAGCTTTTCCACATCGAGAGTCGGAAAAAACTCCTTTTTGCAACACCTGAGCTCACATTGTTGCAAGTGTCTTCTCTAAGACCCAGAGTTGAACAAGACAATTAAAGCTCTTCAAGCAACCTAGCTGGTGAAAAAGCAAGAAAATCAAAACCCCTATCTAATAATTCCAGCATCCATGGAACTATGGAACTATCCTACCCTAAACCTATGTAGAAGCACAATATTTGGCCACTTGTATGTGTACCATACCAACCAGTATCAAGATGTCGTTCACACTGTAACTGTGATCAACAGAACTGAATAAGTAGTTCGCCTGGAGGAATAATCCATTGTGCTCCAAACCATTGCTAGTATTTGTAACATGGAAATTAACTCCTACCTAAAATTGAGACACTCCACTAGGAACAGTGTCTCTGCCTTCCTTGAGCAACCGGAAGCACTGTAGTTCTCGTAGCGAAGATGACGCCTGGCACGTGACCCTGCAAAGACAAAGAAGCCAGTCCATGCTCAAACCATTGTAATTCACTTAGTTCCTGTAAAGAAATGCAGGCATACAACTTGAAAACCCTCATTTTCAAGGTGCCGAGACACAACTACATATGGCATACAGAAACGCTCCTACTCAAACTCAGCACTCGTGAGACTCACCAAACAAGTATTAATGCAAACCGCACAAATGCATTACTACCAAAGTAGCTTCCTTCCAGTGAGCTCAAACAAGGAAACAAAACGTAGATTAAGAACTTCCATCATCTAGAACTGGAGCAAAGGTTTAGAAGAAGTGACTGTTCCTGCACAGAAACATTTACCCCTAAAGGGCCAAGAAGCCCAAATCAGACCGGAACATTTTTCTTAAGCAGTTTTGAGTTCATAAAAGGTCTTTCTGTTCCCCAATTTTTATTGATTTTCCTACCAACACAAGCAATATATCATTTAACCCCATTTAATTTATATTATTCAAAATCTGATCACTCAAACTCGGCGCTGTAAAACCACGAATCCCGCGTCCTTCAGGGGTTAACTATGACACATTAGCACACAAAGATAACAATTTCCACAGGGATGTACCTGTATGCGGCAAAAGTGAGCAGTCCTCTGGTGGACAAGAACGAATTGCAAAAGCAAAAAAGCCACGCCCGCGAAGCCAAAAATAATAAATACCGCGAAGCTCCTGAACCTGCAGCATTCGTCCTGTCTCCATTCATAGATCGGAAATCCCTTACACAAATTAATAATTACCACCGCTGAAAACTCTCCCCCAAATAATATTTCTTCACATAGAGGTCTTGGTAAAGCTCTTCGGGACCTCCGGAGGCCATGACACAGCCGTTATGAACCATGTACGCCCGATCACAAATCCGAAGCGTCTCGTTGACATTGTGATCGGTGATCATAATCCCCATGTTCTCCTCCTCACACAAACGCCGCAACTGCTTCTGCATTTCGGCCACTCCGATGGGATCCACTCCAGCAAACGGCTCATCCACCAGCAAAATCTTTGGGGGCCCTCCTGCTGCACAGTTCGAGGCTAAAACGCGCGCCAGCTCCGTCCTCCGCCGCTCGCCTCCTGAGAGAGCGCTCCCCATTGTGTTCTCCACTGCTTGCAATGCAAACTTCTCCAGCAGTTCTCGCACTCGACGTGCATGCTGGGCACGGGGTACTCCCGTTTCTTGCAGTATAAGCCGGATATTGTCATGCACTGACAGGCCTCGAAAGACACTTGCTTCCTGCCACACCCACCATCCGAAACCATATCAGAATCGGACACTTAAACCCTAAAAGTAACGTTCAGTGAGACTTGGACTCTACCTGGGTCATGTACCCAATCCCGAGACGTGCGCGATGCGGTAGCGAGAGCATGGTAACATCCACAGATCCCAGGAAAACACCTCCCGCACAGGGACTCTCGCGCCCCACCAGGATGTTGAAGGTTGTGCTCTGCGAATGGAAACGGGAGCAATTCGGATTACGCTCTAGAGATAAAAACCAAGCCGCCCGCCGCGCATCACAGAATGTATGGGAAGGAACCGATCAGAAGGAGAACATGTGCCCCAGAGGAGTGGTGACGTTGCTACCTTTCCAGCTCCATTGGGCCCCAACAAACCCACCACCTCGCCTTGCCGCACGCTCATCGATATCGCATCCACCACCCGTCGCCCGCCATAGCTCTTGCTCACCGTCTCCATCCGCAATTCCACCTTCTCGATGGGCGCCGCCTGCATCGCTGCATCGTCCGGCGGGGACACCAAAGACGACACCGCCATGGGCTTCGAACAGAACTGTGCCGTAATCGTCATCGCCGTCGCCATCGTGATCAGTCATAGCTGGGAACGGCACCTGACATTAAGCGAAATGAACCTCCACCTTCCCTTCCGTTCCCTTCACCTCCACCTCTGCGCCCTGCACTCACATAGTGACCTTACTTACGCACTTACCCGAAGCTCATCAGGCACCCCATCGGCAGAGCTCCATAGGGTCTGGCAATCATGTCCGAACAGTAACTTAGCAGAGACTTAATCTCGACCCACCCGTCCGCGCTGCAAATAAGCATAGTGCAGCAGCGCAAGTGCCACCCCGACCGTTCCCCCGCCGTCGGTCGTCAAAAGACATCCCCCCGGGATCCCTCCGTCAGTCCGACACCATGATCACATGATCCCCGCCAGCAGCAGCAGCCGGCTCTGCTTTCTCTATCCTTCCACGTCAACCCAACATGGGACTCGCAATAGAAAATTAGCCTTGTCCATTTCATTACCTTTTCTTTTACGCCCACGCGGACGGAACCTGACTCACTCCCCACAAAATTTAGGGTTTCAGTACTCCCGCATCAGTCAGGGCTTGATCCCGCTCACCGTGCAGTGAGTCAGGCATTTCATGGCTTTGAAAAAGTCCGTCAGTCAGGCCGGGTCGTCTGTTTCATCAGTCATCTTTTCAGCGTTGCACGAATTCCGATTAATTTCTTTCGCTTTTGCTGTACTGTACTGGAAGGGTAGAAATAAGTGGAGTTAAGTTAAGTTAAGTTAAGTTGACGGCCCAGCTCGGACGGATGTCCTTCTTTCGACTGGGCTGGCTGACTGCCCAGAGAGATGGATCCGTCGCAGAGAGCTCCTCCAAGGACTTTCGGTGGTGCTACAACCGGTACTGTTGAAGTCTTCTAGGGATGATTGCTTGCTGCGCAGGTGCCAGCACACACCTTGCTGATAAGAAGATGAGGATGATGATGATGGTCCTACTCACGATTGATCAGCCACTACGCCGTCGTCGTCGTCTCCGCCTGTTCCTAATTCCCTGAAAATTAGGTTTGTATGGGATGCAAGAGCTGCTCTTTATTTACGTCTCGTGTTCTACCTTGAGCTCTTGTCGTTCTTCGTCGTATTGAGGAACTACTACGAGTGTGAGTTCAGTCGGAATTGCAGCAACCAAGAATTCCATTCCATGAGGAGACGAATTGTCATAGATCTCTATGCACTGCTTCTCATATGGCTATGAGAAGCCGGATGGCGAGGCTCAGATACGGCCAGCTACTACAGTTCTGCTTCCTGGGCAACACTGTGAGACACGATCCTTGGGAAACTCACAAAATCCTTTTCACCGACTCTTAAAGCAGATTCAAATTGTGGGATTACACTTAGTTGCGGAGTTTGAAGTAGAATATCTTCGTCTCTGAGGCTTGCCCGCATAAGCGTTTTAGGATTTAAGTTCTCACTGAACTAAGCAGAAACTGCCTTAGTAGCAGATACAGATATAATCACAATTAGTGTAAGGAGTGGCCCGGGTATAGTGACTCAAGTGCACCACTCTTACCCAAGTGAACATGATTTTTCGCGTTGATTGGCACAATGGCCCTACAGCAGTGCAACTGCAGCATCGGGGTTGACAGGTTATTCGTTTATCAGTGTTTGAATTAGATGAGCTAGAAATGTCATATTAGTGTATTGTCGCACATAAGTAATATGCCTGTTATATGATTATGGCATTGCCAGGATTCATGATAGGAAGAATTGAAGGTCGATCAAGGTGGCATTCCTCGGCACTGTGTCAGCACAACAATGACGCGGAGGGCAAAGAACGAGTTGGTCCTTTCTCTAAGTAAGAAGGTCGATGTTGTTGGTGGACACGGCCTCTGAAATTCAAGTTACATAGCCTGAGTCGTATGAGTCCATCAGTGATTGCCAACCTCTGACTGACTGAATAAACCCAGTTAGTCTACGATCAGAGGAGATGAACCTTTCAGTGTGCCGATCAGACTGCCAATCATAGATCTGTACTCTGATCGACAAACTCCAATAGAGGAACACATTCGAAATGTAAAGCAATGCCATCTCAAAGGGTCTTATTAGAACAGCCGTGGTGATATTGCTGGAGTGTCTGCCCAATACAAAAGACTCCCATTGAAAATAAAATTATTCGTCACTATGATGACTGTTCCTCATCACAGGAACCAGTGAGATTAATCAACAATTTCTTGAGGACCAGTTGTTGCCTTCCCTTGGCCACCTAACCTAGCATTCCTCAAAATCAGAGTACCTATGTTCCAAGACCTCAACCATTTGCTACTGCCAACTCATCGTTCTCTTTCTCATTTGCTGCTCTCTCCAATATCCGACGTTCAAGCTCTGGTCTAAAATGCCGGATTAAACCTTGAACAGGCCATGCAGCAGCATCCCCCAATGCACAGATGGTGTGGCCTTCAATCTGCTTTGTAATCTCCTGCATTATAAGTAGGAAGAAACCAATGAGTAGAGCCTTCAGCGAGGACTGGAAAAACCACACGGCAATCCTAAACCTAAGAAAATTACCGTTGGGTTATCTGTATTGATAACAAGGAACTTCTTGTGATTCTCTCCATTGACCACAATACTTAAAAGTAAAAGAGATAACCTGTAGCATGTCGATTTCTTCCAGCTTAGCATTTCCAACCTTTAATCTCTCCATCATAGTCCATAACCAGGGGGACCCTTCTCGACAAGGTGTGCATTGCCCACAACTCTCATGCTTGTAAAAATAAGATAGACGAGCAATAGCATCTACAACATCTGTAGACTTGTCCATCACAATCACAGCAGCTGTGCCCAAACCTGTATTTCCAACAAAATAGACCAAACATGGAGAAAGGTTGGGAATTTGTAAGCGTGGACGTCAAACAGAGATGTCGGCATAATAAACCATTTGGTCAGAATATGCAGACATCTTTATGCAATTTAATATGATCTAGATGGTTCAGTCTCACAGGATGCAATACTAAATCATGGCACTGCGAAATTCAGCTGTTAAGAACACTCACCTGATTGAACAGCCTTCAAGGCATCGAAATCCATAAGGACATCATCACATATATTCTTGGGAAGAAGAGGCACCGAAGAACCTCCTGGAATAATAGCCAAAAGATTGTCCCATCCACCTCTCACTCCTCCACAATGTCGCTCAATAAGCTCCTTCAATGGGATACTCATTTCCTCTTCCACTGTGCATGGCTTGTTCACATGTCCCGAGACACAAAACAGCTTCGTTCCTGAGTTGTTTTTCCGTCCAAAACTCGAAAACCATTCAGGTCCCCTTCGTAGGATTGTCGGAGATACAGCTACAGTTTCAACATTGGTCACAGTAGTTGGACAGCCGTAGAGGCCAGCATTTGCAGGAAATGGTGGTTTCAGTCGTGGTTTGCCTTGCTTTCCTTCCAGACTCTCTAATAGCGCAGTCTCCTCTCCGCAGATATACGCACCAGCTCCATAATGAATGTAAACATCAAAATCGTATCCTGAACCACACGCATTCTTTCCAAGCAAACCTAAAACACGTCACAAACACTTGCGTAGATTAGAAACTGTTGCAGATCAATGGCGACGATATCTTCTCTCAAAATGTGGTACATGGACGTTATAAGCAGCGGACTTTTTCAATAGCTGAAAAAGTCACATATGTAATCACTTCACTCAGCCCCAAACCCTGTTTATTTTAATCAAGGAACGTCGACGACCTTTACATCAGATTGTATATAAATCTAATCTAATGACAAAATTGAGCTACAGAATGGGTAATTCTCTAGTTTGAGGCAGCACAAAGTACAATTCAGGAAAAGTAGACCTTAGAAGAAAACCAGATCACTTCCAAAATTCACCACTCAACAGATTTTTGCTCTATCTCAAAGATTAAGAAACCCTAATTCTGGTGCTTTGAAATCCCTGATGCTACTATCTTCCACACTCCCGCAAATTTGTTCCAGCTTCGTGGAAGACACACGTACACAGTAAACAGAAAAAAGGTTGTACAATTGGTTGACAAAGGAGCTCTACATTTTACCTTCCTTGTAACATTCATGAAGAGCCTTCTCCAAATTCAACCGCTCGTTGACATACTCTCCTCGAATGTAGATATACGCGGCACGAGCTCGCATGCCCACTCCAGCAATGAGGCATCCCTCGAGCAGCTTATGCGGGTCGTGTCTCATGATCTCGCGGTCCTTACAGGTGCCGGGCTCGCTCTCATCGGCATTGACCACCAAATACGACGGGCGGCCATCGGAGACCTTGGGCATGAACGACCACTTCAAGCCCGAAGGGAATCCGGCACCTCCGCGGCCACGCAATCCGGACTTCTTCATCTCATTCACAATCCAATCCGTGCCCTTGAGCACCAAATCCTTGGTGCGGTGCCAATCGCCGCGCTGCTTGGCCCCGGCGATGAAAGGATCGTGGATGCCATACAAATTGGTGAAGATCCGATCCTGGTCTGAAAGCCCTCCGAAGTGCTCCTTCTCGGCGGGCGGGGGGGGAGGAGGAGGCGGGGGCGAGGTCGCCTGCGGCCCCGACGTGGCCTTGTCGCTCAACGCGCGAGCACAGGCAGGCGTCGCGTGGAAGCCTCGCAGCAAGGCCGCAGCCTGGCGACTCAACGCGCGCGCCGCTGCCATTGCCCCGACAGAATAACAAATGCTGCAGCAGCAGCAGCAGCTACAACTGCAACAAACCGACTGAAAGAACTCCCTTCGCGAAGCAAAGCAAGCAAGCGTGGTGGGCTGTCCTACGATGCTCCACGCTCCACATTCGGCAACCAGGCACGCGCCAGAGGGCGACGATGGCCTCTGGATGAATGAATTCTGTCCCCTTCAATACAGCACTCACTGCCGTGTAGATCATTCGGGAAGTTCATGTGGGGATGCAAAATTATACACATATAGTAATGCAAATTTGAGAAAATTTTATACAATAAATTCTAAAAAAAATTGGAAAAAAATTTGTTAAAATCAAAAATGAAAGCTAAGAAAAATACGACTCAAGAAGCTAAACAAAAATTTTAACCAAGAATGCTAAATTTATTGAATAAATAGTGGGAAACATTGAGCAAAAGATAATGTTAGAAAATAATTTTAGTGATTGAAGAACTTCAAAAAAATTTAGAATTAAAAGTATTGCATTCCAAATCCACTTTAGCAATTTTAACTCAAAAAAATGCCAATAGTTTATTTGCAATTAAATTTAAATGGAATTTTTAGATTTCAATATCAAATGTTTATGCAATAATTCATGAATGCAAGGTTATATTCACCCATATAGATATATTATACAATAAGGAATTCACATTTTTGTGATTAATTTTTTTTTCATTAATTAATATGTTGAACGAATTCAAATCTCATTTTCTTATATATTATTGTAAACTTGTCCATTTATATATATAGCAACCCTATCTACCCACACAAATATATGTGTAGGAAATGAAAGACCAAGCCAAAATCAAAACTATATTTTTGTATTTACATCAAGAACAACATATAATCCACAATTAACTGAACCTTATCAATCAATCAAACTTCTTGAACCTCAAGGCCAAACAAAGCTTTTCAATGAAGCCTTTCATAAATCTAGTGAGCCTTTCTTCTTTCATTTGGATGAGCCAATTGATGATGTCTTAGATATTAAAATAGAACAATTAATTCAAAATGAAGCCTTACAATATTTATATAATTTGACTTTCAATCTTGTTAACTAAGCTAGAACAATCAAAACAAGAGAAAGTTTGAATAACAATGCTATAAATACATTGTTTAACCCCTAAATGCCTAAGGCTTGTTTTGAGCTTTTTGGAATTTGCTCTAAATTGAACAAAATGCTAATATTTTGATAAGTTGTATCAATTTTTTTTTTAATTGTAACCATGCAAATTCAAACTAGACATGTTAGAGATCTCATAGGAAAAGAAAACACAACAATATCACTTAAGGAGTGAAAGATTATAATGTTTGACCTGAGTGTATTAAAACTTCAAAAGTGATGTGAAGTCTTTCATTCCTCTTTTCACAAGTCATATCTTAAAAGTTGGTGACCAAAACAATATGAGGTTAAAGGGCCTAACAAGAATACCCCAATCAATTTATGGCTTCTTAAAATCTACTCTACAAATGAATTTTGAATGTGATTTTTCTTCCAAGATTTAGTATATTTGAGACTCATTTCCAAGAGCTCTCAACACTATGGAAAGTCAAGATTGCAATGGGTACCCTTGCACGAAATCTTTAATAAAAAAATCAATATTATTTATTTTCAAGGTTGGCTTTTTGATACTAAAACTAGACTTCAAGTAGAACTTAAAAAAAATATAAACTACTAAAAATAGCAACTTGGTTAGGTTTTATTTCACTTCAAATTTTTGCAAACACCATATTTTGATGCCTTGGGCAGGTGTTTCTTCACCCAAGTTTCAAAGTAGAAGTCTTTCAGTAAAATCAGCCTATGACATGGAGAAGTGTGAGAGATCTCTTCGTAATGAAGCAGATAGGTGGAGAATGGAGAACATTAATGATCAAGAAATGTCATCCAAAAAATTATTTAACACATGCTATCAAACAATCTTTTCCGTTCTCCACACGGCAATCAGAAACTTCAAGAGGATCACAACTACCAGTTTCGTTCAAACTGTTGATCACTTTTCAAACATGTACAACTACACAGATTTTCGGAAACTGGGGACGGCACCCGTGAATTGAAGACCTCATCCCAGGGACATCCAAACAATTCGTAAATCTCGAGTCAGCTAAATCAAGGCATTGAAAACCGCATTTTAACTGAATCAGAAGCCTGTAAATCGCATTCCAGAGGAATCAAAGTGCATCGGTTCTGTACTCTGAAACACCTCCACAACATGAACCTCAGATTGGTTGTCGAATCGTTGTTTCTCTTCTCAAACAACAAAGCTAACCTGCTCTTCTAAACTGTAAACTGATATTGACCTGACAGTAATAACTTAACTACCGTGTGTGGAAGAAATTTCTTTGAATCATCTCTAACAAGGCATAACCACCAGTATGCAGGATGATTAGAGCGGAGTAGACCACTTTCAACTAAGAACGTGGTGCCAACTCGGAAAGCACGGATATGACCCATTCAGGAGAACCCCGCTTCAGCTTGCAAGATCTCAATTGGAGTCCGGCCAGCCTCCAAAATTGAGTCCAAGTGCTTCCGTCGCTTCAGGCCGTTCGGAAATGTAAATAATAGCGACAGAAAGGGATGACCAATCTAGAGAGAGATTTGCATTGATATGGAAAGACGGTGACTGGAAAATTGTTTACAAAGTCCAAGACACAAGCCATCACACCAATATGAGGGGGACAATACCATTCTGTACTGGAGAACTCAAACTTAGAAGTCTAGAGAGAGACCTGCATAGTGAGAGAGTGAAACGAGGAGTGAAATTGGAAGATTCTTATGAAAATGGAGAACCACATGCCATCGCACTAGTTCAGATGTGAGAAAGTGCGAGTCAAAATGGAGTTCTCAACTCAGCATGTACACATAAACTATATCAAACCCAAATGATCCTTGTATACGGGGACCTATCGTGATTTTAAAAACCAAATGTCACGGCCAATTGTGCAAAAGTTGTGCAAAGTTTTCATTGCACAGTCAGCAGCTGTCCCGACCTTAATTTCCCAAGACCCTACTGCTCTGCTCCACAGAAAATTGTGATTTCGAGGGTCCCTAAATTACCAAATAGACAGTATTGTATCGAATTATCGGTGTACCCGGATGTACGCTAGAAGCCCCTGAAATAGACTGTTCTTTCCGAGAACAGGCTCGGGCCATCGTCCAGGTGATCGAGTTCTCATTCCGCAATGACGCGGTACAGTGCCGGAGTAGCTTCTTTGGAGTTGGCACCGATGCGCTGCCCTATCTGTCGGAACGCCTCGGTGCTCACCGCCGCCTGATACTGCTGCGCGGACTTCCATTGCGCCACGTTGACGAAGCGGAAGCGCGCGTCGGCTTGCAAGCTCTCGTGCAGCTTGGTGGAAACGTAGCCGTCCTGCTGGGTGAGGTGGTCGCGCGCCTCCTTCCAGGCGGCCACGAACGCCTCCTCTTGCGCAGGCGCCACTTGGAAGATGTTGATCAAGACGACGGGAGACTCCGCGGACGCAGGCGTGGCAGGGGTGGCCATGGCGGGCAAGGCTCTCGATCTCGTGGACAGACAGATGGATGCGAGAGATGGCTGACGGAGGGAGTGCGCGAGGACTCGCTCTTCAAGGATAGGAGGGAATTGAGTGAGAATTAGAAGCAACGAATGGAAAGGAGGTCGAGGGAGGGTCCTGGCAAGAGATCTCTAGTAAGCTTTATTCGAATGAAGCTTCATGATTAGCAGGCCAGAGTCGTGGTGGGCAAGGCAGCCAGTGGACTGATGGAGTTGTTGCATGTAACTGCGGAGATCGAGAGATTGACGTAACTCCGCTCCGCTCCTAACAATGAGCAGGCCTGAGCTGAGGATGGATTTTGCATGCCCACCCGGCACAGCCTCTCCGGCATTTCTGTCACGGCTTCGGGAAGAATAGTATTGACCCACGCGCATCCACACTGCCTGCTTTCCGATTGTAAGCTTATTAGTCTTTCACGACATCCAGTTGGACCGCCTCTCTCTTCGTCCTGGGGACACGTGCAAAGTGGATGGTACCCGATAACATTGTTTCCCAATGAGGCAGGAGTCCCGGCCTTTTCCATCATTGCAAAGGGACCCGCTGAGAACAAAATTATTTTGTATAGCTCCAAACCCAACCCCAACCCTGGAACTCAAGTAATTTCTAGGTGTCTAGCAAAGTGTAATATCTTCCTTGGACGGGGAGCATGGGGAAAACTATTGCGACATTATACAATGTCATCTATTGAAGAGATCTATTCATTAGGGGAGGAACGAAGCCAGAAGAAGCTTCTCGTCAATTGATTTTGTGGAGAAGTTTCATAACCCTATGGGTGTATTGTTCAACTTTTTAAGTTTAGAGGACCTTGAATCTTGTGATGGAACTCTACTATACATTTATTTGCTCATAGGGCATGTTTGTTTATATGCTTCAATGATTTCAATTGACTCATTAGGTTAATTACTGATGCATTTCATATATAGCTTCCTTCATGATTTTTTTGGAAAGAGAATTGCACACCTTGTCAAGGACTTTGCAATGATTGTCTTGTCCAAATTATTTGGAAGATGTCCAAATTTAGGAATTTTGATGAGTTGCTAACGATATTGATTGTATTAATAGGCTAATCTCTAATATCTATCATCTTGCTACCCTAGTGCATCATGTCTATTGTATTCTGTGTGAATAAATTAACCCCTAAAGGACCGAATGACCATTGAACATACGTAGGCAATCTCGGGTAGGTGCATATGAAGTCATTTTTTAATGGATGTTCTTGAATTTTTGACACAAGATGTGAACATATATCCTCTTAGTGGGAATATAATTTTTTTTTCAATTGAGTGCTTGGATCAAAATTTATGCTACCCTAAACTTTAGACAAAGCTCGGGCAAATTTGGGCAGCTTCAGGCAGCATGTGCAAAATTCATCCAATAATTCTAAAATTTGGCAGATATGTAACTTATATGGTACAAGATGCAAATGTCGAGAAAAATAACCATGTATAGTGTAAAATTCTCACTTTAGGAGGAGTTAAAGCCTATTGGCCCTGTCGGGCAAGGTCAAAAAAAAACTTTTTCTCCTAACTTCAAATGTTATAATCTTTCAATCCATGTGGTCAAAGTTTCTGAAATTTTTTCCACATGATCCTAGATAAGTCTAGTATAAATTTACACGGTTGAATTTTGAAAAAAAACTTTTTTTATATTTTTTCTTGCTATCCTAAAAACTGCCAGTTTTTAACAATTTCTACCCAAAATATACCTCGGTCCTTTAGGGGTTAATAGAGGATACATCATCCCTCTATTGGTGTGAATTCAGTATACACATTGTGTGATTTCTATATTTAGGAATGGTTAAAAGTCAATGAGGCATTCAATGGAGAGACCAGAAGATTCTTGCTTGACAAATGTAACCTTGCAGATTGTTGAAGAATGTTAGTAAGAACATGGCATTAAGTATGTTGAAGAATGTTGTAAGAACATGGCATTGTAGTGCACATTTTCTACTACTAGAGTCATTTCTGGGAAGGGTTTTAGAACATGTTTCATGATTATATACGGGGATTACTTGTTTTCACTGCCACTCACCAAACTAATCATTAGAAAAAATTTGGACCCTCAAAGTGCCCTCTAGAATGGCCTTGGTTGAAGACCTTAATTGGATTTAAATGCGTATTTGTCAAGGAAGGAAGGACATTTTTCCCCTATTTCCACTAATTCTTGAAATCATGATGTTTACAAATTTGTATGCTTTTTATTGGACATAAGAAATTAGGTACCTCTTGCCACTCAAATGCTAAGTACATTAAGGGAATATTTTTTTATATAAAAGTACAAATTTGGTGCAATTAAGTACTAATGGCTCATGATGTTTGTGCATTAGGTACTTCTTGTGATTTGAGTCTTTAGTACTATAAATGAATTCTTTATTTCAAAAAGTTCATGGGCACTTAATGTTCATGATGTTTGCACAATGAAATGCATCTTATTGGATAATAAGACATTAAGTACGTTTCATCATTCAAGTCCTTGGTATTATAAGTGAATTTCTTATTTTGAATAATTCACAAGTACTTGATGAAATTTACACAAGGTAGCAACACAATTATGTACATATTTTTGTACTTAGGCTATCATCTTTAGCCTTCAATAAATAGCTTTGCATGTCAACTTTTGAAGGGCTCTTTGAGGGTCCAAAATTTTTCTAATGAAAAGTTCAATGGTGGCACGCGGTGATAGTCATAAAACATTTCTACACCAGAGGAATTCCTTGCGTTTGAGTTGTAAGTCCTTGCACTTTTCTTGCACCTTGATGCCATTTCTTGCCATTGGAGTGAGGATAGATGTTGTGCTCGTGGTCTTGGGTATCTGAGGAGTATGTTGCATTTGAGCGATGAGTCCTTGCGCTATCGACACCATTTGTCCCGCCATTGGAGTGAGGATAGACGTTGTACTCATGGTCTTGGGTATTCGAGGAATTCGCTGCGTTTGAGTTGTGAGTCCTTTCGCTATCAACGCCATCATTAGAAGAAACCCAAGTCCAAATTGACAAATTTTTCTAAACATTTAATATAATAAGCCGTGTTTTCATGTCAATAATTGCGTGCATCATAACATGAAGATGTTACTATGGATGTAATTGTTGACATAAAAACATGGCTAATTGTATTAAATGTCTAAAAAAATTCATCAACTTAGATATACAAAAATCCAATAAAACATAGGCTCCTTCTAGTGCATTTGTCCTGCCATTGGAGTAAAGATAGACAATGCGCTCATAGTCTTAGGTATCTGAGGAATTCACTGTGTGTCTATGTTTGAGTTGTGAATCCTTGCACTGTCGATACCATTTGTCCTGCCATTGGAGTGAGGATAGACATTGTGCTCATGGTCTTGGATATCACGATGAAATGTTGTACCCAAGGAATTTATGCAATGATATCCAAGACCGAAATGCTCATGGTCTTGGGTATCATGAAGAATTGTTGCATTTGTGTTATTACCATTTGAATGTGCCGGCCATTATAGAATCTATATTGAAAGTCCTACTACACGGAATAGTGGAAAACACCACCACAAATCAATACCAAGTTAGTCGAGCTCCAAAAATCCAGAATTATTGTTCAACAAATAGTGTTGTTTCTTTAGTTCTTTTGCATGGCAACCAAGAGCTTCTGACTTATGCGCCTCATCAATTTAGAAACAACACAATTACCTTGTGCTTCAAAAACATGCCAAAAGTGAACTCTCGCTAGAAAGAGCCTATATTTTTTTAGATTTTTATGTGTCTAAGTTGATAGATTTTTTTAAACATTTAATATAACAAACCGTGTTTTTATGTCAACAATTACGTTCACCATAACATGAAGATGTTATAGGGGATGTAATTGTTGATATAAAAACATGGTTTGTTATATTAAATGTCTCAAAAAATCCGTTAACTTAGACACGGGTTTCTTCTAGTGTCTCCATCAACCTCCTCCTCTGACTTACGCACCTCATCAATTCATTTGCAAAATTGTAGCCAACTCTGCTTGTGAGCGTCAATCTACTCAATGGTGTTTCATCTACAAGCAAGATAGTTCATTTGTAACCATATGGTATTCATCCACGCATTAGGGGAGGAATGAGGCCAGAAGAAGGCTGCTTCCCTTTCATAAACTCAAAACTACCAAAATCAATAGTCAACAAAATTAAAAAATTTATTCTTTAAAATAATAATAATAATTAATAATTATATTTATATTATATTATATTTAAATCAGCAGTTTGTCGTCGGCTACTTCGGATTTTATTTTAGTTTTAAATTTTTTTGAAAACAACTTATTTGTACTCAATCTTCACAGCATAAGGTGTTCCAAATCAAGTCCACAACTAGATTTAGTTTTTTATAGAGTATTTTTTTTTTAAAAAGTCAGTAGGGACATTGGTTCAAAAGTCACGACCCTTTATTGGCCTCATTCTTCTCTTAATGGAGTGTCAAATTTTGGAAGGTTACAAGGACTTTACACCTTCCAAAATGGCTCTATGAGAAGGGACAAGAATTTGGAGCCCTTCAAAAGAAAGGCAAAAAAAAATTCATTCTTCCATTACGAAAGGCTAGAAAAAATTAAAACTTGCAAACGAAGGGACAATGGAGTTGAAAATGAAAGATGGATATTTCAACAAGTACTAGAAAGGGTATCTAAGTAGGTATTGGAGCAAGTATTGAGAATTTGCTACTAGAAATTACCAACAACCAACATTGGAGGCTAGTATCAAGGTCAAAGGCTTAAAGAGGGCTTAAAGACAAACTTCCATACAAAAAATAGAATCTAAGAAGGACTTTAAAGTTTTGTAGAATCAAAATTGCTTTCATTGACTTCCATGATGCCGTCATACTTTTGTGTGAGTACGAAAAAACTACATTTTAGAAGTAGTTTTGTTTTCTTGCCAAACTAAAAGCAAACCCAAAGTGTAAGTTTGATGTTAGAACTTGAAAAGTTGTCTACCCCACTTTTTATGGGCTTCTTTTTATAATTTCGTTGGCCAACAACTCTAATTCCTTTTTTGTGAATATTGTACACTTCCACTTAGAACAATCTAGATCTTTTGTCTTTTCTACAAAGTTTGGTCAATTTTTGAACAAAAAAGTCCACTCTTAGGATTAATTGGTTAAGTAGGCTAGCTACCCCGATCCATCAAGTGTAGCTCATGAGTGTGGCTTATCAGAACAAAATGGTGGTGAAAATAAAACAACATATTATAATGAACATTAGAAGCACTAATGAGGATGTATTTATGTGGAAAGGAAATTGAAGCTACAAATTGGTATAGAATGTTTTGTATATAGAATGTGGTGAAATACCACATATTATTTTGATTTGTCCTATTAGTATTGGGAGTGGAATTAGTGACTTTTAGAAAATTAGTGTCATTACAAAATTTGACTACTAGTTGATTTTCTTGTAGTTATTTGACTCATTTCTCTAGTCTACACAACCCAAATTTTCACTAGTGATTGGATTCAGAATTTTGAAGCATACTTTGTTGTTTTATTTGAATTCAATGAAGTTTTATTATATATCTTTTTTTACAATGAATTTGTATATTTTATTACTTGAATTTTGACAATCCACATGTGTTTTCCACATGCTTGTAAAAAAAATGAAGGGCTATTAATTTAATAAGCCTTCAATTCAAAGATGGTAAATTTATACAAATCTTTTATTAAAAAACTAAATATGCCCTTCAATTTTCTACAATGCATGTGATCATATAAAACTAATATCCCAAGAGTCTCCTCCGAAAACTCTTCAAGGTTTGGAAAAATACCTATAATCTCAATTTTTGGCAAGAATTTTTAAAACTTTTTTTCAATTTATGAAAACCGATTCGCTTTCTTGGAATAGAATTTTTCTTTCAATCAGTACTTGAGTAAAAAAATTAAGCTACAATAAGCCCAAAATATGTGAGGGCAAGTAGCAAAAAAAATCTACAAAAACTTGAAATAATCATAATTTATTGTACATCTTGCTTGATTAGAGTTTTTGGCTATGAATTTTCTTAAGCTACAATTTTTGCACTACTGATTTTGAATTTCTAGTTTTTTTTTTGAAAAATTGAGTTGAGGATCTAGGAGAAAATATGAAAAAAAACACATTTAATTTTCATTCATTAAAAAAATTCAATAGAAGTAGGTTCAAGATTGAAAGAAAAATTAAAATGTTATTAGCTCTGAGATAGAATTAAAACATACTAATCTCAATAGTAAGATTGTTAAGGCAAGACATCTAGTGAAATTTTTTTTTCAAATGTAAAGATTGAGTTCAGAAATGAATCCTATTAGTTATTTTTTCAAGAAGATTTTTTGGTCATCCAAAAAATATGATTGTCCATAATTTTCACAGAACAAACCCAAATTGAATGAATCAAAGCTTTCCATGTAGATAAAAATACAATCTATGAGAAAAAAATTATTTTATTTCAATTTTATTTAGGGATTTTTTGCTTGTTAAACTAAAATTTGGTCTTTTGTACCATAGTTTTTGCTCTTGGACACTAATTGAAATTAAAAAATTATATTCCCATATAGCTAATGTGTTTATCTATCTTCACAAAAAGTTTCACAAATCACAACAAATATTGAGATTATAATCATTATAGGAACCCACCTAAAATTCATTTTAACCCTTGAGGGAACAATATGACTTTAGTGGTTAATTTCTTATAGATTATATTTTTGCCTAGTATGTAAAAATATTTGATTCATTCCATGTGAATAAGTGATGTGAAAGTAATAAAGCTTCTTGTTTTGCAAGCATTCTCAGTAGATTTAAAAAATAATAATGCATTGTATCTATTTTTGAATTTAATTTTAATAATTTTTCCAAAAAAAAAGTTGTACATGGTTAAATTTGCTTTCTAAAGCAATCTTTCAATTAAGATTGGTGTATTTCAATTCTATCTTAGAGCTATCAACAATTTCATTTTTCATGAATTTGCTTTGACATAACAATTTTTTGACCTATAAAGTCCCGAGGCCTTTTTTCATCAAAAAACTTTAGAAATTGTTCTTTTTGCACATTAATTGAAAGATCTTGCACAAGACTAGTGTAAGAATGTGAAGAAGAAATTTGAGAAACTTTGACAAAGTGTATGGATTGCAAGATTGAAGATATAAGCGTTTAGAATGAGAAAAAAAAATTTAATTTTCTTTTTGCTAAGATAGAATATAGAATAAGAAGGTTCCTAACTTTCACATCACTAATCCAAATTGTAATGAATCTTTTTTTCCACATAGACAAAATTATAATCCATAATATATATTTTTTAAATTTTAATTATTTCAAATTTTTGTAGATTTTTTTTATTGCATGCTCTCAATTGTTTGGGACTTATTGTAGGATGACTTTTGCTCCTGGATATTGACTAAAATAAAAATTCTTTTTCTTAAAAAGCTAATCAATTTTTTTATCTTGAAGGAAAAATCTTGCCGAAAATTGAAACCATAAGTACCTATTTAAACCTTCATGAGTACCTTGAAGGGACTCTTAGGACTTTTAGGGGTTAAGAAATAAAAGTCATGGAAGGAGGGGGTGAATTTTCTCTTACAAACTCTCAATTCAGTTCTTCAATATAAAAAAATTTAATTAACAATCTTTAGTACAAAGAAAATAAGTTTTAATGAGGATTCAAAGCCTTCTAATCTTATTAAGCTAACTAGGGACCAAAAAAACTTGTTTTTTTTTACTTTAGAAACTGAAATCTTATGATTGACACAACCAAAGTTTTTAAAATTTCAAGATTGTAAAAGATCCTACAATTGGATATGCAAAATAAACAAATGTTTAAAAAATTGTCACTTGCATTCAAAATGGCAATTTTGAATGATTTTTGCCAAAAAAATGACCTATAGACTGTAGAGGTTAATGTACAAGGCTTATAAAGTGTGCATCTAGGTAGAACAAGACTTTTGTAGGTGATTGTGTACAACAAAGCATACTAGCACTATAAAAAAAACAATGTTTATTTTGACATGGGACCTTCAACATAGAATGTCCAAGGTTGAATATACTTTGCTCATGGGGACATCCAAATGTCTACTAGATGAAGTGCAATTTTTTGTAGATCTCAATGGCTGTTGGAGTAGATAGTGTTAAATTTTAGTAAAAATAACCTCTTATTACAATTGACATAAAGCTTTCTTCAAACATGACTAAGGACAAAAGGATTTCCACAATAGCATCTAAAAAAACAAAAACTGCAATGTCAACATTGTTGACCTTTTTTGACAAATGTAATTTTTAGGTTATTTTATTGGACTTGGTTAAAACCTTTGCCCGAACTTTAAAAAAGAAGATGGGTAGTCCCCTAATAGGGGAAATTGTTGAGGATATTGACATAGCAAGAAAGGTGGAAATGAACTAACATGACATTTTTGTGTTGATGTAGCCAACTGCGACAATATGGAGTTTGTGACAAATGGAGAGGGCCTTTGTGTTCCATCTTCAAATGTCTAGAGAGATGTTTAGATGTTCCCTAAGATGTCTCAATGGATGTCTACAAGTTATTTTGGACATCTATTGTGACTAGCCTTTCTTGTGGACTTAGATAGATGTTTGTAGTGATGTCTTCAGTGACTTGTAAATGTTTTGTGAGGCTTTTTGTTTCCTTGCGACATTCTTGTCATTCAACACTTGAATGTTCCCTTTTCTTTCATGTGTTCCACCAATCTATTGAAGAGTACACAACCTAAACAACAAACACGAAGTGCTTTCTTACAATAATATTATTTGTTGGCATTACCTTGTACCATGTTGACTTAGGAATGCACAACCATCTTCCTCATTTGTTTTGTATGTCACACATGTTATTGATGTTAAGTACATGAAATATCGTACGTAGTGTACAATGCTAACTCTATTGTTCAAATTGAATGGACAACATCTATCGTTCACACTGGATAGACAACTTTTCCTTATACATTTTAATTAGTGGGTATGAACATAGAAGGGTGCACTTCATAGGAAAATATTGCCGGAAAATAAAGGAGTCCATGCACTTTCTATAGATTAATAATGCAACAAACATTTTACTAAACATCCATAACAACATATAGGACAATACAAGATGCATGGATGGTCCAAAGACCTTGTATGCATGTTAGGTAGGTACTTCTGAAAAAGGCACCAACGAAAAACACTAGTGTCTTACAGCAATGCTCATTGTTGATTTCTTCCAACTGGATATATGGACCCATGAGAAACATCATCGTTGACACTGCACTACATTCTGCAGACGTCGTCATAAATGTTCTTGTACTACTTCAATAAAATGTTCAAGGTGGATAGGCGTTGTCTTTCATCTTCTCATGCGACATTGTCACTTTTTATGTCTTTGAAGTCTTCCACATCTTCACTTGGACAGTGTAGTGGGTCCGTTTCTCTTGCCATTGGTTGCAAGCCCACAAAGTCGTCATTGTTGTGTACTCAAAGTATCTCTAGCATGACATTGGCATCATGTTGTATTATACATCTACTTCTAATGTTTGTACGACACACCTCCTTTAACCCAAGTCAATTGTCACAACCCTAATAACATCATAAAGTTCTAACACACTTTCATTGCTTAATGGGTTCACCACACCTCAGTTTCAAGATCACTTGAATTCCAATTGCTTAACACTACATATGCCATACATGCACAGCATTAGTTTCTATTTCCAACTTTCATTGTTAAGTTCCAATCTCTTGGACTACTAGTATGCACTCCATTCATGACACTAAGCATATCACTTGGTAACATGGAACAAAACATTACATGCTTTTTACTGCTATTGTATTTTATGCTTAATATACTCAAAAATGGGGTACTAGCAAAGTATCTTCACCATCATCAATAGAGTGAACTCCAACTTGTCTTAAATTGAACGCATTCATTTACATCCCTTACTTAAGAAAAAGGTCTAAAATATGCAATCCAAAGTGCTCACTTTTTGCCCCTTTATATGGTCAATTCTAAAGACTCTAAACAATTCAAGCCTCCTACCTCAAGACATACAATTTCTAACCCATCTTCCTTGATCAACTTTTGGCAAAGCATCCAGCATGCCCCATGCTCATTGGATTTGTCCCATTGACAAATCCAATGAGCAATTGAATGACCTTATTAATTCCCTACAATGTTGCAATGATGATGCAAAAGCATCCTTCATAAATTGTGTGGAATAACAGATGAACCTTTGCCAAGTGCATACACCACATGCATTCAACAAATCCATAAAATCATCACTGCTCAACCCAATTCTACATTGACCTCCCCCCACACGAGGGTCAAATTAGTGACCCGTTGTCAAAAAGTGGTTTAGGGTGCCATGGACATTTCAAAATCTGAAGTGAAAATTCAATTTTAGACAAAGAACAAAAAACAAAAAACAAGCTAGATTCAAAAACTCAACTCCGTGAAAATATTAAGCTGACTTGCCATATCTGGAACAGCGATAAAGCTCAGTATACAGGCTCAGAAGTAAAACTTCATGTCCGAAGAAGATGCTACCATTTAAGTCAAATACTGTGGGTAAGATCAACCACAGATGCTTACTACCGGAGTATCACCAGTACTGCATTGCACCAAAATACAGAAGATCAAAGGCAAACTCACTCTCTTGATGATGAGCAGAAACATCTACAATTGAGAAAAGAGTAAATATACGTATGGTCTGTAGATACATTTTGCAACAGAAACTCGCTAGGGGATTGGGAAGGCCTAAATTAAGCCATTGCAGTTGCTGTCTTTTGGGCGATGAGAGTACTTGGCTCCCTGTTTGTCAGAAGCTTGTTGGGTCGTTTCTTAATTTGTGGCCTCAAGAGTCCCTTCTGAAGTTGCATTTTAATTGCTTTTTCCTGGAAGCACCACATGAAAAAGGTCAGTTGCTGACTTGCCGAACATGCATTCCCTCCTCATCGATACCGAATTAGGCCAGGCTCGCTCACTACTTTCCAGAATAGTTACGGTGTCCTCTTGCACCAGTCAGATCACTTTGAATTAGTAAATTAATGTTGACAACAGGCATTGAAACACCAATGAAGAGCTAATGAAGATCAATCGCAATTATAGACAATCGCTCTTTTCTGCTGAAGATGTATAATTATTTTGTATGACCTAACACAGAGCACCAGATATTTGACAAAAAGACAAGTACTCTACCAAAAGTAGCCTTACCATAAAATGACAACTTTCCTCAAATTTTTCCAAGAATCCACTGACCCAGCGGTCAGCATTCTCAACCCATTCACTCTGGTGAAGGCCAGCTCGTCTTGCCACTGTATCCAGCTGTAAACAACAGCAGCCACACCTCAGTATGGGATGAAACAAGGAGCCCACAATGAAATTGGTATTGATCTGATATGTAAGAGATTCTAGCCGCATCATCGAGCATCATACCTTTCGTCCAACACGATCCTGTTGTTCCTTCACTTTCTGTCTCAGTTTACTGATGCCCATATTCACTCTAAGCTGCTTCTCCTGTAATCGACACCAGACTGATATTTCAGAATTTAATTGTCCAAATAACGTTCAGATTACTTCTTTCCAATTCATGATATAGTATGTCTGGCATCTTAAAACAGAGCAGGAACACTGAGAGGATATAAGGAGAGGACAAAAGAGAGGACTCAACCTTAACATAACTGACACCAAGTTCTTTACGAGTGTAGCCACGTGCCAAATTACGCATCACATATTCGTTGTAATCCTTGATAATGCGCATGATGAGATCTGACGTTGAAACACCATCCGTTCTCTTCGTTTCTTTAAACCTGCCCGCTTTTTTTACCTACAACAACAATCTCCAAGATCTTAGCATACACATGTATAAGGAAAACTAGACTCTTCATTGCCACAATAGCAGAACACATGATATCAAAACAGATTGCGTATTACTGCAGTGCTTGCAGCAACTTACAAAATCATACACATCTTTGCCCGCTCCGCTTGCATCAGCATACCTGCAAAGAGCCACCAACAAGTGCATAATTATATTCCACCAAACCCTTAAATGATCGCGCATCTTTAATGCATAAAGTCGTAAGAACGTGAAGCCTATATCCCTTTGACGATAGGAAGTCGTCTGCAACTCAAACTTCTCACAGTGTGAGGATGGTCGACCTAAAGTATACCACTGCCATGGAGGTAATGACACTTACGGAAGGGCATCATGTGCAACGTAGTCGATGTGATGTTTATCAAGAAATTCCTGACTGATCACCCATGGTGCATCAGGTATCACTTCGTCCACCCACCTGAAAGATCAGCGATGATCCCCAGCCACAAAATTTAGCAATATGTATATACCATAGAACAAAAGACCCTAAACCAGAAGTCTCACGTTCTGGAAAACTCTTTGCATACATCAGAAAGCATGCCGGACATTGAGGAAGGGAAATGAGAATAAAAAGAGAAGAATAAGTAATAAGTAATAAGTGAGGACAAGGACTAAACACACAATAAATAGATAAATTAATAAGTTGATGAGACTTACTTGCAATGCCGTAAAGATTCATATCGCTCAGACTCATACATAACAGTTTTACCCTTGTATTTATGCGTGAGGGCGTCACTGCAACAACCTACCAGAAGGTATGTGTTGGGAAACCTGTAAAAATCAGAAAACGGAGATGGTGAATTCGCGGAAACACAAGACTGAAACCAATCTAGTCTCCATTTGACACAACACAACGATAAAGAACTACACAAAATAGTGAAATTAGGTTGCCCCACGCTAATTTCTTTACAATCCACACTATATATTCTCTGCTATTGTACAATGATGCATTTAATCTAGAGCCATGCGTAAATTAGTGCACCAGTTCAAGGCACGGTTCAGAGAGTTGCATGCCCCTCCATGTGTACAAGCATTGATCCATAAGGTAAGTAATCTGAGGTAAGGCAACCTAATTGGGAAGGCAACCTAATTTCACAAAATAGTGAAATTAGGTTGCCTTCCCAATTAGGTTGCCTTACCTCACTATTTTGTGTAGCATCCCGACGTTACCTGGACGTAATGGTTCACTAGTCTCCTTCAGGACACACTTAGACAGAAGTCCATACAGAACGAGCATGTGAACTTGCAGATCAGAAGGAAACCTAATCTAGAAGTTGCAGCAGAGACGGCGACTCTCTACACGCCCACAGAAGAATTATTAGCTGGTAAAACTTAAGGCTGTAGGAGGGATGTAATCCAAAAGAAAGGCGTAAAGGCAATTGCCATGAGCCTAGAATGAGGACACAGCACAATACGCAGCATTGCCGTGCTTAAGAGAAAGCAGATTCGAAACCCTAATTGAACCCTCAATGCATCGCTCTCGTCAGTTACTTTAACTCCACAAGGTCGGTATCCGTTTCGCATCATACGATTCTGCTAAAGGCCTGGATTCCATGCTCCCCCAGACTTCCAATTACATATGATTGCACGATTTTGTAAAGATTTTGAACGAGTGAGAATTTTACTCATCGTCCATGTTTGAGAAAAGTTAAGAACTAGGATTTTGAACATGCGAGTTCTCACAATACACCGAAGCTGCAGGGGTGTCGAAAATTGCGTCTGATGACCCACAAAAAATTTTAGAAACGCCAGAGATAATACCAAGCGCGAATTCATACTCGCCACTTTTTGAACACTCCAAACACTCTGGCAATCAATTCAAAACGGCGGAAGAAACGGCGGAGGAATCAGTCAGTCTGTCTTACAGCTTCTTGGCTTGTTCCAGCGAGCGCGCATGTCCGAAATGGAAGAGATCGTAAATCCCGTCCGCATAGACGCGCACGGGCCTCTGCTCCGCTGCATTGGCCTCCTCGGACGCGGGGGGGCATGGCAGAGGTTCGTATCGGGAGGGAGGTGCGGCAGCAGCAGGCGGAGTCTCGTCGTCAAGCTCCTCCTCCTCGTCGTCGTCGTCCTCGTCCTCGTCCTCGTGATGGTGGTGGTGGTGGACTTGGGTCAACAAGTCATCGTGCTGGCCTTCGTGGAGAACTCGATCGAGGACCTCTTCCAAGCGCTGTTGGCCGATGAGGCGCTTCCGCGGCTTGCGCGTCATGGCGACTAGCGGCACCCCCACCAACGAGGCGGAAGCGTAACCACCGAGCAGAGGGAGGGGGAGGACTAAGTTGCTGCTACTACTACTGTCTTGTCTGATGACCCAAGGAGGGCTGAGGGCAGGACTGCACAGACAGAGAGTGGAAGACGGAGAAGGAGAAGGCGTGCGGCGGCAAGGGAAGGGAAGTCCGTCCTGGGAAAGCGTGCAGCGAGCTCCGAGAGAACCGGGCGGCGGGGCGGAGGCGGGGGACCTGCAGATGCAGACAGAAAAAGGAAAAAGGAGACCACTCGAGGGGCAACTGGCGGAGGAGCGGTGGGCTGCAGCGAAGCTGCAACTGGGAAATCAATGCTCGGACTCCGATGGGCTCCCCAATTGGCTCTAAACCAATTGCAGCCACATGCCACTTAGGGGCACTCAGCACTCACTCATTCTCCGAGAAACAAAAACAAATTTCTATGAAGAATGAGAAGTTGCTGCGAGAAAAGAGGAGTCAATGGGGAGCAGTAGTTTGTATGAAGGAGGTGTAGGGACATCTCTTTTTGGGGGGTGTTTGGAGAGCATGGAGGATGGAAATGGGAGAATGGATTTATTTGCAAAGTTGGATTTCGAAATGTTGATGTAGCAGTCAAATTCTTTGAACGTTGAGTATCAATTCCTCTAATGCACCAATTTCTATGAGCATCAACTTCTATAAGCGTATGAGCAGTAAAGAAACAAAGTGTTCAAGATCTACAATAAAGAGAATCAAGGTCAGAGATGACAATTGATGTAGACATGCGAAGAGTGAAATCAACCAGTAGAACATCCATTCTTCACCTTTTGAAAGGAAGAATGGGCATTTTCAATCCTCATAGAGTGGGACCTCAACAAGCCACGGACAAAATCAATGAGAAAAAGTCACATCCCCATATGCCAAGAACTAAAAATGAAATGAAGAAGGTGTGACCACCCTTATAGACTAATAAACCGTAGAAGGTCGCTACTCTATGACCAATTGTAGTCACTCAAAAATTTGTTAATTCATTGAAGTAGAATGTGTTTAAATGAAAAAAATTCACTAATTGTAAGATATTTTCCTCAAAACTTTGAGAATTTTTTCATGATTGTGTTGGAATTAGGATTAGATAGTATAAATGAGTTTCTCTGTATAGGTTTGCGTTTGAATTCAATTCAAGAAAAGTGACAAGTATCAATAAAGATAGACATGATATTCAAGGGAAGATATATGCTCAAATATTACATCTATGATTCACCCATTAATTTTATATTTTCAATTTTTTAATGTTTAGCAATTTCAATGAAGACATTTCGGTTGGAATTGGTTGACCAAGTTTTGAATTATCTTTGGAATTTCTATAGGGTTTGTTTTATGACCAAGGGGTGCGTTTTGAGGTACCATGACTAAAATGTAGTGAAGTCAAGATGAAAATATAGTCAAGAAGGAAATGGTGAATGAATTGAAGCTCGGACAAATTTGAAATTTAAAAAAATATATGAGAATTGAAAAGATCCATTTTGCAACCATGGGGTCAAAATCTATAGAGATTATAGTGTCTTTTCAATTGAAGGAGGTGAAAAGCAATTTGAGAGAATCAATAGAAACTTTTGGGGTTAATTTCTAAAACAAAGACCATAAAAATTTGGATTGAAATGAGATTTTTGTATTTATTTGTCAAAGATGTGATTACATGTCTTTTGTAAGTTGTAGAAAATTCAACATTATTTTTGCTACTCTTCATGCTACCAATGACACCCATTGAAGATTGAAGGTTGCAACCCATTCTAGCTCACAAGACCTTGGTAGTAAAAATTCAACCCCCATGCAAATGAGGGAGTTCAAAAAGAGTGGTCCTTGGAATAGGTTGTTGTCCTATGAAAAATAGACATATACCATAATAACAAATGCAAAAAAATTACAAAATTAACTACTAAATGATTTTGACTAAGATTTCATCAAAAATGCTTCCAAACTACCATTTCTAGTGTATGTACCAAATTTTAGAAAAAAAACACATTTTTAGACACATATAACCATAGGATCTTGTAGTAAAATTATTTGAAAACATATGGAAAGACTTTTAAAAATTTACATCTTGTAGATTGCAAGATATTATCATTTGAAGTGACAAATTTCCTCTTTTCAACCTTGCAAAAATCTAGGCAGCTTATTTTTATGAAAAAATGTCCAAAATGGTGGTTATTCTTTGAACCCATTTTTCAAGTCAAGTTGGCTACATGCTTGAAAAATGCCAATCTTTATGGTTGTAATAAACAATGTATATCTAATTTTTTAATTCTTTTTCCAAAAATATTGAAAATTAAGTTAAATAAAAGACTTCAAAGTTTGTCTTAGGGTAGAGATTTAATAACGACCTACAAATTTCCACAAACTAAAACTCCTCATAACTTTTGATTCATTGATCAAAATTATAGAATGATTTAAAGCTTTATATGTATATAAAAATCTAGAGAAATAATTTCAAACTTTAATTTCTTAAAAAAATGATTTTTAAAGAATTTTTTTTTTGATGCTCAGGCTACCCATTAAGCAACGAAAAGTACATGTCATACAATAACTTTTTAACCATGTAGTCAAAAGTTATGAAAATTATTGGACCTTAATACTACTCTTTTGGGCACAAGTCATGTTAAAATTTCATAGAAAATAAATAAAAATTCCTTTTGTAGAGAACTGCCCAAAATTTCTATGTTGCCAAAAAACACAGTTTGGGCATTTAGGGATTAAAGCCACAATGGTTTAGAGGTTAGTTGATTACATGCAATGATTAATAAAATAGCTTCCATTGGAAGTGATCATCATTGAAGGCTAAATTTTGCTTTTTCAACAAAATTCTACATCATGTAAATAGATTCTTCACAATTCTAGACAAAAGCATTTGAAAAGTAATCATTGAAAAATTCAAAATAAGATTCTTTTAATTTCTATCTCAATGAAGGCATCACGGTAGAATTTAACCCTAAAATTCACTAATTTTTTGTATTATTGGTCAAATTGATGCTTACTCAAAGATCTATGATTCATTCTATTTTGATTAACACCATAATCTTTAAACCCTCAAGGACTAAAAACACACAATGTATCTTCTTCAAATTTTCAATGGCAAATTCTAGATGTGGTGAAATATATCTCAATATTTTGTATAATAGGATATTATAGCATAACAAGTTGACACACTTGTTGCATTTTTTATTTTCAAAATTTCAATGTGAGAAGTATTTTAAAATTTATTTAGGGAATGTATTCTAATAAATAATTTTTTTAAATAATAAATAAATAAATAAAAATTATATATATATATATATATATATATATATATAATTTTCTTACAATGAAAGGGATAGTAGGGATGAAAAAAACATTTTCTTAAACACTTTTATTCTTTCATTCTCCAATCAAATTGGATCTAAAGATTTTTTTTTCAAATTTGTATTTTTGGAATTTAAAAAATACAAGGTTCAATCTAGAGTGATTAAGAATACAAATTAATTAAAATGATTCCAAATTTTAGATGTTCTAGATAATATCCAAATAAAATGTTCCAAATAATATCCTTGTAATATTAATTATTAAATTTCAAAAATTGATTTAAAATTTTTTGTAGGATCCAATTTGGTCAAATTTGACTTTCCATTCCATTTACTTGAAAATGTATATAAATTTGAGAGAATTTTTTGTTTCTTATTCTTTTTGAATACGAGAAATAGAAATTTCTTGTAGATTCTAATACAATTTGGGAGGGGATAAACAAAGAATTATTCATCATCTTGAAATTTTTCTTCCCCAAAAGTTATATATTTTGCTTGTAAAGTTAATCATTCAAAATTGTTATCATCAACAAATTTTAATTTAAATATTTTTCACAATTAATTCAATGTATATTAGATGAAGTAGTCTTTACTTTTGGATAGTTTAAATTAAAAATTCAAGCACATTCATGTGCAAAAAAATACCAAAGTGGGACGATTCTTTGAAAACCTCTATCATTACATGATATTTTGGGGGAAAAGGAGTCTATTTTAGGCCTATTTCCCTTGTTGTTTCTTCAACAAGGAAAAAATGCATCATCATCAAAAAAATTCCCCCCAAGAAAAGAATGAAAAATGAAAAAAAAATGAATGAAAATCTGTATTTTTTTTAGAAATGACGTGGCACTCTCTCAACCACGTTATGATTGAATTTCATTTTATAGCAGCGTTTCTAACATTTTCAAAGCTGGGGAGCACAATCTTGTAGAACCTTCAAATCTCATGTAATATGTCAAAAATTTGTTAGGCCTTGAGGGGTTAAAGTCCTAAGTGTTTCTTAAAGGGACAATTGAATGTTCAAGTTTGAAATCCTATGATTTCAAACTTTATCATGGATTTTTTAATTTAAAATATAAATAAAAACAAATTAGATTCAAGGGAATATTTTAAATCAATGTGCATGATTAAAAGTTATGCTCTCAAAGCTCAAAAAAATTGAGCTTAGGCAACAAAAAAATTACAAAAACTTCAAAAAAATTTAAGCTTGTTTATTATTTATTTATATATATATATATATATATGAAAAGATTGATTCATTTTATTTGGAGTAGTATTGTGAAAGTTATGGAATGTCTTGATTTGAGGGAAGTCATGACATCTTCTTGAGAAAATAGTGTATTAGATCCATTTTTATTTCAATTTTCACAATTTAAAAAAAAAAGAAGCTACATAAGGTTTTGTTTACTTATTGATACAATCTCACCATTAGAATTACTGTACTTCAAGTTCATTTTAAAACTATTATTGATTTATTTGTTTCTTCATTCTAATACCTTCTTCACTATAAGAGAAAGGGGTGTTTTCAGTAAGCTTTTAAGTATAGTCCTAGACATAAGATTATAAGTAATGACCTTTTAGAGGATTTTCAATAAAGATTTACTAGAAAATACATGTGTTATTAGTAAAATTTTGCTGAAAATCTTCTTAAAGGTTATTACTTACAATCTTATGTTTAAAATTATGATTAAAAGTTTACTTAAAATACCCCTTTATCTTGTAGTGCTTCCATTTAAGAATTTTTTGAAGAATGGAAACTTGTTTTTTTTTGAAATTTTTTCTTAAATTTTCAATTCAATTCTTAAACATAAAAAAAGAATTCAAAATTTTTAGTGAGATTCAAAGTTTTAAAATATAATATAGCAAGGTGCAAAAAAAAATTTAATATTTTAATTGTAAATATCTTCAATTTAATTACTCAAGGTTTCATTAATTCTCACTACTAGAATTTGAGTGTTTTATGACTGCAAAAATATGACTAAGAATGACTTGTGATTGCCCACAATCATATTTTAGGATTCCACAAAGTTTGAAAAAAACATGACTGCAAATACGACTGTCAGTCATATTTTGCCTTTCTACTTTATAGGTGTATAGTACACATGTATGGAAAAAGGCAAAATACTTCTCAAGGAACTGATTACCGAAACAACAGTCATATTTGTCAATCATATTTTTGCATATATGACTACATGTAATCATATTCTATACTTACATTTTTGTAGGTTCCCAATTTTTTCAAAGTTTTTTTTTTCGGGCAACCTCTTAAAAATTTGGGGAACCTAAAAAAATATAAATAAATTATTGCTCAAAATTGTAAAATCCTAGCGATTTTGGGGGGATCTTGAAATCCTAACTGTCATTTTTTAGGGTCTTAAATCCCTAACCGCCACTTTTTTAGAATTTTGAGACCCTAGCTACCACTTCATTTGTTTTATCTTCTTTTGTTTTTTGTTGCTTTTTAACTTTTGTTTTTTCTTCCTCCTTTTGTTTTTTGAAGTTCTAATTATTGTGTTGTTGTATTCTAGTTGGTGTTTAGTTGTTGCTTTTTAACTTTTGTTTTGTCTTCTTCCTTTTGTTTTTTGAAGTTCTAATTATTGTGTTGTTGTATTCTAGTTGGTATTTAGTTGTTGCTTTTTAACTCTTGTTTCTTCTTCCTTCTTTTGTTTTTTGAAGTTATAATTGTTGTATTGTTGTGTTTTAATTGTTGTTGCTTAGTTATTGAGGTTCTAGTTGTTGTTTCTTAGTTTTTATTAATTTGTTGTTGCTTCTTACATCTTAATTGTTGTTAGTTTGTTGTTGTTTCATAATTGTTGCTAGTTTGTTGTTGTTTTATAGTTGTTGCTAATTTGTTGTTGTTAGTTTGTTGTAGTTTCATCGTTGTTGTTTCTTAGTTGATGTTAGTTTGTTGTTGTTAATTAGTTGTTGCTTCTTTGTTGTTGCTAGTTTGTTATTTGTTTTTTAGTTGTTGTCTCTTAATTATTGCTTCAAAACTGTTACTTCAAGGTTGTTGTTTCAAGATTGTTGCCTCAAGTTGAATCTTAACTCTTGCTTAATTGTAGTCTTTTAGACATTATTTTTTATTGTTTGTTATTTTATGCCTCTTGTTATCTTTTATTGCATCTACACTTGTCTTATTCTTGCTTCTTATTGGTTTTTAGTTTTTGTTGCCTCTTATTATATCTTAGCTTTTACTTCTTACTATCTTTTCGTACTAATTTGAACAAAAAAATGACTCACTATAGTCATATGCTACATCAACCAAAATATGACTCACTACAGTCATATCCCATATCATTCAAAACACAACTTGCTGTAGTCATATTTCATATCACTCAAAACATGACTCACTACAATCATATTCCATATTACTTAAAATTTGACTCAGTGCAGTCATATTCCATATCACTCAAAATATGACTTATCGTAGTCACATTCTATGTTAGCCAAAATATGACTAGGCTGAGTCACATTCCATGTAGGATTTTTTTATTTTGCCCAAGCAGCTCATGAGAAAGTCAAGTTTCCAAAGATGGTCAACATATACACCATGTTGGCAAAATACATCTAAAAATGGTTATTATAATCTCAAATCCATATGACTGCAAATATGACTCACTAGTCATATGACTGAAAGTGAATGACTCAGTCCAATCATATTGCGACTCATCTACAGTGATTTTTGTTTGAGTCACATTTCTTGATTTTGTGACTCACTATAGTAATATTTTGCAGTCATATAACACTCATTTTCTTGTAGTGTCTATCTATACATTTTTTATACAAATCTAGTAGAAGATTTTGCACTTGCATATGCAAAAGAAATGTTTAGGAATTTATTTTTTTGCATTGGAAGTGCCAATTTGAATGTTTTTTGATGATAAATGTCTATAGGACTCTATAAATATACAATGTGAGGGTCTTTCTTTGTAGAATTAATTACTAGTTGATTATTTGTAATTTTTTCTTAAAAAAATTGAACATTTCTAACTCCAAATAGGTCCCCAAAACCTTTAATTAGCAATCACTATTCATAGCACTATAGTAATTATGTGCAATAATGTGGGTCTCAAAAGAGAACTTTCAAGTCTCATTAGTCACAATCTACAATTTGTCTTTTGAGTGGTTGGCAACTCACATGGGACAATTCAATTAGTTTCATATGATTATTTATTGTATTTTACTTCTACACCACCAAAGTGAATTAGTTAATTCATATTACAAATCGAAAAGTATCCCCCACCCCCACTAATTGATATGGGATATTTTAGTAGGATTTTTCTATGTATTTTGTATATATATTTCATATCTTTAATCATATTTTATATTTGTATCTATCTTCTATATAGATATATATCCTTTCATATCAATATCCCATAATATCTATATTTATATTATTTATTTTTCATAATCAACAACATTGGGGGGAGGAAAACTTGTTTACCTGAAAGGGGATGCATCATCATAGAATGTAGTAGATGAAAGGATAAACAAAAATGACTCCAAAAATTTGAAAAATATTTGTTACACTTGGAAAAACTATATCAATTAATTCAATTCCAACTTAAAGATTTTTAAACTTGCATCATATAACATATCTATACTATTTGAATGTTGGAGAACAAATAGAAGAATCTAAAAACATTTTATACATGAAAAATCAAGATAATTTGTGTATGGGACATAAATGTATTTATCAATTGCTTACCATTTCATTACTTGGGTAGTCTTTGTTAGTATAAGCTTTGAAATTTATAGATTAATACTTGTAGTTAGTCATCTAATAAAAAATAAATTATACATACATACATATATAAAACATTTATTCTTAAATTATCCAATATGATTAAGTTCATTTGTATTTTTAATATATAAAATGACATCAAATATGATAGAAGCTATTTAGATTTTTTTTTCAATGATATGCTAGAATAAATCATAGAGTTCAAATTTGTATACAATATGCAAATTTAATTTTAAAAATAAATAGTTATTAGATTAAACTAAAATTGATTTGATATCTTAAAAAAACATTTATCCTTTAGTATGCACATATAAAAAGTGTATTATTTTGACCCTAAGCCCAATCCCTTTCATTTGGCATACATGCCATAACTTCAATTATAATATATGATTGTCTTAGATCCATAGGTTTATAAATCAAGTTTCTTTTTTGAAATAAAATCAAAAAATTTAACATCATAATATTTTACTTGAAAAATATGAGTACAAATGATTTCAATAAAAATGTTTATAATTCAAATTATGAGTGCTATATTTCATTTTTGGAAATGCTTAAAGGAGGTGTAAACTATAGTCACTGAGGTTTAAATTTCATTTTAAAACTTTTTTTAACATATAAAAGACAAACATGCACAAAGGGTATAGTTTTAGTGTCAAATTTGAATTTATATAGTTCTTCATTTTAAATGTCTTGGAGTTTGACCAAGAGAAAGTAATTTCCAATTTTTTATTTTTTTGAAAATTATAATTTTTGTGATATTTTGAAGGTAGCAACTTGAAAGCTTAAAGTATACCAATTTTTAATTTTTCTACCAAATTTCTCTTAATGAAATTCAAAGAGTGCATTAAATATACCATGATGTTTATAATTATCATCTCCAATTTTGCAATAAATTTCATACTATGTAAAGCAATTTTTAATTACTATGAAATTAAAAATAATATGTTTATAAAATGAAAAAATGAAAAAATGAATTAAAATTTTGAATATACACTATTACATGAAAAATGTCAAATTGTTGAGAGATTTATTTTAATATAGAAAACTAATGAAGTTTGACAAATTGGGAACATCACTTGTCCTTCAACTTCTAAAAGCTTAAGGGATTCAACAAAACACAAATATGTATAATTTTTTTGAAGTTTGCATAAAAGAAAAATCTAAAGCACAAAAAGTAGAAAGTATATGTATAGTCAAAATTATAAAACTGGTTTTAGATTTTCTACAAATGAATTTTGAGGATATAACTTCAAAAATTCATCCAAAATACAATTTTTATCTTTAGCATTAGATTTTTTAATTGGTCAAAAATGTATTTTCTATTTCTTTGTAAGAAAATGAAAAGGGCTTAGTAATAAGAACACTGACTTTTTGTCTAAATAGTAAATTTTTCAATACTAGACAAATTCTAAACACTTTGGTCCATTTCTCTTATAATTTTTTTTACATGTAGGAATCTTAGATTTGAATAGAAACATTGAAAGACAACCAAATTTTTTTTTTAAAGTTGAAAAAAAGATTTTTTTTCTACCTAAAGATGCTACTTGAAGTTAAGTAGTGACTATAAAATGGTCGCCTGAGTGCTTAGGGATTATAGATTAATCCAATAGAGAAGTATGGTCTCATGAGGCTTGAAAGTAATTTTCATTCTGATTTTTTTGGAAGAGGATAATTATATTGTGGTTCTTAAATTGGAATACTAAATTTGTAATTTGAAAGGAAATTTTTTTGACTATATTTTTGAATGCCCATGAATCTAGTATTTTTGACATCTATAAGAAGTTTCCAATAACTTGCAAGTAGGTTAGATACAAAAAATTTATTTATTTTCACATATTTGCATCAAGATATCTTTTAAATGAACTAGCGATTGGCGCTTGCTATGCTATGTATTCATCATTAGAATTTTATAAATATGTATGTATTAGATAGAGTGGAGAACAAAAATTTCAATAAATCTTCAAATAAAAATGACTAAAATCTTTGTATAATTTTTTTTATAAGTAAGCATATATTGAAATGTACAATAGAAATTTATTGAATAATGAATGAAACATATGCAATGGTGAATACTATAAAAGATACACCTACATTAGAATGCATTAGAAATTTGACTCCATTGTTACAAAAAATGGCAACCCAAATTGAAGAATTGAAAAGAAAAACTTATAAATCTCAAAAACTTTGTGAACAACTTAATTGAAAAAGAATCGAAAATTGCTTCAATTGAATAAATTTCTCAAAACATTTGGTAGTAGCAATAAAAAATTGAAATCATGAAAGCTCAAAGCTCACAAAAGCACAAAATCATAGAAGTGCAAAGAAATGTAAAGCCAAAAGAAGCAATGGATTTGCTACCTCTATAATATCATCCTATGGATCCTCTTTAATATCACCTTAATTACAACAACTACATTATTTCTATAATATCACCCTTTGTAAAAAGTGATATTACAGAAGTGATTGCAAACTACTACTTTATTTTTGTAATATCACATTGTGTGAAAATACGATTTCTATATATGCATGATTGAAAATATTTTTACAAAATATTTTAAATAATTATTTTAAAGACTTATTGAAATCATTATCATGCATTCTATTCAAATATATCAAAATTTTACTAATATGTGATACAATAAATGTGTAGCATAGCAAGCACAAGCCCTTAGTATTAATGGTAGTATTTGTGATATTATAGAGGGAGTTATGATTTTAGTAGTGTGATGGTTGCCTTACACCAAAAGGCATGATGACATTTTAATCTTTTTAGTTTAATAAACCATTTCAAATCTCACATTCTTGTACACTTTGAATGGTCTAAAATTGAACTACAACATCATGGATACAAATACTTGTATGAAGCACAAAGATTTTGATAAAGGAAGACATCAATATTGAATCTTGTGGTTTGAAATGCAAAATTGGTTGATTATGATTTTTGAATTTAGTTGGTAAAATCAATCTCTAAAGATATTTAAAATGAAGGAGCATTTGAGGATTATTTTCATTGATTTCAATCTATGATATATAAATTTTATTAGATTGAAATTTAGAATTAATTGCTGAAAATAAATGAAACATCAAATGATATTACTAAGGGCAAGTTAGATCATGGTTATGCAAAGTTCGACAAAATGTTTTTGAATGAAAGTAATTCAATCTAATTAAATTATGGCATTGAAGGGGGCTACATTGCAAAATTACAATACAAAACTTATACATCGTAAGATATTTATTTTAAATGAAATTTATTTTGAAAATTAATAATTATTATTAAATATAAATAATTGATGCAATACAAATTCATATTAGTATTCTTGTTCAATTTTATAATTTTTGAAGAATACAAATCAATCAACTGAATTAAAAATTATGATAATGTTTATTGTCATTTATAAAACTTACATGAATTGAATTTTTAGGGCGAATATAATTTTTTTTATTGGTACTAAAAAAATGTAAATATGAACCGTAATAGGAATTGAAGAATTATGTGAAAAAAGAGATGAAATCAAGAAGATTTTACAAGTTGAAGAATAAGAAAAAACAAATATTCAAAAAGATTTGGTAATATTAACCAAAAGACTTGCAAAGATAGATGATTCTTTATCTCGCAAGTATGCTTACACCAATGAATTGATAAGACCATTCATGAAGTAGAGGGAGCATATTCTAAAGTGTGTGAAAAGTTCCTTTGATTTTTACAATACATTATTATTTTATATTATAATATTACATTTTGATGGTTTAAATGAAAACTAAAGTGTATTAACAAATGTTGAAGTAATAATACAATAAATAATATGGAGCTATTTTAAACTTTTACTTCAAATTACTATTGATTATTTTGTAATCAGTAGATACATAATAATTGACAATAATTTAAATATGAAATGTAATAGGAATTGAAGAATTATGTGAAAATTTCATAATATATTTATTTTAATAATTAAAATGATTGATAATAATAATAATAATTTCAAATATTATTCTACTTTTAAATCATTATTTGTGAGGTACTTTTTCATTAACTTTTACTTTTTGTCAAGTACTAGTAGTATAGGAGTTCATCCGTGGATAAGCCAACGTAGTCTATCGTTAGTCACTTTTAAAGTAGATTTAGGTTATGTATAAACTAACTTTATAAATCATACTTGGAAACTTTATTCTTATATTTTTATTCTTTTTCTTTTTTTCTTTATCCCTAGGTTCTCTCAATTTGGTGGACAGTCCATTTCCACTAATGCAGACACAATGCTCTAAGAGTCCCGGTCCTATATAGTATTCTAGGGTGGGCAACACGTCTTATATATGGATGCAGCCTATGACCTAATCATATATATACAAGATAATATTTTTAAAATATACAAATAATTCTTTAATTAACACTTTTTTATGTGTTGGGCAATAGGGCCAGTAATTGCTCTTTCTGAGCTTTTCGAATCTATGTGCAAAATGACTACACGTGGCAATCTCAGTGGGCAATACGTCCAGTATGCAAGGTATGAAATGTTTAGGACAAAATACCAGATTCTTGGTCTTTGAGCTTTCTCCTTTTTTTTAAGATTTGGCAACAAGTCTCAGGGCAATAGGTCCAAAACCATAGGGTCAGTCGTCCCTTTACATAGACAAACATATATCAACCACAAAGAACATATAATCTCACGATTCCGTCCAATTCTAAATTCAAAATATGAATTACAAGTTTTACTTTAGAAGTTGTAGGACAGATATTCCAAATGAGGTTCACGGCCCAAGGGCCGTTCAAAAAATTTGGATATTTATTTTGTTTTCGATCCATTCATCGAAATTTTGAAGTCAAAATTTCGATTTTCGATTTCAATTTTCTTAAAGTTTTCTAGTTAGAATTTATTTAGCTTACAATTAATTTTAGGACAAATTCAAAAATCAAGTAGAAAAAAATACAAAAAAACCTGTTGAACCTAATTTGTGGATATGAAATTTTCAAGAATGAATATTCAATAAATAGTCATGTTCAAAATTTTTATAACATACCAATTGATTTCTAATCTATAAATTTTTTTTATATCTTCATTTATAACTTATTCAACCCAACATGTATTTTGTATTAATTTATCTTCTTACTTAATTACAATGCATAGATCATGTCTACATTTTTTAGGTTAAAAGTTACATGGAAGAAACCCTAATATGACATTTTACCTCTATTTTTGCATGTGTATATACACAAATAATCAACTTCAACAATTTTTGGTGAAAATTAGTAAGAAATCATCCCAAAAATAATAATTTATAAACTCATTCATGAATTTCACATTTTTCTTATTCACAAGAAGGCACTCCAATGTTGGATCAAACAAGGTGAAAATGACAACAACTAATTCAAGAAGGTGCTATTATCCAAATGGAAATATCAATTATTTATTAATTCTTTGAAGACAAAGAATTGTAAGAAAACAATATAGACATTAATATGCAATAAAATGGCTCAAAATTCAAAGATTAATGTTTTGGAAGCCACTGTTATGGCTTTATTTGAACCTAAAGCAGGTGATATAACAAGAGAAGAAGCTGTTGAAAGGAGGATAAAGCATTATTATTCACTACAAGATCTTGTAAAATTATTTAATCAAAAAGGTTTTGATTCAAATGAATTCATATTAGATGAAGAAAAAGGAAGCTTACCTTTACATTTATTTGACAATGAAGACTTTGAAACTCAAACTCCATCTCAATGGGTTGATAAAACTATTACTATTCAAAGAATTCATGTGTGTTTTTCAGCTGAAAATCCATTTTGTTTTGTAGATCGAATTATTTATGCTGCAACAGTTCGTCGCCACTAGAATGCTTCGACACAATTTTTAATTTTTAAAATGAATAGATTGCAAATTCAGAAAGGCTAGAATACGCAATTGCAATAATTATCAAAACACACATTCACAGTTTACAAAATCAAACACTCGAACATACAAACAAAGTGCAACAGAATAAAACGGATTTGCACTAAAGATTTTTTTAATTTTTTTTATAAATTATAAAACACAAGAAAGTACAGACATGTGTTTCCTAAATGCACAGTGAGAGAGAAAAAAAAATTCGTTTTTCTTATATCTTTTGAAACGTCAAGAAGAAGGCTCACACCTCTTCCAATCATTTTTGTTTTTTTGTTTTTCATCCAATTCCATGCCTCATTCATCCATTTTGCAATTTTTCATCCATATTGAGTCCCATTCATCCCTTCTAGCACCTTTTATAATCTTTCATCCATCTATGCAGTTTTTCATCCATTTCATACTTCATCCATCCAAACTGCCCTATTCACACTGCATACAATTTAAAAATTGCTTTTTCGATTACTTTCAGCTATTTTCTGTTTTTTAGTGTTATTAGTCTACTTTTAAGCTATTTTTTCTACTTTTTAGACTACTTTCTACATACTTTTTCAATAAAAACTAAAAAGTAACCTAAAAATTAAAAATTAAATTCTACATTACTATGCAACAAAAATGAAATAATTTATCTAGTGTAGAATTATTAAATTATATATAAATTTAAAATATAAGTTTTAAAAGAAAAGAAAAAGAAAAAAATCACTATGTTTTATACATGTTTATATTGGAAAGCTCACAAACTTTCCTACATGTGCTTAAAAGTAAACAATTCAAATGCTAACTGAAAGATAAACCTTTTGGATTCATTTTCTATATTTTATATTCTTTTAGCGGTGTATTTTTTCTGATGTTTACTTTTATAATTTTCTATATATTTTACCACCACATCTCACATTTGATTCCATCTTCTTGTAGTTTTGCTAGTTGTTTTGGAACATTAGATAGTTGTTCAGAAAATTTGAACAATTGTTTGTAATTAATAAAATAAACCAATGGTTATACATAATATACTTTTATCTACTTGTCCTTTGATAAATTTTTTTGCATACAACTATCTTAAATACTTGGATATAAGTTTATTGAGTCATTATAGGATATAGGTTAATCATTGCAAAATACATGCTTATTTTAAATACTACATTATAAAAATTAATTGATTTTAATGTGTTTGTAGTGTGTATGAAAAAGAAAATTTGAACAAATGAAGATTTGAAGCTAATAAGTCATCCATCTTTAATTCTTATATATTTCAAATAATTAAAAAGTTAGAAGAAATATGTTGCACACAGAAAAATACTATAGGTGAAATATGAAAATATGACTTGAGTATTATTTCATTTGAATTTTTGAATGATATAAAATTTAAAATTAATCATTTTTATAATGAAAAGAATGAATCAAATTGTAAAGTATGAGGCAAGTGCTTATATATGAATGGAAATTTGTACTTCAACTTGATTCACTTTAATTTTTATTAAAGATGAAAATATGAGATTTGATTTAGAAGTGGTTGCACACAAAGATATATGCATTTTGGATTCAAAATTTGCACATTTTAATTCTAATTTTTTGAATGACTTTTGATTTTAAAATAAATTTGACATCTAAAATTAACATATATGGAGTTTTATAAAATAGTATTTATTTTTTGAATTATAAAAATAGAATGAATTAAAAATTATCGTATCTTAGAAGTAGTTTTGACAAGTAAATCCCTAATAGATAATTAAATTAATGATTGAATATCCAAAATTATAAATTAAAATATATTAAAATTTTATAGTTTTAATTATTTTTTATCAAAGCTATTTATACATTAATTTTTTTTTATTTTCTAAAATCATAAATAAAATTTCATATATTAGAGTTTGTTTTTCAATCTAAAACTAAGCAAAGTTGCCTCTAAGATGTGGCTTGTTTTATGTACAAATTCAAAGATGAAGATTCAATTGCACAATCTTATATATAGGGTGGTCTTTTGCAACTATAAAAAAAATTGGAAGTGTTTTGGATTTTCATTAGTAGATAGTAGATCACTCATTCTGCTAAAAAGCAAGACTTGTAGCTTCATACTAAGTCCAAAGTCCCACCCATTCAATTATATAATATGAAAAAAGTAACACTAAATTAAGACATCTTCAAGGATTAATTATGTAAATTTTTAGCCAAAGCAAGTTCTAAACATTGAGTGGGATTTTTGACTTCTTAACCCATTTTCTAATCAATTATTGCTATAAGATATTGTACTTGTGAATCTTGTCTTTCATCTTCACTTCATAAAGCTCCAAATCTTATATATCATATCTTATCTTATTCATTCCAACAAATTTTAAATTGGCCCTTGAATTGGGACTCATAGAGTAGAAACATGCAATATGGTATGAAACACCCCTTCAACTCAATAGGACTTGATAGGACCTTCAATCAAATGCAATTTCCGATAACCTTTTCCAATAAACTTTTCAAGCTTTTTAGCTATCAAACATAAGTCATGTTGCAAAAGTAGTAGATGTGACAATTCAATCAAATGCAATTTCCGATAACCTTCTCCAATAAACTTCTCAAGCTTTTTGGCTATCAAACATAAATAAGTCGTGTTGCAAAAGTAGTAGAAGTGACAATTAAATGAATCAAATGCTACTCCCTCTATCTAAAAATAGGACCAATGTTTTCTTTGTATTATACAAAAGAATCACTAGGTTTTTTTTGAGATAGAGGGGGTATATAATAAATGGAAAACAAAAAATCATTATTATATTTGTGTTTTAGAACAAACATAAGTAAATCATGTTGCAAAATTAGTATATCTACAATTAAATGAAAGCTTAGCTTTTGGGGTCTACAATTATCCAATAGATAATAACCAGTTCCCTAAATTAGCATGAATGGAATCTGGGATACATTATTTTGCAACGTTGATTTCAGTTCGAACAAGCTTGGGAGAGCTATTCAAAAATGTGCCATAGACTTCACACCTGCGAGTATGTCGAAGCTTTCATTTTTTTTTCAAAGCACGATTTACCTCTATGAAACTTCAGTTGGGGCTGTTCTCGAAGGTGCAATGCCACTGCTTACTATTCTTGAATGTGAACTCCTGTAGCTCAAATTTCGTTGCGTTGGGATGATTAGTGATTTTCTACCATATATAGGAGTTCAGAATTCGGATGTGTGGACATTGGATTCTGACAATCAATTTTCTTGGGCACACCAAGCGGACTTCTTACCATTGTTAGTCACTCAGACCTGGAGGCACTGTTTGGTTGACAAATCATCTTCGAAAGCTTTTGATTAGACCTTCGTAGACAGACTGGACTGAAATCTACGACAATCTTCTCGTCAAGTTATGCATTCGGGTGCACAAGCTTTTTCCATGTACAGGTTCTCAGTACACGATTCTGTGCAGGAGCTACTGAAGAATCAGTCGAATTTCCGTTCTTCATTCGCGGATGTCGCTTCTCCATCACTCCTTGAAATTCGAAATCAAGGGCATCTCTAAGATCGTGGTTTGACCTGAGTATCCTACACTACAATAATCGTCAAAACTACAGGACACAAGTAAGGTGCGGCCCGGCATTTGCATTGAGACAAATAGTAGGCAAAGCCTGGAGTGGGCAAACAGAGAAAGTATTAATGTCTTGCACACCACACTTCACAGCCAAGATAAAAACTGATGATAAAAAAAACAATATTGGATTAAATTCAAAATTAGCAGTTTTGGATAGAGGTAGAGAACCCCTTCTGTTGATGACTCCTCGACTACGTAAGGTTTAACCTACATAGGTTTGTTGTAGACGTGCACGCAACTGCTCATCAGAAATTAAAGCACAACGTTGATCTTGTGCAGATGATGCGGGCCATTAACTGACACTGTGTTCCCCGTTGACGATCCCTGGGAAACGCAACTCCTTAACCAGTTAGACGGAAACTCATCGACAAAGGTAACATAGGGAAAAGTGATTATTGACAAAAAGAAAGCAATCGCCGTTCACAAATACAGCAGACCAATAAACGAACAACAGCGAGGTATAGTGACTGGATTCATGTGATTAACATCTACTACCATGCAATCCATGACTTACTGTTGATGCAATCCTCACACATATTTACATAACAACACATGCACTACCTTCAAAAGCACAACATGAATGAATGCAAAATTACCTTAGTGACAATATTCACGAACTCTCAAACTCTCAAGCCCCTCAAGCTTACCCACCGTCGGCGCTGGAGAGTCGTGACGGAGATCACCGTGACCAATTTGGGAGAAGATTACATAGCCAAACAGTGAAATGGCACCAGGCCACGGTATGCTCTATCAAAGAGAGGGTATAAATCCTACTGAACAATCGGTGGTCGGTAAGGATGTCATATCACCCTGCGCTCAGCAGGCAACTACAAGGAGTAATCCGATGCACTCTTCGAACTGTTTGAGTATCACATCGCTGAACAGACAGAAAAATCTAACGAACGAGCTACTCTGCCGACAGAAAGTTCATGACTAATTCCTACGAAAATCGTAGGATACGAATTCACAGACAGCGTCAGACAAAACACACGGGAAAAAGAAAACCTGAGGTGGAGCGCACTGCTGTGGAGAGGAGATGGATCATTTCTTTGAAGCTGACGAAGTTGGCCCTGGCGCTTTCTCCGCTTTCTTCGCCAGCTTCTCTTGCAAGGCTTTGGCGTCGCGCTCACGGCGCTGCTCAGGCGTGAGTCCATCATCTTTTACTTTACTTGTCTTGTTGCGAGCGGCTGCCCTCTCACGATCCTTCTCCCTCTGGTTGCCCCTCGTCATCGTGCCAGCCTACCTTCCACGAGATGCAGTTGACTGCAATCCTTCGAAGAGCAATATAACTCTAAAATACGTTTCAAGACACCAAAAAGAACAGACACAAGAGGTGCAGGAAGCCCTCGGCAGCAGGGAGAGTAGAGAGCAGTGAAAACTGGGAACAGACACAAGAACAATTGAAATGACAACGGAATCTCTGGAGAGAATTAGGGTTTAGGAAGCCTCTAGACATCCTGGCTGTATTGTATGAGGCCTGGCGGTTGGTTAGCAGTGCGGAGACGACTGGACGGAGTCTCGTCAACTGAACTGACCGACAAGTGGATGAGAGTTCATTCATTCATCCGTTCCTTCCCCTTCCTTCCTTCAGCTGACCCTTTCAACTTGCAACAGGCGGTTATTTTCTGGGAAAAGTAAAAGCTTCCCAATCCAGATGAGTGCTGAAGTTGGAGTCCCAAGGACTTTGAACAACAAATTTCAATGTGGCCAAATTCTGAATGAGGACCTCAGTGGGTCCCAAGACTGATGACAGCTTCTCATTGGATGACGAGAGGCGTGCTCTTTTTCATAACATGGGTTGTAATGCCTTTCTTTTCGACCCTCAATTGAGCATCCTTGACTAAGATTCAATAATCCAACATCAAGGTCATGTCTAGGTAATGAGAAAATAGAGGTTCATTGTGAGAAATAACATCCTTTGTCACCCTACTTTGCCATTCCCTTGGCTCAATATATTATTTTTCATAATGAACCTCTATTTTCATATTACTTGGTCTATAAGTATTAGGATCCTTGAATGGAATTCAAGGATATTGAATGTAATGTTAAATTCTACTCTTGACATTTAAAAAAAAAGTTTGGAGTAAACATTTCAAGTCATCATTTCAGTGACTACAAAGGGCTTGTGGGCTCACAAACCAATGGGTAGATGAGTTCATAGTTGGCAAAATGGTTGACTTGTTTCCAATAGGATGGTTGAAATTGTTCATTTTTTCATATATAGACAATCATAAGGAATTGAAGGAGATAGCAATTGAAATTATTTTTCTAACTAAATTTGAATTATTTAAATGTATTGCTCAAAGGATCAAGTACTACTTGAATCCAATTTCCTATTTGGTTTTCATTATGTTCTAAATGACAAGTTGGTCATTGTGCACGTCTTTCTTCTATTGGAAAATTGAATCAATGTTCTTAACTCTACTAGTCATTGTACACGTCTTAATTCTATTGGCATTGAGCTGATCACTGTTGCTTAACTCTAAACTCTGTTGGTCATTGTGTATGTCTATGGTCATTGTTGCTTAACTCTATTAGTCATTGTGCATGTCTGTAGTCACTGTTGCTTAACTCTAAACTCTATTGGTCATTGTGCACGTCTTTAGTCACTATGCTTCATTCTTGCTTAATTCTATGTGCATGTCTATGGTCACATGTAGTCATTGTTGCTTCACTTTATTAGTCATTGAGTTGTTCACTATGCATGTCTATATTGTTTAACTCTACTGGGAGATTGAGTGGGAGATTGAGGTATTGGGAGATTGTGCACATCTATGTTGCTTAACTCTATTGGGAGATTGAGTGGAAGATTGAGGACCATATACATCTATATTGCTTTACTTTAACTAAGGTCTTCATCATGTCATGGTCCTACTAGGAACACATGTCCATGTTGCTTGAAGTTCCCTTAAATGAGCTAGTCACTATGAAAAATCATCAACTGTATGAATTGTTCATTTAAAAAAAATGCAAAAACACTCTTCTTTTTACATAAATTTTCAAGGATGAGTAGTTGTACTTTTATCTTGCATGGAGAGGTTTCTTATCATTGATAGGTCAAAAAAACATCCACCACATCATTTTTGGATTAAGTCTGACCATGAGTTAATTTACCAAAGATCTTGTAACATCTCCAATCATCCTACAAAGACTAAGTATGTTTATTATAAATTTGTCAACGGAGCTACATGCATTGAGTTCTAGACTTAGTCTCGTGACCCTTTAGAGGGTTGTTGTTCAATTGCCTAGCTTGTGAATTTGGATCATTGCATGTTGCATGATTTGCTTTTCTAAATGCACACCATTGAGTGACAACGACGGTGCCTAGGCCAGTGATAGTAGAGCAGATAGAGTAGGGGCGTTTGCATTACTACTTGAGGAATATTCTTTATGCTAGCACTTTCGTCGATAAGCAAGCTTGAGGGAGGCTAGGTGCTTGCCAATGAATGTGGACCTGTGGACTTTTCTTGGACACCTTCCCAAAGAAGATCGATTAGTTGCATCCTTATCCAAGAACTCTCTTTTCCTGTGTCCAAAGAGCTAACTTCTACAGTAACTTAGTATGTTGTTGCAGGCCAACTTTTCCATCACAACCTAGCAATTGATTGAATGCAATTTACAACTACCACATAGCTAACTAGCTAGAATGCTCTAAGTTGTATATAAGTCAAAAGAGACTCTTAGATTTGCATAAATTAAGCAACATTGGAGATATTAGAGTTCTTTCATAGTTTGTGCTCTTTCTTCATTGCCTATGCAAGTGTTACTAGAATGTGCCCTTCAGTGATGTACATAGATTATTGAACTATTGTATTGGTAGTATAAACCGATTAGGGTGTAGAGGCTTTTAGTAGGTCCCATTTCTAGTAGACCAATTTGCATCATTTGTGCTAATTGATTATTCAATAGGCCTTGGGGGATCAACTACCCTAGTAGACTTTGCTTTCACGTGGGTTGCAAAGTCTACTTAGTCTTTTTTTTTAACTTTGGGAATACCTATTGCACTTGCTCTTATTAGGCTTTGATCTTACTTTGGACAGCAACAACAAATTTGGAGTTCTAATTGGTATCATGATTCGTTGCAAACATGTATTAGTTCAATTCTGTTATCAACTCAGTCTCTGGTCCACATAGACAACGTACTTCTAGGGCAATTTGGTTCAAATCATAGTGCTCATTGTATGTTTTCACATTTGTGGTTGTATATTTATCTTGTGTAGGAAAATCTGGGATGAGTGGATAGACTTGCTCTGCTTATGAAAAACCTAAGAAACCAGATAGTGGAAATGAATATTGGTCAACAATTTGGAGATCTAGTGTAATTTGGATATGATTAGTATGACTCCAGAAATTACAGTTGGAGTAGAGGGAATTTTTCTAGATGTGGATCACCTGTATGGACTCCACGCATATCATAATTAGCATTTCGTTGTTACTAACCTCTACATCCATAGACATAGATTAAATTGTCTGGTCTACTTTTAGGCAAGTGTGGATGTAGAGACATCTAATTACTTGTTTCAAAGACAGAACAAAAGACTTTCATCACATGAATGAGCTTGGATATATTCATCTTCAATAGCATCCCATCTAGATTGATCACCGACTATCAATCCTCAATTACCGAATCAAGCATTGACTGCCTCTTTCCATTGGCATCACTCTACCATTGCTTGTAGCATTCATTCATTTTGTTGTCTTTTGTAGATTAGACGAGAACATAGCATGTAGAATATTATTTATTGGAGATTTGTGCTAATGAATGTCACAGTTTTTGGCCCCAAGATATCCCCCCAATTTAATGAAATTGATGAAGATTGCAACTTTGTCTGCATACGATAAAGGAATTGTAACATGGCCGTGTTTTCCTGTTAATTACACCATAAAGCAAAGTGATCTTGAATTCATCTTGAATTCCATTGAGGGGGGCTAAGTTTGCCATCTTGATGATATTGCTTGCTAACTAGTTTTAGAAATTCTCCTTGCTCTAACCTCCTTGACTATGGCAACATGCACTCCGCAGGGTCTGATCACTCTGGATGATACCCCCATCCCTTCACAAGTTCTGGTAGTAGTTGTTGTTGACTTATCCTTGGTTTTGATGTTCAAGTTTTGCATTGCAAATTTCATCTCCATCTGCGGGACAAGTTAAGGCTTGCCCTGTTTGGCCTTGAAGTTGGAGTGGAATGACATGTAGTTTAATGTCTTTTCAATACATAAGCGCAATGTTATAAAGTTGTTCCAACATACTTAAAACAATGGTTCTCACAACATATGCACTCACTGTGTTGTGCATGTACTTTAATGTACACAATTAATACATTCTCATCTTAGAACATACATTGGTATCTCTTTAGTAGCACTCTAATCCAAAGTTGGGTTGACAGTACCTAAAAGTGCGATGAGAGCTTGTTCTTCAAGACCCTGGAAAGCTAAATTATCTTTCAAAACAATGTAATTGTTAGTTGGTACTCAAGGCTTTAAATTTACTCCCAAATCTACTTCAATATGTATGGTTGGCGAACTTCACAAAATTTTTGTTCATTTCACAAACTCATGCTTCTAAAATTCTTGGAAATGGGATTCGTAATATTGTCATGCTTCAATTCAGAATCATTAAGCTCCAAATACATCGGCCATATATTCTGTAGTTCAAAGGTATGCGACACTCTTTAAAGGGCGACTCATTCATATACTCTTCTATCTATGGAGATCGAGAGAGTCAACAAGGTTGTAAAACAACAATTTCGTTAAATTAATGGTACACTTCCTAGGGTGCGTGTCTATAACAAAAATCCAGATCTATCTTAGTTTTTAGAATTTTATATTGATGTATGTTACAAATCTAGCACTGTAATCGTGCCAATTCACTACTAGAAAATTCATGACCAAAACAACAGAATTTCAATTGAAATCTGTTGAATGATTCAGTCATTTTAGAGGTGTTGTTTTGGACAAAATCAAACTAAAATCTATTGATTTTTTTGTTGTTTTGGACAAATCAAAAAAATTAAATTAAATTTTAAATTATTATTTTTAAATGAATTTTTTTTTGGATGGTGCCTATATAAAATAATTTTTTTCTTGCCTGGGTAGCCATTTAGGAAGCCTACCACGCGGATAGGGCCACCTAAGCAGCTCGCCTTATGGGCAGGGCCTCCTAGGCGGCCCGCCATGCGGACCAAAGCCACCTAAGCCACCTGCCACGTGGGCGGATGCCTCTAAGGGGATTTGAACCTTGAACCTCATGTTTGAAGGTTCAAAGTTCCAACTACTATACCATCTAAATACTTAAGTGATCATACATGAACTAGAATTTTATATATTTAGTTTTTTCACTGTTTTTTTTATGTGTTTTGTATTTTCAGCAGACTTTAGAGGTCATTTAGTCATAGTAGAATACATTTTTTCAAAAAACTTGGAACTAAGAAAAAGTTATAAATTCAAACTAACTTTCACCTCCAAAAAATCCTTTTGTGATTTTGAGTTTCCAATAAAAAGTTATGAACAAAAATCAGAGAGGATGTTTGAAAATATCAAAATAAATATTCCTAATTACCCCTCTCTGATTTTTGTCTATAACTTTTGATTGGAGGATCTAAATTACAAACAGATTTTTAGAAGTGAAAGTTATCTTGAATTTACAACTTTTCTCAGTTCTAAGTTTTTTGAAATTTTTTATTCTACTATGTGAGAATGGACTCCAAAGTCTGCTGAATTGAAAAAAGACTGAATTTTACATGATTAATTTTTTTTTTAAATTATTATATTTAGATTCTCAAATATTCCAAAAATATTCCAAAAATATTTCAAAGATTCCAAATTCAACAAAAACTTGTTGATTTGTTCATTGTACTATCCAAATCAAGAGAAAGAATTTGCCATTTTGTTGATTTTCACAGAAAGTTACAAAATGGTCATTCTACTGTCCCAAATAACATAAATCAGTTGAATTTTTGTTGTTTTGGTCTTGCATTTCTAGTAGTGTTTTAACGAAATTCACAATGTAAAGTCGCAACCAAATACTCTTCCATACCAAATACAACTCATGAACGATTTTTTTAGACGAAAAGAAAAGTTTCAAGATCTATTATTCTATTATTTAAGTTGTCTTGATTCCTAAGCTACAATCTTGAACGACATTTACTAATTGCATAACCCTCTTTGACATCAAAGTGATAATTGAATGGCTATTGTATCGGAACGAAGCAATCGCATGTGCATGACGTACTCAATGGTGAAAAAACAATTTCTACCCTAAAATGTGAGACTCCCGTATATAGACACGAGTTGGCAAACTCCTTCTATGTTGCTACCATTGCTCACTTCGGAATAGGAAGCACAACTGCAATCTAATAGATACGAGTGATTTAGAAGAATACACGACATCTACTTAAAGAAATTGTACGCTTTGAAGACCTCTGTGAGTTCAAATCATGCACTACTGCTGGGCAATCTTGAATCTTAAAAGTAGAGCATTGAATTAGGAGAGCAAGCCGCTAGATGTGCCGGTTGCAACATTATTCATAAACCAAACATTATAGCATTTGTCCTCAACAATTATTCTTGCTATCTTAACTCTATCACCAAACGAGTCATGATAATCTGTTCATTCTTCTGCAACCTATAAGACGGACTTGATAGCTTAAAGCTTAAAACAATGCGCTTCTAAAAACATCTAAGCTCTATTGTTGCCTTGATTGAATCCCAAATAATTCAACTCGAAAGAAGCAAGATGCATACTAATAAAAGGCCTGGATTATAGTCGGTACAAGAGAAAATCAAACCGTCTTATTGCAAAATTCATATTAGTACCAAGATTGCTATATACAACCACTTGCACTCAGAATGGCAATTGACAAGTACAAAGGTGTCATCTATTTCTAGGAAAGACGATCAGCTCCTAGACGACAATTCTAATCTAGCTAATCTATGTGAAGTCATCAAACCTACAATCTTGGGAAGACCAACACTGCTTTGGGCTCCTCGCCCAAGAGGAAATAAATTGGAGTAGCCTCATAGTGCTATGATTGTTTCATTTTTTTTTATCATTTCTTTGCACCTAGCGACAACAATGGTGAGGATTTTTCCCCAGTACCACTCATCTGTTTCTACTTTGCCTTTTTGGCCAATTTCTCTTGCAACGCTTTTGCATTATGCTTACAACATTGTTCCAGTGTTAAGCCATTGTCTCGTACTTTAGTTTTCTTGACTCGAGCCGCTACTCGCTCACAATCCCGCTCCTTCTAGTTCCCTCGTGTCATCTTATCAGCTTCAAATTACGTACGTGATCGATCATACGTACCAAATTGAAGGAACAACACTCATATACGAAGCCAAAAGAATAGAATCAAACAAAAGTCGCACTCTATCATGCTGTAAATTTGTACATATCATAAATTTGTACTAATTTACTACTATAATAAGATTTTATTATTCAAAACAAAAAAAAATTTTGATGACCCTTCGAATGGCTTCAAGATGATGCTTATAATTGACAAAGCTAATAAAAAAAACTCAGTTTTAGAAAAGCTTCATCAATTTGAAGTAGTTTTCTTGATTTTATAGAGTTCATATTTTGGTGTGAAGTTTGACTTTTCAATGTCAAACTGGAAGATTTTTTTAAAATCTTAAGATGAAGAACCTCAACCAGATTCTGAATTTGAATTTTTTTATCTCAATTGCTGAATTAGCCTCTTTTGCCATCAACTTTTGAACTGTTTTATGAACGCCTATAAGATAAGGCCAGTCCTTCTTGACCACCCAAACAACCACGTTTAAATCAACAATGATACGGAAATCTCCAATAGGACGCTCAAGTACCAGTGATTTTACTACAAATCAAATGTATTGAACCCGGTAGTCGAGAGGTGACGTTCAAAGGAAGTTTTGAAGGACTAAATGAAGACTAGTATTACTACATGGTCAGGCTCATTAAGGGTAGTTGCGGTCATTAACAATGGTTAAAAGGGCCAGTTAACCTCTTAACTAAAGCCGATCATGCGGATTACATTACCACTACTATTGGACGCATCTTCAAATTCTTACAAATAGAATGATTTTTTTCTTGAAACTATAGGTTTTTACTTCTGGTGGACATTTGTTTAAGTATTAAACTTTGATTTTTATATAAAAGTATTTTTAGAAATCGTTTGGTGTGTTTGAAAAAGAAAGAAATAGATTCAAATTGTCCTTTCGTGGATTAAAGAGACATCTATACTTTAAATGCCCTTTCATTGATTGAAAGGGCGTTTTGGCTTAAATGGAGGGGTAGATAGGGTCTTAGAGAAGTTAAATAGAAGGACTAATTAGAGAAAAGAGGTCTATGTAGCTTAGGCATGGACTAATGTGGCCTTGAAGTTGAAGAGAATTGGGGGGTTTTCCTTGGGAAGATAGATAGTTTTGTTAAGAGAGTACTAAGACTTTGAAGAGAGAGAACTTTTGATGTACATGAGATTTTGCAATGAAATTCAGAATGTTGATTTCTCAAATTTTTGTGATTTCAAGAAGACTAAGTTTGCTTGATTTGGATTTGTGAGTGAAAAGTTATGAGTATAAGAGTGAGAGAAGGTCTGTTGCCACCTGAATGAGGAGGAACAGAGATTCGAACAAACACCATGACTTGTAAAATTCACTTCTATTTTTGAAATTTGGAGGCATAAGAGAAATCTTTTATATCTTACTATAAATTTAGATGTTAAGACATTTGGATCATTTTAGTGAAAGTTATAAGAGTTTGAAAGAAGAAAGGTTTGCAACCTTCTCAGTTAAAGAATTTAGATGAGGTTTTCAGGTGGATGCATCTAGTGCATCCTTTCTCTTTTCAAAAATTCTACTTGAGTATTGTTTGGGGAAGAAGATCAAATATGGATTTCTTAGATTTTATCTTGGTACCTTCCCTTATAGCAGACTTTGTACTATTTAATGTTCGTGGTTAAGCGCTTTTAATTTTTAGCTATATTATGATGGTGAAGTCAGATTAATGACCGACGAGACCATTGAATATGCACCAAGTGGACGGTGTTAGTTTTCCTTGTGGTGAGGTTGGAGTAATGACGAGTAGACCATAAGGTTTGGTGGTGACGTAGGTGCAAGTATAGGTTGCCCTTACCTTATAGATAATTGTAGGTACTCAAGTAGTTATTAAAACTATTTGAAGGTGTTTGATTTTAAGGCTTTGGACTGGCAGTAGATACCAACGAGGCTTTTAAGCCTAATCGACGTTGGACACTACTAGATGCCTTGGGTTCTGGGTGCAAGTAGGTTCTGTAGTTGAAAACAATCTATGTTTTGAATACTAGATTAGACTAAGAGAGATATACTTTTCTTCCACATCTTTTAGTTCTAAGTCATTTTCAATTGCAGCATATACCTTGCGTATTTTCAAAGCAGAATGCTTTCACCTTGACAACACAATAGCAACAAGCAACGACTGAAGCCCTTAACAAGTTTAAATAAAAGAAATGCAAAGGCTTCCAGAGATCATTTAAACTAAAAACAATCAAAAGAATGTGTGCTGCAACAAAGAAAAATGACTTTGAAGTGGTTATTAATCTTAAGTATGAGGTACGATGATAACTTAGGCTTTTGACACGATGAAAATCCGATGACAAGGACGACGAGCTAGCTATAATAAGTGAAGAAATAGAAGAATTGAGAGAGCAATGAATTCAAGGTGGCATTACTCTCTCTTCACCATGTGCGCTCTAACCTTACTACATTGTGCTCCAGTGAACCTGCGCTAGTTTTTGAAGAGAGTCTCCTTGCTTACTTGCAAGCTTCGTTCTAGCTATCAAGCAAATGCAACAGCTACGGTATGATTCTAATCAATTTGCTTCCACTATAAATGTCAATCAACCTCGCTACCTCTTCACTTTCCACTGCGCTCCAACCTCTGGCCTCTCTTCCATTCATTGCCACTAAGCTTAGTTGCATGTTGCATTTTTATTTGCCCGACTAAGTGGTTTGGTTACAATTGATAACGTTCCATTGTCCCTACAAGTTTGGTTGACTCCTGTTGATGTCCTACCGAGGATCCCCAAAAGATTAGAATAGACCACTTCAATTCAATCTCCACTTGACTTCTTGACTTCCCTTCCTAGCTTCTTGTAAATTACGTACTACTATACACTCTCTAACAAATTTCCTTCCATATTTTCTAGACTACCACCCTCTTCTTCAATTGCTCCATTTTTATATTTTGGAGTAGATTGCAGGTGGCCCAACTATAGTAAGCTTATTGTGCTACTCCTCACACACCTGGGATTTCTCCTGTGCAATCCCATGTCTAATTTAGTTAGGCGGTCTTCTTCCCCTTCCCCTTTGACTACCAAACTTATCGACCTTCAATTGCTTTCCATATTTTCTATGGATTTTAGCACATTATTTGCAGTCCTAGTCTCCTAGACCAACCATGCAAAAGCATCTACACCATTGTATGCCATGCTAAGGGTTTGACAATCTCCAAATGTCATTAGAGGAAGAATAGGACTTGAAGAGGGCCATCAAAGCAGGACCAACAATACAAAAAGTGCAAATAAAAAATAAATAAAAATTTGGAAAATTAAAAAAAAATTAAACAATTGCAATCTAACTTATCACTTCATTTTCAGTTTTGCACTTTGCCCACTGTTAGTCCAACTTTTGGCACCTTCTTGAGGCCCCACTCTTTTTCTAATGTATTGATAAGTACTTTGGGTCCCTTACAACATTCTCTTAACATTCAATATTAGCGTATCAAACAATGGCCCTTAAAACCACTATTCATCTCAAATTTAATTATTTTATCCCTTAATCAACTTGATGAATGGTCACTTCACTATTCCGTTCATGTCATTTGACATTCAATCTTAGCATACCCAACAAATCAACAATGGCCTTGAAATCACTCTTCATCCCAAGTTTAGTTGATTTATTCCTTATTCCACTTGACAAATGGTCACTTGACTATTTATGATTTGTGTTTGGTAAATAAGGTGGGAATAAGAATTATGAGGGCTCTTCAAAAATAAAAATAAACTTTTAGCTTATTAGACTTAGTAAATATGGATACAAATGCTCTGAAGTTGTTACTTTATTAAAACACATAGGACAAAAGTTTCCAATGAATGACTTTTAGTGCTAATGTAAGGATGAAAAATGCACATATTCATAAATCTCATTAATTAAGTCAATGCAAAATATACAAGACTCTAAGTAGCTATGGTGGTAACCTTGTCATTTTAGAGTTAGAATTCAAAAATTATTATTGACTACTTTTGAAACATTTCACTCTTGATGTTTTTCTTTTGATGATCTTTTATTACAAGAACTTGATTTTTGATGAATAATACAAATTTGAGTTGATAGTTCAAAGCTTTTTCTATGTTGGTCATTTGAAAAATCAAATGAAAAACTCTTTATCTATAGAATGCATATTTCAATTCAAAAGTGACTATCTTTTATTCTTTGTGCTCAAATTTAGATAAAAACATGAGTCCAATCCATAATTGTAGTCAATATTAATCTTGCACAATTAAAGATATTTACAAACACTGTAGATTATGGATTGAACAAGTCTTTGTGATACTTGGCTATTGAAAATTCAAGAATTCATATAATAGATTTCTTCTCAATTTGGTATGTAGATGAGTCATGCATTGATCTAGCCATTGGTCAATACTCAATACCTAAATTTAGACTTAAAGGCATGCAAGTGGCAAATCAGTCAATCAACACAAAGATAAACTTATTACATGGTTTAAAAGTAGCTAGAGCTCCAATCCTCCTATTAAGCAATATATCCATTCAAGGCACATTTACACTATATACAACTAACTAAGTCAATCGACTTAGCTTGAAAGTGGCCATAATTAATCTTTCCATCAAAAAAATTATTCAAGGCACATTTACACTATATACTATTAAGTCAATTAATCTGACCTTCAATTGTTGTCATTTGCTTAAAAGTATCCTCTAACATTTTGTCAAGAAGTCTGTGCAAACCACATTTATACTATTTACTACTCCCTCCGTCCCAAAATGATCTTCTTGCTAAACAAAATGTTCCAAATTAAGGTTAAAAATAACATGTAAAAAAAATTGATACATGAATAAAGTTGAGTGCACTCGTATCACTCAAAAATTTTGGATTTCAAAATATTTTTTAAAGTATGGTTTTAATGTACTTGAAAATTGAATTTTGAGACCATTTCTATCAAGCATTGGTGGCCACTCAATTCTGTGCAATAATACAAGAACATGTAGAATTGGCCCACTCAAACACAATCAACTTTATGTTAGTTGCCAATTCAATGAATAGGACGGTGACTAATTTTAACATGGCATTGATCAACTAGACGCTACCCTTGCATGTACATGTACAAGAACATGTAGAATTGACCCACTCAAGTATAGTCAACTTTTTGTCAATTGCCAATTTAATGAACAGGACAGTTACTAATCTTAACAGGGCATTGATCAACTAGGGCACCCATGCATGCACATGTATAAGAATATGTAGAATTGATCCACTCAAGCACAATCAATTTTTTGTTAGTTGCCAATTCAATGAACAGAACAATGACTAATTTTAACAAGGCATTGATCAACTAGACGCCACCTATGCATAATGCTGACATGTTGCTAACTTAGTATACTAATTTAAACCCTCCCATTGGAGCAAGTTTGTCTTTCAAAGCCACATCTTTGAAATTGTCCCTCAAAAGCTACAAATGAAAGAATTATTTATAATGGGAATGCAACCTATTTTCATGGATTTGAGTACTGTAGTGAGAAATTGCCTACCAATCCACTACAAAAAATTTCTACCCTTGGGAGGTTTGCAAGTTTTAAACCTCACCTCGAGTGCAATTAGAGAGGAATTAACAATGTTTTATTTTTTTATTTTTATTTTTTAATGAATGCAATTGATGTGGTACTACTTGTACCACATCAACACCATATAAAGTTTTCATAATCTCTCTACCTTAAAGAGAAATTGTACTTGCATTGAGGGGTGCCAAAAAACAAATCTTTAACGGCCCTCCATAGGGTTCAGATTTTTTCTAATGCTTCTCACAATAAGATCATTTTGGAACAAAAAATATAGCCAACAAGAAGATCATTTTGGAATTGAGGAAATACTAACTCAGTCAATTAATTTGCTTGAAAATAGCCTCAATCTTCTTATCAGCAAGTCTATTAAAGGCATATTGTTTTTCACAATATGCTAATGAGTAAGTTAAGTGACTTAGCCTCCAATTATTGTCACTAGCTTTTCCTTTTGACTAGCTACTCTCTACTAATATCTTTAAGACTCTATTTTGAGTTTTTGACTATGGATAAACATGTGGAGTGGTAGTAAATCATGCAATAGGATATTCTTTGAAAAGACATTTTTAGAAAGAATTTCCTTAGATTAAGATAGTTTGGCAAGTTACTTGGCATATTCAAATTCAATCTTGACTATGAAATGAAACTCCCTCACATAATTAATGGTTGTGATTAGCCATTTGTCAATATTCCAATTTAGGCCTAAAGGCATGAAAGTAGTGAATCAATCAATCAATTTGAAGATAAGGCTAGCTATATGGTTTGAAAGTCGCCTCAACATTAGGAGAAAATTGAACCTCAAAAGAGGTCACTTTGTAATGCAAATGCTTGGGTGGGAAGAGCCTTCTCAATTCACTAATTGGGTTAAAAATTGTATGATGAATTCAAAAATTCAACATTATTATTCAATCCATCTCCACGATCTCATAAATTTTGGTGAAAAGAACCTTTTCAACTCACTACTTGGTCCATGAATTGCATAATGAATTCAAAAATTTGTCATTATTATCTAATCCATCTCCATAATATCATAAATCTCATGATGGTTCTATCATGAAGAATGGAGCATACTCAATTTAAGTGATGGATCTAATGAAGATGTGGCCACCTTCATATTCATTCAATTAGTATTAAAATTAGTAAAAAAACTCAACTTAGTCTCTATGTAGGTTCAATTTCTTCCTAATGTCTTCTTGACAAGAAGTCTATTCAAGGCACATTAACATTATGCATTAATGAGCAAGTCAATTATTGTCACTAGCTTTTTATGTCCACTAGCTACTCTCTAATAATATCTTTAAACTCCATTTTGAATTTTTGGCTAGCATGGCTATGTAGAGTTGTAGCAATTTATGCAATAGGATATTCCTTAAAAGTGACATTTGAAAAAGCCTCTAGAAGGAATTTCTCTAGACTCACTAATGTAGCTTAGCAAATCACTTGGCATGCCCAAATTCTTAACTTTGAAATGGAACTCCCTCACATGATGGTTGTATGATTAGCCATTTGTCAATATCCTAATTTAGGCCTAAAGGTATGCAAAAGGTGAATCAATCAACCAACATGAAGACATAACATTGTTAGCGGGGCTTTTGTAGTCATTGACAAAGGAGGGATAATTCCTTCTAGGATGCCTACTAGGAAGTTCATTGTAATACAAATGAAACTATTGGCTAATTGGTTATTGATTCATCAATGAGCTACTGGTTCATGGAAAGTGAGCAAAGCCTGGCTACTCCAAATTGGTTGCAATAATTGATGGCTACAACAACTTTAGAAGTTCAGACACTACGGGCTCCGACTTTGAGAAGAAGCAAAAAGGCCCCCTGTTACGTTGGTGAACAATATTATGGATAAAGCTTGTCAAATGGCTGGAAAGTGGCTCCAATCCCTTTGGCCATTAAGGCTCATTTACACTATGCACCAATGAGTAAGTCAATTGACCTAGCCGCCAACTATTGTCACTGACTTTTCATTTCCACTAGTTACTCTCTACGTGAACAAAGTTTGGCAATTCTAGATTGGTTGCAATAATTGATGGCTACAACAATTTTAGAAATTTAGACACTAGGGGCTCCTGCTTTGGAAAGAAGCAAAAAGAACCCCCGTTACATTGGTGAACAATGTTATGAATAAGGTTTGTCACATGGCTGGAAAGTGGTTCCAATCCTCTTATCAAGATGTCCAGCCATTCAAGGCTCATTTACGCTATGTACTTTTCATTTCCACTAGTTACTCTCTAATAATATCTCTAAACTTCATTTTGACTAGCATAGCTGAGTAGATTTTGTAGTTAGTAGTAAATCATGCAATTAGATATTCCTTGAAATGCCTTTTTTAAAAGCTGAGCTAGAAGAAAGTTCTCTAGACCCTCTAATGTGTAATGTAGCTTCTGCCTTACAAATGTCTCCAATTCTTAAGTTTCATTCTGTTAAGTTTCATTTCCTCTTTGAAAGATACAAATCCCAACCTTGATCTGCATATTAGGCCTGAACTGAGATTCCGTTTTCAGTGGGAACTACGCTCTGGCTTGGTGGAAAGGACTGCTTTGCACAATGTGAAGTACCTGTCCCCTACTCCCTTCCTTGAGCCAGCTCCTGGCTGACATTGAGGATGAGATGCGCTTCGCTTTGTAGCCTAGGCCAACTCATCAGGCAGATGCTTTGCTAAGTCAACTTAGAATTAATCTCTCTCCTGCACTGTACTGTAGATTTTCTGTATCTGTTCCTCAGATCAACCGACAGTGAGAAATCCTCATCAGATGCTGCTTAAGAATTCTCTTTTTTAAGTTCACGTTGCATGATCAATGCAATTGGCGTAACATGCCGACCACAATGGCGTTCAAAGGCACACCCAAAGGTCGGCGAGGGGATTGCTTAACGGCTTCTTCACCTGGCGCAGTACGATTGGGGGAGACAACACGGAGCATGCAAGTGGTGACAACTCCCAAGCTTCACGACGAGACGACGAGAGCCTTCAAGCCTTATCTTGCAGTGCCGACCCGGACTGACCGATCCAGGTGGGACCAAGACCGAGGGCAGCGACCAAACAGGTGAACCGACGGACCAACGAAAATTAAATTAAATTAATCGACTCCAACTGAATGGCCAGAAAAGGAGAAAATTCAAACTGCGGAGAGGCGGACGGAACTCACGAGCGCGCAGGCCGGCGCGCGGGTGGGCCGGCTCCGTCGAAAGGACCTGAGGCCGACATGTGTCCCTGTTGACGTGGCGAGCCCCGTCAGCCGAGCGAGACCTGGTTGGCTAGTCCCGGATGGCGTTGCCAAAAATCGTCGTCGAACGACGGACGGACGGAGTGCTGCCTGCCTGGCTGCTCACCATCCGTTCATCGTCATTTCCACGGTGATGGACACTTCGTCTCCACGGCTTTAGGTCCCTTCTCGACTTGGGAACTGTAGGCAGGAGGACTCGCAAAGGGCTCTCGGGGTTGCCGAGAACAGGATTTGTTGGCGATTTGCGAGTTCTCGTGGTTTCTCATCCAGGTAAGTCGGTCGCTAGTGCAAGATTTTCATTGCATTGCATGCCGAATTCGTGGAGATTTTTGTGATTATTCGCGACCTAGGGGCTCGAGTGGATTGTGCGGTGAACCGTGGAATCGAGCTTTCTTGTTTTAGGTTTGGTTCGTGGTGGTGCCCTTGCACAGATTATAGTGAATTGGTCGATTGGTGCACGTTTCTCTAGGGACATTGAGGTCATCGGACGTGGAGAAGGATTCAGGTGAATTGGACGTGGTGCAGTGGCGCGGGAACCTAAGGAAGGGGAAGCGATGGCCGTCACGGTTGGAATGAGCAAGTGCGTGGGAGCAGCGTGTGTTCGAGGTGTTGTGATGAAGGAACTGGTCCTTGGACATCATCAATTCGTCCACACATCGGTCTGCACAAATTTCTATGGTAGGTATTCTTCGTCAGCTCATGAAGATTTTTGCAGTGTAGAATCGAGTGACAATTTGGCAGTGAGACTTTCTTGAAATTGAATAGTTTGTGTGTCAGTTTTTATACTTCTAGTTTTCACGTTGTGGATTGTGATACACAGCATCGAATTTAGTATGTAGGGCACGAATTCTTGTAGTCCAATCACTGATTCAGAGGACTATGACATCTGGACGTAATGTGGTTCAATTCAGCAAGTTTTTGCGTAGTGAGCTCAGCATTCGTTATTGTTCATGAATTTGGAATTATGGAATCCTGTTTCTTAGCGTAGTCTATGGAAAGTACTTAAAATCCTGGAAATGGAGCCTTCTTAATTCTAGTTTTTGGATCTTTCGATGGTGTATGAGTTGAGTGTCAATGAACAAAGTCTTTGCAGTCAGTTTGTCATTGGCAAATGAATAATATAGGAGTCTTTATCATTTTTAATGATGTATGGAAGCTGAAGTGGAGGCATTTCCTTAAGTTTTATGACTGTGGTTTAAGCTTATTCTGTAAGCATTATTCATGTGTTTGTTTTACTTGTGCTTGCAATGGCATCATGAACCTCTAAGTCAGTCGACACTTAGTGGTTATATTGCTCTTCACCCTACACTGATCGTTCACCTAATGCGAATCGAAGCACTTTCATAAACTTCAGTTATACTCAATGAAGAACTGTTTGCTTTTAGGGACGCGTTTGACTGTTCGGCCTGGGGACTCGAAGGCTGTGTTAATGCGAAAAGACGTGATGGTCAGGTCTATGTCTGCAACTGGCGAAAATGGCTCTTACAAGGAGCCTACTGACTATGACTATGACTTAGTAGCCATCGGGGCGGGTAGTGGTGGTGTCCGGGCTGCCCGGTTTGCAGCTCAATTTGGAGGCAAAGTTGCAATATGTGAAATGCCATTTGCGCCGATTTCTTCAGATGAAGCTGGTGGTGTCGGGGGCACGTAAGTCTTTACCAATAATACCGGCCTTGCTCTCCTTTCAATAATCCTGAACTCGGTTGATTGTATCGAGCTGATCATGATCGCGTAGAGTCATGATCACCGCACCTCAGGTTCGGTGTTCCTTCAGATCTGTGTCACGAGATTCATGTCACCGTCTGGAAAGGGCGAATCTAAGCTTAAGCGTAATTCTGAGACCAATCAAGAGTTTTTTGTTTTTGAGGATCAATAACTGAAGTTGGACGTTTGTTAACAGATGTGTTTTGAGAGGTTGTGTGCCGAAGAAACTCCTGGTGTACGGAGCCAATTTCCCACACGATTTTGAGAGCAGCCGAGGGTTTGGGTGGTCGTTTGAGACGGAGCCCAAGCACGACTGGAAAACCCTAATAACCAACAAAAATGCGGAGTTGAATCGATTGACAGGAGTTTATAAGTCGCTGCTGCAAAAGTCAGGGGTGGACCTCATTGAGGGTCGTGGCAAGGTCCTGACTGAATTTCCTTCTGTAGTGGAAGTCCTAGTTTTCACGGCCTTCGTGAACAATGGTGACATTGAATCTTGCTCGTTGGAGGTGGTTGTCTTAGTGGCAGGTGGAGTATAATCTAAATAAGTTTGCTGGTGACTGGGACAGGTTGTTGATGCGCATACGATTGAGGTGAAAGGTAAGAAGTACGCTGCGAAGCACATTCTTCTTTCAGTTGGAGGGCGTGCAACAGTTCCCAATATTCCGGGGAAGGAGCATGTCATCACCTCAGACGAGGCTTTGAACCTGTCGGAAAGGCCCAATAAGATCTGCATTGTCGGAGGCGGGTATATCGCGTTGGAGTTTGCGGGTATCTTCGCTGGACTCGGAACTGAGGTGCATGTTTTTGTCCGTCAACCGAAGGTTTTGCGAGGATTTGATGATGAGGTACTATGAGCACCGTGCCGTTATCTTATTCTGTGTATTTCCCGTGGTAACATTGACAGGAGAAGCAATGCCATTCTTGTCTTATTGTCAATGCCTAATACAAATTCCCTGTAGCCAGGCTACTCTAGGCTTATTGATAAGAAGTAAGAATACTTTGATAGAGTCCCTAGTGGGGAAATTGGTGAACATATGCTGCTTGTTCTTTTTGGACGGCTTATTTGTGTACTTCAACTTACGACATTGTCATGCTAATTGTCACTAGAAGATATTTCGAATGCCTTGTATAGAAGGTTGAAAATGGCAAGTCGATAGTCCCTACAATATTGCATTAGAATGTCAAGATTACTTATTTTCTTCTGAGATGCTGTTGCCTTTTATTAGTGGAATGTTGTTGTCTGTCATTAAGCGTGTCCTGCGAAGATTTGCAGATTAGGGATTTTATTGCGAAGCAACTTCAAGCTCAGGGTATAGTGTTTCACTTTGGTGAGAGCCCTACTGCTGTGGAGAAGAATAATGATGGGACATTTTCTCTCGTCACGGATGGCGGAAAGGAAGCTAGTGACCTTATCATGTTTGCAACCGGCCGAGCTCCAAACACCAAGGTACGTGTTTTGAGATCACTTACGTTGGGAAAGAGCTTGTCAAGTACGCATGCTGAATAATAGAGGTTGAAAACCAATCTAATAAGATGCAAGCATTCTCTAGGATGTGGTATTATACTTTCGTTAATTGATAGAGCGTGGCATGAAGTCCTCAAAAGCTTATGTGCTGCTTTGCAGAATTTGGGTTTGGAGGCAGTTGGAGTTAAGCTTAACAAGCAAGGGGCCGTTGAGGTGATTTTCTGCTTGAGCCTTTTCGTTTGTATGAAGAACTTCATTTTTTGTGTAGGATTGCTTTTTGTCATTGCGTATTGATTTATACATCAGAAGGATAGGTGTTCTCATTTATTGACTTTGCATTTGTACATCTGTACGGATATGCTGATGTCCACAGTTTGTGCTTAGTCTATTTTATTACGAGAGCAAGCTTCCTTTTGTTGCCAGAAGGCTCCCCTTTGAATATTGCCAGAGACCAAGCAGAACAGGAGATATGTTGCTGATATTTGGATGGTTCTAATTTGATCTCAAGCTTTCGCTCCTTACACTTTTTCCTGTGGGTTCTCTTCTTTAAGGTGGATTCCTTTTCAAGGACTAACGTTGAGTCAATCTGGGCAATTGGAGATGTAACAAATCGCATAAACCTTACCCCTGTGGCTCTCATGGAAGGCATGGCAATGGCCAAAACTGCTTTTGGAAATGAGCCAACCAAACCGGATTATAGGTGCGGCTCTTCGTTCCCATCCTCCCTTTCATATGAACACCGATTTTAAATCGAGCGGTGGTCTAACACTATGATATATAGTTCAGAAATTTTTATTCGGGATGAATCTGCGACCCTTTATGACTGCTGTTACTGAGTTATGGGATTGTGGGTTCCTGCTTCAGATATATTGCTTCAGCAGTTTTCACCCAACCTCCCATCGCAACAGTGGGTTACACTGAAGAAGCGGTAAGGAGCTAGCATATTTATGTGCCTCCACTGATTTATCCTATTAGTATGCGCTAAATTAGTGTCAGTACAAAAATAAAATCTGTGGAAATTACTACAATTAAGTAGTATTTCAGTCTGCACTAATTTATTATTTTGCAAGTAGTATAACTTTTGTAGATGTGTTTCACCCGGACTAATAGGTTAAATAATCATTGGGCGCTTTCATTGTGCTTGACTGTTCCATCCCGTCACCCATTTGCTCCAGTCGGGCTGCATGCATCTTAATATTGAGCTTGTGTCAAGAATTTGCGAAGGCTCTTCCCGTCAGTTTTTAGTAGCTGGCTTTCAGTACTTGAAGTTCATCAAGTAGAAGTGCTCAACTTTTTGTATTGGTTGTGTCAGGCAGTGGAGAAGTTTGGAGATGTTGATGTTTATACCTCAAGTTTCAGGCCAATGAAAGCTACTCTGTCGGGTTTGCCAGAGAAAACTTTTATGAAGATCATTGTAGATGTATCAAGTGACAAAGTTGTGGGCATGCACATGTGTGGGGATGAAACTCCAGAAATTTTGCAGGTACGCTGTGATTGCGCTATACATCCTGTTGCTTTTTGTGACTTCAGCTGGACCATTAGGCTGGTAGTATGAGTTCTAGCAACTTGACTGATTAGATGATTTTGCTGGCATCATCGCAGACCAGGAATAGTGAAATAGGATCGGATCGAATTATTCAATTACCTATTCATTAATAATGGAAATGTTTTTTGAGTTAATTTGTTTCAGGGTTTTGCTGTTGCTATAAAAGCGGGCTTGACAAAGAAGCAGTTTGATTCAACTGTGGGAATCCACCCTACAGCAGCTGAAGAGCTTGTTACTATGCGAACACCCACTCGCAAAATAAGGAAACAGGAATCTGATGTGAGTGAATCTTTCTCATTTGTTGACTCTCATTCAAAGCTAAATGTTTTATATAATGATTGTGTTGACATTTTGGGGGGGGGATAAAAACAGCATTTCTTCCACACCTTTCTACCACAGTAATATTCCAAATTCAGAATTCAAATAAGAGATTTTACGGATGATCACATGTTTTGGCAGGCCAAGAATCCAACAAATGCATAGAAGAGATTTAAAGGATGACTTCAATGAGGTCTGATCAATTGCTTTAGCAGGCCAAGAATTTAACAAATGCATAGAAGAATTTTAAAGTAGAAGAATTTTGATGATGTCTGTTCAAACGGTTTGGCAGGCAAAGAAGGAACAGTCTGCATCACCGGCTTCAGGAGCGTAGTGAGTGAGATATTTACTCAGCAGCCAACTGCTGCTTGTATTAGTTCTATTGATTTTCTCCTGATCAACTTAGTTATAGTTTTGCCTATTTTGTTACTTCACTCTCATTTGCCGTCTGTGAGGTTTCTAGACTGAAAAGCAGTAAAGTTCGTGAATCGCTATAGTGATGCATTTTTTGGTGGGTTTACACAGTTCTGTGCGCTCCTCCTTGTATTCCCAAGTTGTTGCCTTGCATTTGTGTCTGCCATGCCAGTGTCCTTTTTTGTTGTGCAAACAGAATAGGAACTCTCGTCCTTGAATTCAATCTCCTATGAAGAAAAATTACTCTCCTCGCCAAATTTACAATTTCTGATGTCCTTTGCGAATAATCGGTCAGTCCTTGAAATCGTTTAAATCCAACTTACTGTTGAAGAAAGGAAGACAAATTGTATTCTCCTCTGTCTCCGACGAAGTCAACATTCCCAGGGCTTTTCAGGGTGTTCTGATTAGTTTCTCGTTAGACTGGAATTTTTTGATGTGGCTGTTGTCCCATTTGCAAGAGGATTCCAACTCCACTAGACCTAGAATACAGATTAGGGGGCGTCTTGGTTTGGCCTCCCTTTTAGATCAATGGAGCGAGAGAGGAGACTTACAAATGATTTCAAATGAGTATATTTCTGGGTGAAAATTTCAGATTTTTTGACTGCATTTTGTACTTGGTATGAAGTTTATTTACTTTTTCTTCCCAAATTCACAGTGCCTTCAAATAGTCATAGAAAATTCTGAAAATTGTATGACATATAGGAGACAGGTGATTTCATTGAAAAAATAAAACCAAGAAAATAGTTTGTAAATAGGCATATATCTACTAGACACACTTACAATAAAAAGAATAGTAATTTCTTAATTTCTTAATTTGAAATTAACTCATAAATTCATAACTTTCACATTGTACGCTTCAAATGTCTTGAAACAAAGTTTGGGCACCCCTTCTTGTTGAAGGCTTTCCAACAATACCAAAAACACAATTGTTGGATTGAAGGTTCCAAAGGTCTCATTGTAACAAACAAATAGTAGTATGCATTGTGCCATTGCCACACTTACAATAAATATTAAAGTAATTTGAAAATTTGAAAATAACTCACGAATCCATAACTTTCAAATTGTATGTCCAAATGTCACAAAACAAAGTGTGGGCATCCTTTCTTGTTGAGGGCTTTCCAACAATGCCAAGAACACAATTAAAGGATGCAAGGTTTTTCGAAGATCTCACTATAACAAATAAATTAAACAATCAAAAATACAAAATGAACAACTTAATAACTAAAGATATTCATCCATTAAATCATGCTCTTCGTTTTGTTTTGTCTTTTGTAGTGAGATATCAAAGATTGTACTTCCTTTGGTCATGTTCTTTGTACCATTAGCTAAAGCTATTTGTGAGGAGGGATACATGGGCTTTATTTCATGGCATTTGAACCTACAATGTCAAAGTTATAGATTTTTCAATTGTTTTTCAAGTTTTCAATTTAATTAAATTATCTTTAATTTTAGAAAAAACATAACTTTCACATTGCATGTTTAAACGATATGAAACAAAATCCTTGTACTCTTTTGTGCATAAAACTTTCTATTTTTATATCAAGAATGCAACATCTCACACTACAACAAAGCCCTTGCACTTCTTGAACTTCAAAGTCTTTACAAATCAAAAAATTAGAAAATTATTTTTACTTTTATTTTGGTTGTGGCAATGGCACAAGGCACACTAGTCCGTACCTTAAGTTAAGATATTTGTTTTGTTTATTTGTTATAATAAGATCTCTTGGACTATATATCCCCCCGTCACGTTTTGGTATTGTTAGAAAGCTCTTTGTGATGATCTTTGTTTTCTGATGTTTGGATCTATGATGTAAAAGATATTGAAGTTTGAAGTTTTTCAAAATTTAAAACTTACTTTAACTTTTATTTTGATTATGGCAACGATATAATATACATTAATAGAAGTAAAATGGAACATGAAGTAAGGACTTTCAAGTTCAAATGCATAGTTATAGGCTTTGTCCTCCTCCGATAGGGTTAAATAGAATCCAACCATCCTCCTTAGATTTTGAGCATCTTCTGATTTTTTGTAATTTTGATTTCCTTAGATGGATGCCAAATTGTAGTTTTCATTTTCCCTTCTAAAACTAGTTTCAACGCCCCCTATCATTTGGACATAGAATGAATAAGTTTCAAATTTCAATTTTTTCTTATAGGGTGAGTAAGTCCATGGGTGAATGATGGGATTTAGACTCTCTAAAATGAAGAAGAGCTACTCAATGATGTCCTTTCACTTTCTCTCCTTGGAGCAAATGCAAATTCATGCAATGGGGGCACAATAAATTCTGGATCCCATGCCCATGCATTGAAATTTTGTGAAGAAAATTTCATGCAATGGTTTTAATGCAATCTTCATATGAAAATAAAGGTTCTAGGATTTGAAATAGTTGAGAAGCATTAGAATCCAAGAAAGGTTGTTTATCTTTTATGGAGGGAGATACCTTTTATTGGGAGTCAAAGTAGGAGAAGTCAAGTTGAATGGAAGGTATGTGCACCTAAAAGCAACACTCTCCTAATTTTGACACCTATCTACACTTGTCTAAGATTTTAAGCTAGAAAACTTGGACTGCTATATATAGATAGGTGCCACAATAAATAAAAAAAGTGTCACTTTTAGGTGCACACACCTTAGTCATTGAACCCTTGATGTGGCTAAAGATCATGGATACAGCAGCTCAGCAAGCTTAGACTTTTCTTCTCTTCTGAAAATGGACAATGCTGAAGACAAAAGTTCAGCAAGTTCGCTCAACCCATTGTGAGTCGGTGACTCCTTCCCCACCTTACCTAACGAAATGCAAGAAGGAGGGGAATGCGGACAGGAACGGCGGCGACCAGCGGAGCTGGTGAGGAGGTTCTGGTATCAGACAGTCCAGTTCCCCCAGTCAGTTCAGTTTAGCAGTGCCAGTGCAATTATTGGGCCTGTTGTCTTGACTCATCGGTTGCTCAAAGTAGTGCGCCTGACGGACCTCCACCACCTTTAAATTGGGTGACGGAAAGGAGACCTAGCCAGCCAGCGGACCCACAAACTGGCTCTGTCTCTTCCGTCTGTCGTAACGAAGTTATGGAGCCTGATGAAGTTACTGTAACTTTGCTCCTGTCTTCGTCAAACGGCGATGGAGTGCTCGCTCATTTCATATTTCAAAATGGGGCTTGGCTTCGCTTACTGCCCGGGGACGCGGGAAAGCTATGGTATTGTATTGGAGAGGCAGTGCGCCGGGCGTGCGAACTCAAGCGGTAGAATAAGTTAATGTAATTTGAATCGAATCGGCCAGTGTCCGCAGATGGCTGTTGGCTCGAGACATTGCACGTGTCGGTCGGAGACGAGCGAGCGCCGAAACACGGACTGCAGGACTGCCCGCAGTAAATAACTTTTGATAGAGAGGTTTTGAGCGAGCTGGGGAATTGGGGATTGACGAAGGACGGACGGACACTCCGTGGTGATGAAATTCTTGGATCTTCTTCGCATGACTTGGACGGCGAACTAGAAAAGGTCCATGGAGGGCCAGCCAGGCTAGAATGATAGTCAATCAGTTGTCAGGAAAGGTGCAGACGTGCATACAAGATACAACATTTGTTTTGTCGCCAGTCAAACTCATTGATTGCATGCCTGCCTGCAAACTATTCTCTGGCACAGCTTTGCTTTGGCTCTTGTTCACCGTGTATCCAACACTCAGAAGTTAAAATCTTAGCCTATCGCCACCAAGCAAGGTATCAAATTTCTTCTGTTTTGGAGCTTCCACCCCAGCTATCGTTTATTTCCTGTTGGGTTTTGAAACCTTTGAAGTGAAGGTGATTGAGTTTCCTGTGCTACACTGCCCTTTTGGGTGAGTAGCTCCTCCAAAACCTACTGCTAATGCGGCGGTTATTTGATTTTCCTAACTCGATGCTCTTGTCGCTCCGTTGCCTGCTTTGTCTCTCCTTTTGCTACTACCGTAGCTAGCCCCTATCTTCCTTCCCTATCTCTCTTACGTCTGCCAGCGGAGGAAGGAGCTGTGGATGGTACTGGACTTCGGCATTTGTTCGGAGTAGCCAGTGTTAGAGTTGTACGCTGTAGTCAATTTGTCGACTCTCTGGGATGCAGTGGTGCCGATACAGGTAGTGTGAGCGTTGAAGTTCGTCGCGCGCTTGAAGTGAACAGGCTCGCAGTGCACATTGCAGCCTCCCGTGGTTTCCTAATCCGTTGTTCTTCTTCTTCAGATGTTCCAACTCGTTTGTGTTTAGGAGAGAGGAATGTGATTGTTTAGCTCCAGCTCCTTATCGGAGTAGGTAAACGAATTTTGTTTCATTTCTGTGGTTCGAGAGGTTGCTCCTAGTTTCTTGCTGAATGTAGAATGGCACGTTTCCTTAAAAAGTTCTCTTCTTTAGGGTTTCGGTTGCTCGTGGTCGTTGCCACAATCGTCTCATTCGTCCTTTTTCTTATGCTCCGTCTTGAAAATCGTGCAGTGAGTCATTTCTATTCGACGATCGAGAGCCAAGTCGAGGGATCCAGATGCATATTATGTAGCCTGATAACAACTCTCCTTTTGATGAGTTCGCCTTCTCCTTCAGCCTCTTTTGCCACTACCGGTCAAGAATCAATGTCAAGCCTGTGTTAAATTTCGAAGAATCATTTCTGGATTCCAGGGACGTGAAACGAGGATTTCACAAGTTCTGTTGCACGTGATGGAAAGAAATAGGGGCCACTGTGTTTTCGCTCTGTTCGTAGCAGTCTTATGCCTGTGCTTGAGAGATGGAAGAGCTCAGAAAGCAAACTACAGCTTAGGTTTTCTGGCGCCTTCACCAGATTCCGTCATTCCCACTAGCCTATCCATTGAATGGTGAGTTCCATTTCTTCTACATCAAAACCATGAATCTTGACCTAGTTCAATTGAAAGTGGTAAATGCTACACCTAACTGATTGTGTTCAAGTCATTGATAGAGCGATGGGTCTCGTGTATCGTTTACGCTTGTCCTCTTCCAAGCTCCACTGAAAAACCTCAATGTTGGTACTCATGGGTGACCCTGCATTCAGGAATTCTGCATTCACAGTGGCTCTAGAGGTGATGAACTCCGAACGCACCAAATCGTATCAGCTGATTCCGAGTCGCCGGAACACTGAATGTGACTGGCAAATGGGGGATATGGCTGCTGAGACGCTTCTTCGGCCGTCCGTAGTTCCCCCAAATCTGATTGGTGGAGTTGGCCCCGCTTGCTCCGATGCAGCTATGTCAGCTGGTCGGGTTTTTGTTGAACAGAGATATCCGCTTGTTTCCTTTGCTGCCACTTCAGAGAGCCTCTCCAATCGAGTGAACTTCCCAACATTTTTCCGCACAGTGTAAGCTTTAATTCCGTCTGGACTACCATTCTTACTCTTAGGGCATTGGACACATGAATCTTAGTATGTTCCACTGAGGTCTACAAACGGAGCGTACAACGAAATCTTGATGACCCTGGCGTCAAATCAAACCTAGAATCGCCTTAAATGCTTGCCCATTACTAATCTCTACAGCAGTTGGAGCCTTATTCAATCAGATTGGGACAGGACTCGATGAAACTGCTTGTGTTCAATTGTTAATTGTTTGGTGGTGTTGATGGAACTGTTTTTGTCATCCTATTGCAGTTTCAGCGACAGGTATCAGGCAGCAGCCATTGCTTCCAGTGTAAGTGTTTTTTCGCTACGTTACTTTGGTCGTGAGGAGTTGCTTTACATGCAATGTATTTCTATTGATGGATATGAGTTTTTGTTGTATCATATGGTTTGTCTAGATATGGATTTGCAGCAGATGTGCCATCCTTTTTTGTCACATAGCTTACGAGCCCCATAATCAATACTTAATTCTGTGTTTGCTAGCATCTATTTCTTTCCTCCGAAAATGAATATTTTGTTATTATTCATGGCTTGTCATCATTGTTGCGCTGGTTTTCTAACGTGAACTTGATCTCAGGTGGCGCAACTGAAAATCAAACGTCTCACATTGCTGACAACTCAGCAGTACTACAGCATGAACCTCGGCATGAATATTGTCGACGTCAGTACTTTTCACTTGATATTATTTGCTGATGCATCCATACGTTAGTTACTGCAGTCCCACTCTCACCTTGGTCGTCAAAAGCATATTGAAATAAGCCGTCCTCGTTGGTTATGTCGGTTGGTTATCTAGATTCAACGGGGCGATGCGGTTGAAAATGTTACAGGTGTTCGTGCTACTGAGTCATGATTTCTGGCATATCACAGCTTTAATGTACTCATGAGCGTGTTTCTCCACATGCAGGCTGTGGGTTCCTTGGCAACTGTAAATACATATCTTCTCCACTTGGGTGACAATTCAACTATTGACACTAATGAGCTTAAGGGTGTCCTTGATAAAGTTGGAAAGGATGAGTTTGTGATCATGGCTGTGCAACCAATTCAGGCCTATGATATTTGGAAAGCTGCTTATGAATTGGTACGAACTGGGTCTTGCATCAGGGTTTGTATACTGCGATGTAGATGGAGTGGAAGTAAACGTGATGTCTGCAACTCTTTTCTAATTTGTTATTCCTTGGTATAATTGATATTTCTGTTGTCTTTAAGAATGTTCAGGGGTTTGAGTAACAATACTTCTCTTCATGTACAGGACAGGATAAGATTTCCATTTTGGTATTTCGGGACAGATGGAGTAACGGCTTTTGATCCTGCAGATACGAACGCAACAGGTGTGACTCTTTCGTCCTGACACGTGCAACTCCCCAAATTGAGAGGAAATCCAAATTAGCAAACTTAAGTACTTCAGACGATGTTGATGATGTGTTTCTCGTACTGAATTTCGAAGTGTTGTCGGTTTGTTGCAGATCCTAATTTGGTGAACTCCCTGCAAGGAGAAATTGGAGTTTCTCCACATGGTAGGTGTATTACGCAACCTTGCTTAGAGCATAGTATCCTGTGTAAACCTTATAATCTGTTGACAAAGATGAAAGGATCTGAATTTCTTGAAAGTTGCGGAAGCTAAACAACGTTACACTTAGGTGTCGTTATTCTAAGATTAACATGTTAAGTGTAACGTAGTGGCCCACAGGCTTATAGGATCAAGATGCAATAAGTGGAAGCCCCAGCTCATGGGATGCCTGTCTTTCTATTAAGCCTCTTTTATCTACAGAGAGATGCAAAGGTTATTTGTCATTGAAGAGATTGTACTGCGTCAAACAAGTTTGGTATGACACACTCGAATCTTGACAATGGTTTCAGGTGGCGACATCCTCAACAACCCTGCTTGTGAGAAGTTTTACACTTATTGGAAAGTTAAAAATTATCCAGGCTTTCCTTCAGAAGGAAAAAATAGAACGCGTTCATACGTACCTCACCTGATTGACGCTGTGCAAACTTTCTTCTTCATTGTCGATGACCTCATCAAGGCAAAAGTGACCGTCACCAAAGAGAATGTTTTTCGAGCGCTGAATGGTTCCGGACCTGGAGCTGTTAAGTTTGAAGGCTGTACCGGCATTGTCTCGTTTGACCCTTCAACTGGTAGTCGAAGTGTAGCGACAGAGGTCCCTGCTTATGATCTAGTCTCCCTGACGCCTTCGTATTGGGAGGTGCGTCTCAATGAACTAACTCTCTCCCTCATGTCGTTGCTTTTCCGAATTGCTCTCGACTTTTAACTTGCACTTTCAGGGAGATTGCCTGTTGTTCCCTTCGGCTTAACCGGTTTATTCTCTTTGAGAAGTTCGTTCTTCTCAATGCTCCATTGTGAACTCAGAGTTGGGTCACAGCACGAGACAGCAAGCTTTTTGACGTTACAGAGTTTCCTGCTTTATAATCGAGTCTATCCTTAAAACTTGCTCTTGCCTCCTCTACCTGGCCTAGGAAATCGAATTTTGTGTCGGATCTACTTCAAGAACGTGTACAAGATACTCTTACTGGAGATCTTTCTGAAGGTGGACACTTCGTGTGCAGGTCAAGGGCGAGATAAAGAACGGCACTTTGCGCAATTTACAGTTGCTTATACCGCCTGGGAGCGAGTATTCCCCAAATTCGGTACGATATGCTTCCAATTCTGTAGTTGCTTTGTTGTCAAATTTGTCATTTACATAAAGACTTGGAGTCTGTCGAAGTCTGCACCAGAAGACTTTATTGGCAGCTTTCGTTTCTACTTTCTTATGTTGAAATGTTTACACTCGTTTTGCAGACATATACGGGACCCAACCCAAATGGGATTTCGAGCAGAACCAAAGCTTGGATTATTGCCGGTACTCTCGTTGGTGCGGTCGCTCTGTTGGCTGTGGTGGCAGGCGCTGTGTATTGGCGCCGACGGAAAAGAAACCACCCGGCCGTTCGGACCGAATCTATGCGCAGAATTATGGACTTCGTGGGAGGGAGCAGTTTCCGCGGATCGGACAGCTTCAGGGGAGGGGATAGTTTCCGAGCCCCTGCTACCCATTAGAGAGGGTAAAGTAGCACACAATCGTGTGCACTGAGGCCGCAGGATAGTCTTATCCAATTGCAGGAACGAACGTTGCATTGGGTTCATCAATCAGCCATGAATCCGGCGATGAGAACTGATTTCAAGTGGACTTGATCTTGATCTCTTACTTACCCGCATCACTGTACTGTACTGTACTGTACTGTACAGTACAGTACAGACAGAGTATGGCTATGCTGGTCTGTACTAGTTAGTGTCTGAACTCAGATACAGACACTATTGTCAAGGAGAAGTTTCGATCATACAAGTAGTGTGATGCCTTCTACTTGTACAGATCGAAGTTGATTCCGTGAACTAGGCCCATTTTCGGAACCCGAAACTTGGTACCCGCATGGACAATCTGGATTCCAAAGACCAACTGCAGCTGGGTGACTTACTGCATTAGATATATTGGGTTCTTCAGTGATTGAACCTAGACTTTTGAAGAGAAATAGTTTCAGAATCGTAAGGCTGGCAGCTTCGAGGTTAACCAAGGTTTGGTGCTGACGAACCGCGGCAGTTCTGGTAGTCGGAGGAGGAACCCAATGCTAATGCTCTGGTACCTTAGGTTGGAGGATTACAGCAGTGAAGATGCTACAACTCTACTCATTTTTGCTAATATAATAGATGAGGCCTGCCTGCTTAGTCTTCAATGCTGCTTATATAATTGCTATTGAATGGAAACAAGGTTCTCACAGAAACAACGAACTTAGTCAGATAAGCAGGAAACAGCTCTAAGTTAGCGTAGGATCATGGAGGGATGAATTGGGAAGACACTTGGACGCCCAGTTGGATGCTCCAGGGTGACAGGGTGACGGGTAAATTTTAAAGTTGGATACTGGCTCCAGGTATTAAGCTAATACCAAAACCAATGAGAGCATAGACTCCCATGTTTTGATTGTGTACATCTTGTGTAATCAATATCTAGGTTTTTGTGATGCTTTTTGGTACAAATGTGGATAGTGTTGATTGTGGGTGTACACATCTTATCACCAAATGTTTGTCATTTTCTAGATATTGCCTTTGAATACATCTTTTACCCTTAAATACCTATGGCACCAAATTCTGGTGTCAACAATACTTTGAAGTTAAATGAAATTGAACCAAGTTGCTATTTTTATTAGTTTATTTTTTTGAAATTTTTTTCTTGAAGTTTAGTTTTAGCATCAAAAATCCAATTTTGAAAATGATTCATTATGATATTTCTATTCAAGATTTTGTGCAAGGGTGTCCATTGTAATCTTGACTTTCCGTAGTGTTGAGAGCACTTGGAAATGACCCTCAAATACACTAGATCTTTGAGAAAAATTCACATTAGAAATTCATTTTAAAAAATTGTACAAGAGATTTTGAGAAGCTGTAAATTGATTTGTGTTATGCATATTATGTCCTTTAATTTCATATGTTTTAGATTTGACATGTGAAAAGAGGATTGAAAGATTTCAAATCACTTTCATAGTTTTGACCCCCTCATGATCAAACATTATAATCTATAAGTGATATTGTATTTTCTTTTCCTATGTGATCTTTAACATATCTAGTTTTAATTTGTATGGTTTTAATTCAAAAAAAATTGATACCAAGTATCAAAATGTTGGATTTTTGTTCAATTTAGATCAAATTCCTAGAATCTCGAAAAAGGCCTTAGACATTTAGGCACTAAGTGTAGAGGTCCTATAGGGAAGTTGAAAACAAAATGTCATTTTGATGGATGTTGAGTCTTGATTGAAAAAAAAGAGGCTCAGTTTGGATATCATAATCTACTTTTACATTCAATTGGAAAAATTTGAGTTTGCTATCATGACCAAGAAGAGTGCCCATTTATTTTGGTCATGACAACAAGAACCCTTGTATTGATAAAAGCTACATCTACAATAATGTGAAGGGTGAGGATATTGTTATTAAAAAAGCAAGGTTGGAAGATAATGTGCCAAAGTCCAAAGCCTCTTATAATAGAGTAGGAAGTTTTCTATGGCTATAACACATTGTAGCTACATGCTATGTACAAAATCTAATGCAAAACACAATAACTCTTGATATTTTAATGTGCTACCAAAAAAACAAGCTAATATTTCTAGTAAGGCTATAAGCAACCAATATTTCTTGATCAAGGAAAAGTCTTACTAAAAAATTTAACCACTTAATGACTTCAATGCTAACATAGGGGAGCATATTCCATCCCAATGTCTTTACAACAAACTCTTTCATTTATGTACACTTGTATACCTTATGCGTTATCTTATTTAGGATTCTTATTTGATAAATCCATGTATACATGGGCCAAAGTGTAAAGTATGGCCTTTCCTAGATCCTTTCATCGATTTCTATAATGAAAGATGTTTTACACCGATATCTCTTTCCTTACTACTTTAGAATTTTGACTTTTAACTCTACTAACTTCATTTTGCTTAATTTGTCTTCTTATAGTTCTTGTAGATGTAATTTTTTCATTTATTTTGAAAATTAAAAAATTAATTAAAAAACTTTATGCGCAATTTTAAATTAACATAGAATTTATACACAAATAGTTTTAGATTGAATTTCAAATAGAATTTGAAGATGTCTTGGGTCCAACACAAAAAAAACTCTAAGGCATTTTAGGGGCATTGTGGGCCAAGCTTAAATCATCTTTAGACACTTTTGGAGCATTTAGATTTGATATAGTAATTAAATAGAAACACACAATTTACTATTAGAGTTTTTAATTATTTACTAATGTGGTTTATTCATTTTTATTGATATAAAATAATGTAATATTTATCTAATTATAAAATTTCTTTTTAAGTTAGTTGATTACATTTTTATGTAGTTAACTTAATTTTATAAGGGACATTTTATTTTTCTTGTAGTTAATTTGCCTTGAATGTTATATTGTCTTAGAACCTCTAACCTCTTTGAATTCAATTGTTGCCATAAAGAAGATGAAGAAGTTGAATAAAGAATTTCATTATTTAAAAAAAAAAAAAGCTTTACAATGGTGAAATTTGTTGTACATGAAAGGAAGTTGGCATGTAGAGCTCTAATAAAATATTTCATTGTTTAGTATATAGGGTATCTAATTGTCACCCCCTTTCTAAAACTAATCCCTAAAAAATTCTTACCAAAAATGTAAAGCCTCTACTCATGACAATCATGAGAATCTAAGGTTGCTTATAGGTTTACCATTTTTCAACATTTTTATAATTCATAGCTAATTCATATAGGGTCATAAAATTGCATATGAAGATAATTTAGAATAAACTTTTTCAAATCTATATTTGTCCTAAATTTTAAAGCTGTGAGGTTTTCAACTAAGCACCTAAAATACCATATGAATAATAGAAAGTCATAATTTTCAATACAACCCCTAAATGACTAATCAACAGTGCTATTTTGTGAGCATACAAATGCGAACTTGTAAACAGTGAATAGGGATTATGTGAGCATTGAGCTCAAGAATTTGAAGAAGCTCTAAGAAACTTAATAATATTTTAAAAATACATTCCATCTTAAAATTTTAGTCAAAATTTACTATTTTTAGTGAATTTTTGTACCTATGACTATGGACCTATTACTATGAACCTATTACTATGGTTATGTAGATTTGGATGAAAATTATAATATTTAGTGTTGTGTTTAAAATATTAAAAGTATACATTATGAAAATGATGAACTCAATTGATGTGAAAGATGAATGGAGATGGAAATAAGTTTGCATAGAATATTGATTGATCACTATCATATAGCAATGTGGGTCTTTTCAGGGCTTATAGCATGCTACCAATCATTTTCTTTTGATGCACTATTGTTGAACTTGCTTAGATTTTTTTTTTTTAAATTGTTGATAAGAATTATTTTTATATATAATGATCTTTGTGACAGTGAATTTTATTTTGGTTGATCATTCTCTTTTGGCATCCTAGATCTTCTTAGGATCAATAGAAGGGTACCAATATTTCTTTTCTAATTTGCAAGTTGGTGAACTTGTTTAGATTTTAGAAACAAAATTTTATTCATAGGAATTCATTACTTGTGGAAAAAGCTTAGCTGCATTGAATTTCATTTTTGTTGATCACTATTTTGTAATAGTGAGGATCCTCTTGAGGCAACTGGAGATACCTATACTTCTATCTTGATGTGTTGGTAATTGACCTTATTAAGATTTTGGAAGAAAATATTTGGTTGATATGAATTATTTTTATAAAAAATGAGCTTAATTGCACCAAAGTGTTGATTAATTGATCATTATCTTTTTGTAGGTTCTTTTGGGAGTCCAATTCTTTCATCTTTGATCAGACGGTCATTTGGTTAATCACTTCTTGTTGCTTGGGACCTCTCATTGCTAAGAGGAGGATCGAGCACTTGCCATCTTAATGTGCTTCTTATTGAATTTTTTTAGATTTTAAGAAGAAAAATATTGGTTATTAATTAAGATCTGTTTGAAATCAACTATGGTTGTTCCATTAAGATTTAGATTTTTATAATCACTCCCTTCTTGTTGTTGGGTACCTCTTGGTGTTGAGAGGAGTCTCTCTTGTTCTAGGGAGAGAATTTTTTTTTTCTTCCATAGCTAATAGGACTCCTCTTGGCGTCGAGAGGTACCCAGCAACAAGATGGAAGTGATCATAAAAATCTAAATCTAAATAGAACATTCTCAATCGATTTCAAACAAATCATAATTAATAACCAATTTTTTTCTTCTGAAAATTTAGCAAAGTCCAATAAGTAGCACATTAAGGTTGACTAAGGGACCACGATAATAGGTTCACAGTAATTAGGTCCATGGAAATAGGTACTAAAATTTATCAAAAATAATAAATTTTGACCACAATTTTTAAATAGAATCTCTAAAAAATTATACTTTCACAAGCTCACAAGCTCACAAGCTCACACTCACATTCACAGAATAGTATCCTTAAAGGACTAGTTCTACTATAATTTGGTTAAACTTTTGTTAATCTAATTTAGCCTTTTAAATTGTATTTGAGCTTTAATGTAATATTCTTGTTACAATAGACTAATTGTTATTTATCCAATAACATAAAAAATTATATTTATTTTATATTAGATTATAATCTATGTACTATGTAAACAAGAGGGTAAATTGAATGTAAAACATTTGTACTATTTTGAAGTCAACTTTTTCTTGCCTACTACAATTGAGTATAATTTTTTAAAGTTTTTTTTTGCTTGTTTTACTTTAAAATTATACCAAAGTTAAATGTTGTGTTGCCTAAGGTGATCTGTATTTTTTTTTAAATAAATTTTAAGAATATTTTATTATTTAAAACTCAAATTTTCTAATTTGTTATACTTTCAAGTTTTAGGGTATTGGAGTACTATAACGACTCCAAAACAATAATTTCCATTTAGAAATTTAGAGGTCATGTTCTTTTATTAGAAATGCTAGTATTTGGTAACGGAATTTAAAGTATGTTACATTAGACAAAATTAGGACCATGCAATGGGATGTTTGATTGCATGATAATGTGCATTTACAAAAAAGAATTACTATTTATTTATTTAGTCCATGTGATCATAATTTGTGACATTCAAGACTGGGGACTAAAATGATTTTTTTTTAAATACTTTTTTTCCTCTAAATTTGCACAATTGCAGAAAGTCAAAGAGTTCATTGCATGGGCCAAATTTTCTCTAATGAATTCCTTTTCCTCTACATAGGTGCAAAAAGGTTTCTTTTGTACATGCATTTCTAGTCATTTGATCATTCTTTTCTATGTGTCTTTTATAAAATCTCATCTCAATCAAATTTTTAGAAATTTCTTATTTAAAAAAAAGATGTTTTCACTACTTTCTAATAATTTGAACACTATAGCATCTATTTTCTCGGAATTTTTTTATTGAAATTTTAGAGTCAATAATTATCTTTTAGGCTTCAATTTTTGGGAAGGCATTATTTGTAGTATTCTATTTAGCCCCTAAACGCTCAAGGCTTGTTTTGAGCTTTGCTCTAAATTAAACAAAATACTAACATTTTAATAAGTTTTATCAATTTAAAAAAAAATTGTAACCATACAAAATTTAAATTAGATTTGTTAGAAATCTCATAAGAAAAGAAAACACAATAATATCACTTATGGAGTGAAAGATTATAATGTTTGACCATGAGGGTGTTAAAACTACAAAAGTGATGTAAAGTCTTTCAATCCTCTTTTCACAAGTCAAATCTAAAAAGTTGGTGAACAAAAACAAATGAGGTTAAAGGGCCTACTATGATTAACTCCAATCAATTTATGGCTTCTTAAATTCTACTCTATAATTTTCTTAAATGAATTTTGAATGTGATTTTTTCTCCAAGATCTAGTATATTTGAGGCTCACTTCCAAGAGTTCTCAACTCTATGGGGGAAGTCAAGATTGCAATGGGTACCTTTGCACAAAATCTTGAATAGAAAAATCACTATCATTTATTTTCAAGATTGGATTTTGATGCTAAAACAAGACTTCAAGAAGAACTTTACAGAAATATAAACTACTAAAAATAGCAACTTGATTAGGTTTTATTTAACTTCAAAGTTTTACAAACACTAGATTTTGGTGCCTTGGGCATTTAGGGATTAATTTCCATTTTTTCATGTTTTTCATGTTTTTTTAAAGTTCATAATACTCCCAATACTCCCCATAATGCAACAAATCAGAATTTTTTGTACTTTCAGCTACAAGCAAAAAGAAAATTGGTAAAAATGACAAAAACTGTAATCTGATCATTTCAAATTTTTTGAAGAGGAAAAAGTAGCCATGAAGAATAGTATGAAAACTTTTCAAATAATGGTTTTTATTTTTACACCCAAAAAACCCTAGGTGATGACCTTCAAATCAAAGCACCACTATCAAGTTAAATTTAGCTTTTATATAATCAATTGACAAAGTCTTGGTAATTTTTATGAATTAATAAATATTTATGTATAGATAATGATTTTTTTTCAAACTTTGGGTGGAAAATCAATTATAATGATTTTAAAAGTGAATATGGAAGTTTTTTTTGGTTAATCCCTAAAGGTCAAAGACTATAATTTCACTCAAAACACTCTAAAACTGCCATTTCTAATACAAATACAAAGTTTTAGAAAAAAACATTTTTGAACATATAAAACCATAAGATTTTGTAGTAAGATAGTTTGAAAAGATGTGGAAAAAATTTCAAAAATCCTTATCCTATAGATTACAAGATATTAGCTTTTGAATTGATAAAAATCTTTTTTTGGCCTTACTGAAAACTAGGCAGCTGCACTTTGCAAGGTCATTTTTCTATGAAAAAATGTCTAAAATGGTGGTGCTTCTTTGAATTCTTTTCCTAATTAAGTTGGCTACATGCTTGAAAAATTTCAAATCATTTGGAATTACACAACATATAGGAAAAAAATAGTAAGTAGAAAAAAGTAGAAAATGATTCAAAACACTAAAGTGTTAAGAATTTAATTATGGAATTGAAAAATTCCAATTCTAGTGGTTGTAATTTAGTAATAAAAAATCTATATCATATGCTTTTATTTTTTTCAAAAATATTAAAAATTGAGTTAAATAAAGGACTCCAAAGTTTATTTTAGAGGAAGGAATCCATAATTGCTTGCAAACTAGAACACCTCATAACTTTCATCTCATAAATCAAAATAGAATGATTTAAAGCTTTCCACATATTTGCAAATCTAGAAAACCAATTAAAATTTTTTATTTTTGAAAATAGTGATTTTTTAAGAATTTTTTGGACTACTTGCTAAACATTGAAAATTACATATCATGCAATAACTTTTTAATTATGTAGTCAAAAGTTATGAAATTTGTTGGGCCTTGAAGCTAATCCTCAAAAACATTTTGTGTGAAAATTTCAAAGAAAAAAAAATATAAATTCTATTTGTAGGGTTGCCCAAATTCACTATGTTGTCAAAAAACACAATTTTGACCTTTACGATTAAATTTATGCATATAAATCCTCAACCCATTTTTCAACATATTGACTAAGTTGCAGAATTTATGGGAGATAAATGTTTTTTCCTTAAAATTTTGAAAGACAAAACTTCAAAAATCTATTTTTTGAAATTTAGGCATATTGAATTTGGATATTTTTACTTTAAAATTTCTGAAGGATGTACTTCAACAAGTCAACTAAGAGTACTATGATTGAATTTGTTAAAGAACAAATATATAGATGAAGATTTTAGCCTTTGGGTACAAGAAATTTGAAAGTATTTTGAGCCTCAAAATGTTGGATATAGCACTATATGGGTTAACAATTCCCACTCAATTTGCACCTTTTATGATTATTTTGAGCAAAAAAATCTTCACTAAACAATTTGCACCCTAAACCCTTCACCAAATGGTCCCGACCTTTTTCCACTTGCGGGGTCATTTCGTCTGCGTCTGTTAGCTGGAGTGATCCAAGCTTCTTCACCTCCTTTGCCTTCGAATTTTCACTGTTGCTGCTGCTGCTGCTGCTGCTGCCCCTGCCCCTTTGCAGATCTGGTTTCTCGATTCATCGTTTCTCTGTACACCTCCACTCTCGTCTCGTCATCACCATGTGATTCTTTCCCTTTGGGATGATGACCCTGCGTTTCCTTTTAGGGTTTTGTTAGGGTTTAGGGCCTTCCATTTCAATTTTGAAATTTCCAGTTTTGCTCGTGCGCTGGGCGGGATTTCGTTTTGTCGTGATGGAGATCACGCAGTATCAAGAGCCTCCGAGCAACAAGGAGGGCGACCCGGCGTTAGGATTCCTTACGCGCAAGGAGACGGAGGTGAAGCTCCCTCGTCCCACGCGCGTCAAGAACAAAACCCCTGCGCCTGTGCAGATCACCGCGGAGCAGATTTTGCGTGAGGCTCGGGAGCGCCAGGAGGCCGAAATCCGACCGCCGAAGCAGAAGATCACCGATGCGGAAGAGCTCGCGGAGTATCGCTTGCGGAAGCGAAAGGAGTACGAAGACCTAATTCGGAGAGTGCGATGGAACACCAGCGTCTGGGTGAAGTATGCGCAGTGGGAGGAGAGCCAGCGCGACTTCGCTCGCGCACGGTCGATTTGGGAACGCGCTATCGAAGTAGATTACACGAACTCCACGCTATGGCTGAAGTACAGCGAGATGGAAATGAAAAACAAGTTCGTCAATCATGCCCGGAATGTGTGGGACCGGGCTGTGTCTTTGCTCCCGAGAATCGACCAACTTTGGTACAAGTATATTCACATGGAGGAGATGTTAGGAAATTTGCCTGGAGCTCGACAAATCTTTGAGCGGTGGATGACTTGGGAACCTGATCATCATGGCTGGGCTGCGTATATAAAGTTTGAGCTTCGGTACAACGAAATCGATCGGGCGAGGTCAATCTACGACAGGTTTTGTAGTCTGAGACTTTTGACCTATTCTGGAGTTCAAATGCTGCAATCGATCTGTTTAGGGATTAGGGTGCATAGCATTTCATGATAGTGCTTATTTTTGGCCTTGTCATACTGGCTGTCATTTTTAATATGTTATACTCAACTTTCTTTGCTTTGGTTTGAAACATGTAGATATGTAGAATGTCACCCTGGTGATAAAGCTTGGATTCGGTATGCGAAGTTTGAAGTGAAGAGTGGTGAAATTGCCCGAGCTAGACAATGCTACGAGCGTGCCATGGAGCAGTTGGGTGAAGATGGGCAGACGGAGGAACTTTTTGTTGCTTTTGCTCAATTTGAAGAGAGATGCAAGGAGCTCGAGCGTGCCAGAGTGATATTCAAGTATGCTTTAGATCATATTCCAAAGGGGAAAGCAGAGACACTATATCAGAAGTTCGTCCAATTCGAGAAGCAATATGGTGACAGAGAGGGGATTGAGAATGTGATTGTGGGGAAAAGGCGGTTTCAATATGAAGAAGAAGTGAAGAAAAACCCGTTGAACTATGATTCGTGGTTCGACTATGCTCGCTTGGAAGAAAGTGTGGGTGATAAGGAAAAGGTCCGAGAGGTTTACGAGAGGGCGATTGCCAACGTGCCTCCTGCTGAGCAGAAGCGATACTGGCAACGCTACATTTATCTATGGTACTGCTGATTTTCCAATTCCTCTTTGCTGGCTACAGTCTTGTAGTAGAGTTCGACGAGTTGTCCCTGCCTTTCTTATTTGAATTTCATATTCCTTCCGTCTGACGTTTTTTGTGTCGTGATTGGACCTGACATTCCACGCATCTTGTTCTTAGGATCAACTATGCTCTTTACGAGGAGCTGGAGGCTGAAGACTACGATAGGACTAGAGATGTTTTCAAGTATGTACCTGCTGGTCCACGTAATCTTATTCTCCAGTTCTTGTATTTTTATTGAACATGCTTTTTACGAACAGTTCACTTGAATTTTCTATTCTCCGTGCTTGAAAATCTCTTTATTTGTATAAGGTCTCATCGCATTTCTTATACTTATTACAGGGCGTGCTTGAAAATCTCTTTATTTGTATAAGGTCTCATCGCATTTCTTATATTTATTACAGGGCGTGCTTGGGCATTATTCCGCATGCAAAGTTTACGTTTGCGAAGATATGGATCATGGCAGCGCAATTTGAGATTCGGCAGAAAGATCTAAAAGCTGCACGAATGATCTTAGGCAATGCTATTGGAAGGGCTCCAAAAGACAAGGTACTTGTCTGAATTTTTCTTTTGTTGCGTCTTTGCCTCCTCTCCCTATGGTTGGTGTGAAAGGCAGTTCTGGATTAATAACGCTGGACTTGCTGTCAGGTTCTTCATTGGCTACTATGAACGCATGATTATTTTTTGCACCTTCAATTTGTGATTGAGTTTCAATTGACTTCCCTGATGGCTTTATTACTCTCCCTCAAAGTTGACACTGTTTGCTTGCTTGTCACAGATTTTCAAGACATACATTGAGATAGAGCTGCAGCTTGGTAACATAAGTCGTTGTCGAACTCTTTATGAGAAGTACCTGGAGTGGTCACCAGCAAACTGCTATGCATGGAGCAAATACGCAGAATTAGAGAGGTCCTTAGGAGAGACTGAAAGGGGGCGCTCAATCTTCGAAATTGCTATTACACAACCACTTCTCGATATGCCTGAGTTGCTGTGGAAGGTTGGTGACGGCTGTTGGTTTATTTGTTTTACTTGATCGTACACCAATTCTCTGTCTTGCCTCTTTTATGTACAAGAAACTTATGGTTCGCACAATTGGATAGCACCTCTGAGCAGATTCATTTTATTCGCCTTTGGAAATTGAGAAAGCAGAAGCAGACATGTTCCCCTCATCAGCATTTGTGACCTTGTCAGGTTTAGAAGTTAATTCTTTAATTTGAAAAGTGCTGCTACAGAGCTAGTATTGACGAGTTCTGACGTGTGTATTGTACAATGCAGGGTTACATTGAGTTTGAAATATCCGAGGGGGAGCATGACCTCACACGGCAACTTTATGAGAGACTCCTTGACCGGACCAAGCATTTGAAGGTTTGGGTAAGTTATGCCAAGTTTGAGGCAGCAGTACCCCTGGAAGAGGATGTGGCTGCCCAAGAAGAAGGCCGAGAGCCTGATATGGCCAAGGCAGCAAGACAGGCTGAAGATCGTGCCCAGAGAACGAGAGGTAATGCAGTCTGATTTGATTTGATTTCCTAGTTCCGTCGGCGCTTTAGCTGTAATTCTTTGGTTTTTTGTCTATTGACGTGGTCTTCTGGATGTTACGAGCATGTCTCCCAAGTATTTCTCAGTTTGCTTTGCGTCTATTAGTCATTTATGTTTATTGTTATGGCCATTATAGCTTTAAAATTGTGTACTAATTTAAGTGTATTGTAACTTCTGGTCATTTAGGGGTGTTTGAAAGGGCGTATGATAGCCTGCGAACGTCAGCACCTGAGCAGAAAGAAGAGAGAGCCATGTTACTTGAGGAGTGGAAGGAAACAGAGCGCAACTTTGGAGAATTTGGAGATCCTACAGCTGTTCAAAGAAAATTGCCAAGGAAAGTGAAACGAAAGCGTCCAATAACTGCTGAGGATGGAACACCTGCTGGTTTTGAGGAGTATACCGACTACATCTTCCCTGACGAGACAGGCATGGCTCCTAACCTCAAAATTTTGGAAGCTGCTTACAAATGGAAAAGGCAGAAGAGAGGTTCCGATGATGAATCTTGATACCTACTTGTGGAGAAGAGGACGCCAAATCCTTGCAGTGCAACCTGTGATAAAATATGAAAAAATGGCTGGAGAGCATCCCATGTATACATGCAGCATCATGAAAGAGTTGGACCAGAATCATGTGTGCACCTGAAGGATGGTCTTGGAATTGCACTGAGGCTTTCATGATGTCATCATCTCTCAAGAATTCGACGAATACTGTACCATTTTCATGTACCATTTTACTCCTTGAGAAGCCTGTTTTTTTCTAGCTTAAAAGGTCGTTGCCAGCGCTTGGGGATTTTTTCTTGGAGAAAAGTTTAGACAGCGTGACACATGCTTAGTTAGCAGTGCATCTAGTTTTCATTTAGCTTCTTCAAAGGCTTATACTAAGCTCTTGAGTGGGCTCTTTAGCTCATTACCTGGAGGTTTAGGGAATCTTGCAATCATACAAAGGAGACATCGAAATGAGGCATCTGGGCGTAAAACCATGTACGGTAGTAGACGAGATCAACGTTACAACGATGGGTGATGTAATGTCGAGGATAGGAGAAGCAGGTACCGAGGGGGAAATGACGGAGCAGCGTCTTGAGTTGCACAATGTTTTGGTCTGCTTTTTCTGAGTCGGTAGACCAGGAACTTCGCCCATTTGTAGTTGTTGCAGTAAAACGCAAGGGGCTCTTTCTGGCTTTGTTCTATTCACTGACTTTTATTACTGTTAACCCTTAAAAGTCCCATGAGACGACAACTATGTCGTACCAAAAACCACTCCAAAACCTTCCATTTTTAGTGAAAAGAGAAAATTAAAATGATTCTTTTGGCATATCCAATTGAAGGATAATGCTCAGACTAGTATGAACATATTCTGTAAGACTCACCTAAGATTTCACCTTATTTCTTTCATTTTCGCAACCTACAAATAATAGTGATTGATAATTTATTGAAGTTAATCGTGCCTTCTTAGATTAAATGTATTTGTACAAACTCAATTTTCTAATCAAATATAATGTTGGAGGTGCTCATTAACCCCTAATTTGGACTATGCTTTCACCATAACCGTTCCAAAACTGCCATTTGTAGTACAAGTATCAAATTTTAGAAAAAAAAACATCTACGGGCTCAAGTAAATGTAGGATCTTGTAGGATCTTGTAGTAATCTGGTTTGAAAAAATGTGGAAAAAGTTTCAAAAATTTCCACCTTGTAGATTGCAAGATATTAGCGACAAGAATCCTTTTTATGACCTTACAAAAAATTGGGTAGCTATACTTTACAAGGTCACTATTTATTGTGATTATAGAGGTTGTGCACCCTAGTTTACATTAGTAGCCTCCCCTCTCTCAAAAAATTTACAAACTGTTGATTTTTCTTCCTTAAAAATGCTTACGTTCAAAATTGGTGTTGATTTCTCAAAAAATCACAAGCTATTGATCTTGTGAGATTCAATTTGAGCCATCCAAATATGAAATACAAAATGAATATTAGATATAGATACAATACTATATACAAATATGTGCTGAATATTGAATATGAGTATTGGATACAGATACGGGATGAATTATTCCATATTGATTGTTAAATAAGTTCATTTATGAAAATTACAAGGGAGGAGGAAGGAGGAGGAAGGAGGAGGGAGGGATGAAAATTTTAAAATTTAAAATGTCAATGTTTACACTAAAAAGTGGCACTATGAGTGACTATGCATTCACAAGGTCCCATTTGCATGAAAAAATGTTGAAAATGTTGATGCTTCTTTGGATTCATTCTTCAAGGCAAGTTGTCTATATGCTTGAAATTTTTTAGATTATTTGGAATTGTAAAACATATAGAAAAAAAATAATAAGTAGAAAAAGTAGAGAATGATTCAAAACACTATAGTGTTAAGAATCTAGTTGTGGAATTGAAAAATGCCAATGTCAATGGTTGTAATGTTGTAATAAACAATTTACATACCGTGATTTTTTTTTTAAATATGAAAAATTGAGTTAAATAAAGGACTTCAAAGTTTATTTTAGAGTAGGAAATTTATAATTGCCTACAAACTAAAACTCTTCATAACTTTCATCTCATTAATCAAAATGGAATGATTCAAAGCTTTCCATGTATATACAAATCTAGAAAATTAATTTCAAATCTTTATTTCTTAAAAAAATATATTTTTAATAAATTTTTGGGCTACTTGCTAAACATCCAAAATTACATATCATACAATAATTTCTTAGCTATGTAGTCAAAAGTTATGAAAATTGTTGGGTCTTAAAGTTACTCCTTGTACATATGTGTGAAAATTTCAAAGAAAAAAAAGAAAAACTCCATTTGTAGTAAATTGCCCAAAATTTCTATGTTGCCAATAAATACAATTACAATTTAGGCATTTAGGGGTTAACTTTGTAATGTCATGTCAATTGTTATTGCCCAATGAATGAATTTAAATTGTATTGAAAAACAAACAATAATAATTCAAAGATTCACTTTTATATACAAGAACCATCCATGACATACAATAATAATTTATGCATGTTTTGAAGCAATATAAAGTAATGTAAATTTTTTACTATGATGTGGCATAGCAATTACTTCATCATTTTTTAATTTTTTTAATTTAAAAAAAAAATTAGAATTTTTTTGTAATTTTAAAAATAATAATAACAATAATAATAATAAACTTTGACAATGGCCGTTCCCAAACTATTGGAGGAACAATGCCAAGAATAAGCCTGAGATGGCCTTTTAGACCCCCTAAAAATATATAATGAATACTGGTAGAAATCACGGGGATTGCAAAATTTTTAGTAATTTTATCCCTTGATTTGAAATTACTATCAATTTTGGAAGCCCAAAAGTGCTTAGGACCTATAGCTAATGTTTAGACTCTTTCAATTCCAATCATTCAAGAACTACTTTCTCATCCTCTTTGGCCCTACTTTCCCATTCATAAATTCCTACTTTCATATTTACTATTTTGGAACATGTGTCACATCCTTACTAATTTCAACCTTAGAAAGGAGGAAAAAATACATTTCAAACTACAGTTGGAAATGATTACACTCTAAAAGTTGGATATGGATCCCTGGTTGGGAATGATTGGTCCTACCTTAGTGGACAATATTGCTAAACTACTACAATTTATAAGATGGTATTTTTTTTTAATAATGAACTAGTTTTTGTCCATATTTGCATATTTCATCTATGTCCATGGAAGACCACCTTGAACAACAAGCCCATCATTTTCTTCATTTACCTAAAGAATATTTGGAGACACAATGATGCACAAGCTCAATTATGTGAAAGAGTGCAATATATCACCGCAAAAATCATGTGTTAACACCTGAAGTTCCATAGCTACATTTTACCGAAAAACACTCCAAAATTGCATTGTCAAACAATAGATACAAGAATGATATTGCTTCTCACCAGTCTACCAAAACTTCAAAGCTTACACCAAAGCTGGTGTGCTCGGTCATGTAATCGGCAAAATTCCTCACACTTGCCGCCAGTAAGAAGCGACGACACCTTTGCTCCCGAAATGAAATTAAAAAAAACTGTAATCTAAGTTGAACGCTTTGTTTGGGTGGAAGCCGCGTCAGAAGAAGGCTTAACTTACCTTAGTCCCGAGGGCGGGAAGGGCAAACGGCCAGAGGAGCATAACGGCCAGGCCCAAGTGGCAGCAGGCAGCGCTTCGACAATTCCTCAACAAACCACTGCACCGTCTGCACCCATCTGGCCATCTCCTTCCTACTAATAACTTACCCCTTCTGCTTTCTTTCTTCCTTCTCCTCCATTGTAAGTTATGCCCCTGCAGCTCCTCATCAACGCAGCAACTCTTCTTGCACTTTATCTTGTCAATTCCACCATCCTCTTCCTGCTGAAGCTTGAAAGCTCCCTCGCTCTTCTTCACCTTTGTGAAAGCAGCAGCAGCAGCAGCGTGGGCGATGGGGAAGGTGCCGGTGCGCTTGAAAGAAGTCACCTACTCGCTGTCGCCCTGCCATCAGTACATATGGCGCGGCATCCTCCACGACTTCAGCTACAAGACCAAGAAGCGCTTCAACGACAACTGGGTCTCTGCTCTCTGGTTGCTGGTACCTGTCTTCGGCAGCTATGGGTGAGTGGGTTTCTCTCATTCTTTCTTTCCTCCTCTGTCTTGCCTCATAAAAGAGATGTAGTGGGGTACCTCTGAATCCAAGTATAGGCCTTGACGCCTGGAATGCTCTTTCACTGCAAGCCCCTCGAAAAATTAATTATTGGTAAATCTTGAAAGCAAGTATTTGGGGAAAGCATATAATTATTCCTTGGGTAAGAGAGGTGGCCAAGGGCGAAAGGAACGCCTGCAAGAATGTTATTAGTTTGCTTGCCTGATTTTGTGGTGAAGCTGCTGGCAGGCAGGTTCCATGCAGGCGTTTCTGGCTCTGGATTGAATTGCCCCTCATGATCGGCAATCAATTTGGAAATTTAACGTTGTTTCCTGGGGCTTTGAGAGACAAGAAGGGTCACTAATATCAAAGATGTAGTTCTGGTGCAGGACCTTTATACATGACATGTTTGCCTGTGCAGGTATGCTGAGGCGTACAGAGAGAGAGAGAAGTTACACCACCGAAACTAGAAGCACCAAGATTCAAGGCTGGACTTTTTAGAGAAGAACAACAAACCCTAACCCGCAGTTTCTTGAAACAGCTTCCAGTGCCTGCACGATATTTTCGGGCAATTAAGAATCATTCTGAACTTACAGTTGATAGCAATCTATAGAGACACTGTTTATCCCCAAACTTGACATTGTAATTGACCTTCATACCAGAAGAAAAAGCTCGCAACAGTGGCTAATTACAGGAGTGCAATATAGTCCCAGTTGCATGTATTAACCTGTTGAATTCAACGAAGGGCATTTACTTATGGTTTGATGTTATACAAAATAGTCCTTCGAATGTGAAGATTAGCCAACGCAGCGTTACAACTAAAATACCGGTACATGCTCATGTAGACATTTCATTGACATCCATTGACACGCGGAAGTGCCAGAATTTGTGAGATTTCAGCTTTGTATCGTTAAAAGGGGAGAAAGATAGATACAAACAAGGTCATAAAAGTCATGTGAAATGTACCTCACATGACTGTTGTGTCACTATTTAACGAGTGTTATGAAATAAGGGCTTGCACCTATTCCTCTCCGCAGTGTCGGATCGATCCTCTGATTCTAATAACCCCCAAACCTACTTTTCAAGGAAGTCGATATTCCGTTTAAACAGGTTAAAAAGACCTCCTTTCGCACGCTTTGCCTTCCCCTTGGCACCCCCACTCATGCTTTCTGAGCCGGGTAAGGTTCGAAGTCCTCGCAAATCAGTTCGCAGTATCTATTGCAACAGAAGAGAGAAGGATGTTAAAAATTCTCTCGCAGCACATTATCATATTCAGTATTGTGAATAACAGAAAAACATTTCATTGCAAATGGAAAAGGATAGACTGCTCACATATTGTAACCTAAACAGCATGCGCTGCTCATTTTTACAAAGTTTCACTGCCAACTCCTTTTGCATCCGAGTTCTGCTGATACGTGCGCTGGCATCTACATCAGTATCGTCGTCGGACTCCTCGTTCGCCTGGAGAAGGATCGAACAAACACAGCAAGCGCTTAATAAGCACAATCATAAACCCGGCCAATTTTACTAAGACTCAGCTCTTGGAGATCATCAGTACAGATTCTTGAAGGACGATCTTTAATATTCTAGAATGGTATTCAGCTTACCTCCAAAAAATTGGTGTACTCCGTGATAGAATTCTCACAAACTGCCAGAACTCGCTCATAAGCATTAGTCTCTTCGTCAGCGGAAAGCATGGCCTCCACGTCAGAAGTGTCATTTTCTGTCGCTTTTGCTTCTGTGGCTGCTCTAGCCATCTATCTGGGCATTCCGAGTACCAGCAGTTCATAACAACCCAAGTTGAAGAATTCAAAACTAATGAAAGATACAATTTTGAATGGGCGACTTTGGTGTTCTCTCAGTTTTAGTGAAAAGCTTGAAACGAACGTCATACCTGAGAAATTTGTGTAGGGTCTGAAGATCGGGTGGCAATTAGCCGAGCATAGGCAAGTAATTGTGCTGGAAAACCATCCTTCCTTACTGGAAACCGCTGTGGCCTGCTTTAGTCAAAGATCCAAACTCTCCCTTCGCGAAGTAGAGAGAAAGAAAATGATAAATAAATCGAATTCAAACGCACACAATTGCAATGACCTTGAAAATGTGAGCTTTAGATTCCACGTGGACTTATTGAGTTAAATTGACATCAAAAGTGAAGGATACGAAGAAAGGCCTTGTTCTCTTAACGCGGTCAACTTGGTCTCGTATGAAGGGTCCTCATTGTCTAAATCCATTTCGAGCTCCACAGAGTCATGTGCGTTGAATTCAGACGGAATGAAGCCATACGCGAGGAGAAGCTCTCCGCTTGGTCGTTTACCGTAAGAAATGAAGACCTGTTCCAGATATCTTACTGAGACACGTTCCCATACTTGGGTTGTGGCAGTATAGTACCCTTCTCGAACCCAAATTCAAATCCATTGCATAATTATTTTTTAGAACGAGATTACAGCAATTACTTCGTCAATAATAGATGATGGCAATACAGCCAAAAACAATGCAGAATTTGCAAGCCTGTATCCCATACCTGTTCTCCAGATTGATAAGCACGGTCTGCGACGAATACAACTGACTTTCCGTTGCTCTGATCGAAATCCAAAAAAGCATCTACCTGCAAATCCCCTGGCGGTGCTTCAGTGGCCAGAAATAATCATTATCTCTTCTAGGTCAAATCAGAACAATTTTCAAAGATGCTGTCTCAAAGTTAAAGATAGCACAAATTGTCTAATACAAGATCCTTGATCCATTTTTGCCTTAAAAAATTGATATTATCCATATACCGTTGAAAAGTAGAAAGTAGTACCTCAGGATTGTGATTCAACATGTCGGCCCAGGGTACAAGGGCAAGTTTTCCAAGTGAAGGCAGTCTTACCTGTAAAATTCGCAGAAATCTTTAGTTAACAAAGATGCTTTTCTACGTTTCCATTACATGCAAAATGTGAGATTTTAAGCAAGTTTAGAGCTAACTCCCATTACACTCGACAGCTGATTTCCAAAATTTACATGACATATGACGACGAACTAAGAAAATTGTCAACAGACAGGAAGAATAAGGTGAAAACTTACTAGACGGGAGAAGAGAATACCAAAAGCCCATTTGAATGCCTCCAATGTATACACCTGGGGATTTTCCAAACGTCAAAGCTTGAAGTTTGCTTGCAACGGGGTACTTCATTCCTATATATTCTTATAGTCATAGCCATAAGCAATCTGATACATAAACAGTGAGTTCCTGACGCAACGGAAGACTCATGAAGCTGACTAGACAGAAGTACCGTACCCAGAAACGTTTGAAATACCTGAGACGGAAACACTTCAGGATGCTTGGAGAAAATCGTTGCCCGGAGATCCCGATATCTGTTCAAAAACCTCAATCCTCTTAGTGATCCACACGCAGCTTGCCATGAAGACTCTTCAGGACCGATTGCAAACTAATCTGCCCTTAAGTTCCATGCCGGTTTGGGAAAAATGTGGTACATATCCTTACGTTTCTGTCACATCTCTGATATACTCCAGGGCTTTTTCTCTGACAGGTGATGCAGTTAACCAAATGTTGACTTCATCCTCGGTCCTGTTCAAAAACCCGCCAACAAGTCTGTTTAAGGAAATGTGTTTACGAATTTTATTTGTCAAAGTGTCAGTGCGAACTGAATCCTTGACTGAGCTAGAGTGGAAATCTGTGACTGGAGGCTACTTAGATGCAATACGCTGTAGCAGAAAATGCTTGATCACTAACCACTGCAAGATGGACGAAGGTGTCTTTGGCAAGGTAACGAAGTAAGGAAACCAACGCGATGACTCTCCTCGACTGGCCTCACTAATGAGAAAAACTGCCAGTGTAGGCCATTCTGAAAGTCCAGCCTCCCTGATTATCTTTCCTGTTTGAGCACAACCCCACTCCTGCCCCGACACGTGTCAGGACAGAGGTAAGACGAATAGGCCTGTCGTCTAAATGAGGACTTTTCCTGCGTAAATTTAATGCCCACCCTCCGGACGTGTTGCAAATGATAAAATTACAACTATCCACATTGCAACAATATTGAAAGAAACGCACAGCCTGAAAAGACAGCAACCACATTACAGCAAAATTATACAAAAATGACATAGAAAAAATATTTCAATCAGTTTTAACCCCTAAGTGCCTAAACAGACACAAGTAGCCACTTCCATATCTTTAGGACTTGAAATGAATCATTTAGCAAAATATATCTATAGAACGAAGAAACCATGCCGAAGTTTTTGAACAAAAAAACTGTACTGAAAATTACTGGAATTGCCTATGAGATTCCAAAGTGAATTTTCAATTTGTAGTTCAGGCACTAAAGGCATAGTGATGGCAAGGGACCATAATAACACCTGAGGAACCAACTCACCGATTCAGCAGAAATAAGAAGCCTCGACGGTACAAACAACAGTCGTTCACCCTGACGCAGGCTTTGCGTTGCCACAAGGCCCCTGCCTCCAGAATCTACTCTGTCCAATACCAGCTTCTGTTTCGCAAGGCCCTCATTGGTTAACCAATCTTGAAGCAACGACCCGTTCTCAATAGACTGAGGCTCGCATCCCCAGCTCACACCCGTCCTCTTCCTACAATACATTCAAAATTGCAAGTTTTATAAGATCGTTCCCCAATGCGACGTATAACGCAATGTCTCAAGACTCTAATAAACAGCGTGCAAATCCGAGGTTCAAGACTCAACTTCCTTTTAGAGCGAATTGGAAAAAATATTCGAAGGCAAAATCCACTTCATTGCGTGAACGTAAGCGATGGTGTATCCGAGAACTCCGCAAAAGTACATTCAACTATATGTTCCAAAGAAACTTGCTTTATCTACAAAAAAAAGAGCAAATCCGACAAGCGATACTTCCTCCCTTGATTTTCCAGTTCCAAATCTGAAAAATTGTTCTTAAATTAATGACACTTCCTAGCTTAATCAGGGATTTCGTCACATTCCGAGCTGCAGCTGAAACCTATCCATAACCCCGACAACGTAGGAGGCTCATTCGAAGTAACTGCTTAGTGTAGAAGCATAATTACCACTAAACGACGAGATTCAGCTTCTTTTAGAGTCACAGTTGGAGGTCATTACGCTAAATAGCTGAACTACAGAGAAACTACTAACAACTCTGAATGCTAATGTGAAAGATCTATGTTATCTCTGATGGTTTGCAAGTTTGCAGAAACCGTACTATCACTCAGACAGGAAGATGATAGACACTGTTCGAATTTCATGTGCGTACACAGTCCAGCAGATATTGTAAGAAGATACGTAGAGACATGTAGAAACAAAAAATTGCTACTGGCAATTGCTACTCGTAAATAATCTCATGTCCACTAAAACTTCGTCCAAGGCACGAAAAAATCATAATTCGATCAGTTCTTGTCGTGCAGTCTTATTAATGAAAAGATATTTCCTAATCAAATATTTCTCAACACTCCGAGCTGCAGCTGCAACCATACATGCACTCCGACGGCATATCACAGTGCATGACAACGCAGGATATTCATTCGAGACAGTTGCTTAGTGAAGCAGCATAACCTGTGACTAATCTAAGAATTAGGTCAAGGCACGGAACATTTTCTGAAATTGATGAGCTTTTACTATAAAGGCGGTGTAAATGCGGGGAGAAGCTTAAAAAAAAACAAGAATCAGAGGTGATAGGAAATACCAGTCTTTCTCCTTCTCCTTAGTGCTCTGCAGCGAAGACACAATAATAGGAGAGATGCACAGAGATGGAGATGAAGGGAGAGAAGGAGCAGAGAGTGCCGCCGGGGGCAGGAAGGAGGAACGGAGACAAACGGCGTTGAATGCCATGGCGGTCATGGCTCCGTCGTTGATTGATCTTCTGAAAGAGAGCACAAATGCAATTCAGGATTGCGAAAGTAGTTAAACTACGGAAAGAGATCCTCCATCGTCATTCCAGTGCCGCAAGGCGAGATTGGAGCAGGAGATTGTTGTGGCAACACGTCGTCTAGTGCTGCTCTGAAGGCGAACAATGAGCAGGAGCTAAAAAGCTCAGACGCTTGAGGTCTTGAAGGGTCTATCCACCTCCCACGTCCCAATTCCATATCCCTTTCCAGAAGTTAGCATCTCGACCAAAGCCTCATCACCTGTCAAAATGGCATCTACAATCGTCACGAATTGCAACTAAGCATAGTTACTATTATTAAACATTGATTACTTTTATAAGATCTAATTGGAAAGTAAAAGAGGATTTCAACACATTTTAGAATGCATTTTTAGAATAACATATGAATAAGTTATGAATTTTTTAAGTGACTATTTTTGAGTGTATTATAAAACAATACCATGCTTTTGTAAACTCTCTTCTTTTGATTGTGTACACCTTGTGTAATCAAAATTTAGGTTTTTGTAACACTTTTTAGGTTCAAATGTAGGTTGTCACATTTTAGACAATGTTGATAATTGATATGCTTATCTTATCAGTCAACAACTTAATTCAAATAAATAAAAGTGAGACCCCACAACTATAATTATGGAATATTGGATGAATGTCTTCTAGTTAGTAAAAGTGAACATATAAATGAGTTTTAGATGAAATTAGATGGATAGAAATAGAAGTAGATGAAAGTTGCATGAAAACTAAATGACAATCATAATAGTTGAAAATAGTTAAGACCATAGTACATTAAGTTTAACAAAACTAGTTAGAACTTTCATATTAGTTACCTCATAGATTCTCATAAACAATTCTCAAATTATCAAGTGTTAATGTTATTATTACAAGGTGGACTAATTAAATTAATTATGTAGCATTCTCTAGGTGATCAAACTTAATGAAATTTGATTTGTGAATCAAAAATTGTAACTTTTTGTTCAAAGTCCAAGATTGAGTTGGAAAACATTGTGTTTATTTTAATTTTCAATGATCTATTTTATTGAAGGATTAAGATTTAATTACATTTCAATAATTCTTTTTATTTTCATTAGTAATGCAAAAGTACAAGGACTTTTATATTGTGGACAATTGCATTGCTTTGACATTGCATATTAAGTGATACCAAAGTTTGTATTTTAAATCAATTTTGATCATTTTCTATTTTTCTTAAACTAAAATTTATTTATTTATTGAAAATGTGTTTGCTATAACATTTTTCAATTAATATTCACTTATCTCAATTCCATGGAATGCTATCCAAATTTTAATTTGTCTTTTCTTCATATGCCTCATTTTCAATTAATTCATTAATTTTTCAAAAATATTTCTCATCTACTATTCTTTTGAACTTTTGAGCTTTATGGTTTTTCATCTAATGACTTTCCTTTTCATGAGATTTGGCAAGTTGTACATTATTTTATGCTGAATGTCACAATTTGGTAACATAATTTGAAGACACTGCAAAGATGAAGAGAATTCTAACAAGGTTGTAAGTGTGATACTAATGATTAAAAGAGAGATGCTATTAGACATTTCAACTCCACATGGCTATTTCTTGCTTTCATTTATTTGTTATATTTTATAAAGAGAAGGCCAACAAACAATAAAACAAAGAAAGTTGAAAGCTAAAGGTGAGGTTGTAGGATCCAAGTTGCAACACTTTAAATGTTAAAATATTTTAAATAATTAACCATACATTTAATAAAGTAAATTTGATTAATAAAAAAAATTACTAGACTTAGATTATGCTTGTTGCTTAGCCATTATTTATATTTTCTAACAACAATATCAATTTATTCTTATTTGTCGATTCTATTTGCAAAACAAATTATAGCATCCTCAAATAATTTATCAAATTTTTCTTAAAAGTTGAAATAAAATATCCATAGTCTTGAAATGAAGATGTTTACCCCAAAATACAATTCAAAAGTTTAATTTGAAATAATTCTTTGGCATTATATTATATCCCCTTTAATTTATTATGCCTTTAGTATTGCCTTTATTATATATATATATATATATATATATATATATATATATATATATAATCTACAAAATTTCATTAAATTTTTTATTTCATATATTCAAATTCTTAATTTACAATGAAATATAAAAAATAGCATTGTACTTGAATTTCTTTTTAATGACTCCTATTTGACAGTGGTAAAGTTTTGGATAGTTTAAAGTTTAATTAAAATACTTTAATAAATGATAAATATAATTATAAAATTTGAATTTTGAAAAAAAAAATGTACAATTAACCATTAAGAGTCATCATTTGGATATTGTATAAAAACAACTTTATGAAGTAAAGAATTTTTTTGATTTTTTTAAATCATTTTCATCTAAGCTTTTCCATGACACAAATGATAATTATTATGTATTTTTATTCATCTAAAACCTATAAAATGAAAGTTTAAATAAATCATGAATAAATATAAAAAATGTTGAATAATACATCTAAACAATTTTATATTCTTTCCTTTCAATTTTGTATTCTTTTACTAATGCTTATCTAATTAAGTTTATTTGATGATTGAGATGTAGACCTATGTGGCTCACTATCAAGAATTTCTATTGATGGAATACTATTGGTATAATCTAGTGGCTCGGGTAGCTCATTTGTATAATGTCTACTTCTAAATTTTTTGGTGGTGAATTCTTCGAATGTAAATCTTGTGTTGTCCACAATGACGATGATGTCGATATCAACCATGATGGGGCCTTTTGTATTGAAGTTTATAGCGATGGTAATGGCATCTTCTAGAATGTCTTTTAAGTCTTGAAGGGTGTTTGTTTATGGTCAGGGTTGACACGACGTCCGGACACGGACGCTGTGTCCGCAGCGTCCGTTGACATTCGCGGTTCCAGCGTATGCAGCGTCCGCCACGACCGCCCCGCCCGTCCGCCCCGTCCGCTTTGACGGCCCTATTTCCCCCGACCGCCCTACCCAAATTGCCCCGCAGTCACTCCCTTAATCTTTAAACAATTAAATGTTAAATGAAGTGCAATGGTTCGCGATTTGTTATTAAAACAATGTCTCTTATAAGTTGAAAGATTGTAAAGTTTGACCACGAGTCCATGATAGTCTTGAAACTATGAAAAAATTCCAATTCATTTTCAGAAGGCAAACTAAAAAAGTTTGTGACTTCAAATATATATATATACTATTTAAAAAATCAAGATCAACACAAATACAAACATAATCAATATGGGCAAAATGTATTGAATTTAATATAGAATACCATACATTGTGCACATTTGGCTAATTGCACATATAATTTTTTTCATTCCAACTTTATATTTCTAAACTAATTTTTAATGCCTATATAACCTATTCAACTACTACTTCTGCACTACCAATCTAATATAAATGGCAAAAATGTTCATCTGGCATCGGCCAACGATATGTATTAAAAAATTGCGTAATCGCATGGGCCAAACTAGTATTTTCATCGTCAGTCTTCGAAGAAATGCGCTTCAAGTAAGCATAAAACACTTTTGCAAAGTCATGAAAGGCAAATTGTGTCGCACTAGGTGTTTTAAGTAGCAAGTTGAAATACGCCTCTGACATGTTTCTATTCATCCGCCGAGCAATTTTTCGAATGGCATACTCTTCCGACTTATGTGAATACATCAGAATGACTTCTACATCTGCACCTGCTTTATGCAAATATGCAATACGTGGATCCACCCACCAATGCCACCATCTCCTTTGCAAAGTCTGTTTCATCTCATCTGTTGATGTGAATGTGTACAAAGACTTCATTGGTTGAGAAGCTAAGGTGGTCATGCCCCAATCGCAAACTTCAATGTACACAAGTGATTCATCCTTTGAAAAATGCAACAAGATATTGTTCGGAGAAAAATCATTGTGCAAATGTCCAGCAAGATGCACAGCATACATTATATGCATAAAGGCCCATGTAAGCTCTGTGCGCTTCTTCCGATATCGCCCTAAAAGGTGAGCTTTTACAACCTCCTCTTCGGTTGGATTCGTATACATCAAACGAATTTGAATGTTGTCTGGATAGTCCTTATCCATATTCAACATTTGTCGAAGAGTTCCACCATTTCACCAATACGCATAACCTTCACACGTCGTTCCGTGCACCGTAGCAAACCGTATCATACTCGCGTGTGGAATTTGAACAGCCATTGATTTGTTTTGATGTTCTAACTTTGCAAGATCAGGTCGAGTTTGGTGGTGAATGGATTTCTTTGCCACAAACTCCCAATAAGGAAGTATTTCTGAACATCCTTCAATTCGAACCTTTCGAATCGTTGCATATCCACCTCTCATCGTTCTATTATCAACAACAATCACGCGTGCTGTATCTAGAAGTGCTATGAGGTGCCGTTTGGTCTTTTCCACTTCAGCAACTCCATCATTGTTTTTCCACCAAGCAATCGAACCAATTCCATTGTGCCTTTTGGTGAATGGAGCACATCGCCCTCTAAATAAGTTCGCTTTTAGAATCACTTCTTCAAACTGGGCGTCATTGGGTTGATATTCCTTGCCATATTTAACCAAAATGACTTTGGAATTCCACAAAGCATCATGAACCTTGTTCTTCAAACATTTGGTGAAGTGCGTTTTATGCATTTTGTCATGCCACTTCGCCACATTCAATACATCCAACAACATCTGTGTCATGTCTACCTTGAATTTAGACACGCACTCTTTTTGATATCTGATGTACTTATTGTCTAAAGACAATGTTGTTTCCGATTCATAAAATTGAACGATGCGCTCGATCATGAATTTCTTGCATTCTTTCGAAGGACTTTGGCGAGCTACCTCCAAGTTTAATGGTTCCTCTCCATATTTTAGCTTCGCAACCTTCTTCTTCCTGTTTGGCATCGTGACAAATGAAATTGATATAGATCAAATTTTTTAATTTAAAATTGAATTCACGTGCAAGTGTCCAAAAAATTGGCAACAAGGGGGCCCCAATAAACCACTCTTGCCTTGCCTCGGAAAGGAGCCAATGGAGGATGAACCACCAAGCTCTCCGCTCTACCTTGCATTCACAAGGGGCAAAGCAAAAGTGACAATGCGGACGGCCCGTCCGCCCCATCGGACGGCCCCAAATCGTCCGCCCGATCGGACGGCCACGGGCGGACAAATCTGGCGTCCGCCCGATCCGACGGGCAGTGGTGGACAGCCCCAAACCATCTGCCCGATCAGACGGGCCGCCACTACAAGAAAAACCTGTCCGGCACAACCGACTAAAGTATGACTGGATGTCCTAAATGACTACACTATGACTAGAGCTCTATTATTTCACATTTTACACGACATTTTTGTAAGGTAGTCATTTTATAGTCATTTTGCAGACGTAGAGATGAAGACTGTTGGAACTATGACCAAACAGTGCGTTCATCTGCTGGTTTTTTATGAGCGCATTGTTCAATGGCATGACGTGGGCGGATGACGACTTGCGGTTGACATACTCAGTTGTATGGTAGTCCGTTAATGACTGTGTTTTGCCTGCATGAATGACTTCTTCCTACTAAGGAATGACTGATCTGTACTAGGAGATGACTGTGACGTCCACAGTCAACATACTCAAACTTGAAATTATATTCTTTTCCATGAGATTAGTGGAAATCAAGGCATCCTACGGTCTTGAAAATGAATTTCAAAAAGACTCACATGCATTGAAACAAAATTATAGTCATCCACATGTAGAAGACCTCTTTCATTTTGTTGTGTAAGGCAAATGGAAGGGTGTGAGCATAATTCCTAGAGAAAAAGAATGCTCATCAACCTAGTATATTGCATGTGCTAACAAATTGTCCTTAGGTGACAAATCAATGGCCCCAATTAGAGACGGTACTTGTGAAGGTGTTGACACCACTTTTGGAGCTGTAAGACCAGGAGTTTCTACAGTGGTACTTATGAATACATTAGGACTATCCAACACCTCCCTTTTAGCTCATGCTTCTTTTTGCAAAACTATTTTCCATCCTGGTTTCTGTGGCACATCAGAGAAGAAGACTTGTGTTGCTTGGTTGGAAAAAATAAAGGGCTCCGACATGCATGGTAGTTTGTGCTTGAAGTTGACCATCAAAAAGCCAGCATCATCGCGGACATACGTTGCATTGCCTCTATTATCTGTAGTCTTCATTCATTGGCATCGGAAAAGAATGATTGGTGTATGCAGTGGCCCATAGTCAAGCTTCAATATGTCCTTTAGAACTCTGACGTAGTTCACGGACACATCCGTTGCATTTGCAGTTGGTACTTCAAAAACCAAAGCTACTCCGGAATTATATGTTTGGAAACGATGTGTATCTCCATCATCTACTCTGAAATGGCTATCAAATGATTTCATCTTCGTATATCTTGATGCCTTCTGTGATGGTTTTCTGATGAGCATCAATCGATCCTTGTCGTCAGGGTTTGTCACATCGAATGCCGAGTTCTATACTACATTCGGGAGCCAGTCCTCAAATGCTGGAATAGTCGCATCTTGCTGAACTTCGGCCTTCCAATTCCTATAGTTGAAGGTAGAAATGTGAACCTCCAATACATAGAACTCAAAATAGAGACCACTTCCTACAAGATTTCAACTACAGCAAAAGGAGTTCACGGTTTAGGTGATTAGTGGTTTCTTTTGATCAATGACTCAGTTACAACTGCACTTAGTCATTTTATAGTAAGAGCCGTCATCCAATGACTAGCTGTGACTCACAGTTGACTACACAACAACTCGCACTTGACTTTGTCATTGCTACTAACATAGAGTATTTCAGCATTGTTCATCTTGGTATTGCACATTCTTTTCCATTGGAAGACATAGAAAATAAAATAAAAAAACTAGTACATCTGTGCCTAACGTACATATGCATAGAAAACAAATAAGGTATACGGTCTACTTACAAATAATATTGCTGCAAACAAGACACATTGGCCAAAACGTACTGATGTGCCACATCCCGGAGTGCAGGAGTCATCATGTACGGTCTTCCTTCGCCCTGTAGCACCTCCTCTGCATCACCATACTCTTCGTCAGCATCCCAGACACGTCTCTCTGTGAACTGAAAGCTCTGTAGGTACTCCGTTACAAATCCAATGCATTCATCTTTGAGGTATCCCTCAGCCATACATGCTTCAGGGCGAGCCAAATTCCTCACATGATTTTTCAGTGTTTTCATGTACCGTTCTATTGGGTACATCCACCTTGCGCTGACTAGACCACATAAGTCCAGCTCTTGAACCAAATGATATGGGTGGTGTGTCATTATGTCAAAGAATGACGGTGGGAATTCCATTTCCAACAAAGCCATGGTCTCCGCCACATCGGCTTCCAAGGAAGAGAATTCAACAGGATTGTATGCTTTGGTACAAATTCTTCTGAAAACCTTACTCATCCTTATGATAGCCATCCTGGGACCTGGTTCCATCAAACCTCTCAAAGCCAATGGTAATATTTGTTACATTAAGACATGATAATCATGAGACTTCAGTCCACCAAAGTTTTTCTTACGTAAGTGCTTGCTTAAGTCAGAGAAATAGTCTGTTGGTGTCTTCAAAGACTCAATGCACGTTAAGAATACTTCAAGCTCTGCATCTCTCAATACATATGGTGCTGCAGGTTTCACCATCTTCATTGGATTCCTTGGGTGCACAGTTAGCCACAAATGCGGTCGTATATTCCGCCTCTATAAGTCCTGCCTTACTTTCATAGTGTCTTTCTTCCCAGTGATGGTTTTCAAAAAGTTCTTTGCCAAGTTCATTTCGCAATGCATGACATCCAAAGTGTAGCGAATAAGCAATTTCTGCATGCACTCAGGAGACGGTATAAGAATTCAATCGTGAATTGTTGTCTGCGCTGGAGCAATGAATAACTATAATTTCACTGCATGACTATGGCACGTCTAAGAAATGACTAATTAGTAGGACAGACACAGTTGAAAGAGAGTCACCGCTAAGTCACTACTGTCCACCTCACAACTAAGTAACACCTATCCTATTGTCTCATTATTGTACTTGTAGTCTGCGACCACCACACTGGAACATCGGCACCTCAATTAACAAGTTCTTTATATGCATAGTTTGTAGGCCAATACCATAGACAGACAATCTAAAGTGGTTTGACAATAGGCTACTAGATCAGTAAACTGCATTAACTTGTTCGTGGAAATCAGAATTGAACTCTAAAAAGTCTTCAATACTTAATTTGACACATATTACTAGCGTCTGAAGACAACATTACCTTCCAGTAAGGCAACCTGTACAGGATGCTCAATCGTTTGACACCATGCACTTTAGATGGGTCCCTTGATCCTGCTTCTCGATTTGGCGCTGCTTTCCATGCTTCATAGTCGGCTGCATGCTATAGCTGTTCCTCGACCGTCACTCGTGGAGGCTTCAGTCGATTCTCCATACAACCATCAAATAAGTCTTTCATGTGAGTTGACTTGTAATTGTGTCTTTCTAGCAACCAACGCCTAGTCCCACCATATGTCTGCTTCCCCAGCTCCATAGAGTGTTGTGCACCCAAGTTTGAACTGCACCAAGGACAAGCAGCAAATCCTTGATGGGAAAATCCGCCAACCACCCCATAGCCGGGAAAATCATGAATCGTCCATAGGAGCATGGCCCGCAATGTGAATGCTCTTGCTGAGACTTCCTTTGCTATGTCATAAGCTAGAACACCTTCCCACAATTGCAATAACTCTTCTACTAGTGGCTCTAAGTACACATCAAAATTTTCACAGGTGACAAACTGCCTCCCCGGGATCAATAAAGACAACATAATGAAGAACTTCTTCGTGCTCAACCAAGGTGGCAAATTATAATTCAGTAGAAGCACCAGCCAAGTAGACTAGTTGGACCGATTCTGCTTATACGGATTCACCCCATCTGCGGCTAGAGCGAAATGGATATTTCTAGGGTCGTTGCTAAAAGTGGGGTCAACATTTTCGTGAAAATGCCGCCATGCCTTTGAGTCACAGGGATGCCTGACCAAACCATCCCCGCCTTCCTGATCGCTCCTATTCTCGGAATGCCAGAGCATCAGTTTTGAAATGCTGGGGCTCCTGAACATTCTTTGTAGTCTTGGTATGATGGGGAAGTGCCTCAGAACCTTCATAGGTAACATCTTCCTTTCTTCATCTCTATACCTAGGCCCATCACATTGAGGGCACCGCATTGCATCTGCATGTAAGCCTTTGAAAAGGATGCAACCTTTTTGACAAGCATGTATGCTTGTGTAGGCAAGTCCCAATGTCTGTGTCAAAGAACATGCTGCGTGGTAGTTCTTCGGCAAACAATTCCTGTCAGGCAATATGTGACCATGCAAGATATTGAACAACTCGTCCGCAAAGGTATTACTGACTCCATGCACTGTGCACAAGTTCATAAGCAAAATTGTGGTTGCTAGCTTTGTGCACTTGGCGCCACTAAAAAGATCTTGAATTGCCTCTTGTAAGTGGCGAGGATCAAACTGTCGGTCCTCCCAAGCGGCTTTTCCAATTTCACCGACAAGCACCCCATCAGCAAGACCTTCGTCATTCTTTGGTGGGCCTTGCATTGACCCAATGCTGCACTCATCGTGCAGTGAATCGGTGGTCATGAAGGCTTGTGCCACTTCTTCAAGAACTCTCTCTTCAATATCATTTGTCCCATCGTCATGAGTGAATGCATTCTCAAGGATCCCTCGCATATCCACTTGGGCATCCACACCCACGCTACAGTTGTCATGGGAGCCCCAGAATTCGTCCTCCCATTCATTGTCGGACAAGTCTCGAGTGCCAGGCCCTCTCCACACCCTGAACCGTGGATGCCGTCCATTTCGCATGAGGTGTTCCCACACATTTTTTATGAGCAGCTTGTGTTGACCTTGGCAATCCATGCATAGGCAATGGATTCTGGAAGCATTGAGTTGACGAGCTCGCTGAAACTCGCGAATCCATAATCTCTCATCGCGGAGACGTTGCCTTTGTGGATTTGAAAGGGGCAAGCGCGCTGGTAGCATTTTGATCGTATACTTCTGAACTTCAACAACTACGCGAGGATGTCATTTTCAAATGTGAGTTCCAAAATTTTTCTGAGTACTAACCTTGACAATAGAATTATGGAATGCCAGAAAATTTCCAAGCGGACCACATTTAAATTTCTTCACATACAATGAAAACAGACTATGATATGACTGTTGTGAACTCATAGCCAACTTCATGAAAGTACAAAATGACTGAAGAGCCCGAAGGTCAACTGAGTGACAACTACATACAACTACAGAATGACTTCAACGAGTTAATACCTAGTCATTTACCAACGTCTCTCATTCTCAAACAAAGTAATGACTTCGCAGGGTTCACTTTGAGTCTTTACCTTGTCTACTTCATTGCACAATGACGTAGTCCGTATAATTTCAAGGGGAAGTCCACACTTGAATACAATTTTCCTGACATGTACATAGCATCCCCTTCATTTCACATGGCTTCTCAACACAACAAGAAACTGAAGGAGAATGTACATGGGCAATGTAGCATATGCACAAGGAACCACAGCATGGCATGTAAGGGAAAATATAAGAACTTTTGAAAGCACAGTAATTCAAATTAAGACTGTCGGATCATCTTGCAGAGCATCGTGAAGTACAACATTTAGTGCTTGAGGTAAGTTCGGCATAATTTTGAAGACATATGAGCAGTTTAGGGTTGAAAGCACTTAAGAAATTCAGAATTCATTGAAAGGCAATTTCTACAATAAAAGGCTAACACTCCGTGCCCTCAAAGGCAATCCCACAAAATTATCACCGACGCAAAGTACGGACATTGCTCTCATGATTGACGTCCACAAGAAAAGGACCAAATTCAGTGGACATTTATTACCGTATCAAGAGGTGATTTTCTGCCGTCGTTCTATAGCGACACAGAGTACTGGCTACTATAGGCTTCTTCGTTATTCACTTTAGCGGAATTTCTTCAACAACGCTAGGAAGGCAGCAAAATTAAGATTCACGACAAAGCCGGCTCTTTTGCATTCTACTATTTGATCGTAGCTGCGGCACGCAGTCATCACTTCTCTTCCTGTGACAAACGTCCGATCACTTAGGCGCCTGCAAGATAGTGATGGAGCAGGAAAAAGGTGGGCATACCCTTGTTTCTTGGTAACGCGCTGCTTGTGAACGTCAATCCCTACAGTACTATTGTTGGGCACTACGGGCATTTCACTAATCTAATTCAGAAGCAGATGGAGGAAGAGAAGACGGCAATAGGAGACGAGGGAAAGTCTGCCTACGAATTAGAACGAGACAAGCGTGTGCAGCTCTTACGACAAAAACTGAAGCCTATGGAAGTGGCCATCCAAAGAATGTAAGTCCTCAGCCTTCTGTTCTTCATGCACTGGAGTTCTTGTGCAATTTCTGTCCGCTTTTCTTGTTTCTTGCTCAATTGCTACATTAATTGGTCTCGGAAGCCGAGTCCAGTCATTGTATAGTAGACTTCCAGTTGCAGCGTACTACTCATGTATGACTGCGTTTGTTATTCTAGTAGCACTCGAGTCACTGTAGAGTCATACATTAGTTTAGTGGGCATAAACTAGTTGAATAAGTTGAGGAGTACTAGAAAACCGCCACGTTGCACACGTTTGGCGGCTGTATGGTGGCGTACGGAGGCTGCAAAGGCTAGCGAAACCCTAAACCCGTTCTGAGGCACGGACTTTGGAGTAGAGAGTTTGTCGACATTCACGATAGCATGCGTTCTTGTATTTTGTTTGACCTACCTCGTAGCGACATATTGGACTGTAGTAAGCTGTGAATTCATGTGTGTAGAACAAAGGATTTGAATCCCCAGAAAGAAGTATTGCTTGAAGCAGCTGATGCGGGAAGGGGTCACATTGCAAGAGAGAACTTTGGATTGCCCAGACGAAGTCATCCGACGTTGCCAGTGAGGGGAAATGCACGACGTAGGAGCAAGCGCGTGCAGAGGAGGGGCAAAATGAGTGTAGATGCGGCTTCCTCTTTCGACGAAACCAAAACAGACGACGAAGGTATTGCCGCAGGTATGATGAATCTAGCAATTATGTGTGCACATGTTCAGAGCAAGGCGACCTCGGAGGTCCCGCCTACAGGTAATTTGCCCTTTTCGCGGTGTGGGCCTCCTCGTACGTTGAGTAGGGTTTGTAAACGTCATCGTAGTGGAGAATGGTACGTATAGAAGTTGCATTCTGTGACGGCTATAGTGTGATTTGTTTTGTTAGAAAAGATGGCGGTTTTTACTTCACTGTATACACGTTGTAGTTCAAGTAAAACTCTTGGATAGAGAAGCAGATTTGACTCACAATTGTACTTCTTCTTTACTTGCAAGATGGAAGAGCAATGCCACACAGGGAAGGACTTGAGCGGTTTAGGGTTGCTGATGAAAATATTATTGGACGTGGATGCAGGTAAAGCTAGTACGATGCAAGTGTTCGACTCAAAGGACGATGACTTGGACGCTGAGGAGAACCTCATCAACAAAAGGCAGAAGCGTAAGAGAGTCGACGTGCAAATGCGGTCCCCTATACAAATTCACCGACCGCAGTCTCCAATTGCACAACGCGCCTTAGAAGTACCATTGCAAGCAGGGCTTCCATATGTTGGGAATTGGCAATGGGTGCCTAATGGCCAATGGATGCAGCCACCGCAGTGGAGTGCTGGGCCACAACCTTCCTCAGTTCCCTATTCGGACAGGTGGGTGGGAAATTCTCTAGGACAAGACTTTAGCAATGCAGGCAAAATGTCTTCAGATAGCGTGGGGAGGGCATCGCGACGTCTGAAACGCAGCATCTATGACGAGGGAAGGAGGGAGCGGAGCAGGGTTGGCAAAAAACCCCACAACATCACAGTCACTGATGACGGTGTCGGGTAGAGAGCGATCTGCCTCAGGAAATCACGGGGATTCTGGCTGCGGTTAGAATTGGCGCAGGAATGATCGTAACACTGTCTGAACAAAACACTGTCGCAGTGAAACACTGTCGTAAATGTTCGTGAATTTGGTCGTTGAATCTTCTTTGCCGTCTCGGAACTGCTCCCCGTTGGCCTATCCTGTGATGGCTCTAAATGGGTCAGGGATTAGAGAATGTGATAAGAAACCACGGCTTCGGACGGGAAAAACGGGACAGCCAGACCACGAGCTGAGCTGTCCGGGGGAAAGGATCCTAAACTTCAAACCCACGGTGACCAGGAAGCGCCTTTCACCAGTGGGAACAACAAATAAGATCGACCATGTGGGCCATTAACCCCACTTCGCCGCCACAAACACAAAATGGAGCGCTTATTGGATAACCACGGCTCGCAACAGGTTTACAATGCAAATTTGAAAACAACAAGCCTCCAAATCTGGCTAGGAATAACAATAAATGACAACAAGCCTCCAAAACCGGCTAGGAATAACAAGCCACAAGCCACAACACACGATTCTTCTATCTTCAAATCTTCAGTGTTTTGGCTGAACTTCGATCATGCACCACTGTCACTCCGAAGGTTCGAATCAGGTGAGTGATAGCTTTTTGGAAAGCTAACACAAACTTCTACTCTCCCTCCAAATTTCAATTCAATCTAACACTCTGTCCAACCTCCATGGACTCCCGAAGTTTTGGCCCTTAAAATCAAGGGCAGCAGACCCTTCCTCACTTCGACACTCACAACTCACTCATAAATGCTCCAAATAACTCAAATGATAGCTTTTTAGAAAGCTAACAAATTCTTCTACACTTCCTCAAAATCTCAAAGCAAACAAGAGACCTGTCCGTCTTCTTTGGTCGATCGAAGTCTTTGTCCCTTCAAATGGGAGGCAGCAGACCCTCTTCCACTCAAACAAGCACAACTCTCAAATGCATACTTCAAATCAATCAAGCAAGGACTTTTTGGAAACATCACAACATGATACACAAAAGCTCCAAATTTCATTACAAAATTCTCCACACACAATGAGATCTCCCCCTCCAAACATTCGGTTCCCAATCCCCCTCCAAAACTCCAACTCCACACTACCAAACCGACTTCAGGAAACTTCCCAAGTCTTTTCCTAGATGCCAAAGTCCCACATGGACCAGCCCATACCACTTTCACATGGGTGGACCTCCAAACCTTAGCCAAATGGCTTTGTTTTTATTTTTCTAACTAGAAGTAAAACTTAAGAAAGAACGTGAAACAGTCTTCACCTTCCAACTATGTAACAAGGCCAAATCAACTCAAATACTTAATAAAATTCTAATAAGGGTAAAATAAGTAACGGAACTAGTTAGATGGAAAAATAAACGCCAAATGGTGAAGTGACAGGTCGATGGAGGTAACAAAACCGTTCGATAGTCGAAACCAGTCGCCAAGTCGTAGACTTGGTCGGCTGGTTAAAGTCGTCGATGGTTAACCGACCGGTCCGAGTTTCGATCCCCGTCGGGCTCGTCGACTGGTCCGGATAACCCACGGCTTGGCACTGCTAGTGAGGCAGGAAAATACAGCCGACCCGCTACCCTACCCCTGAGCTATAGTGACAAGATGCAGGCACCCCAAGATCGTTAACAAGCTCCCGCATTGACCCCCAAACCGTGGTTCTCACCACGACCCCACCTTTTACTTGGTCATTTAAATTTCTAAACAACTAACCGCTAATTCAAATCCAATCAAATCTAAATAAACACGCATTTTTACATAATGCAGTGTTTCGCAGCACGACAACGGAGAAATTGATGCTGGTTGTGTGGGGAAAAATGCTTGGGACAGCTCAGTGAGGACATATGTGCCACGTATTCTTGACATGAGTATCATAGATTGGGAAAAACAGAAGCATGAGAGCGTGCAAAAGTTGAGGAATACCCTGGACAATGACTTCGAGTACTTAGGCAACAAGTTGAGCATGCTGGGCTTCAGGAATGCCATCAAGAGGTACTTGAAGACAGAGCGCTCTAGGTTGAAGGCTCATTTCCTAAGCAGCGCAGAAGATGAATGCCCATCTCACGTGAATCCAGATCAGTGGAGTAGGCTGCAGGATTATTGGAGTACAGAGACGCAACAAAAGAAAGCGGCGACAATGGCCCATGCAAGGAGGCAAGTGAAGAATTTCTCCGCTGTGGGCCGAAAAGGGAAGCCGGAAAGGAGGTAGAGTTGGTGAGATTAGGGTTCTCCATTTTCCACGTTCGGAAGATAGTATTACCTTTGTTCTTGCTTGTTCTGTGCTTTCACTTGTAAAGAATATGTGCAAATGAATATGCCGCATTTGAATGCTATTACCATGTTGGATGTAGAAGGAGGGAAGGCCTACCAGCTCAGGACTAATGGACATTGCAGATGGAATGCAGTTATCTGCAGGCCATGTTGGACACAGATCGGTGAGGCCCTTTGAACTTCTCTCACATTTTATGTTTTCATGTTGCTAAACAATGAGTGGCGTCATCTCTACAGTGGTTGTAGCGCAGTCATAACACAGTCGCATTTTCTGTTGTACGTAGGTGGACAAGTCAAAACGTAGTCATTCAGCAGTAGGCAAGTCATTGATCAGTGACCCCATTGGTAGAAACTTGATAATTGACTAACTCTGGAGTTTCCCTTGTTTGAATGGCGGTTGAGAATTTTAGGGTCTCACTGCAGGAGATTCAGCAAGAATATGTGCTATAGAGAAGTCTCAGACAGACTTGAAGGACGAGTTCTCGAAAGTTCTTGTGAGTACAGCAGCTACGAACAGCACAGTAGAAGAGCTGAAGTCAATGTTCAGCACTTTCATGGGGAAAATGAAGGACACTTCCCATGGAAGCCCCTCAACATCTAAGTCTCCTGTGGAGATTCAGACGTCCATTTTGCTTCAAGAGGGAGACAGAGCCAACTTAATGACCGATCCTTGTTGAAAAAAAGTGCCCAGGTCTGAGTCACTTCCTCCTCCCGCCCCGTTGCAGACAACTAGTGCGGCTGAAGAACCGCTGCACTTGGAAGTGCAGTCACCCTCTGGAGAAGAAGGCAAGAAATAGGCACCCTGCGCTGGAGAGAGAGAGAGATCATCCCCGACCCCAATATGTCAAACTATGAGTCCAAAGCCGAAAACAACATTAAATCCGCGTATGAAGACTAGCATTCCGATGTGCAATGTGGACGAGACTATTTCGAAATGCACATAAGGAATTCCGAAGGTCGTACAAGGCAATGATTTCTTGGCCGACGCGAGTGACATCCCTGTAGACGGAATTGGCCAATGTCCTCCATCGGAAGTGTAGGATCGGGAGTTTGTGAATGTGGACACCAGCAAAGTGGACTCCGACACGCATATTACTGGCGGTGATGCAAGTAATATCGTGGATCTTGAAGAGGATGGAGAGAACAAAGTGGAGGACCCCAGAGAACTTGTGGAACCAATTGCTGCTCCAACCAAGTCTTCCCCTCCTAAGCAGAAGAAGGCAACAAAAGTAGTGGATGTAGTCCAAGCTGGGAAAAACATGGTGGACGACTCAGAGAAGGCAGTGGAAGCAAGTGGTGCTCCAATGAAATCTTCTCTAAAGAAGCAGAAGAAGCTAACGAAAGCATCCACTGAGGTAAATGCAAAGGCAGCACTCCCTGATTCTGGGTCAGGTCAGGTGAGAGCTGCTTCGAATTTACGCATTGTACCCATCAAAAATGCAAAAGCTAAATTGCTAATTTTCAACATTCATGGGACCTTGCTGGATTGTAGTCTGGCTGAGGAGAAGAATCCAAACTCTAGAATTAGGCCCACGTTGAGAACGAAGAGCAAGAGGGTATTTTTAAGACCATGGTTGCAACCCTTTTTGGCACGGTACTTCTTTAATTTCACAGTGGGATTTTGGGGCAGTAAGAGTCAGTCTTACATGGAAGACATTGTGCCCACAATGACAGAAAGGCAAGGACATTGTGACTTCAATCCTCTCTTTGTGTGGGGTGGGAAGAAATGTGAGGCTGTACAGTTTGAAGGCGGCAAACCAATAGCTTGGGGGAAGCCTTTGTCAAAAGTTTACAGTGAATGGCCTCAATTTAGCCCCTCAAACACTGTGGTCGTTGACAACAATGCATCAAGAGTGTCATGCAATCTGCAAGCCAATGTTGTCATCACTAGTGCATTCTATGTTGTTGATTTGGCAAAACTAGCTGATGACAACAATTACTTGAAGTCCACATTGTGGCCACTTTTGAAAGCTCTGTATGTCGCTATAGATGTGAAGGAGTTCCATGCACAGAATGCTTCACATGTGCAGAACAATGCAGTTCAAGGGCATGATTTGACACAAAATTCAGATCTCAGTGACAATGCGCTTACAGAGGAAGGTGAGGGGACTTGTGGACCATAAGGTTCAAGCTCATTCGTGTCCCCTCACCTTCTAATTGTTTTCAATTCTAACAAAAAATTTGTGTGTGTTTGTTGAAGGCACGGAAAAGAGAGACAAGGGCAAAGACGACAGCGACAAAGGACAAGAACCGTGACTCTTCCAAAAAAAAGGTGAGATGTTGAAGCTTAAATGTGTTGGAGTACACAAATTTCATTCGGGGAATTAGAAGGCTGAGGTCAATGTTGTTTCAATTGTATGACTCAGGAATGACTGCGTAGTCATTTGGTAGTTGCATTATCCTCATCCAGTCCTCATATGTGACTCAACTGGGGAAGTTGTTAGTCAATTTTCAGTTATTTATTGTATGAGTGACTACATTGGCAATGAGAAGTATGTTTTGAAGGTCCCACGGGCAGGAGTACTTCCTGTATCTAACAAAACAAATCTATCTTTCAGCTCAGCTTGTATGACAATGTGTACCTCGTCAATCCACGATCCACTCGGCAGAAGGTGGCTTTAGGAAGAATCAGTGGTATAGGAGGGATAGATAAGTTCCATGGCATGCTCATTCCAGATGGTTGGTTTAGAGTGGACGTGCAGGAGGTTTCGCAATCGAAGGTGTCGTTGATGTTTCCCAAGCCGGAGGCTGACTAAGAAGTAATGCACGACGTTCAAGGTGGAAACGTCATTTGGGATTCCAAGTATATAAAGTTGAACCCATGAGATTACTTCGCCGCTGGTGTAAGTGTAGTGTAACATTTGCATGCAAGATTGATAGCCCTCTATAGTATAGAATTGTCGTACTTCTAAAGGAAGAGGGCACGTATTTTGATTTTAGAGTGGTCAATGCCTTGAATTCTCACAAAACCTTGTGTATAATAATTCAGAGAAATGCAATCATGGATGTAGACATTGACAAAATGCTTTAGTTGTCTTCCATTTTGTAATGGTATGTGCATCCATTGCTTGTACAACTATTTTTCTTCTCAATAGTTCTCATGTTGGTTGGCTTACTTGGCTATCAATTTTCTATCATTTTCATGAAAGCAAATGCTGAGCTATACAACCACATCGTACTAAAACAGCTTCTAAGCTTCATTACATTGTCAACCCTAGTATTGAAATATAACTGAGATGCAACTCAGGTGCAATTGCAGTAGCACTTAAGCATAGGAGACTGACTACTGTTTAACTACCACTTCACTAAGCTGCAGTTGCAATTGCAACAATACACAATGACATGACTGTAGTTCAACTGAATCCCTACTAGGGAATAACTACACCAGAACTTGTTGTCCATCTGAACGTCTGAACATTGGATTGAACCGCCTACCAGCAATAGCCATGTGGACTAAGTGGAGCCCACCATCAGAACTCGACTATAGTGGGACTAAAAAATGATTACACTATGACTAACGAACCCAAGTGCCACGTCATACAGACTTGAACACGTCAGAGGCCACGTAGGAATAATTCATCCAAAACTTTCCTTGTACGATGACGGATGGTAATATTAAGAATGCAGTCATGTCCTAAAGGACTCGTCCACAATGACTACAGAGCCCCATTTTCACAAGCAGTCATATATGTCCAAAATGACTGAAAAAGTAGTCATTTACGTAGTCATAGAATGCCTATATTCTTGTAGTGCGCGGCTGGCAGACGCATCGGCCGTCCGCCTCCCTGAAACCCTACAGCCATGTCCGCCCGATTGGACGGCCACGGGCGGACAAATTTGGCGTCTGCCCAATCCGACGGGCAGCGACGGACGGCCCGTCCACCCCATCAGACAGCCCCAAACCGTTCGCCCGATCGGACGAGCTGCGGGTGGCGGACGCATCGGCCATCTGCCTCCCCGAAATCCTCGAGCCCCGTCCACCCGATCGGACGGCCACGGGTGAACAAATCAAGCGTCCACCCGATCCAATTTATTTTCCATATTTGAAAATAGAATCTAAAGAAGAACCACTAATTATCTAATTTAGGCATTTCTTCATACCAATAAGAAATCATTTTAGTTTTTAGCAATTGTTGAATGAAAAATAAAAAAATTTCAAATATTCAAATCAATCAATCTTTCATAAATTAATTAGAAATACATTTATACCATTTATGAGTTTCTAAATGTAATAAACACACAACAATAATTTCAAAATACACACCATGCTAGTACATATTTAACCTCGAATGCTAAATTCAAAAATAGACATAATATGGCTCTTATAAAATTACATTTCTTCTTCATATTTTTATTATTTATCAAAGTCGCTTATAGCCTTATACATCAACGCTATTATAAAATAATACAATGATGTCTTCAACAATATGCTTGCTTACATACATACTTGGTGTACACTATTACACAACACTTTTTGAAAAAGTGAACAAAATTATTGTTCAAAATTGTTTTATTCATTTAAAATTTTGTACTACTTCTACTAATCTAGTGCTCTATACTTGTCGTCAGAGTAAAAATGAGAAAATTGAGCAAATACATGCTCACTATATACTTGCATGTTTTTTTATTCGGAATCTGAATCGGACTCAAATTGTTGACCGCTGCCTATTCTTTGTACTCCAATGAACGGACCACCTCCGTAGTTTCCGTGATATCCACTTGGTACACCTCCTTGTCCATAGCTTAAACCTTCAAAAGTGGGAGGAGGAACCGGAGTAGTAGGCTCTGATCCTCTTTCATTTGAAGCCCCATAATAAGAGGCCCCATGATGCTCGTATGAATCACTTCTAGTTGATCCCGAATAGTATTGGGCACTTCCGTGAAGAGAGCAACTATACTGCGAGGTTACATGACTTCTTCCACTACCTTCAGAGCCCACTTGAGTGGGCGTCGTATAATATGAACCAGATCTACTAGACCTACCATAGTGCGTATTGTCATAGCTACCTACTCCACCTTGAGAGCCAATTTCAGGGGGAGTGCCATAATGAGAACCAACTGCACTTGAACCACCATAATGCGTGGATCCATAGCTCCCTCTTCCACCTTCATATCTATTTTGAGGATCGTAACCAGAGTATGAACCACCTCTTCCATGTTCAGATTCTCGCGTTCCATGTTCATGTCCGTAGGAACCACCATGCCTATCTTGCCGTCCACGATCTTGAAGGCTTCTGCGTGTTGCCTCTTGCATTTGTTGCTCGAATTCAATTTGTTCTCGTTCTTCTAACCGCTCGTGTCTAACTCCAAATGTGATAGGCGCTTGCATATCATCGTCATCATCGTCATCTGTCCACGCATCTTCAGCATCTCGTAGAACAACTGAAGGTTGTTGTAGATAACCTTGATTGGACCACTCTGGCATGCAATCGCTTTCGCCCCTCCACTGTGTATCTATAACGGCATCCGTGCGCGTATAGTTCTCCACATTGCGACCTGTAGCGGTACGCCAGTCCACGTCCTTGTAGAGTATAATCTCTGCCCAAACCATTGCCATAACATTATAATTCATTATATTTGATTTGGCACTTTTAATGCCAAGAACTCGATGCACTTGTGTGTATCGTTGTTTGAAGTGCTCACTTTGGCACGTAGACATTTGTCCTTCCCAACGTGGCGCTTGGTGCTCTACACGTTCACGTCGCCAAAGTTTTTGAATGTGAGTCATTTTTACATACTTTTTGCACATTGAACAATCCCACACTCTTGTTGATTCTTCTTCCCATCCCGGTTCACCCACGCACAATGGATCGGCGCAAGCATCCCAATCGAACAATTGGGGTCTTCCCTTTCGACTACTTTTTTTGGGTGTTCTATCTTTCGGCATGATGAAGCTGAAGCAAAGAGAATGAAACAATTAGAAAGCTTAAGAACCAAAATTTTGATTTAATTAATTAAAATTTTACAAGCGTGAACTTTGTGAAAATTTGTAACAATGTCACAACAATCATTCACTCAAAGCGGAAGGGGCGCGTAGAGCTTCCACGGCACTGGTCTGCCCACTCCAAAAGAGAACGATTGTTCGGGATGAGCCGTCCGCCTCCCCATATATATATGCAGACGCCCCAAGGCGGACGTCTAGATCATGCGGACCACATCAGTCCGCGTGTCAATCGGACGGCCGTAACCGGGCGGACAGCCGTACCGGGGCGGACAGGGCGAACAAGGCGGACGCCGGATCAGGCGGACCGGGCGGATGGAGGACGAGGCGAATGGAGCGGACAGGGCGGATAGGGCGGACGGCTCACCTTAAACCCTAAACCATAAATCCAATGAAGTAAATTGTTCTTTTTTCAAAATCTCACGGTATAGATGTTTAACCCCTAAAGTTCTTTTCACTAAAAACACTTCAAAACTAACATTAGTAGTGCAAATACCAAGTTTTAGAAGAAAAATACTTTTGGGCAAATGTAACCGTATGATCTTATAGTAAATTAGTTGGAAAAGATGTGGAAAAAATTTTAGACAAATCCACCATTTGGATTGTAAGATATTAGATATTGAATGTTTCATTTAAGGGGGCTACTCAATTATGTCTATTAATGAACAATTGGTAGGCTAACAAACCTAACTTAGCATGTATTTTAATATTTGTTGCAATTGTCTTAGGAATATTATAACATAACACTATTATAATATTCTTATAAATGATATAGTACTAAATCATTTCAAAATCAACAACATTCGAATACAATCTGTCAATCTTGTCTTTCATACTCCTTTAATGATATATATATATATAAATATATATACATACATAAAATATATTAGATAAATCAACATGAACAAATCAATGATTATATATTTCATAGATCTATTCTTCATCAATCAAATAAGAGTGCATGTTCAAATATAGACAAAGATGGTTTCTCCATTTGTTCCCAAAAAATAGATAAACAAATAGAGAAAGATATGAAGTGAATGTTACTTGGAGAATTGGAGGGAAAAAAATTGAAGTACTCAATTGCATTTTATTAAATTGGAAAATTGCATGTGGATGGCATGAATTAATCTTCATAGATGCTAAACTCATACAAGTTGCATTTCAACATTTATGATTTATGCAATTGATTGAATTGAAAGCTCTTGTAATTACATTTTCAAATTTTCGATTCAAATTTGCAAGAGTGATTTATGATAGATTTATAACTTTAAATGTGAAAGCATTGAATGCCTCTATGCGTTTGTTCATCAATATATTAATTTTAAATAAATAATATATATTTTTTATAACATATGCATAAACCATTGTATTAAAAAAAAAAAAAACTAAGAGCCAAGCCAAATAGGTTGGTCAAATGAAGAGAAAAAGAGAACAAGAGCCCTATGAGACAAAAAGCAAAGGAAAAAAAAGAAAATATCAAAAGGATTCAAAGGAAGGAGCAAGATGCATTCTTGCAAGACTGTAGAATACATAATGATTTCAAAATCCAAACACATTAACACAAATATATTTTCTATTTCAATGAGAGTCAAAAATGAAAAATGAACTACCCTGCTCTCAAAGATTGTACAATGTACACGTTATACAAAATGAACATATAACAGAAAGAGTAGAAGACATCGTTTATCATGATTGAAAACTGAAATGATTTTTTCTTTCTATGTAGAATATTTTATGAAATGTAACAATGTATCTAATTATCATAGTAATTGGTAGAAATCTTTGTGCAATACATGAAAACATTTCATTCATGTGGAGTTTTTTCATTTATTTAGGATTAAAATTGAAGTATTATACTCTACAAAGTACAAACGAAAAACAATACCATATACCTAAGTTCAAAAGTTTGCAATTGTTTCCTGAATTCATTTTGAAAACTCAAACAAAAAAATATTTTATAATCAATATCTTGTTCATTTGAATCATTTCAAAATTCGAATTCCGAATTCAATTCCTATTTATAATAGAAATTATGTTTGTCAATTTTTTAGATCTTTAAACAATGAACCCTCTTTTTTAAAATTAATATTTAAAAACATCTAAAATAAGAATATTGGAATTATCCTTCAAAATAAATATAGCACATGTATAAGTGTATAATGTATTCTACTCAACCAACTCAAATAACGAATTTTTCTATGTTTTTAAGGAAAAATATAGCCATACATGATTTGAAAGTTAAAACATTGATTCTTTTTCTTTGTTTTCAAATCTAATCAAAATTTCATTAAAAAATATGAAAGACTCGATGTTCATTTGAAGATCGTGATGCACTTTTAATGAGAAATCACAACCTTTCATTAAATATCATGAGGTTGAAATCCATTAAACTGTTATTCTAATTATGTATTGGGGCCTTTTTTTAAAATTTCATTTGCTTACGATGAAAAAGGAATTGATTATTTCTACAAAACATTTGATTTCCTAATGAACTTTAAAAAAATCTCCACCATCTTCAGATCTTCTCAAAACCTATTTAGAAGGATAATATAAGTAAATAATCCAAACATATTCAACTTAACCACATTCCCCTCATTTGTAAAACAATTTAGGGGAGAAAAGAAAAGGTTTAGGATAATTAGGGTATAGGATTTAGGGTTTACATTTTTTTTTTTTAAATGATAAACCAATTACATTGATCTTCATTTAGCAGTGATTATTAGGCTATTTTTTTTTTGAAATGTGACCGCTCTTTTTGAGTAATAATGGCCTCATAGGATGCACCAATGGACAGCTGGGCGGACACCGGTAGCGGTCAGTGTTTAAGTGGGGCGGTCGACGTGTCCAAAGCGCGGACGGCGTCGGAAGGCGGACAGGGCAGACACGGCGATCGGACGGGACGGGCGGACAGAGCGACGGGCGGACAACACGTCTGCTGCCGAAGCGGATGTCGTCGGTCCGCGCGGCGGACGTGAGGTTCGAGGCCGCTTCGTGCGGTCCGGGTCAGGTCCGGCGACGGACGGCTATAAGGATGGAGTGACTTTCATTTCTTCTTACTTCAATTCTCCTTCGGTGCCAAGTTGGATGTGCTACTATTGCTTTATGCACTAGTTGCTCCTACGGGGTGGAGAGTTGGGGTCCTCTATCTTTTGTTACTGTGTTACGGTTGATGCCATCACTTTTGACTATCACGTGAGATTTTTTTATTCACTGCAATTGGTTATTGAATCCAATTGACAATCATGAACGGCAAAGGTGATCGAAAATGGATGGGGTGACTCCGGGAAGCGAAGCCAAGAAAAAAAGCAAAGTGAAGGGGGCTACACATGACCTTCGGCTTGACATTTTAAATGACCCTACAATTAAAGCAGAGAGCGGGTGGGAAGATGAAGATGCGGAGTATTGGACATAAAAAATGTGCAGGACCTATGTTAAAATGTACCACATTGACAAGTTGTGGCCTCAGGAGTCGCACAAGAATCATACATGGGATTTTTGTTGTAAACCATGGACTTACAAGAACAAACATTTTGTTCATCGATCTGAGGAGGTGTGGCGTGTTCTATTCGGAAACAAGCGCAGAAGCAAAGGCTATATTAATTATAACATGGCGTGTATGGTTTAGGGCGCAAGATTGATTGGAGCGCGTTTTCGACAACAACAGCTTGCCCACTTCTACTTGAAGCCAATCAAAAGGACATTCCCGACTTGTACAATTCAGAGGGAGAAACAAAAAAACTATTAAAAAATACTATTGAGGTGAAAACGGATGGTGTGGAGAAAGCCTCAATTGTTGAAGAATTACGGTCTGTACAATCTTCAACAAAAGCAATCAATGAAAGCTCTTCGAAAAATGTGGAGAAAGATGTGGAGAAAGATGTAGAGGCGCAGGAGGGTGAAGTCTTTTCCACAGCTCCAACGCGTTTGACCTTTACACCAAATGTTGCGGCACAAACGCAAACGGAGTCTATAAACGAAGGCAATGTTTGCACGGAACGCGGAGAAACTTCAAAAAGTAAAGTAGACGAAGTCTTGGCGGAGAAAGTGGCAAAGGCTAATGCTACAATTGATAGTCTGATAGCCAAAAATTGTTTTGATAGTTTGGTCTACAAATCTCCGCCTATGCATCAAGGCATTGAATCTAATCCAGCGTTAAGTTTAGAAGACAAAGTACATACGCCTCGTGGACAAGGTGTGACGATTGATAATATATCCTCATTATGGAGTTCCGAGCGTAAAAGGCGGGCGGAGGAGTTTCCGTTTACAACGTCATTGCCAAGTCCTCTACATCGAACCTTGTAAGACATGTCTAATCCAAAACAATTGAAAAATCTTTTGAAGCTTTCGGTTCAGTTTGCTAACCTTCATGAAGAAATAGGCGGATCGTCTAACCCCAATGATAGTGCTACTGCTGTTCCAATGAGTCCACTTGCAGATCCAAAGAATATTGCACATATACTTGATACAGCTTTCAAGATGACGATGTCAACTGAATTTTTAGCGAAAGTTGCCCCGACTTTTATGAATTTGGCCAAGAAGTTTTCTTTCATGGCACCAGAGATGTTGAAAGGTGCTATAGCATTTCAGAATCTCACGAAGACTTTCAGATCACTTTTCGAAGAAAGAGATGTTCACATACTACAATTGGCGGAATATGAGAAGAAAATTGTTGACCTTGGAGGAGTGGAAGCAAGGTGCAAAATGTTGGAGTTGAAATTAAAGACTTTGGAGAGTGAGGTTGAACATTTAAATCAACAATCATCAAGGCAAATGGAGGAGTTGATGAAGATGCGTAAATGGATTGCAAAATTACAAAGGACCTCCAAGAATCCGAGTGAGGTTGCAATCTCACCAGTGATTGTACTCGGAGACAGTCAAGAGACTCAAGAGAGTGAAGATAAGCTCTCTCTTCCTTTTGATAAGGCCGAAGCAAGCGAAAACCCTGCCATTGTGAATGTACAAGAAAGTCACGACATGAGCATGTTAAAAGCGACACAACAACCATCAATGGAAAAGCTTTCATCCGTTTACGTGAATGCGGAGACGCAAACGGAGAGTTGTGATTTTGAAGAGTTGAAGCATAAATTGGAGGAGGCAATTGAAGCAAAAGGAATCGTTGAATCCAAGTTGAATCGATTGCAATTGTACTTGGATTTGAAGAAATTTATGCCATCTAGCGGCTTGGAGTCTCGATGGTTAGCATGGGTACAAAGACTCCAAGATAGACCCTCTGTAGTATCTCGAGCAATGGCAGGTCTTCAAACGTTGGCAATGGAGTCGAATGAAAATTGCGATGCCATTCAAAGCTCTTTGAGTTGGTTCAAGACTATGTTTGATCAACATCCTTCAAAGGGATATACGGAGATCACATGTTGGGGAGACATGGATGCCATGTTTGAGCGGTTAAACCACACAAAGAAGGACCAAGCTTCACCCATCAATTGGGCCTTGGAAGTAGAGGAAGGATGGGTCCCTTACAACACACTTTCAGCACACATCAATGTGAAAGACAAGTAAATGGTGCATGCTTGTGATCCAGCCTCTCCAGTCTTGGATGGTTGTTGTAGCCTTTGCCAAGGCCTCTTCGGACCGGAAGGTGCGGTAACCATGGGCCAATGTCGCCACACTTTCCATGTCACTTGCATTGTGAAAGCATCACTCATTCGTTCGGTGTGTGCCAAGTGTCGTAGTCCATTGAGTGCTAGGTTCTACGAAATGTTTGGTATCTTGGAAGCTATGCCTCCAGGCCATGAGTACAATCGTTGGAATCTTCCTCTTGATCAAGCGCCGTACAAATTTCAAAATTATCAACATTGGAGGAAGCCAATCCGGTGGAATGCAAATGAACAGAGGCATGATTTGTACGAGGAATCTCAGCAACCATTGGATTTGGATGTATGGATGACTCACAATAGAGAGGTGGAATTGCGGGCTCAAGGAATCGTAGGTGACGCGGCCCGTGAAATGTTTTGTTGCAACATGGGAGGACATTGGAGCTTGCAACACGAAAAGTTCTTTCGTTTTCCAGATAAAAAAGTGGAGAGAGGACCAGAAAATAATTGGGTGGAGGTGAACCATGAAAAAGAGTTCGATGAGCAGTATAAGGCATACGACCACACCCTCGTAGGTAGGGCCCTTCTATTGTCGAAGTTGGAAGAGGCTACAAAAGTCCGTGCTGTCTACGATACAAATGGACAAACAAGCACATGACATTCATTTGTAGATGTGGCAGCAGCATTTGATAGGCGCATTGGCGATATTATAGGGCATTGGAAGGCTTTCCTATTGGTCAGGATGGAGATTACCTCACAGTATGGCAAGGGAAAGGAGATGATGAAGTTGTTCAAGCGATGGTAGATCGTGTGGAGAGCAACTTGAGAACCTTGAAGGCAGACGAAGTCGATTTATCACCGAAAACAAAACAAAAAAGGAAGCGTGAAGAGGACGATGACTTCTCTTCGGAAACCAAAAAACAATTTCATAAGGTGGACATCGAAATTCAATCTGGAGGGCGAATAGTCCGTCCAAGTCAACAACGGTCAACTCGTCAATCATCTGCTAAACTCCTCGGTACAGCAGATTTTCCTTTTGTTTTGGGAGAAGGTAGTGGTCCATCCAGTAGAAAGTAGGATTTGAGGAGAATTTTGTTTTTTAAAAACAATGGTCCTTTCATTGTTTAAAAACAAAAAAGAATGTGAAAGATTTAGATCTTAAAAAGATTGTATAGGATTCAATAGTGATATTGGAACTATGTTTTCATGTATTTTGTTTATACATATATATTTATATATAAAGATGCTATATTTTCATTTGAGTATAAAAATATTTTTATATGTACATCTTATTTTACGTGGATGCATTCATTTTTGATTCTGTAACATTCAAATTACATAACAATATAAAATTTTCTAATGACTAATGGCAATGCGAAGTCCGCCCCGTCCGCCCCGTCTGGTCTGTCCGCCCGTCCGCCTCGCCCCGCCCGTCCGCCTTCCGATGGTGGGAGGGACGCTGCGTCCGCTAGCGTCCGTGCGTCCGGAAAACGAATGCTATTTTGGGGTGGACGTTGAGATTCGTCAACCCTGTTTATGGTGCCTTCTTTTAGGAATGTCAACATGTACAATGGCTTGTAGCTTTGTAGTTTTGTAAACAATTCCTTTTTGCAAAAGTTTTCCTTCTTGAACAAGTGATTTGAATGTCCTAAAGATAATTTTTTTTTCTTTGCATCTAATTTCTCTTCATAAGTTGCTTCTAGATGCTTGCCTATTTGAAATAGGCTTGCACCTTTTTTTTTTCTTCACATGTATAAAAGCTTCATGGATCAAAGCACAATTTGGTGAAACCATTGTAACAATGTCTTGTCAATTTTAAAACAATTTGATGGTTACAAATGAAAATGATTGTGTTCCTTCTCTCAAATCTCAAGGCAAAAAAGTTGAAGCGAAAATTTTAAAAACTTATGTTCGTATCACTAGGATAAATTATATAATTAATTTTTGTTTGTTTGATGATTAAAGCAATATCCTACATCTTTGATTCTAAGTAAAGAGTATCTAGATTAAACTCATAATTTATTGATTCAAATTAAAAATATCAAATATCAAAATATTAATGGTCAAATTCTAAAACTTTATAGTTGGAAATAGATGGAACAATATAAATAATGATTGACTAGTTGGCAATGGATAATATAGGAGACTTATATAATTTTCTTAGATACTTTGAATTTTCAATACAACATAGAACAAGTTTAGACTTCCTATTTAGTTTATGAACAAAAGAAGTCATCTCTTTTCTTTCCATTTTGAAATTTGATAAACACTCATCACTCATACTATTAGACTCCAACTCAAAGTTACAATATAAGACCTTAAATTAGTGAAGAAGATCAATGGATTTATTATACCAATGACGTCACTTCAAAAGTTAAAAGGCATGTCTTTTTATAAATATGAAAGGTTACAAATGCATCAAATATATATTGTTAATTTTAATAAAGCTTCAAAACCTTAGTACAATTATGATAGTTTTTAAAAGTCTCCAATTTATAATAGGTTCAATCATTATATTTGAAGTCAACTATAATTATTATTGGTGTAGTAGAATTTAAGGAGAAAGTTTATTCTAAAGGGTGCTAAATAAAACACTTAATTATAAGAATGTAATATATATATATATATATATATATATATATATATATATATATATATATATATATATATATATATATATATATATATATATATATATAAATCATGTTTCTATATTATAATGTAAATTTATAAGTTCCATATACAATACTCTAGAGTAAATTATTACTTTAAGTGACAAACTACGAGCTATTTTTAATTACAAAGATTTTAATCTTAAATGCTAGCATGATTTATTTTCTTATTAAAATTATCTTGTTTATTGCAATAATTATACATTTTTTTTTAACAATTATAATGGATGATAGTTTTGGAAAATCATCTGCATATTTGGTCTATTTTTGGCTATTGTAGCTTCATAGTGGTTTGGTCAAAAAGTACATAATTAAAATAATGCCTAAATTTTTGGGATATTACTAACCTAATTTGCCCCCAAAAGTACATATATTAAAAAATTGCCTAATTCATACAAATTCAACTCACATATGCTATATTCTAATAAATTAGCATTTGATTTGTGTTCTAAAGTTGGCATAAGTATTGGTATCTATGTTCTAGCATTTCAAATTATATTATCAAGAACTAGTCAAAAAATTGATGCTTTCCAAAAATATCTTGGCACTAGTCTCTCACAAACAAGAGATATCTCTCATTGGCAACAAACATTTAACAAAAACCTGACACACAAGGTAGAGAATTTAGGATTAGGAGGTCAAAGACAAGGGTTTTCATCCATTCTTCTTTTCCACTTGTCAAAGTTGTCATTGGGATGTCTATCATTATTATATAAGCTACACATTGCATAATAATATTTTCATTTTCAAGTTGATAAAAGTATTATTTACTAGTAAGGTAGAGACCCCATTAACCATATAGTACATTAGAGGTTCCATTGACCATGTACGTGAGCTTTGATTATTTTGAGCTAAGTGTGATAATACTTAATCTATTGATCTTTATGTTTTGCAATTGATTTTTAGTTCAATATAAAATAAATAAACAAAACTTTAGATGGTGTAAGTGTCCAAATAGGTGTCTCTAGGGAAAGGTTCAAAGTTTACATGTATGATGAATGGAGACTTTATATTATATTAAAAAACCAATTGCTTTCATGCATGATGTATATATTTTTGTGTATGTAATGTCTTGCAATACATAGAACAAATATTTGAGTTTCATTGGTTTTACATTCTTAGAATTTGTGATTGGTGGAATTTTATTATAAAGTAAATTTTTTTTTGGCTCCATTTTCTTCATCATGGAAGAATTACTCCTTGAAGTTTACTATTTGAAAAAAAATAATTCATCAATAAGATATCCCAAACCCTATTAAAGTTCTTGAACTATTTTTTACAAAAGTAACCAAAATTGTCACCTTTTGAGCACAATTGAAAAATAATTACATTTAAAAAACTTTCAACCTCAAAAATTTCTACTATGCTATTCTATAAATTTGTGGGGAAAAAATTAGCCTATTCAATGGCTATGTAGAATGCAAACCATTATCACATTTGGAGTTTGAAGAAAATAAATTTAGGCCCATCCAATTGATTCAATATAGTTTGATTCAATTTTTTAAAGAAAGAGGCACTATCCAACTTTAGGAATTTTTTTTCCATTTCTTCGTAGTTATATTAGTTACTTGCAAACCAATTTTCAAAGATACAAGGGTGTCTAATATACCCCAAATTAATCATTTTGTATTGCAAAGATGTCTTTAAATATGCAATTACATGAGTAAGATTTTAACTTTATTTTTGAAGAACTCATTCTTTGGAAGAATCAAACTTTCAACAATCAATACAAATCTTTCTTGTCCTAAATCACATAAAAAATAAAAAATCTCATAAATTTACATTAGAATTTGAGCTAATGGTTCTAAAGTTGTTCTAAAACTAACATATTTAGTACATTAAGTGAAAATTGTGAATTTTTTTTCATTTTCACTTATACACTATTGACCTATATCAATATGAAAATATATGGGAAAAATTTCAGCCCTTTTAACTTCATAGATTGCAAGATGTAAATGTTTAAAGTTAATGGAAAGAATTCATAGCTTGCTTGACTACTTCTCTTCTCTAATAGCACGCTATTCAAACTACCTCTAAACTCTTGGGTCTCCATAACTTTTGACTTCGACACCTAATTGAAAAAAATTATATTTATAGAAAATTTACACAAATCCTCATCTTTGGTAAATATTTCATGATGATCATCCACTAAAAATTAACTTAATATAAACCTATCCAAAATTTTGGAAACCTTTTAAAGAGCTCTATAAGAATTTTAAGAACTTTAGAAGTTAATTAATATGAGTTAGAGTTATAACATTATACGTACTTAGACTTTATGCACATTAGAGTTTCAAAACTTATTAGAAATTGTGAGAAAAATTTTAGATTGTTTTTTCTAAAAATGTTTGTGCATTAGTTTTTAAATTAGTAGTATGAATAACTTAGAATAGCATTTTGGCACCAAAATATTCACTATTTTGTGGTACCTACCAAGTACACATTGTTCTATGCTAATAAATGAGAGCTAAACCACAGATTTGAGATGCACATTAATTTAACCTCTAAAGATCCATGCATTTGAAATTGGCAAACACTCACAAAATTGTCAAAAATCAGCAATCTTGAAAATATCAAATTTTATGCATTTCTTAGAATTTGTAACCATAAGATCTTACTCTCTAGACAATTATTCAGGTTTCATATAGTATTAAAAAAACTCATTTTTTCTTCAAAATAGAAATTAATACAAATTTTTTAGGAATCTATTTTTTATAAAGATCAAATGGTTGAAAAAATGTTATGAGTTTTTTTGTTTTCGACCTCAATATGGAGAAAGGGAGTGAAGATTCATTTTGCTTTGAAAATTTGCATACTTCTTCCTAACTTGAGGCTCTATTTAAATTTGAAGTCCCTATATTGTCTTTGCAAAGTGGATTTGAATTAAAAGGCTCAAAAATTCAACACAACAACATTGTCAAAAGTTTGGCAATATTGAAAAATATATTTTGCTCCACTTTGCAAGCTTTATTCTCATACATACTTTGCCTTCAAATACCACAAATTTTGGTCAATGGTCATAAGTTCTTTCTACCACAAATAGATACTAAATGAACTTCACATTTCAACAACACTACAAGATTTTGAATACAATATCATAGAGAACTAGTAAATTTCTAAAACAAGAGGAAATTTAGAACATAACAATGCACTGAAAAGAGGCGTACCACCTTGGTTTGCAATGGTTGCCCCCCCTCTCTCAAAAAATTCACAGGCCATTGATTTTTGTAAAAAGAAATGCTTACCTTCAAAATTGCTATTGATTTCTCAAAAAATTACAAGTTGTTGATCTTGTGAGATTTAATCTAAGCCATCCAAATATGAAATACTAGATATGGATACAGTACTACATACAAATACTTACTAAATATTGAATATGGATATGAATATAGTATCGCATATAAATAAGTATTAAGTATGAAATACGAATATAGTATCAAACACGGATATGAGATGAATTGTCCCATATTGATTGTCAAACAAGTTGGTTTCTAAAATTACAAAAAGGGAGAGGGGCGGTTAGAAATAAAAATTTCAAAATTTTTAAATCCAAAATTTTTAAATTTTAGTGTATTGTGACACAAAGTGTCACAATGCACTGAAAAGTGGTAGTAACTGCCAACCCAAAATAAGGTTAGAATAAACTTAGAGCATAACAATGTAAGGTACATAGAATACTAATGATTGAAGTACAAAAAACAATGTATAAATGATGACAAACTAAAATTGAACAAGTGCCATGCAACAAAATAAAGAATCACATAGAAGATATAGATATTAGATTGAGAGTGGCCACTACTATCAATCAATGATGTTTCCATGTTTGATTCTAAAGCTGTTACATCAAGGATTTGTAGAACTAGACTTTTTCCATGTAGAAAAAGTTTGTTGAGATGCAAATGTCAAAACTAAAGCCTTTGCATACAATGGCAGTACATAGGGACCTTTTTGAGCTTGAAAAAGAACTAGGTAGAATGAAAAAGGTTGATGAACTATTGCATTAGAAATCATGCTACAAATAGTAAACAAATTATTATAAATGATTTGAAAATACCTTGCATGATGTAAAAAATGTAGAACATAAATGTAAATAGAATATAAATAATGGTTTAGAATTACACATATAAATTTGAAAAAAAATGCTAGTTATAGATAGAGTTACTTAATGAAACAAAATTTCTTGACAATGTGGGGAACTTCAACTTCCAATGTGTCCTCATTGTTAGAATGTAAGAAGAATATTATAGTTGATGTAGAAACACTTGGAACTTTGCAAATCATTGGAGCCAAAACTGCATCGAAGATGGCTTTGTCTTCCTCAAGTATAACTATGAGCTTACTTAAAATCTTGCAAGCATGGATGAAGGCCGCCAATAACAAGAATGATACAAATTTCATTGTAAAAAAAATGGTTTGAACGCTGAAAGAGAATATGGAAATGAAGATTACAAATAATAGTTAGTGAAAAGGCATTTGATATTACTTATTGGAGCAATGCAATCTAGAACAATGTTATTTGGAAGTGGGCATGCTTCTATCAACATCTATAAGAATCAAGGATCCTTTCCTCATGCCCTTCTCCAAGGCTTGGAGTTGTTGTCTATGGTCAAAGTCTTGAGCTTGGTGAAACAATGAAGGACATCATCACGGGCAACATCCACCTCTAATTTCTTCAAGCTTAGACACCTCTAAAATTTGAAGTTAGAAGGACCAATACCATGCAAGTTCCCCACCAACAATGCAATTCCAAAGCATTGTATTTGCAAGAATGAAGAGGTATGAAGACATTGAATCTATATAAAATGTATAATTATAGTCAACAAGCTTAATTGAAAATCAAAGTAGATTGAAAAATCTCTCAAGGCATACCATTCAAAATAAATAAAAATAGATATGGCATTGCATCAAAATTGAAAAAGGAATACTAAACTATGAAGGCATTTGGTTTAACAAAAAAATGTTAATAAGTAATTAGTATACTCAAAACTGAAAGGCAAGTGAATATACCATTCTTGAAGTAGAAAGAAGTGAGGCCAAATGTAATTAGTGTATTCCCTACAATCCTTCATCTTCTCAAAAGAATAAATAGTACCATACTTGAGAATAGTAGCCTTTATAGATAAATAATGATAAGAGAGACATTGTTATGCAAATAAATGACCATCTACAAATTCAAAAATTACCTCCAGCCAAAGAAGATTGTTTATGTTCTACTTGGGAATATTGGGTGTAGGTACCAACAAATCCTTTGGCATGTCCGCAATAATGAGGTCAATGCACAGTTTATCGTTGTTGATTCCTTTGAAGAAACTTTGCTAGCTTGTCCCTTTTGTGATACAAAAGAACTTTGTGGGTCAATAAAACAAAGAAATGAAGTTAAAAAATTATATCACACAAAGTTCAACATGGCAAGTATAATTATTAACCATATCAATGAAATTAATAATGTTGTGGTATACTTGGGGTAGAAGATTAGCCAATACTACGAATGAATAATTAAAAATGAACTTAGAAGTAGAAACCTCTACATCATTTAGAAATTCCACAACTAATGCACCATGCAACATGCCACTATCAATGAGTGAAACATACTCAACATCATACTTGGTCCCTTATAAAATGAAATCTTGGTGCTAAAACCCCTCATTTTTAGTAGATGAAGGTGGAATCTATTGGTTAGTCTTCTTCCTTTTGGTCTTTTTAGTTGTTGATGCTTCTCTAGTCTCAATAAGTTTCAAGGCCTTCTTTGTGATTTTCACCTTAGCTTTATCCATTGCCTTTGAATTCTTCAATGCTATCTTCTTGTTAGCTTTGTCTCTCTTCTTTATAGCTTGTACTTTTGCATCATCATCAAGGCCAACAAACTCGTCAATGTCTTTCACCCCGAATGAGAATCAATAGAGAACTTGAGGTGCTCTTTAGATAGTTGTATGAATTTAGTCTGGTGGATAATACAAATACAAAGCATTGGAATTGAAGTGCAAACTTGTCTACCACCTTGACAATTGCTTATGTGAGAACATGGAGTGCTACATTTTAGGTGCACAAATTCATATGAGAATTTGAGCTACCTTTTGGATGCACAAATTTTAGACAATTTATTTTCAACTTGCAAAGAGCCTTAGGAGTTAAAGAATACAAAATAAGAACAAAAGTTCAAAGAGCTAAAATTCACTACACAAGCGTTCCATTTTTTATACAATCCACATTATGAAATTTTTAAAAATAACTAAATTCAAGCTTTGCTTATACCCTTGACAATGTTGTGAAAAAAAATAATCTATTTTTTAGTATGTAAATAATTGTTTGACCATTCATAACTCTTATATCTTTGTTGTAGTGAGTTCTTAGGATTAAGTGGATCAAATTGTATACATGAATGTGAGCGTTTTTTTATCCACCCTTAGTAAATAAACAACCACAATCAAGTTCTTGTGTTTTTGATTTCTAGCCTATGGGTGTTCTAATGTCGGTCCATTGTGCCTTGTAAGTAATGGATCTTTTCTAGAATTCCTACTCCTATGGTTTCATAATGTTCCCTACTTCCTAACCTTTTACTATGAATGTCTAAGTATTGTTTTATAATTTTCAATTGAACTCCCTTCCGCTCTTTTAAGGTCTAAGCTTCTTCTAAATAATTTATTATTTTTGGAAAATTTAAATTGGTTTCATACAGATCTTAGTTCACCCTATTTATAATGATAGAAAACTCTAAATTCGGACTTTCCTAATGAGAGCTATTGAAGGATGAAGTTTGACCATGAATCGGTACTTCAAATTTCATCCATAGTTTTCTACTAAACTATAGTTCAAAATTGAGTTTTTCCTTCACTTTGGACTTCCAAATTCTCTAACCTATTTAAATTTCCACTTTTGTTCCCCATGGATGAAATGAACTAATTTGCATCCAATATGACTCCTAACTTCATCTAATAATATCTTTGTTAGTTTATCTTGGAATTCTAAGTATAATATAGTTTTGGAAACCTCTAAACACTATCTCTACTATGAAACACCTAACTTTAGGAAAAAAATTTAATCTAGGTTCCCTGACTTGGCTTTGAACCTTCGGCTATGTGGTAAAACTACTTATCTTTGAAAATTCAAAGGAAAAAGAGGAATTAATTACTCACCTTGAGAGTGGGGTCATTGTTGAGGTTATGGTATAGTCCTTGATATTCTTCCTTGTTCGCCATCTTTTTCCGCCCTTGGTGATTTTACCTTTGGCTTGAAAGTAGAGTAAAATTACAAGTTCCAAGCTTTCCCAAGACTACTCCATCTTTTCCTTATCTTCTATTTTTTTCTCTTAGGCACTATTTAGAATCCATTATTGTATTTCAAGAGTTGACTTGGGAACTTATAGAAAAATGTTTAACAATAATTTGTCTCTTGACTTCTACCTTATTGATCAATTACTATCCTATCTTTCCAAACATTTAGTGGTTCCTATTGACCTCAAAGATTTCTCCTTAATTTCTTCCCATCTAATTTATACTTTCATGTTCTAAATTCTATTTCAATTGATGGTTGCCACTCTTCATTCTCCTCCTTGCTTCTTCTACTTCTAGATAGTGACTCTAGTTGCTATGAAGAGTTTTCTCTTCTTCTACCTCTTTCTTGTGTTTTTGATGTCACTATTCTATATTATGATTTTTTATATTCCTACCTTCTGTCACGGACGTGCCATACCGGGCCTTATCCAGTAGTTTCGTCCCTAATAGAGTCTCCACCGCCTTTGCAACAAGGATGCCTCTTAAGAACCTTCTCAAAAGCGGTGGCCTAGTGTACAAATTGTTTCCAATGATTCTAGTAGATTCCAATAGTCGTCATTAGTTTCTATTTGTTTCCGAAAGCTTCCATAAGCTTCTGGAAGGTTCTACTTAGTTCTACTAGTTTTCAGAAGATTCCACAAGCTTCCGGAAGGTTCCATTTGGTTCCACTAGTTTCTAGAAGCTTCTACGAGCTTCCAGAAGGTTCCACTAGAGCCTCTTAGTTTCTAGAAGCTTCCACAAGCTTCCGGAAAGACCTATGGATATTTCCAAATGTTTCCAAGGCCTTATTCCGAAAGGTTCCTTAGTCTAGTATAAATAAAGAGTCGAGGGCCATTGTCCCTCACTCTCTTCAACACCAGTTGTACCCAGTCATTCTTTGACTTCATGTTATCAATACATCTTCTAGTTTTCTCATCTTGAAGCACGTTCTGAGTCATGTGTGAGGAATCCCCTCACTTCTAGCTTGTTCTTGTCTCTGTTTGAGGTATCCCCTCAAATCTGATCTTGGTTCCGTCCAAGAGTTGCCGTCCGCAACACCTTCTCAATTATTTGAGTGATTTTATATTTCCTTTCCTTGTGCAACAACCCCAAATTTTAGCAACCTAAGGCCCCCCTCTCTCCAATTTGTAGTCGGAGGCCCTCATTGAGTCGGAGGCCCTAGCTAAGCCAAAGGGCACAGCCGTTGGAGGCCTTCAATGGCCTTGTATATAGATTCCACTTTCATCGCAAGTCTACCACGTGTCACTTTGCAACTAGTCGGATTCCCGTTGTATGTTCATGTGGATGGCTATGTGGTTGGTTGAGGTGGCACCGTGGGAGTGGCTGGACCCCAATTGGTAGCCTCAACGTGCCCAATGAACCTCCCTTTCGCTCCTTGCTATGCCATCTAGGCCGACCTTCCTGGAGCCAATTCCCTTTCCAGATTTTTGTTATCTTTGTCTTTGGTTAAACCCCAATGGTTGAGAAATAAATAAATATCAATAATGATAAAAGGGTTTTACAAAAAAACACAAAAAACTAAACAAGGGAAAAGGGTGGTGGTTCCCCTTTCACCTTTCCAATCAAAACCTTAAGAGGTTTTTTAACAACTACCACTAATGCTTCACCATGGAATGAAAACTTTGGAAATCTTAATGAATTCTAAAACTCAAAGCCAAAGCTTCATTGTAGGAATGGAAACTTTGGATATTTTAATAAACTCTAAAATTCAAAGTCAAAGCTTTGTTGTTAGATGGACAACCATAAAATTAGATAATGTCAATGCAAGTCAACTTCAACATGTAATCAAGAGTTTCAAACACCTCTCCAAGCAGTAGAAGTTCCCCTAAGCGGCATCGCCAAAGTACGGAGGGGGAATTCTCTATGATTAGTACAATGACTTAAGACTTCACAAAAACATTAATACAAGGATTTGAGAATTCACAAGATGAAGGTAAAACTTGAAAGAACCCTAATGTTCTTCAAAAGAGCTTGAAAAAAAGTCACCCCGATGTCATGTTGAGAGCGTTTGCTTTGGAAAATCACAGAGATTTTAGTTGCAACCAAAAATGGCTTGGGAATGAAAGAAGTCGTAAGATGATAAAAAATTAAAAAAATGAACTTGTTACTCGCAGATTCACCTACTTTGAACTTGAACGCTGAATCTTCTAAACTGTCATTGATCTGCTACCCATTAACCTATCCTATATTAGTTGGTTCTAAATGGGTATAAGATTTAAGGTGTGTGATAAGATTCCACGGCTTTGGACGGGTAAAATAGAATGGCTAGATCACAAGCTGAACTATTCAAAAAATTGGCTCTTAAACTTTCAAACTCCTGGTGACCAGCTTTAAGAACCAAACTTCACTGTAAAAACAAGCAAGTCTAGACCATATAGGCCATTAATCCCACTTTGCCACTCAGTCTCAACCATATGGACCATTAACCCCATTTCGTCACCCAATCTCAATCATATAGGCAATTAACCCTACTTCATTACCCACGATACAAAATGAAGTTAGCGTTGGTGTAAGCCAAGCCACCTGCAATAACAAATTTTACAAAGCCACACAGCCACATACAGCCACACAGCTACAAAGACACACATACAAAAAAAGTCTTCAAAACCTCCTTTAATCTTCAACTTCAACTTTCAATTCTTAAACTAAACTTTGAATGAGTACTACCATTGTTTTACAACTTCAAATGAGGTGAATGATAGCTTTTTGAAAATCTAACACAAAGTTCTACTTCTACTTTTACTTCTCTTCCAAATTCCAAATAATTTTAGAACTTTGTCCAATTTTTAAGGCCATCCAAAGTTTTGGCCTTGAGAAAAGAAGGGCAACAGACCCTTTTTTACTTCCATACTCACAACTCTCATATACAAATTTCAAATAAAATGAGTGATATCTTTATAAAAAGCTAATACGATTTTTTTACACTTCTTCCAAATCTCATTGCAAATCAATAACTTGTCCGTCTTTTATGGCCGATCGAAGTCTCTGCCTTTTAATCTTAAATGCAACAAACCTCTTTCCATTTAAACAAACAGAACTTTTGATTCACAACTCCAAATTAAGCAAGTGAGATCAATTTAAAAACTACACACTATAATATACGACTTCTACAAATTTCATTTCAAACTTCTTCAAATTCACAATACAATGAGCCTCCAAACATTCGAGTCCTTGCTTAATTCACAACGAGAGAGAAGATGAATAGTATTCACCTTTTTCTCCACCTTATCTCCATTCTAACAACACAAACAAGTGGCATCAGCCCTTAACTCACTTCCAAAGCTACAATATCAATAATTGAATACTTATTTGGCTTACAACTATTTCTTTTTCTTTATCTTTGAAAAAAATTCACTTCAAATTCACCTAGAACGCAAACTATTTGAATATTTCTTTCATACTATTTCACAAATACAAAATTATTATAGAAAATCACTCCAACTATGGAATGAAGAACTAAAAAATCAACATATATCTAATAAAGGTAAAAAATAAGAGCTACAATCGAAATACTACTTCATCTACAAGAATTTGAGGATGCATTTGACGATAGCAGCCACATAATCGGCACGATTTGTTGTAGTTAAATAATTGACTGACCCTTATAATCATCATTGGTGACCACGACTTTCTTCGATAGGCCTCACCATGCAAAAATATTGTTCATCGTTTAAACCTTCAAAACATCTTTCAAATGTAACTTCACGGCTACCAGACTCAATACATTCAACTTGCAATAAAATCACCAATGCTTGAGCATCACATTGAAAATGACCATGCCATCGTTTTTCCACGTAAGGTTGTTTTGGTGATCGAGATGGCCCCAGCTTCATCTTCTGATCACCCATGTAGCAATGAAACATTTAGTGGCAGTTGTGGTTGATTCAACAGTTGTGATAAAGAAAATTCAAACTCAAGCTCTAGTTAAGATTATTTATTTTGAAACTAAAAAAAACCCTTCAGTTCAATATAGCATAATTTAAATAAAAAACAAAGAAGAAGAATATCAAATGAAATGAAACTTTTAAGTGAATCCTTCTTTATATAATTGCTTATAACAATAGAGAGAAGGCGTTACCTTAAAGCCACCTCAAATGATGTCATTTTCTTTATAATGTTACAAACATTGAAATCTATTTAAAAAATGTGAATATATATATTCTATATATTTTCTACATTTACAGCACGACAACGAGCCTAAAATGCTTAAGAAACACAAGAATTTAGTAATGTGACCAAAATTAGCCAACATTCAACTAAATGGATTCAAATGAAAACAAGGCGGTTCAAAATGAATCTAAGGGTGATTTGGGAGAGAAATGAGAGCCTTTAAATACTTTTCCAAGGGCCTCACTTTTCCCCCAATTTCTACTTGATAACATTATTACATAAAATTTTCAATCTAATCCTTTTAATTTTGAATTCTATCTTGAACTTAATTTCTAAATTTTGGAGAAATGCTCCAAATCACAAACGGATTGCACCAATGGCTTCAGAATGCCATTTTCAATCTGAAGGACTATCTACCCTTATTCCAACCTCAAAAATCCAAAGAATCTTAACGGTGATTAGAAACTCAAAATGGGTAAAAATTTAAGTTTGGGAGTTTTCACTGCCAATCAAAAGTAACTAGTCTAGGCTCATAGGTGGATTCAAGAGAGTAAAAAAAGATTTTAAGTTTTTGTTATTTTGATGTTGTGTGCTCCTAATACGCCGGTCAACTCTACATTTAATCTTCAAATTTGCAGGTTTCAGAGGGTCTTGTTAATTTTGACACTTCTTGCTATTGAAATGTCACGAAACTTTTGAAGGCACTTTATAAACATAAAAGAAGCTATAATAATTTTTAGTGAGTTTTTACCACACTCATGGTAATTTCCACAATTTTACCATGCCAAATTTTGGTAGTTGACTATTCGGAAAAAGATCGAGGATGATAAAAAAAACAGAGAATTTTTGGAGAACCTCTCATGGAATTCCTCAAGAGATGTGTAAGTTCACATTTGTAACTTGCTCATATAAAAAAGGAATACAAATCCCGCTACCTTCTTTTACTTCTTGTGAATATGGAATTTTTTACAAAAAAGAGAACATTGGCAAAGTGATTGCGCCATTGGACTTCTGACATGACTTCCATTTCAAATTACTATACTTAGGTCATAAATGCCCTTTGATGCTCTAGTTTGAATTTCTCCACTTGTAGGTTAACAATTGGAGTTTCTACTATTTTATCGATGGAATAGAGAAACTGAAACCTATTACGGAAAATCTACTGTAAGGTTCTCACAAGATTTCTTCGGACCAATTTTAGCCAATTTGTGCCTCATTACACAAATAAGTATAGATAATCGGGTAGTTTTCACTTAATACACTTATTATGTATAAAAGGTAGATTTTTTTACTATTTGTATGTGGGTTCATATTGTATTTGTATAAAACTAAGTGTAAAGTGACCAAGGGGTATATTGGCATGTGCAACAAAGGTTCTGATCCAACACATGGTTCCATATAACGAAATCAATCTATAGGAAATCAAAAAATAAATACTGAGTTCCATATAACGAAATTGAGACTCACGATGAATTAACTAAAACTTTCTCATTACATTTGTAGGTGATTGTGTATTGTATTGTCCTACTCTCAATCTTGCTACTACACATGATACTAATTTATCAAAGTCACACTTTTTAGAATCAATGTAGATTGGTGTATTATATCAAGTCCCAAAAAAAAAAAAATTTAAGTAAGACCAATTTGATAGGTGAGGCTAATTTCCACCCTTCATTATTGGTACAAATTGATCAATGTAGCTTATGTCTATACAATTTACAATGTCTTTTTACTATGCCCAAAGCAAAAATGTGAAATAAATTTTTCAAAAGAAATCCGTATTTTTTGAGAAATCTTTCTTATAATATCACGAATACTAGTGTGCCGTGTGCCCATGTGTCATATCCACAACCAAAAAAACAAGACATGTAGGCCCTAGAGAATCATCTACAAAATCACATATTGAAGAAAGTAGGATATATAATAAAGATTAACATTTTTTTATAATAGTCTTTATTTCTAAAATGCTCATTGAAAATAATTATATGGGTGAAACAATGTAGACTATCTTTAGACTATTTGTAATGAATTTTTAATGTCTAAATCTTTGGGGGCAAATGGAATCCTTGCATCATATTCTTGTAGATAGATAGGAGTTCAAGTATTGGTTGTCTTTAGTGTAGGTTTAGTTGTAGAATCCTTCATTTCATAAAATTAAAATTTGTGTGTAAAAAAAAATATTCATTTCTACCCTTCTCCGACTTTTGTCTATAACTTTTAATTGGAAGATCTAAATCTCAAACCAGTTGTTGGAAGTAAAATATAGCTTAATTTGACAACTTTTTTTGGTTGAAAGATTTATGAAAAAAGTTCATTTACAAGACCAAAATCAGTAAATCACCCTAGAAGTCTGCTGACTTTAATAGACACCAAATTGCGTAGTTATTTTATTCTTAAATTTACATTGTATATTGAAGGTTCCTAAAGATTTTTTAAAAATTTTAAAAATTTTAAATCTTTAAAATTTTTTTAAAAGATCCTAAAAGATTCCAAAAAATTTAACAAATTTTTATTGATATGGTTATTGCACTATCCAAATCAACAAAAAAAATAAAACTATTTTGTTAATTTGAGTACAGTTAACAAAAATTTGTGAAAATGGATGTTACAGTATCCAAATTAACAAAAAATTGTTGACGTTTTGTTAATTTAGGCATTATTTTTCTAGTAGTGGTGTGTTTGAAAGGTAGATCCTTCCAATCATCATCATATAAGTTGAATATTACTTTGAATTAGTTAGCTAAAAATGCCGATAGTTTGTAAGAAAACATTGGTCTTACCATGTTTTGTACTTTTGTCTTTGTTTATGTGCTTTTTATTGTACTAAATCAATGTCATAGTTATTAAATAGTACTTTGCAACATCCAAGGCATGGGGCAGTTCCATATTTATTAGCACATGTTCTTTTCTTCTCTACCCACTCTCATACAAATTCTTGAACTTGTTTAGGGTTTTCAAACATAGAGGATCTACAAAATCTCTACATCCAACAAAATCTAATAAAATCTGCTACTCTTTTGATGGATAATAGTTCTTCAATGTCTCTAAAAATTTATTAGTATGAAAACCTTGTTTGTTTTTTTAATTTTAAAAGATGATTGATTGAGTAATTTCTTTTGGGGGGAGGAGCCATTTGGAATTATGATATGTCATTGCAAATCTTTATTTTTGACTAAAAATTCAATATTTTAAAATGCCTACCAAGACTTGTAAGGTGTCTAGAAATAGTTTGCTAATATCCTATTGTGAAGTTCTACCATATGGGTTGCCATTTAGACTTGATAATTACCAAACATAGCATGCATCAATAGCAAATAAATGAAGACTGAAGCAAAACTAATATATAATAGCCCAAACACAAAGAGCAAGTAAAAATGTACCTTACCTTTGTAACTATGCAACAATCTAAAAGTGTCCGATTAATGACAATCAGTCCTCTATGCATGTAAGGTAAAAATGCACATGTTTATCTTCAAAATTTTGTGTAAAAAGGGGAGGTCTTGTAGACTAGTTTAACCTCAAAGGAGTGCTTTTGACTTTTTTTTTTTAGCAAATCATTCACATGGCATCCAAAAGGATGATTTCAAGTGCCCAACATTCCAAGGTTAATCTTGTCAATGGAATTGTTGAATGCTTTGGAAGTGTTAAAATTACAATTTTAGATGGAGACCTTTCAATTGGTGAGTTTTTATACTCATTGTCAACATGTTGCAAGTGGTAGTAGTGCTTATATGTAAGAAGATGGATCCAAGTAGAAGGATAGAATTGCAGATTTCATTTGAAATAGAATCCCAAAATTTGTCTTCTTAGTATTTACATTATTTGTAGACTCTAAAAATGGTCTTTACTAATGAATTTGTTAAAATGTACACTACATTCTAGCATGCCAAGAATTAATTTCAGAGCTTACTTGGAATTTGTACACATTTCACAATTAATTCAACAAAGATGGAACACTACTTCAAGATGAATCAGGAAAATAATTCTAAATGTTGTATGAACTACATTCAAAATTGCAGGAAGGGGATACAAGCATTTTTGCTAGCATTAAGGATCCAGAACAAGGATGGTGCTCCATTAAGGATCCAAAACAAGGATGTTGCTCAAGCATCAACCCAATTCAAAAATGGACCCAATTTTAAGAGAACCTCCCAATGAATTAAAAATATTAATTAGGATTTCAAACAAATCTCTTCAATCATCCATACTAATTTGACATACATTGATCAAGAGCAATCACACACTAATAATAAGTTTGCCTACTAAAACAGGTTGTCATCTAAGTCAATTCTACTTCACGCTTGCAAAAAATCTTATACATCAAAGTCTACTAAGCTCTAGAATTTTTTGGAACCTAAAGAAAAATCAATTATTGTTATTTGTAGCTAGCTCCACTCGTCATACCATGCATCAACTTATGAACCAAGGCAAAATCCTACTTGACAATGAAATACTCAACCTATTGTCACCAATTAGAGAGACACTTATTGTCCAGTTGAGCACACCTTCATCCTCCCTTCTTCAATCTTTTGCAATCCACATTGATACATTGTCAAATTTCAAAGTTAAAAAATATTCCTAGGCAATAATCACAAATATGTGATTTGTAACCAAATGTCATTCAATAGTATAAACAAGCATTCTAATATCCAAAATGGATCCTCAAAATAATACTATGACACATTCCCTCAAATAATTCTTCTATAAATTATTCACAATCGTTTTTCATATTCTTAGCTACAAACTATGACAATACTCACAAACATAGGACTTGCAAGCAATATATTATAGATATGATATAAAACAATCAATACATTTGGTAGTAATTAAACTTAATCTTTAAATTTTTTTGTCCATTTTGAAGGGTTTTTGGATTTCAATTTTGTAAGTTACAAAGGGTTGAAGCTCAAAGTATGATGAATCATTTTTAGGCAAAATAAACCTTAGAATCTTGTAGAAAGCCAAGTCTTCATCATCTCTACAAAGTTTGGTTTCAATCCAAGTTACAGATTGGAAGATCATGACATAAAAGTGAAGGATACTACAACGAATTCAATGTTTTTGAGTAGTCAAAGTTGTACTTTGACTAGCTCTTTTGGACACATAACATTTAAAAAAGTTGGCATCCTATACTCATTCTTAAGGTAACCAAGTTCCATATACATTATTATAGGTCTTGTATTTTAGGACCAAAAATGAGTGAGAAAATGGTCTTGCAATAGTGACCACTTCATTGTTAAATTTTTAAAATTATGAGAAAAATAGAAGATTTGTCACAAATCTAGAGCCAAAAGTCAAGATCAAACATAATAGAATGAAGGAACACAAGAAAAGACACACAAGAGGGGATTTTCTTTTAAAAACAACTCAAATCCAATTGTAAAATGTGTATTCCTATGACTATTCATACCAACACACCAAATAGAGTTAAAAAAAAAAATAGAGGACAATGATGCTTTAGGTCTGGTCTACTATTGAGCAATTCTTTGAAAAGAGGTATGAATGGTCTACGCTAGGAAACCATTAGAATTTCAAAGGTCATCATTGTCCAACCACCTCTCTCCTATTCCAAAAGTTAGGCCCAGCCTTGCTAATACCAAGTGGTATAATTTTGACCCTTCCTACCCATGAACACATGCCTCTACCTCATAGGTCAAAGATTTGTACAACAATGACTCTTTGTTACATCCTCCAAAACACCCATGCTTTGAATTTTTTTTGGAAATTTAATAGTGACTCTTTTAAATCTATAAACACCACTAGATAGCTAACTTGATTTTCTTGATAATGAGTACAAGTTCAAGTGACTCTTTACATTCTTAAGTTCAAAAAATAGACATTCTAAAAGAGGATTGATCCATTTTGGATTATTGAAAAATTTAAAGGTTAATAGAATAGCTAGATGGTTGCAATTCTAAGACTAGCGAATGATAAAATTAATACCACTTACAATATAGCCAACTCTCATAAATCCTAACAAAACCTTCCAAATCTCTTATATAAATTTCAATTAATTTCTCCAACTTAAAGCCAAAAAATCACACAAATGCAATCCACACATTGCTAGAAAGTTTCATACAAGGATGAAGAATAGAACACTCATAGCACGCAAGATCACTATAAAGTGAGGAAGACCAAAGAAATGAACAGATGGAGATGGAGATTGAAATCAATTTAAGTGCTCTCCTTCAAGTGACAAAATTGATGCAATCGCATACATACTAGGTCACGCCATGTCCAAATTCAATACGAGATGATGCAAGCCCTAAATCTCAAATCCTACTAATTCTAGACTATTTTAGTTCACTAAATCTAGACCATTGATGAGCAATCGATCGTTGGTAAAATTGGGTCTAAATCTTTGCAATTGTCGATTGAAGAGTCAAATTCTATATTTCTTGTTCTATTGTGAAAGTTTTGAACACATGGAACCATAGGATCTTATAATAAACTTGTTTCAGGACATATGGAAAAAATTTCAGAAATTTCCACTGTGTAGATTGCAAAATATAGCATTTGAAGTGACAAATTTCCTTTCTTGGGCCTTGCAAAAATCTGGACAGTTGCACTACAAAAGGTCACATTTGTATGAAAAAATGTCCAAAATGGTGTTTACTCTTTGAATTCATTTTTCAAGTCAAGTTGGCTATATACTTGAAGAATTTCAAATCATTTGGAATCATACAACATATAGGAAAAAAATAGTAAGTAGAAAAGAGTAGAGAATGATTCAAAACACTAAATTGATAAGAATTTTAATTTAGTTATGGAATAGAAAAATGCCAATTCACAGGTTGTAATGTTGTAATAAACAATCTACATCCAAGGATTTTATTTTTTCCAAAAATACTGAAAATTGAGCTAAATAAAGGACTTCAAAGTTGGTTTTAGAATAGAGATTCAATAACAACCCGCAAACTCCGTTAAACTAAAACTCCTCATAACTTTGACTCATTGATCAAAATGGAATGATTCAAAGCTTTCCAAGTATATATAAATCCGTGAACCAATTTCAAATTTTCATTTCTTAAGAAAATGATTTTTAAAGAAGTTTTTTTTGTTGCCTAGGCTACCCATTGAGCAATGAAAAGTACATATTATACAATAACTTTTTTAACCATGTAGTCAAAAGTTATGAAAATTGTTGGGACTTAAAGCTACTCCTTGGGCACATGTTGTGTTAAAATTTTAGCAAAAAAAATAAAAACTCCATTTGTGGTGAGTTGCCCGAAATTTCTATGTTGCCAAAAATGCAATTTGGGCATTTAGGGGTTAAGGTATAGGCTAGTGTGCCATGTGCAATTGCCACATTGAAAACAAAAATAATTTTCTAATTTTTTTAATTCATAAGAACCTTGAAATGCAATATTTTTTCTTTTGTGAGTCAGAACACCATGAAACAAAGCCCGTGGACCCCTCCTTGCTAAAACTTTTTGACGGTATCAAAAATACAATCAAGGGATGCCCAGTTCTAGAGATTTCATTGTAACAAATAAAACAAAACAAACAAACAATCTAATGTAAGGTATTGATCATATTCATTGGTCAAGATTGACAACCTATTTAAAAGAATTGGTTTAAATTGAAATATATGATTTGATAGACGCTTAAGAATAGAAAGATTAGTGTGTGTTTTCCATCCATACAATTTTGTAAAAACAATTTCCCCCCAAAACATGTCATTTATTATTTAATATATTTTTATTTTGCCAACCCTTGACCACCAGATATGGTGTGCTCATTCTTTCAAAAGACTTTGATTGTGCCTCTCAATGATAGTTTGCTTATTCGATCATTAGTACTAATCCTATAAGGTAAACCCGCCTATGACAATCCAAATGGGAGACAGCCCATCATAGGCAAAAATCTTCTAGTGATGCACATTTCAAGAATTGGAATGTACACCATGGGTACAATTTTGCCTTTCATGGACTAGCCCCCATTGGAATGTTATAGATAAAGTTACCTTAAATTAGGTTGGGTATTGGTAAACTGCTTACGGATGAAGGATTTATGACTTTAATGTAAACATTTGGATTGAGCATATTGCACAAAGTACAATTTGAATGGAGAAACTTTATATCATTAGATTGAGTGAAGAGCATTGAATGTTTTGGTTCAAAAAAATAATCATTTGAAAAAATAAAAATTCCCATGTAAACTCTTACAAACTAATAAAAATTCATGATATTAATTATGGACTCCTTTGTCCTTATAAGGTTAAGGTAAGAGCTACTACTATTCTCAACAATCAATTCAAATCTAGACTTGGTAGTATGTATTCACGATTGAATCATAAAAGTGTTTTTCTCACAAGCAAAACTAAATCCCTATGATATATCACAAGTTCTTATACTTTTCAAACTCTTTTAGGTTGTTGAATGTTGATGTTACTATATCATTGGAAAGAAGTAGCTAAATTAGGATTAGCTTTGTACCTATAACATTGGCACACCTTTTCAAGTAAGGTACCTATTTAAAATTCTATACATATAATTTTTATTGATGCAAAGCCTCTCTTCTAGTATGGTCTATGAACTCAAGAGAAATGATTTCTTGAAATAGGCACATCTCAATACCCTACTCACACTTGCTAAAACAACTAAAACAATACTCTAGAACCTTTCACTTTATTATACAAGACTGAGTATAAACTACCATTCTCTATAAAAACATGGAAATTAATCTTAAAAGGATGAGACCTATCACCAAGGTACTTTGCCAAAAATGATGTTACTTATCGACAAATAGGTGCATACTTAATTTCTATAGTAATTTGGAAAGTTATTCGTTGGCTACTTTTTGACTTGTACAATCTTCAAAGTGAAGTTAAGTTAGTTATACCCTTCATTGTTCCTTCCTTTGTATTGAAGTATTACCAATATGACCTCAAACCATTCGCTTTGAATATGCTCCTACTTTATAGTTGTAAAGTAACAAGCTTTTTGTGAATGGTTTGGGGTCTTTATAAAGGCACTTCAAACATTAACTTGTTGAACACTTTAAATTTTTTTCCCATCTTTACTTTCAAAATTCACAAATTTACTCTCTAAATTTTAATTTTAATTTTTTGAACATTATAGACTTTCATTTGTCTTGAGGGCAAAATTAATACGTAATTGTGATTATCCTCAATCTATAGTTTAGCTTAATTTAGCTTAAATTAATGATAACATATGTTTCTACCTTAGTCATCTTTATTGGAATTTGTTTCATCCCAAGCATAACTCATTGCATAACCCAACACAATGATCCTCCCCATGTTGGGAAGGTATTATACTTTGATAGGTATTTAGGAGGGGCTTACCAATTAATTCAAGGATTGGAGTTGGGTGATTGAGAAGCCAATTAAGCCAATTTTGTTCATTGTAGGGGGCTTCTTTGCAACGATGAAAAAGGGACCTTAACCTCATTGGGAAACAATGTCTTGGAAGGTAACTCCTCCTAAAATTGATGTAATAAGCCATTCAACATGGTTCCCAATGTTATATTGAATTATTTTTTGTAGGATCTTGTTGGTAGTCAAGAAAATACATTCTTGGACAATGTATGAATAAACTATGAATATATTCAAAGTACTAAAAATAGGCAATATCATTTAAAATCAACCTTAGACTCTCATGAATAGTGGAAATATATTTTAGGGCAAGAATCCATAGGGGTTGGTTTTAGAAAGGGGTGTAACTTAGGGTCGCTTTACATCTAGAGGCTGGGCCAATTTATTGTACCAAAGGCCAAGAATCCTCACTTGTGACTAGACAAAACGCTGAAATTGGTCCAAATTCCTTTACACCTAAAGGCCCAATCAATTGGGTGCAATGAGTGATTTAATTAGAAAGGACATGATCTAGCACAGCCCAAGCTTGGTGAATTGGGTACACCAAAAATGGAAGGCCAATTTCTGGCCAAGGGATCAATGTCAAATTTCAATTAAAAAATTTGTTTTTTTAAATATTATTATTTTCAACAGATCAAATCCATTGGATTTTGGGCAATCGGCCTCTGGGTATAAAGGAACTCTGAAAATTTCAGCCTTTTTCTCTCTCCCTTCTAGTTTAAAAAAAAATTGACCCGGCTTCTTGGCCTCAAGGCCTTTACACTTGGGAGAATCAATCCCCATCATAATCTCATTATAAGGTAGGAAGTTGTCATTGCGACCCTTTCCTTGCAACCGCCCCATATTTGCAACCACTATTACTATTGAATGAATCAAGAAAATTTTATTTATTTTATTCCAAGAGCCAATCATTTCCTCAAATTGCTTTAGAAATTGCAAGGGGACAGATTTTGGGAGACCTATGGTTGCAAATAGGTACCGACTACTACAGAAATCTTTGAAAATTCATAACTAATTCAAAAATGCTATGAAAAATATGAAATCACTTGTGTTACGTTCAGCATCTATTTTTCTTTCTATGAAAAATGAGCTAAAAATATTTTTGTTCATGAAAACCTATGAAAAAGGCATATCAGCCCTTAAAGGGTCGCTTTTTGAGACTCCTACCTTAGTGAGTAGTTGAGGCTGGCCTCTAACCCAAAAGGGACTGAAATTTGGTGCAATTGGCCCCAAGGAAAATTGGCCCAGCCTCTAGGTGTAAAGCGGCCCTTAGTTACCTCATCACTAACTGCTGCCACTGCGTTCAGTTTCATTTTCATTTAACTTAGATTGTTAATCACCCAATTTGCTGGCAAGGCAGGAGCAGACAGGCTGGCAAGCCTGGCATAAGTTCAGCTCAGATATGGAGCATTGGAGCTCCCGGCTGGAGTCCAGCGAGCACCAGCCAACGATCTCGGCAAGAATCGTACGGTCATCAAATAAGTTACTTAATTCTCTCCTTTAGATAAGTAACTCTGGAAGGACGTGACAGAGGATGCATAACTTAGGCACAACCATTCTTCACTTCTTTCAGTTTCCTGAAAATCATTCATCGGACATCTTTACTTAGTCTTCAACATTCTCTCTCAATTTGATTGAGATCTTGGTGGGGAGGCTTATATGGTGGGCAAATTTGAATCTAAAACAAGCAAGAAGACAAAATTGTCTTTACTGATTGACTTGCTGGAATGGGCAATGAAAAACGAGGAGCTCAATTTTCAACTAATATCGGTGAACAATTTCATTGGTGGAGACTAATGGATCATGAGAGAATCTAATACGTATTGATTTCTAATCATATCCCTCCCTTCCCCATAAAAATGGAATTGGTGTTTTTGCTTGTAGCATCCCTTGTAGTTTTTTGCCCATTAGGCAAGCATGTAAATAGGCACCCCTTTCTTGACCAACGCCCCATTCTAGCAATGTAGGCTATTCTGTTTCCAAGCAAAATAGATGAAACAATAATTAATTATCATGCGGTTTTCAATGTAGTTGTAGCACTTTGTGATTGGTTACAAGACTCTCAATATTGTAACCAACCCTTGGTAGATCTTGCAACCAACCCTTCATCGGAAATAAGGAAGTCTCTATCACTAGAATGGGAAAAGCCCATCTTCTACTAAAAAATTAATGGTAATTTTATTTTGTGAAAAAAAATCAAGAAAATTATGGAAACTTCTCGCGGTTTATTTCTACACACGTGAAAATTTACCCACTACAAAAAAGACTCCTTCAAGATAAACAAAATGGTTGAAGTGGTCAGAAATGGGTTGCCTTCTCTTATTCTTTGAACGGTCAAAGTCTTCTCATTAGAATAGATTTGAAGGCAACAAAAGCCCGCAAAATCCCAAACTGTGGAGAAGCAATCTATGCCACTGTGGTAGTATGATGTGGTCAAGATCCTGTCACATCATATAAAACTATTATTTTTTGAAAAAATAAAATGATTTTTTTGCATTTTTTGCAATTTGAAAGTTTAATTTAACTTTTATTTTCTATTTTATTTTTTGAAAATTATTTTTTGATAGCTGGCCATTCCTTCGCTGTAGGAGGAATAACAAAGAAATAGGCTTGAAACCAGCTTTTCTTGCCCTCAAATCCCCTTTAATGCCAAAACTGACAATTTGAAAAAATCATCATAAAATAATTTTTGGAAGATTATTTTGGAATTGATAAACAAATATAAATTGTAGTAGACTTTGAATTCCATACATACAATTAGATTCACCAATGCTATCACCAATATTTTTCTATAAATTTTAAAAGGAAAATTTCTAAATTCCTTCTAAATTCAATTACAAGCAAAATCTTGTCATTTTTTGAGTAAAATTTTGTTCGAATGGATTTGAAATGAGGTTTTTTTGGTATGGTGATTTTTTTGATTTTTTTGATTTTTTAAATATATGACCTCATTTTTGCAAATCCAGTTTTGAACTAGAGTCAATGTAATTTTGGCTAAATCAACTATTTGACACACTTCTACATTTGTAATTTAAGATAAACATGTATCCTAAGTTTAATAATACCAAACCCAAGTATCCAACCATTAGATAGGACAACAACTTGATAAAATGTCTCCATAAATTAGGATGACTTTCATCAAAGTACTTATGAGGAAAAAAACAGATTTTCAATCTATTCATCATTTAGAAATTGGACGTCCAAGCTTTTTACAAAAGAAACACAAGTCTTTTCAAAAACAAAAAGAGTCATACACATGCAATTTTCTGAGGGAACTTTGAAGGTTAAATTAAAGAATGTCAAATTTGGAGGGAGAGTCGAAAAATCGAAGATATATACTAAATACAATTTAAACCCTAAAAATCCTTAAAACCAAATTGTGATTTTTGAGGCTTTAGTCAATTGTTGAAGTTTGACTTTTGACTTTCAAGCACACAAATTGGATTTTTAGATGAACATTTTTGTTGCATATTTAAAAATGGAATTATCATATTCATATAAATTCTAGATGCATTTTCTATAAAATATTGAGTGATTTGGCTTCAAAAATTCAAATTCCTATAAATATTGAAGGACTATTATGATAGTTGCCACTTGGCATTTGGGAGGGCACTTGAGGCCATGGAACTTCAATTGCTCTTTGAAGACAATGGCAAAAGAATTAATCTTTTGGGCCATAAAAATAGGGGGGTTTTCCATTATTTTGCCTCTCCTGCTTGATATTCCTATACTACAACAATCCATTTGGATTATAGACAAATTTGCTTTGAAAATTTTGATGAATTTATAAATATTTCTCTATATTTTGCTCTTTAGTTGACAAATGGGTCATGGTGATGCAAATAAATAGGTCTTCCACAAAGTGAATTTAAATTCTAAATTTAGTGTGATAATTTTCAATCCAAATATCTCCTTCATACTAAAATATTTAAAAAATAAATTCCTTTTATTATCATATTTCTTGAATTTTGAAGTTGAGATCTTGTTATGGGCATATAGTGGAAAAATCTCTTTATACTTTGATCACATAGATCTCTCCAAAGGTAAAGATTTCAATTTGAAACTTCTTGAATGTTTTACATGAGAAGGTGAAAATGTGAAATTAAGATCCTATGGTTACAACTTACAATCAAAATTTCTCCAAAAATTTGCATGCAAAAATATTAATCCCTAGATAGATTTTTTGGCAATAGGAAGAAATTGAAAAATATATAGGGAATTAGAGGATAATCAAAAATTGAATTATAGAAAATATTGCATATTTGCGATAGTCTTTAATCCATGCGGATGAAGTCCTATCACCAAAGTAGTCAACCAAGGATTATTAATTTTATTGAAGGGATTGGTGCATTCTTCATTTCAACAAGTTTTTTAAAAATTATTCATCTAATACTTTTTGTCTTTTATTTCATTTCATGATTGAATCCAACTCAACTTTTTGTACTTGTGTTTTTTCTTTGACTGCCTAGAAGAGGTGCATCTAATTGTAGTATGTTCCTAAATTTGTACCTTGTATACACTTTTCTAAAATGAAAAATCTTTATTTATTAGTGATTGAAGTGGATTTGGTACATATCTATTTTTCATGCTTTAAAAATTCATAATATATTCATATGGTATAAGAAAAGCATGTTGAACAAATTTAGAATCCATTTTTGACTTTTATATGGAATCAAATATTATTAATAATTTAATAATAGAATCCATAATCAATTGCTTATTTCTTCAATTTTAGGAGTTGTTATTTAATTAGTAATTATGTGTAGTTAATATTCAAAAAGATGTCCTGCCATCCTTAACTAATTGAACCTCTCAAGATTTATTTATTTTAATGAATTAAAGAATCAAAGGCATGAATAAAGGATGCAAAGGTTGAAAGTTGATCATAAATTCATCTAACTTCCAAAGTTATGTAATCAACAAAGTAAAATTTATCTCATCAAATTAATTGCAATCTTAAAAATTCAAATTTACAATCAATTCAAAGCCATGTAAAGGTATTGGAGCCTTTCCAAATTTATATTTTGATGAAAAGTATAAAATTGAACAAAATAGAGCATAAAATTCAATATGGCTTGAGTTTTTATTTGAGTTTTGACCAAAAAAGGATACACTTAAATTTAACTTCTAGACTATAAAACTAAAACATCATCATGCCAAGCCTTGAAAGTGACAAAGTAAAGTATTTCCATAACAAAGTTCAAATGACTTGTTATGGGACATTACATTGTTTGAATAAATGATAAAGCATCTTTCTTCAATCATGCTCAGTCAAAGTTCCAAAAAGAAAGATAATAGATTCATGTTATGAGGGATAGTATATACCATTACTTGTCAAACAAGGATTTGCCAAGTGCACAAGAATGAATTATGGTTCAATTATTGAAATAATGGATGTGACTTAAGGAAAACCATCTTATCTTATTTATCCTAAAATTCAATTGAGCCTTTTTGTATAACTATGAAGATAGAAAGGCAAAAGCAAGAAACACTTATATTATTTTTGTATAATTTGTTGAGTGTCCATGGCAAATGCACACATAACTTGGGAGGATGAAGTTAATGTATTTGAAATTAATTTTAGAAGTGTATTATACAATCTAAAGTGTAGTCCATATTTTTTGAAATTAATTAGTTGACTCAATCCATTTTCCAAAAACCTATTTGTATTAGTTGTAGTTTTGAAAACAATAAAAATGTAGTAGTAAAGACTATTTAATTTCAATTAATTTCAGCTTAACAATTTATTAATATTAAAATATTGGTAGAACCACTCATACTCGATAATTTCAACAATTAATGACACACATCAAGGAATATGAGAGGAGGCATATTTTTCTTTTGTAGAGAGATAAAGAATAGGGGGTCCGTATTTTTTGGAAGGCAAAAAGTAGGCAGAATCCATGGCCAAAGTCAAGAGTCTTGCACTTCCAATCATTCTAGAACTACATCCCTCACTACTTGTCTACTTCCTACATTTCCCACTTAGTAATTTGGGACAAGTGTCATGACCTTATTATTAGTCCCAACCTTGAAAAGGAAGAAAACACACATTCCAACCTTAGTTGGAAATAAATGCACACTATAGGTTGGGTACTAGAGCCTACTTGGGTATAGGTGGTTCTACCTTAAGGGTTCAAAAGTGGGTGTAGAATTATAGTGGATTTAGAAGAAATATAAGAGGTTGATATGACATTATGATCCAATTATGCACATGTCAAATTTTAAAATTTGTACCACTACATAGATTCTTTCAATTTTTAAATTTTGCACTAATAATACTAACTTAGTTTAATGCAAGAACCATATAGATTTATGAATCTCTCTATTATAATAGTTTGTAGCATTTTTTATAAATTCAATATAATGAAGTTCACACAATTTTCATACCATCTCAAACATTATGATTTCTATCCAACTTCCTTCAAAAAATCACACTAATTAGATTAAATTCATCTAAACTTATTCACATCAATATGAAGAGCCTTGTACTATTTAAAATCTTTTACTAATTAATTGAATTATCTTATCTATTACATAGTGATTGAAACTAGATTTTAAAATGTACATTACCTTAAATTATACATAAATCATACTCAAAGTGTTATACAAATAGGATGACTTATCTTAGAGCACCTATACTTTTTCTTTGGATAACTAGCTAGAAATAAGAATTTCAAAAGGGTTTTCCCAAGTGTTATACAACTAGGTTCTACAATCTTACAAGTTTTTCTTTCTATATAGATTTAACTATTAAAAAGCTCATGAACTTCAAGAAGTTCTAGCATATTCAAAAAATTTCCAAATTTCCAAATTGCAAATTGCCTTGGAATTGTGATAAAGAATACTTGAATATCACACAAGGATCATTGCAAGAAAAATCGGTCTTTTTTTGACATTAAGAGAGATGGAGTTGTCATCTACTATAACTTTTGAAGGACAAACTCACTAATAAACTTGAAATTTTTATTGGACATGGTTGTCTTTACTAAATTATATTTCTTATTTTTTTTAATAAAAAAACATTTTATATTTTAAAGTCAATTTTATTAATTTGTTACATTTTGAAATTTAGGGTGTTTTAGTATTGGGGAGTAACTTAAATTAATGATTTACAGCTGAAATTTCTATAGTTAATTCCTATAGTATGTGGAAATGTTCCTACCAAGGGGAATATAAAAATGTATAATTTTATGTCTTCTATATTTTTGCAAATAGAGCTCCCTATTATTTACATTCCTAAATATTTAAAATGGTTTTGATCTCATTCTTTTAGTAAAATTTGATCATTATCAAGTCTTCACAAATTGACAATTTTTATTTTTTTCATAATTTTTTAAATTATTATTAATTTATTCTTTGTTGTATCTATTTTATATGATAGATTATCTTTTTTTTTCCACATAATATTTTTTTAATACCTTCAAGTAGTCGATAGTACTTGCAACAATACTTCTAACCATAGATTTTTCCTCTCAATAGTTGAATTTGTTTTGCTAAAAAGTGCTCATAGTTTTAGCCATCAAAAATCCTTGTTTATACCAAAATGCTCCAATAATGACAAGTCTTTCTTGCAACCACCTACAATAACTTCTAGAGAAGTAAGAGCAAGGTTAGCTCATGGTATAAAGAAGCTAGTTTGGCTTCTTTATTCACCATAAAGATAATTTGGAAGATATTCTACTATGCACAAATGACATTTTTGACAATGAATGGTTAATCTCTCATCTTCAAATTTTCCCATACCCTATGATGATTCATAATGGACAATGGATTTCATAAAAAACAAACTCTCTACTCTTCATTCTCACTAAATGTTGATGAAATAGTTCTTGCACTAGTAGAAAACTTAGAAATTCTAATAGAATTATGTTGATTTGGTTGCGTTGTCCCAATCACTATTTTGTTGATGTCAACAAAATAGTGAGCAATGCAATCAAATCAACAAAATTCTATTAGAATCCTTGCATTTTCTACTAGTGCTTCTTGATGGTAGATGATCAAATGGTAGATTGGTATTTGATTCGAAGGGTTGTTATTAGATTCTTTGTTTTTTTGGCAAACCATATTTACATTTATTTGTAGATTCAAAAAATCAACCCAAAAATTTGGCACTTTTTTTGAATTACTTCAAGATGAATTTGCTTTCAAGTACAGTAGTGTACAAACTTGCCTTGGATTGATGTATTTACTTTAACTTAGTATTTGAACCAAGTTGTATTTATTTGTTGATTTTTGAACCAAGTGCTTTTGCAATTGCTTAAGGAAAATGACTAGAATGCCCTCCAAAGTTAGGTTTTATGCTCAATTAAATGGCAAAGCTTTGGCAACAACCCAATGACTATGGAGAACTACCAAATGACATGTCAAAAGAAGGGCAACAAGTTGAGCCATCCCATAAATTCTTTGTTCATTGAGGGTGCCAGTGCTCTTACCTAGCATATTCTCAAGACAAAGATGCCATAAAGAACGAATTAAGAGATATGGTAAAACCAACCATTACCAACCATGAACCCATTAATAGTATGCTTGGAAATAGTTTCAACCAAGGTTGAAACAAATTTTTAACCAAAGTGGAGAATGTATTTTTCCTCCTTTTCAAAATTAGAACTACTAACCAAATCGTGGAAACTTACATTACCTTACACTGCTCCAGAACATATGTGGAATCCATACTCCATAGAGTGTTTGGTAATGGGTGGTTCTACCGTAGACAGTGTAAGATCGAGCATACCAAGAGGAATGGTGTAAAACGGAGTTTCACTGTTTTGAAATGACTATCATAGTTGGGGTGAAACCCATTCGAGGGTGGAACCTTTTTGAAATGACGAAGTTAGTTGCCACACGTACCTGGTCGAGAGCATGAGTCCCCATCGAAGTTCGGACAATGGACCTTCCTCCTGGTTTCCTCCCTCGAATTCCGACTGCAATGCGCCATGTGGCAAAACAAACGTACACCCGAGGACGGAGAGGCGTATGGTGCGTATGCTCGATCAACTACCAAGCAATTCCTCTGCAAATCCACGCCCTTGCGCTTCACCCGATGATGAGTGTACGCTGCCACTGTACCGAAGTCCAAGTTCCAGATCCCTACTTATCCCTTCGTCGTTGGACGATCGATAAGGTGTAGAGTTAGGCTGCACGTACTGGTGTACTGTACAGTCCAGTCCTGTAACTGCTCAAATCATATATATATATATATATATGTGTGTGTGTGTGTGTCCATGTGGGCTCTTGCCAACGAACCATTTCCTGTCCGTCCCGGAGAAACGAAAAAGGACTCGAGAGGAAATGGAGAAAAAGGGTGGGACGTCCCCGATGGCGGCGGAGACTCGGCCGGGTTCCACGTACGGCACGATGGACAGGTCCCCAGCTGGAGAGCCACGGCCTGCTGCATGGTGGCTGCAGACAACCAATGCGACGAATTGAATACCTTACCTGATGAACTTATTATTTTGTACGGTATGTGATACGAGCTAGCTAGCGATGGGCCGGGGATCGATTTGGGGTGGGAGTGGGTGGGAGTGGGTGGTCTGATGAGCTAGCTTGATAATATTAAGTCAAGATATCTTCCTGCAGTTGTGCTCGGCCTCGATCTCTGCAGCGAGGCACGAATTGAAGCTGGAGAGCTAGAATGGAAATGTTCGAGCCTTCGATCGAGGGCAACTGAAGAGCTAGGTATTGATCGATTGAGCTAGGGGAACTGAACTCCAGTATTGGCGCTGTTCCCAGTGGACGGATCGAGCCTTGGAGCTCTGTCTGCTAAGGTGCGGCCCTCGGATTCTTGCTGTTGCTGAAGTTGTGGCCCGCAGGACATGTGCGAGACGGTTTAGGAAGGGCAAGAGGACCGGAACCGGACCATTCAGTCGGTTTAAGGCTGACAGACGCTTCACCACTGCCAGCAAGTTCGACGCTACAACTAAGTGTAAGGGCATCCTCAAGTGCAACCAAATTGATTTCTAACTAACTTTTGACTAGGATTTAATTAGAACTAGTGATTACTATCATTGGAAGTGCATCGACAATCTCTTTGAATAGATCAAGGAAAACTTGAATTTACATTATATCATCAACTTAAAACCCGTTGAAAGTAAGGTAGAAAACAAAAATTGTATACAAGTTCTAAGCTTCTTCAAATCATATTTGAGAAAGGAAAATCAAACAAATGGCTCTTCACATTTAAGAAATTTATAGAGATATTTCTTTCTTAAGCATCATTTGAAGAGGCTCTCTATATTTTTGTCTTTTAGGTATATGGTCAATTTCATTAAAATGGAGGTATTCCGTTAATATTTGACACTTTTAGCAACTCAAACTATACAATCTAAATTGTTTTTTTTGTATGAGTATAGATTCTACACTAGAAGAAAACTATATTGGCTTCAACAAAAAATGTCATCTAGATTTTGTTGAAAACAATGTTTCCATCACGTTCCATGCATTGGAAACATGGTTTTCAACAAAATCCAGATGACGTTTTTGTTGAAGCCAACATAGTTTTCTTCTAGTGTGGAATCTATACTAGTACTAGATTTTTGAAATACCCTTATTTTTAAGATATTTGAAATCTATACCAATCTTAAATTTTTCACACTATTCGACTTGATATCTATGTTAGTCCTAAATTTCTCACATCTAAAATTGACCTCAATGTTAGCAATGTATACTTATCCTAAATGTCAAGGTGTGAAAATGGCATATGGAATACCACCATTTTAATGAAATTTGCCATGTAGCTTTCAATGGTTGTACTTTGGTTGTTCAACTTCCAAATAATTTTTTTATTGTATGTATTTAAAGAGATTATTTTTTGATAAGCTTGCAATGATAGTAATCACAATTTCAAATTTTACACCAATCAAAAGATAGAAATAAATTTGTAGGACCAATACACTCATTGGATTGAAGATGCCTTAAAGTAAACTAATTTGTCCTAAAAAATATGGCAGAACATGTTTGTGTTATGATTAAAAAAAATTTGGGAAGATAGAAAAACAAATTAGTTTTTGGAAAATCTAATTTTTATTTTAATTGGTATTTGGGAGCAAAAAATAAGCCACCTTAATTCCAAAACGGGGTTCATTGAACAATACAATAGAAATTACAAAGAGTCACAATAAATTTTTAAATATTTTTTCCTTAGAAAGTATTATTGTTTATATGGAAAGATTTGATTCATTTTCTTTTCACTATTGATGAATTTTTTTGGACAATCTTATTTAAGTTAGGCAATCTAAATACTTTATGAAAAAATAACGTATAGGATTCATTTCTGAACGTAGTTTAAGAAAAAACCAATAGCATTTAGTTTGTTTACCGGAACAATCCCACCATTGTTATCATTTTATTTCAATTCCATCTTAGATCAATTAACAATTTAGTAATGCCTTTAATCTTGTCCTTATTTCTATTTAATAGTATTTTAAAGAATGAAAATCAAGTTTGTTTTTTCTTTGTTTCTATCCTAGACTTTCAGTTCAATTTTTCAAGATCTTTAATTTTTAATTCAATATTGGTAATAAAAAAATTCTAACTTAAAACTTTCTTAAAATTTTAAGCTAAGAAGTTTTTAGTTTAGCAAGGTGCAATAAAAACTACATTTTTTCACTTTGAACGCAAGTATTTTGCAAACTATAGAATCAAAGTTTTTGAATTTTTTTTCACACATTCTTATACCAGTCTATTGCTAGATCCTATGGTTAGGTATGTCATATGTAAATAGAAAAATTTCTAGTTTTTTACACTTTGCAATAGAAATTGCAATTTTGAGTGGAATTTGATGAAAAAAAGTCCTTTGGCCTTTGGAAGTTTAAAAATCTTATTCCTTTAGAAAGACAAGTAACGCTTTAGCAAATTCAAGTAATCATTATCATTCAAGAGTTTGTAGTTAGCTATGACTCCCTCTCATGTGGATCACAATGTACATTTCAAATTGTGATGTACTCTATTCGTACAAATAGGGTCTTCTACCTTAGTGCATATGAAGTTGAGAAGAAAAATTCGAATCTTTTTTATGGATTAGCTTGAATTAAGAATTAACTCATTTGAGACCTTGCGGTAGAATTATGGGTGAGCATAGAAACAATATTTCTTTCATACATTGGGTGGATTCTATACTAAAATATATAGAGCTTTTGTTGTTGTAATTGTATATATAAGTTTTATTTTTTTTACATACTTGTTTTGTTTTGTTTAGTGAAATGCTGTTAGCATCACAATTGGCATGTGCATTTTGTTTAGTCTAAATTGTCTTATATTTGAATGAGTCATGTTTTAGATGTACACCAATTTCCCAAAAAATAAAGTTTGGCATGATATCATTTTATTTGGACTTCACTAATATGAAAAATTAGTTTAATTGTAATTATTATTAATGTATCTCTACTAATGCGGCAATACTTCATCATGGCATATAGACATGCCACTTGTTTTGATGGTGAATTACTTGGTTATACCACTTTTGCAATTGCTATATTCACATCTAACCATTCACAAATCTCTTAGTGTACAAATGTAAAACGAATCTCCATCATTTATTATGTTGACCTACTATTGTAGATAAAAAAGGATATTTGGTGGAGTTGTCACTTTGGACAAATAAATAACAATCATTGTGGCAAATTTTTTCTTAAAGTGGGTCTAAAAATTAATTAAGTAATTTTCATCTAATAATTTTCAAGTGTTCATTGTTTTAAGCCCTAAAGTCCCAAGGCCATTTTTCTGTCAAAAACCACTCAAAACTGCCATTTTTGCTACATTTCACCCAAGAAAATTTTAAAAATCATTTTTTTAGAATTTAACTGTAGGATCTTGTACTTTACTTGTCTCATCTCATATGATAAAAATTTCATGAAGTTTGATAGTATAGATTGGAAGGTATTAGCATGCAAAGTTGAAAAAGAAAGTTTTTGTGAACACTAGCCTGCAATTTCTGATGACTTTGACCACCAATTGTAGAATTTTTTTTGCACTAAAGACTTTGAATTAAAAAAAATCATGTTGAAAAATTGAATTGAAAGTCTAAGAATTAAAAAAAAACAAAAAAACACTTGATTTTCATTCCTTAAAAAAATGCTAAGTAGAGTAGGTCCAAGATTGGAAAAAAAACTAAATTGTCAATAATTCCAAGATGGGATTGAAAGACAATAATTCCAATGGTGAGATTGTTTTAGCAAGAAAACACAACATTCTCAAAAAAATTGTGAAAAATTGTGAAGATTGCATTCAGAAATGAATCCTACAAGTTATTTTTTCAAGAAGATGCTTAAATTGCTTGAAAAACAAGATTGTCCTTAATTTTCTCATCATTAGATCAAAGCTTTACATGTAGACAAAAATAAAACATTTTAGGAGAAAAAAATTAAAATTTATTTTGATTTTTTGCAATTTTTTTGTGATGCCCACCGAGTTCAATTTTAGGCTTTTTGAGGTATAACTTTTGCTCCCAAGCACCCATTGAAATAAAAATTGTATTCCCACATAGATAATGAGTTTTTCTATCTTATAGGAAAGTTTCAAAATAATTCACCAAAAATTGAGGTCATAGAAACCTGGTGAAATTTGATTTGTCCCCTGAGGGGACAATGGAACTTTAGGGGTTAATGTATATGTGGTAATGTTCTTGTGTGAGTCTCTTACTTCTATGTAGCATCTTCTTCAAAATGCTTCTACATATGCTATAATATTTAATAACATCTTATCAAAAAATCTATAAATGATTTATGATGTTCAATATAAAATTGATAAACTAGTGTTATAAATGGAGTTATTTGATAAATTAGAGTAGCCAAACAACTCACTTTGTTGTAATTAATTGTTGGAAAGATGACTCCACATTTCAAACATATCATTGTCATTTGTCAAGGGGCAACTACACTTAATTAGACAACTTCTTCATTGCCTACTTGTGAAATTGGCATTGAAAAAAACATTTCATACAATGGTTTTGTATTAAATTTTCATTTAAAAAATGCAATTGTATTCATTTCAACCCAAATTTAAATCATGGTCTTAAATGATTTTTTCAACATAAATTTGTGCTGGTATTTGAATCTACTTTTAAACCATATTATATATGAATTTCAAATTTAGATATCTAATCAAGATTCTACATGTGCCTACTTCAAAGTGTATTGCTATCGTTAATTAGCAGGATATTATACATCCACTTAGATTTGGTGCTACTTTGTTATAATTAGTGTTGTCAACTTTGACAATTACCACTATCTTATTGTCACTTGTGACACTACACTTGTATAGTACTTCCAACCACTACCAAATCATTTCAAAATTTTTTTGTTTAGCTTTAGAAGAGTTGTCAAAATTCTAGAAGATGACCAAGAGTTTGCTCAAGGAAGAGAGGGAAGAAGGATCCACAACATGTGGTGTTGGTAACATTATAATAAGCCCCCCTATGGTGGCCATTTGACTATTGAGGCCCTTTTAGGAACAACTTCGAGTTATATGTAGATAAAATTCCTACATTTCTTTTACTTATTTTACAATTTAGGAAATGTGTATTCTATAGATGTGACAATGGAATTTTCAAGGTGTCCAAGTGACTTAGTGGTCCTACCCTTTAAAGGAAAAACTAAGCCTAAGAAGCTTGGTAAAAATCAAACTTGAATTTTACATAGTTCTTGATTTTAAATGTTTTTTAAGCTTAAAAAAAATGTAGCTTCAAAAATCCTTTTCTAATTTCATCTTACTTTTTTTTTTTCCCCAAATTTCTTGAATTTTAATTCTTAAGACACTTAAATTTGAAGGTGGCATTTTGAAAACTTAGCCTTTGAACAACTAAGTGACCATTCAATGTATGCAAGAAAATTTGGGTAGTTTTACACAAAGTCAATTTTAGTTAGATGTTCACAAATTTTTTACACAAGGTGTGAATATATATTTCTTTTGATGAAAATAAAACAAAGAATGTCCTTCAAGGGTTAATAAGATTATGCACTATTTGAGTATAAAATCATCAAAGAATATTGTCATTTGAAGATCGTGACATTAGAGGTTGTTACACCTTCTGCTTCTCTCCATTCTCCATTTAAAAAAAATGAAGACATGGCATTCTCTCCTTGAATTGTGGAGGGCCTATTCTCTAAAAATCGAGAAGTTTCTTTCTTATCCTTTGGAATTAAAGAATGGACATGAAGAAGTTTTCACATGTAAAGTTTTCACCCTAAGTGCTTTGCTTTCACTTTAAGTGTGCTCCTTGTGTTATCTTTTATAAAAACCTTTGATTTAGGGCCTGCTTTTGTCTTAGGTATTGTGCTCTTTTGACTTTATACTTCTTTGTTTTCTTCTTCTTCTTGCTACTTCTAATAAACTGCTTTTCCGATGTCCATGGCTATGTGTTTCTATTAGTCAAGCTAGTGTTTTTTTGATTAACTTTTGAAGGTATGTTATTTTTTTTTCTTTTTAAGGTTTAAGTGTTGGGAGTTGTGGTGTTCATGTTTGTTAGATTTTTTTGATACAAAGGTTTTGAAAATGAAATAGATCAATTGTTTGCTTTTGCACATATGAAGACAAATTCTAGGTTGGTAGTTTGAAGGAAGCTTTGTAATTTGTATAAATAAATCACATTTTTTTTCTTGGAGAAGGTGCGACAATCCTTATTGTGACCATTTTAGGAAAATGTTAAGTATATTTTTAGATACTATATTAGAATGAACCCAATTTTGACTTGTTGTACATATTACCTATTACCACAATCCTTGAAAGGCCCTTGGGTCTCTCTATACAACCCATATTTAGTCTAATAATTCTTCAATTATGGTTTAATATATGAATTGCCATACATGTTATGTATACACTATCATCACCATTAATTTACTTTGTGTTAAAAATATTTTGCCCATATTTTTGTAAATGAATTATACCACCAAATTTGTAATATATTATGTGTTTGCAAAGGCTTTCAGGTCCTTCTAGGGTTATGAGTTCTAACTTAGGGCAAATCCCATCAAAATTTTTGACCCCAATTGTATACCATACGTGAAGGTTTGATTTAACACTTGATGTGCTAAAAAACTTTACTTTTGGCATGCTCAAGGGTTTCGGCAAGCAAAACTCCTTGATTTAGGGTTTTGGCAACTTGGCGTTTTAATTTTCTCTTGTTTGGTAGCTTTAGGGTTTCTTAATTTTTGGCGACTTCTCAGTATTCTCCTGTTTGGCAGCTTTGAGGCTTTTGTCTTTTCTGTGATTTACATGTGGTCCTATTTTTGGCTATGCTACTTTCTCTGGTCTTCAACTGGTTCATGTTTTTATAATCTTATCGCTTATCGCTTTGAAGTTCTTGTACAGTCTTGTACGATGGATTTTTAAAAATATTTTCAATTATTTGACATTGTTGTTATGGGATTTGTAGACGCTTGTAGTTGTAGGGAAATATTCAAAATTTTAGACAGTATGGATGAACAATTTCTACAACATTTCGGACATTTCACTTGTAATATTCCAAACATTTAGACATTCCCCCCAATACTTAATTTATGTCCGAATCTGACCTTCACGACGTAAGGTATACTTCCTTTTCCTCAGCAAGGTCGAATACCGGGACATTCAAGCATAGAATGCGTGTCCAGGTAGTTTCTATGAAATTATTGGTACCACTGCTGAATATGCATACGCTTACCACCGGTAGTGTTGTGCCACGTTGTCAGTTGAGGGACTCCAGGTCCGTCCCCTTTCAGAATATTTCAAACCCTTTCCTTCTCCGGCCTGTGGAGAGCTGTCACCCTTCCAGGTGTCGACCGGGAGTTCGCTCTGGGCAAGGAGGGGGGCGAGTCCGGGTGCGGGCAGACCAGGAATAAAGTTCTCCCTGCCCGCCATTGGTTTGCCTTCAAACCCTAGACCCCCCTCACCTCGCGCTCCGAGCATTATACTTGCATCCCTCTCCTGTGGAATTCTCCCTCAGATCTTGTGTTTTCGTACTCCTGGATAGGGTCTCAGGGTGGCTTGCAGATCGCTAGTTGGTTCTTGCTGCGGAGTTGTCTGGTTTGTCTCGGCCGCCATTTCTCGAGCTCCGAGTTAGCGGCCTCGCTTAGCCCGGTCCGTTGCCAAAATGACGTCCGAGTCGCGGGAGGAGAATGTGTACATGGCCAAGCTCGCCGAGCAGGCCGAGCGGTACGACGAGATGGTGGAGGCCATGGAGAAGGTGGCCAAGACCGTCGACACGGAGGAGCTGACCGTGGAAGAGCGCAACCTGCTGTCGGTGGCGTTTAAGAACGTGATTGGTGCGCGGAGAGCTTCGTGGCGGATCATCTCCTCCATCGAGCAGAAGGAGGAGAGCAAGGGCAACGAGGAGCACGTGTCCGCCATCAAGGAGTACCGCGCGAAGGTGGAGGCGGAGCTGAGCACCATTTGCGACAGCATCTTGAAGCTTTTGGACTCGCACTTGATCCCCTCTTCGAGCACGGGAGAGTCTAAGGTTTTCTACCTGAAGATGAAGGGCGACTACCACAGATATTTGGCGGAGTTCAAGACGGGCGCGGAGAGGAAAGAGGCCGCCGAGGCCACATTGCTGGCGTACAAGTCTGCGCAAGTGAGTGTGTTGGATTTTCTTAGGATCGTTTGTTTCTAGGACCTTTCGTTTTCTCTTCTTTACTTGCGGTGTGATTTTAGGCTTGTCGTTCCTCATCTGATTAGCGAAGCGTTCCTTGCCTGGATTCGTCTGTAGCCGGGTAAAAGAAAGTTATTTCTTCGTTGTGTTTGCAGTTTCTGATGTTTATTTTGTGATCTGGTTTCTAGATTCCAAGCTGGTTGTAGGTTGTGTTCAGGAGTCACGTTCGATGGATATTTGTAGTCTTGTTTTGTATTGATATTCTTTGCTGGAGTGTAATCCTGACGCTTGCTGCATTTGTTTTGTTTTTTTATTTCAGGACATTGCTTTGACCGAGTTGGCGCCTACCCATCCCATCCGATTGGGCCTGGCTTTGAACTTCTCCGTGTTTTACTACGAAATTCTGAACTCCCCCGACCGTGCGTGCACTCTGGCCAAGCAGGTCCGTGTCCGTCCTGGCCGTGCTGTGATGTGGTTGTAGTTTGGTATGTTTTTGCTTTTGTGCCCTTTTTATAATGCGAGTGGTAGTTGTTAGTTTGGTACGGAGTTTTTCTTGGTTGGTTGACATTTATTGTTGGTTATTTTAGGCTTTCGATGAAGCGATCGCTGAGTTGGATACCCTCGGCGAGGAATCGTACAAGGACAGCACTCTGATCATGCAGCTTCTTCGCGATAATCTTACTTTGTGGACATCTGACATGCAGGTGAGATGCAATCTGAAATCTGTGCCGTCAGTTTCATTTGTGGGTATTCTGTGAACGTGGTCTATTTTCTTTGTTTTCGCGTTTTGGTCTTTTAACAGGAGCTAACTGGTTGTTTGGCTGTTATCAGGATGATATCGGTGAGGAAGGCAAGGACTCAAAGATTGAAGATGCTGACGACCACTAGAATTTAGACAAGTGAAATTTACACTACAATTGAGTGAGAAGATGGAGTCGGTGTTGGTCTGTTGTTGTTGGTCTGGGAAGCTTTAGCTCTTGCCTATGTAGGTGGTTTTTATAATGGAGCCTACTGGCACGGTCTTTACTAGATAGTTAATCTGTGAATTCTCAAATCTCATTTTGCATCTTCTGTTTTTGGGTGTAAAGGATGCAGAACCCGTCTGATTGATGTGTCACATTCGCCTCGTTGTCCTATCCCTGCGGGGTTGGAGATGAGGTGTACATTTAATTGTGACCATGTCCAGCATCTTTCTTTATATTTCACTCTTTGTTCCACGATCAGCCATTTCACTTGTCCAATATGTTTAAGTATTGCATGTTTATGTCGGGGGTTGATTTCTGTGACTTCAGCTCATACATAATCCTAGAAGATCTGTGCCGCCATCGACAGTGAATTGCTGTGAGAATTTGAAATGACTTTCGGAGTTATATATTTGGCGGAGTTATTTATCATTAGGACGGCGTTCGCTCGTGAGAGGTACAAGAAACTGAATATGGGATATTTCGTTTGAACGGTCGAACTCGACGATGGGAGTTCCAATGAGCTTTCGTACTTCTCGGAGAAGTGGCAGTGGGACTTATGGGATATAGTCGTCTACTTGCTGGTTTCCTCGGGGTTTGTTCTTTGGAGTGCAGGGAAAGAGTCACGCTCGGTACTGTTTTCTCGTTTTGTAGCTGTCGAATGCTGTAGTTTCGTTGGTTCTTGTCACTGCTGACATTCTTTAGTAGCTTTTCCAAGGTCTGCTGTCCTGTGTACGTTCATTGGTAGGCATCACGGTGGGTGCGAGGTTCCTTGGTTTTCACGACACTGGTTTGATACTACAATGATTCGTTCGATTGTTGCGTGTGACACTGATTTACCATTCACGCTACTTGTTAAAATAATGTAGGCCAAAATATTGTTTGAGTGTAACTTTTTTTGCAAAACTATAATTTAGTAGTGATTGTATCGCTGTGAAAGGATTTGTATACTCTCACAACCTTAGAACGCTGGGTTGGTCACAGTGGAAATCATCGTTTTGGGTACTCTGAATCGGTTGCTTAAAAAAACTTATGTGCAAAGACCTTTTCTTTTCACAAACTTTCAAAGCTGAACATCTGAAAATTTCCGTCTTGCAAAGAAAGATTCTCTGTCATCCATCAGACACTTCTAAGCTGCCACGTCTTTACAGGGTGAAGGACCATGTGGATGTTTGTACCAACCTCCAATGTTATTTGATTGCTGATTGAAAGTATGTGGTCATGGCTAGTGTGTATTTTCCTCACTTTTAGGGAGTACAAATTGTAATTTTTTGAAAGCCGAACTCATCCATTAGGTGATTATGTGTCAAGGTTTGTAGCCTATAATACTTTTCACATTTTTTTGGTTGCCTAGTAGCAAAAGATGCTTAACCCCTAAAGTTCTAAGACTTTTTTTTCCATCAACTACCATTTCTATTGCAAAGTGTAAAAACCTTCAGAAATTTTTTTCTTTTATATATATAACTAAATTTTTTTGTGCCAAACCATTATACATATGGGTAGGGTGAACAAAAAATAATTATTTTTGAAGAAGCAAAGAAAACAATAAGAAGAAGTGTCAAATTCAGCAAGAATTAAATGACCAATTTGTAGGAAGAAAAAATGACCAATATTAGTTGGAAAGTCCAACTAGAACATCTTTCATAAAGAAGATATTTAATGGCAAAATCTAGGAAATTCTTTATTGACATTTAGTGAGTCCAAAGCATAGAAAGTTTTTTTTTACAATGAAATTCATTGCTTGTCATGAATCCTCGAAGGTTTGGGATAATTTGAAGAGGAGAATTTGACCACTTGATTGTCTAAAACTCAAGAATTGTATTCAAAGTAGAATTTTAGACCTCATTTTGGCGTAGTAGAATTATATTTTTGAAAAAACTTTGTACTAAGAAAAGTTGGGAAATCGATCTAAATTTTGTTTCCTAAAATCATGTTGTGATTTTGAGCTTCCAAAAAAAATTATAGATAAATTTAGAAAAAATGTTTGAAAATGTCCAAAAAAAATATCTCTTCCAACTTTGTCCATAACTTTTGATTGGAGTCTTGAAATTTCAAACAAATTTTTTGAAGATGAAAGTTAGCTTGATTTTTCACATTAGCTTGGTTCAATCTTTTTTGAAAAAAGATATTCTACATTGACTAAATGAGTTCTAAAATTCTACTTTGAACAGAATTCTTGCTTTTGACTTAACTATGAGTGGTATAGCTCCAACTAATTTTAATTTATATATCCTTCATGGATTGCTTTACCTCCTAAAATCCAACTTGTATAAAGAGTTTGTCTATTCAGCTTCATGCACATTAATTTGAAATACTTCTACAATTGACTGCCAAATATTTTGAATTTAAGAAAATATATTGCTAAAGTTTAAAAATTGAATTTTAAAGTTTTGAATCTACTTTTGGAACTTTAACAATTTATTTAGCATCAATGTATTGACCCTATGCTATGGATATGATAGTATAAAAATGTGTGAAGGAAATTTCAAAAACTTTGACTACTTGGATTGCAAGATATTTGGGTTTGAAATTAACAAATTCATTTTTTTGCACCTTGCCTAACTAGACTTAAAGGCTTTGAATCTTCTTAGCTTAAAGTCTTTGCACCGTTGATATTGAATTAAAAAAATTTACATTGAAAAATTGAGTTGAAAGTCTAGGGAAAAAATTTCAAAAATACACACTTGATTTTCATTCTTCAAAAAATTGTTAAATAGAAATAGGTCCAAGATTGAACAAAAGAAAATTAGTAATAGCTCTAAGATGGAATTGAAGTAGAATAATCCATCAATCAAATCATTCTAGTAAATGATCTAAACTTTGTCAAACCTTGTACAAAGTTCTTGAAAAATTGTAAAAATTGTATTAAGAAATGAATTTGTAAATTTATTTTTTATATTTAGATTGCTCCAAAAACAAGTGATTGTCCATAAGTTTCTGAACCATGGTCCAAATAAAATAAATCAAATCTTTTGATGTAGACAAAAATACTTCTTACAAGAAAAAAAAAATTTGGAAATTTTACTTTGATTATTTGTCATTTATGTATTGCCCAATGACCCCTAGTTTGGGCTTCGAGTGGCATAACTATTGCTTTTAGGCACTGATTCAAATTTAAAAAAAATAATATTCTCCAAAAGCTAATGTATTTTCCTATCCTCCAAAAACATTCAAAAAATCTTGACGAAAATTGAGACAAGGGCTGCTATTATTTGAGTTTAGGATCATAAACATATGAACATAGAAGACTATGTTATAGGTGTCTATATTATAGAAATCTTCCATATTTATACCTATATTATAGGTATTTATGTTATAAGCACCTTCAGTGATTGTATTATATTTATTTTTACATATGCTCACATTTCCAGGTTTCCATGCTAACATCATTGAATTGAGACATAGGAGCCTAATCAAAATCCATTGTATTCATTTAGGGGACAATGGAATTCAAGGATTAAAAACTAAAGGTTCCTTCTACAATTGAGAACTACAAAGTCAAGCTCAAATTTGCAATCCTAATTTTTTTTGCATGAAAGGTCTTTTTTAACATATAATGTTTTTCACTCTTTCTTTTTGCATTGCAAGAAAAGTTCATTTGAGGTTAGGATTGCCGGCTTTGTGTTGGGACAATTTCTTTTTGAAAGTCATTGGAATAGAATGAAGTACCCTTTTGCTTGAAAATTCTAATATAACTAATCCCATAGACAAAGAGGGGGGATTTCATTCTTTGCTCATTTTTTGAAGGATTAATTCTTCTTGGATTGTGTAAACAAATTTTCAATCTTAAAATGACTATTTAAACTATATGGGTAATATTTTATATTCTTTTTTAGCCTTAGAAGTCAAAATTTATACTCCACCTTTTCTTCATCCGTAACAAGAATTTACCTTAAAATTTAATGAAATAATGCAATAACTAAATTTAAAGCAAATCAATACATGGGACACCTTAGATAGTAAAAAATTGTACATACCCCTTCTGTCCTAAAATGATCTTTCTATTGGCATAAATTTATTGTCTCTAAAAAATCTTCATGGTGTAACGTAGGAGGAAAGACCTAAAAATTAAGTCTTGGAAATTGTACAATATTTATTATAAATTCACTGGAATATTCTAATACACACACACACACACACACACATATATATATATATATATATGCAATTTATTTTCAACTAATGCCATCTCTATTCCACATCGGCCCCATTCCACTTCCAATCAAAACTTAGAACCTAGTTCCCTTCTCTAGGTCCCACAATTGATTTATGAATATTGAATGTAGATGTTGCATACACTCTAATTTGGGCATATAGCATAGGCTTTCTAGAAACCATCTCATAGTGTATGATTCATAGCCCATTGAGGTAGAAATAAGGAAGGCAAGCCATTGGAACAAGGGAATTACACCATGCTATCAAAAACAATGGCCAACGTTGCTTCTTCAAAAGGCCCTCCAAATTACACTTTTTTAGCATTCAAAAACTAAAATTTGAAAACTACACCTAAACTAAAATTTCTAGGACATTAGAAGAGTATTGAATTCTATTTGTAGAACAAAATAGATTTTTTAAATTATTATTTTTAAATTTAATTTAGGACATTTTGTCTAATAGGAAGATCATTTGGGAACATAGGGAGTATTGTGTGGATATAGCGATTAGAAAAAAATGTTAAGTCCACCGTGGGTGTTATACTTTTGGTACCAATTTTAAAAAAAATTAAGTACATAGAAAATACATCATCTAATTTCCTTTCCAAAGCTTTATCCCATTAGAAATAAGATGTCCAAATTTTTATACAATAGATGAACTCAAATACAATATACAATTCACCAATATGCATTCTTCGTGGTCAAAGTAAACACATATTGTTTTCTATTGTTCTTTCTAAAGGGGGCTATTCTTGTCCATCTACATGCCTAGTTGCATCCTTGAAGATAATTTATTCTAATATAGCATTATCAACTAACCACTTTCTATGCATTGCTGTAAGATTTTGAATAGAATTTTGACGTCCAAGCAACAATTTTCCATAAACGACATATTGTGGCTTCAAATGTACAAAGCAAAAACTAGATGATCAATGGAATTGAGCTATTTCATTATTTTTAGCAATTTGGTAGTACCCACTATAATCCAAATGTGCTACTTGCATAAAATATCCAACAAGCAATGCTTTCGTAATGTTGACATAATAATCTTTGTTGTTGATGCTTGAATTACATATCTTCAAGCCATGGCAATTCATGATGTAGGTAAGTTGAGCATGGATATTATTAGCTAATTGCAAATTCCATATGTCAAGGAAGTTGTTGTAACACCAAGTAGCATCTTCACCATTTTGTTTCCAATTGTGGAATACATTGAGTATAAAGTGATCGCCATCGACGTGGAAATTTTTTGCTTTTACTTCATCAGCTACCCTTTGAGCATTTTTTTGTCAAATAAAGCAATTAGGAGTTGAAAGCATTGGAACAATAGGAAGAATTTCCAAGGAACAATTAAATTTAGAGCTATGCACCAACATCTTTGCCATTTGTGGATCCAAAAGAAATTCACCCATAATATCTCCTAGCTTTGTCAAATTTTCATCTTCATCAATTACCCCTCAGTTGAAAAGTAACTCAAGAGTTGTGTCAAGTATTTGTAGTGCTAGCGGATTTATATGGTCAAAATGTACCAAATTACCTACACCCAATTTTTTAAGAGTAAGCACTGTTTTTGCCAAATTTGATCTTATAATTTGAGGGCAAATTTGTGCTTTCATATTATTGTAAGACACTTTAGTATAAAGTCTATAGCACTTTCCAAGTTAAGTATGGCCAACACGACCAACTCTTTGATTAGCACTAGCATTTGAAATTGGAGTGACTGCAAGTGATTCTCCACCAATTTCAGGATTATATACATTTTGTTTGACAAAACCAAGATCAATTTCAAAAACTATACTTTCAATAGTTATTGAAGCTTCTGTAATATTTGTAGAAACAACAATCTTCCTACTAGGAATTACATCTAAAATCTCTTATTGCTTGTTTAAAGATAGTACATAATAGAGAGGCATCACACTGGCAGGTCTCATTAGGTCCTTTCAATTTTGGAGCTTTTTGTTTATTTTTATACAAGCATCTTCAATTTCTTCTTCCCCCATCAAAAATAGAAGGATATCTCCAAGTATTTCATATCGATGAATGTATATTACAATGTCAATTATGTTAACAAAGTAATCTTGTATAAATTATCTCTACTTGATGCAATCTACGTGGGATTTCCATGAGTGGAGCTTCATTGAAATAGTGTTGAAAACTTGAAACCTCCAAGGTAGCACTCATAATAACAAGCTTCAAGTCAAGGCATTTTTTTAGAACCCTACCCTTCAACAATGCCAACAATATATCTGTTGATTCTGTCTTCTCATGAGCTTCATCAAGGATGATGATTTGGTAGCATTTGAGTAAAGGATTGGTCATAGCTTCCTTCAAAAGCATTCCATTAGTTAAGTATTTCAACCTTGTTTTTGGCCCATTACATTCATCAAAATGAACACTATATCCAACTTCATCTCTGATTGTAACATCCATTTCATTTGCCACAAGCCTTGCCACTTTTCTTGGTTGCGTATATGCTACTTGATGTTTAGTGGCTGCATATCTTGCCTCAATTACAAATTGTGGAATTTGAGTAGTCTTGCCAAAGCTTGTGTCACCCTTGAAAATGATTGTTTGATGGCATGCCAAAAGTTGCACTAGTTGTTTTTTATGTTGCTACATTGGAAGGATTTGTTGCTTTTTGAGAATATTATAATACCTTGTAGAATAGGGTTTATTACTATAAGGATTGACTTTACAACCATTGTGCAATGCCATTTTTACTACAAATTATTAAACTACAAGATAATTCCAATGTTCAAGGAACTAATTAAACTTCAAAAAATCAAAATACCAAATGTTGTTTTATATATCTTCTTAGCCTTCAATTTCTCCATTTATATTCATACAATACTTCACTTTTATTTTAATTACTTTACTTTGGTTTCAAATGTCAATTGAGGATCTGTTGTGCAATGGAACATGAATAAAGAATATGACCCAATAAATGTGGTCCTTGTCAAAGTAGAGGTTTCCTATTTTGTTTTGATTTCATGGATTGAGGTTTCTTTTCATATACCTAATATCCAAAACTTGCACAAAACTTTCCTACTAATGAAAAATTAGTAACAAGACATGCCATAGCCACTTGGTTGACAACACCAAGGTTGATTCATTCAAGGCCAATACCATAACCTTGGCACAAGCTCTTTGTACTATGAAAACTTGTAGGCCAAATGAAGAAAGTTTTGTGAAAAAACAAAGGGTCTAATCATCAATGCCAAGAAAAAAAGAATTCTTTTGACATCAACAAAATGAAGCTCTATGTGCCACCTAAGATTATTTTGGGTTGCAACCACATCAACAAATAAAATTTGATTGTTTGTATATGTTGAAGGCTTTGAAAAGTGAAGACTCAAGCAAGGATGTATAACTCTACATTTTTCATTTGACGAGTAAATGTAAAAGTTGGCCCTTATTGTATGCTTACATATACTACAATCCTATTTCTTGTCACTAGAGTTTAGGATCAATCAAACCTTAAATAATTTGTCCTAACACAATAGTCTTTGAGATCATTGTTATAAGGTTTGTTGCCTAACTAGAAAAGTACAAGACTTCTACCTGTGGTAATTATTTGTAAAAGAAGAAAGAATACAAAAAGACTAAAGAAACCTTAATCCAATACTTATCCAATCTATAGAATCCAAAAGAACCTAATTTGTACAACAAATAAGAAATTTAGCTATTGCTTTAGCAAATTTTCCTCACCCATAATCCAAATCTTGGAAGTCAATTCTCAAAACTTGTAAGATGTTTAGTACTTGAATCCCTCTTAATTTGCCTACCGCACCCTTTCAAGCTCTAAAATTTAACCTTACTAATAAAACAAAAAGTAAAAGCAATTTACAATATAATAACAATACTCAATGAAAAGTATATTGCAAAAAACAATGATCTCCAATTGAAGCACTCAAAACCAAGAGCCAAGAAAAGATAAGATCCTAATGAAAGAAGCCAAGCCTTTAAGTACCCACAAGAAGGTTTCATGGTTGTAAACAGTATGGAACAAATTCCCACTTCAAGAGTCTACCCCACCTCCTAAAGAGGATAACCATCCATTGAGCCTAACCACCTGTCAATTTGGAACCAACTTAGATATAGTAAGATGCCTATCTTTTAACTAGTATATGGCCTATATCACAACACCATATACCTACATGGTTCATTTTTTTTTTTTATAGAACATGTCATATTGCCTATAAAAACAAAAGGCAATGATGAGCTCCTTCTTTATAAAAAAAATTGTGTTTATAAATATCGTGTTTCCTTTAAACTATATAGACCTTGGAATTGTGTATCTAGAAGGTTCTAAAACTATATATATATATAAAAGATAGTAGCTACAAATACTAGGATCCAATACTCATTGTTCTTTACATTGTTCTTCTTCACCATTATTCTTCATGTTAGCATAGTTTGTGTATAATCTTTTGTTTTTATTTGCTTGTATTGCTAATTTTTTGAAATATGCAATGAACTTCACCTTTGTTGCTTCTAGAATTTACAAATTAGCTCCTTGTCTTGTTGATTCCACCTCTCTAGCAAAACTAAAGAACAAGATTGTTTCACCAATGCTAGTTTTTTTTTAACTGTGCTAGAGTAGGAGCAAGGAACAATGTATTATGAGTGTTGAGCAACAAGTGTTTAGATTTGAGCATTCAGTAAGCTTTTCTTTAATTAAAGTTAAATAAACCTACCAAAACTAAAAACAACATTGTTAAACTTAAAATGAACCCCTAAAGTCCTAAGGCCTTTTTCTTTTGTCAAAAAGCACTCAAAACTACCATTTTTGTTGCGTTCACACAATAAATCCAAAAAATATTTTTTTAGAATATAACCATAGGGTCTTGCACCTTACTTGTCTCAAATCATGTATTAAAAGTTTCATGAAGTTTGACTAGAAGGATTGGAAGATATATAATAGCATTCAAAATTAGAATTTTTTTTTTTTGAATGTTGGTCTTTAATTTCAAATGACTTTAACTGCAGTTTATAGAAATTTTTTGCACAATAGACTTTGAGTTTAAGAAATTTTTTATTAATGATTTGAGATGAGAGTCTATAATAAAAAAATTTAGAAACAAAACAATTGGATTTCATTTTTTTTAAATTATCAATTAGAAGTAGGTTCAATGATTGAACAAAAAAATAAAAATGTTAAAAGTTCTAAGATAGAATTGAAATACAATAATTACAATGGTGAGATCATTGGCTAGGAGGAAAATTTAACCACATCTAAACAATTTTTTTTGAAAATTGAAAAAATTGAGTTAAAAAATGAATCCTGTGAATTCTTTTTTCAAAAAGATGCTTAAATTTTCTAGAAAACAAGATTGTCCATGACTTTCTCATTACTATTCCAAATAGAATTTGAATCGAAGCTTTATACGTAGGCAAAAATATAATCCTTGAAAAAAAATTAATTAAATGAATTCTATTTTTTGTAGATTTTTTTTGCCCAACAAACTGAAAATTGTACAAAGAGATGTATAGCTTCTATTTCTAGGCAACAATTGAAATAAAACTATATTTTCCAAGAGCTCATGTGATTTCCTATCTTCAAAAAAAGTTTCAAAAAGTCATGTCAAAAATTTAAAGTTACATAAACTTGCCAAATTCCCAAATGACCTTGTAGTCTTAAAATCTTATAGGCTAACTGCCATTTTTGTTTCTAAGCACTTTTCACATTAAAAGGACCTTTGAATTTAGTTTTGAAGTGGCAAATAGCTTAAGATTCACTTAAGATTATTAAAAAGACTTATTTGGACAATTTGGTAGGATAGGAATGATGGCAAGATAGTCTTATGACTTCTTGGATCCAATAGTTGAGGAGTTGTCATATTTCCTTCAACTAGGCTATTATGTAAGGGCAATTTTCTTTTTTTCTCTCTTCAGTTCATATCCAAGCATATTTGACTATTATGGCTCATTGATGTCTTGATGTTTAAGTGTATTCCATCAATCGACTTTGTTTACAAATATTGTGTGTGTTATGTGAGATGTTGTGAAATTGCCCATGATTGTGTTCTTGAACCTTGTGGATCTATAGATCCCTTTTAAAAATTCCAATTTGCCAATTAAATTTATAAATTGCTACTTGGCTATGAAAGTCTTGTAGTTTGAATGTCAAAGGTAAATTGCATAGTATAGTAGATAGTTGATTTATAAATCACTTCACCAAAAAGCAAATTACCATGGGCCATGGCTATTGAAAGTTGTGATTTCTACCTAATTGGCAGCTAAATCAGGTAGTTGGCAAATTGAAGATGGAAGAAGTTAAATTGTTATTGTCAATTGAAGATGTTGTGAAAAATAAAAAATATATATTTGTATGGTCATTTACATTGACTATATTATACATGCATGTTTGTAAATTAACCTATTAAGGTGAAAGAAAATCAAATTACTTGTGTGTTGGTCTGCAACTAATTGCTAGGATGTCTTGAGTTTAATATGTATTAAATATTGTAAGGTTGAACTGTATAGAATGATAAATTGTAATAGTAAAGATATGGTGATCAATTGTATGGAAGAGTAGTTGGATTGGTAATTAGATTTGCAATTTCTAATAAGTTTGAGTGATGAATTTTTTATCTTGAAATATTAATTGTGATATTTGAGTTCCAAAGATAAATTGCTTGTGCGATATATAAGTCTAATTTGAGAGATTGGCTAATTGATTGATTTTGAAAAATATGTGATGAAGGTTGGATAAAATTGCTGATCAAATGAAAGCAAGGTCTTGACTAGATTAGAAAATTGCCATTATTAAGAGCATTCAATCAACTAATACAAGATTGAGTTCTAACATTAGCATGGTTTGCACACTAGGATTAATTGCCATATACAGAATTGTACATTGAACATATTGGACTAACTTGGTAAATAAGCTAGTAAAATAGCTTACTAGAAAAATTGCCCAACCAAGTTTATTTGATGGAATATTTGCCATAGCCCTAGAAAGGATTAGGCAAGACAAGGATTGCAACATTATATTTGTATCCATTGGTAATGGATTATGGAGTGTGAAATTGGATATAATAAGTGAATTGTCTAATAAACATGTTTCAAATCCAATCCTACTTGAAAAATGACCCTAGACACATAATGATAGACAAATTGACCTTTACCTTAGAAAAAAACCCATCTATACTAGTAGCTTGGATTTTTCATTAAAAAGTGAAAAATCGAATTTATAGTTTTTGAGGGAGTAGTATAATTATCAAAATAGAAATCATCAAACATATAATTTTTTTAAAAGTCATTTTATTGTTAGAAAAAGTTTTGTTTGAAGGAATCAACTTAACTTGTAAATGCCCAAACTATGTTTTTTGGCAACATAGAAATTTTGGGCAGCTCACTACAAATGGAGTTTTTATTTTTTTTGCTGAAATTTTAACACAACATGTGCCCAAGGAGTAGATTTAAGGCCCAATAATTTTCATAAATTTTGACTACATAGTTAAGAAGTTATTGTATGATATGTACTTTATTGTGCTTGATGGGTAGCCTGGGTAGCAAAAAATACTTCTTTAAGAATTATATTTTTAAGAAACTAAAATTTGAAATTGATTCTCTAGATTCATATATACTTGGAAAGCTTTGAATCATTTCATTTTGATCAATGAGTCAAAAGTTATGAGGAGTTTTAGTTTGTCGGAGTTTGCGGGTTGTTATTGAATCTCTACTCTAAAACCAACTTTGAAGTCCTTCATTTAACTCAATTTTCAATATTTTTGGAAAAAAATAAAATCCTTGGGTGTAGATTGTTTATTACAACATTACAACCATTGGGATTGGAATTTTTCAATTCCATAAATAAATTTTTAACAATTTAGTATTTTGAATCATTCTCTGCTCTTTTCTACTTACTATTTTTTTCCTATATGTTGCATAATTCCAAATGATTTGAAAATTTTCAAGCATATAGCCAACTTGACTTGAAAAATGAATTCAAAGAGTAACCACCATTTTGGGCATTTTTTCATATAAATGTGACTATTTGAAGTGCAGCTGCCCAGATTTTTGTAGGGCCAAAAAAAAGAAATTTGTCACTTCAAATGCTAATATCTTGCAATCTACACGGTAGAAATTTCTGAAATTTTGTCCACGTATTTTCAAACAAGCTTACTACATGATCCTACGGTTTTATGTGTCCAAAAATGTTTTTTTTTTCTAAAATTTGATACTTGTACTAGAAATGACAGTTTTCTAAGAAATAGACAAAGTGCTTCATGCAAATGTTTGTCTCATTCACCTACAATAATTCTTGAATCTTTAAAGGATGCACAAAAATGCAAAAAAATTTAGACATTCACTTTAGAACAACATGCAACTATGCAATACTATATTAAATGTCCAAAGAATCACTTAGACCTCTATACAAGGAACATCCAAGTGTATTTTAGGCAACTAATAGTAGGATTGTTTGGAAATATCTACAAACACTTTTGGGCTCATTGACTTCCATTGTTTCACCTACATGTGAAGATAAAAAAAATTCGCAAAGGGAATCTTGAACATGCATTAGGATCATTGTGCCCAAGCACAAAATTATGTCTATGGGCATTGTCATTGCCAAAATCAAGCTGGACCAACCTCTAAATGCATCTAGGACTAAAAATTGTCTCTTGGATGATTTCACATGCAAAATTTTTGATGAAGAGATCAGTTTTTTCATCTAATATTTATTTGAGATTTCTTTGCATGTTTCACCATTGAATGGTTTTAGACATTGGATGATTTTTCAAGCCTCTAGATTGAAATTGTTTCAAGGTCATTTTTGAAGTTGTGAACAAGTGCACTATTGGCTAGAATAAAAAATATGAAAAAAATAAAAAATAAAAAAAGGATTTTTTAAAATATTAAAATATTAATTAAATAATATTATCTAACTTAGCAATCTGATGACTATGTTAGATTGCTAATGTTGCAATGTTCCCATGATCTTTACAATTTGGAAACACACAATCTTCTAAAGGTCTCAAAAAACATCTACTAAATTTCTTTACAAAGGTATTATTGAATGTTGACCTCTTTATAGAAGAAAAATGATGAAAAACTGACAAATGACAAACCGGATTGCTTTTTTAGTGTATTTAATTAACTTGTACATTCTTGCTCTTGATCTAAATTTGAGTCATTAGATGAAATTTGAGGCTTTCAAGAGACTACGAGTTATCCAACCCTGGTATCACTAGGAACTCAACCGGTAATGCAATTTGACATGGCCAAGAGAGTGCCACGTTATTGCCTCCCAAAAATTAATTTTTTTTCAACTTTGTTTTGCATTCTAAGAATTAAAATTTGTTTATTTATTTTAAATTTTTTTTTAGAATAGCTGGTTGTATCGTTTGCTGCGGGGAAACAATGGGGGAACAAGGATGGGAACAAACCCAAAATGGGTTGTTGGAGACCTCAAATTTCATCTAATGCATTAAAATGATTTTTTTTGAATTATTTTGTTCCCAACCAATGAAATGAATTTGACGAAATTTAATTCCAATTCCAATTTGAAATCTTGTAAAACACCTAAAAGTTCATATTTTATTGCAATTTGAATTGTGGGCCTACATCCATGTTTGTTTATTTTGTAGTTATAGAATGACATAGCTTATACAATGTTCTAAAATATAATATAGAGCAATGGTATAAATTTCAATTTTTTGAGCATTTTTTATATTTGAAACAAATTTCTTTCACTTTTTTTCTTCATAAATTCATAATAATTTCAAATTTCGTAGTTTTTTATTCTTCTATTTTATTTTTATTTTATTTTATTTTTAAAATTTGAGGATGTGTGACGACATGTGATTTCACCTCTGAAAAAAAATTGCATTTATATTTTTTTTTCGTCGATACAATGGAGACTTAGGCAGGTCTTCATTCGCCTCTGTCGACGACTCCTCCTTCTTCGTTTGTGTCTCTTCGCAAAGAGAACATCAAGCCAAACCCTAGTGTGATGCGAGCGAGTGAGCAACCGAGCGAGTTTTGGAAATCACCTCCGACTTCCTTGTTTTCGCCGGAGTTCCATTTGCATTTCGTCATGGGATTTCTGATGGAGTTCGTGGAGCACTGGATTCGTCGCTCCATGGAAGACCCAGATGAGCGCGACGCCAAGTTTCGCCAGCACGTCCAGGCCACCAAGGAGAAGTGCGACAAGCTCAAAGCCTCTTGGGCCAACCCCGTCAAACCCTACGGCAGCTGGAACACTGACAAGAACAACCATAAGTTCTTGCAGGATCTCACTCTCAGCCGGATGCCGGGCCGGAAGGACCCCTACGAGGACCTGGCTTCTGCTGCTTCTCGAGCGTCTTAATTTGCATTTGCCTGTTTAGGTAATTGTCTTCCTTTTCTCCTCTCATCAGTTCATGGAGGAGGTTCGTCGAAGTGGAACTCCTTTAGGACCAAGACTCCCAAATTGGGCTTTATAGTTTTAAATCTCGCTCTTTAGGGTTTTTGGTTCTTTGATTTACAAATAGCAGAGGGTCGCGGAGTATTTTTCCAACATTTCCTCTCTCGCGCTCCGTCGCTTCTTGGAAATCGTGCATGGGGTCCATGTGTCTTAATTGTGAGGGCTGGAGGGAAAGAAATGTGGTTTTATTCGAAATTCTCAATACAACTAGTGTGAAGTCATGCGTGAAAAGCATGTGATAGTAACATCCGCTGCGACGTAATCAGTGCGACGTCATTGTGCTTGAAATTCCCGAGTCTGCCATTCCCAAGCCTGTGGAGTTTCTTTGACACACTTATATTAGCCAGTATTCTGCAATTGAATTGAATTCCTATGAACCGTTCGAGAGACTTGTATCCTTGTTTATGGTTATATCACCTTTCTAGCCATCAACCTTGTCACTAGCATTTTGATGTAGAATATGCCTTCGCATGTGTATAGTCGGTCTTGACTGTATTAGCAGGTTCTGAATTCCAAATTCTCTGGACTCCATTTAGCAGGCTCTGATGATGCTCGGCGGTGGGCTTGCAGATTAACTGTCGCGGGTTTCGAAAAAGTTTGTGACTGCTGGTTCACGAGGAGCCATGTCTTTTCCGAGCACTTGGGATGCTTAGCAGCAGGCATTCACAGCGATCAATGATTCTTCTCTTCTCTTCTGAAAGCAAGAGTGTTCTCTTATCTTCGTATCATTCTGACGTGAGGATGTTATGCATAGTTTCGTGCGGCCAGGTGCTTATGTTAAACTTGAATATAAGGATGGAGTTTGTTCCATGTTTAGGAAATTGAACATTCAGGACTGAGATATTCATTGGAATAGTTTGAATTAATAAATACTGTGGTCTGATTGGGCTCCCGGCATGATTGATGGTCATATTAATCTTGGATGAATGTGACTAACGTAGGCCTCTATCGTTGACATGGTATCATGACGGCATCTGCATTGAGGAAAATGCGGCAATGAAATGCTACAGTGCTACGCTATCGCTTAGGAGTAATTGAATGTCGATCTGTTGTGAACTTGGATGATATGGTGCAGGAAGCGCGCTTGTTCAAGCGTTATGTAGACACCATCCTTCTGAATCATTCGGGATCATTATCTCAGCCATGTTTCGCGGGGGTGTCTTCACTGTCTTCGTGGGACTCACGTCTATCAGTTAGAACTGTAAATTGCAACTAGGAAAGCACTGTTATGCTTATGTCTTCGGTTTTCTTGGTTGTCTTACAAATTGAATTGCAAATTTGTATATCTTCTATTGAACCTTTGTCAATGAAATAGGAAGAGTCAAGGATATTGTCATGAAATATAATTCACACATGAGAGAAAGTGGGAGGTGCAAAAATTGTCTATTTAAGAGTAGTTTGGCTTTAAATCTCTTTCATGTAGATCAAAGCATTTGGGTTATCACACCTTCAAGAAGCAAACTTCTTTGAACTTTGAGAAGTTGGTGAGAGAAAAGAGGAGCTGATGGGGATCCATTTTGAATGAAGGTGTGACATCCCTTGTCTAGGTGAGTAGCAAGGAGAATGAAAACTAAAAAATTAGAGTCATTGTAGTAAATGCCAAGATCAATGTTCTTGAGGTGGTACAAAATTGGAATAGAGTTCGGGATGAAATAAGGTGAAAGTGAACTATAGATGAGTGAAAAATTCCCTAACAAATTTTCTTCAAGTCCTTTTCTTCATCTTTGAAGGAGAAGAAATGGCATTCTCCATTCTTGGAAAATGAAAGCTTCACAAGTGGTAGTTATCCAATTAGAAAGTGTCATGTCTTAATCTTTTAGGAATTGAACTCAAGTTGAAGAAAGTGTGAATATCCTTATTTTCTAACAAATTTTTAGAAAAAGAAGAGAGGAAAATACATCCATCACAATTTAATTTGTAATTTTTAGACTTAAAATGAATTAGATATGATTTTCTAAAGCTCGTTGTAGTAGAGTGCTATTGAAGGCCTTAGGTATTGTTATTAAACATCAACCAGTTGTTCATCAAATGATGCAAATAGAGTTTAAAAATAAAGGCGTGTAAACCTTAAACTTGAATGTGTTTCACCTCTCATAACTCCAAATTACTTACAATGAAATTTTGTCTACTAGATCAAATTTAGTCCCCAACCACTCATAAAATTGTGTAACAATAATCCCAAATTGGCACCGATTCATCACTGGACAATTTTTCATTCCTATAGTAACAATTATGGTACAATAGTAGGAATCATTTTTAGAACATGGACAATAAATAGATAGGATACAATAACTCAAATCACCAAAAACTCATTGTGTTGTGCATGAAAGATGAATGTACAATAATTTTTGTTCCAATATATGAATAACCAAGCATTGGAATAGAAACTAGAAAGAGGGGAGTGATTATTGTATGACTTCTACTTAGAGATACTAATTAAGGTCTCATTAAGATTACCCAATTCATTTTTCATATATAGGACTATAGGCCTTAGAAAGATCTATAGAGAAGATCAATGATAGATATCATTGATGTAGCCACACCATAAAATATTCACATATTTAATGGTATGGATATGACTCCTAGTGACAATAGAGACAAAATGGGATTGGATGTAAAGGTAGGTAGTTTTGGATCATGATTTTGATGATTATTTTAGAGAATATTTATATGTTTATTATGTTTTGTAGATTGGCTCTCTATTCATCATATTTTATTTTCTTCTCTAAACTCATTCAATCATTTGTTGACAACTTGTTTTTTATACTCACTTTTTAGATGTATAATTCTCAATTTTACAAGTATATACTACTCCTTCTATTCTAAAGGGAAACTTTGTATGGTTTACTTTTTACATTTGAGCTCATTTGTGGATTGTCTTTTATAGCTTAAATTCTTTATGGCCTATCTTGTCTTCAAGAAAAGCCATAAAATCATCAACTTTGACCATTTAAATCACAACCAAATTAATATGTGACTCATTGACAACAACAAAAGCTTTTTATATCTTCATTTTAATAATCATAATACAATGATACAAAACTTTCCATCTAGAAATCAATCTATCCAAGAAAATATAATTAATTGATTTTCAAACAATATTTTTGGTTCCTTGCTACTAGATTGCAACTAAAAAAAATTACATTTTGGAATTTTTTCATAATGAAATGAAAGGCGGAGCCTCACATATAGAGCATGGTGATTAACACCTATTCAAAGATCCCATTTGGTATTCAAAATATTAAATCACTAGAATCCAAACTTGGATTATACAATACGTAGGCCTCAAGGGATTGACACACCCTACTTTTTTTTTCTAAATTCTTAGAGGGACTCAAAACTATAGAATACTAAAAAGATCAAGATCACACTACAAAAACAAACATGTGAGCTATAAGCATTTCAATGCATTCAAACTAGGATTCGATGCACCATACAATACCATTTGCATACCATTCAAACAACCATGATAAAAAAACAAAAGCTATAAGGTATATTACACCATTGACAAGAAACAAACTCTAGAATACAAAAGCATTGAGTTACAACATAGAATCTTGTAGTATCAATTTCGAAGAAGAAGAGTACATTCAAATACATGATAAAGAAACAAAGAAAAATTTAATATTGAAGTTGTGTTCACAAACACAAGTATCTGTAGTCCTAGCCTATCCTAAAACCCGAAATTTACAAATTCAAGTTTTTCATTGTTTTACATCATCCAATATTTGCACCTACCAATATATATATCATGTTGATATCAAAAGTAATAGATTGTGGATATCTACTACTCTCCCACCACAAGTTGTAGCAATGAGAAAATTCACATTATAACTAGTTACTAAAACAAGAGAAGAAATTCAAAAATAAAAAATTGACATTCAAGAAGCACCAATACAGTCCTGAGGAGTAATCCACAGACAATAGGTTGGCCAGAGGCCACTAGGATGCACCTACTACAGGTAATCCTCCCATCTTCCTTCAAAGTTGAACTCAATCCACATAAATCTTTGGTTGTGAGGTTGCCAAAAGGGATAGTGCGCCATATGTCATTAGTGAGAGGACGTTGCAACCTCTGATTCTTGCTAAAGAGAGCGCATGGTTTCTCAAATTGGAAGAATATAAACTCTTCGGTCTACACAAGAGGCACTAGTGCCCAAAACTCTTTACGTGCCATGATGATGGCCCTCCATTCTATTGTGTCTTCAACAAAGTCCTTGCATGAATTCTAAGTCCCGTCAAGTAGTCCAACATTTTGAATGTTATCAAATGCTACTACTATAGTTGATCCCATTTTCAAGGATGCCTAAATCTAACTTATGACATAAGAATTGGTAGAATGGCATTCCGAAAAGTGTACTCTAAGAAACTCCCACTTGCATGAAATACAACAAGCTCTATAGATAGTTAAGAAAATGAACTAGCAAGAGTATCAATTCCAGCAAGGGAAGCAAAATACAGCCCAAAATCCCAAGCAAATGTACAAACTCTAATGCAATAAAGGGTGCTCAAAGGAATTGTGACAAGGAGAACGACAACAATGACCGGAACTTGTAAGAATCACTTCCATGTGACAACATGGGGTTTGCTAAGCGTGCCAAACAAGCCATTGAAAATTCACAAGAACCCACCTAAAACCACCACCTTCGCATGCCAACACATTTTCCACCAATCCAAAGGCTCTTAATTCAAATCCAAGACACCAATTGCAACCACCCACCAAAGCCACTAATTATCAAACTAAACCTACTAAAAACTTTTGGAAGGATCAAATATTTGGCATTCCATTTTTTTCCTACTAGTCACAAAAGGTAGGAATTTCTCAACATACTATTTTATAAATAAATTTCACCAAGACATATCACCAGTGCTATGGTAGATCTACCAAAAGTATAAATATTTCCTTCAACAAATTAAGTTGACCCTATTTTTTTTATCTCATGACACTCTCTACTACATAAATGGTCTCTCCCCCAAGAAGTAAATCCACACTAAACCTTCTTGATGTAAAAACTCAACCACAATGTTTTTAACACAAATTGGTAGACCAATTTGAAAACTAAACCAACTAAATCTAGTCAAATCTTGCAAATTATTCCAATGACGTCCTTTAAGTTAAAATTGATTTCGCTAATATTTGGAATGACCTTTGGATTTTCTATATTGACATATATAAGTTCACTTTGCAACAAGCTTTGAAATAATGGGTGTCTTTGAAATCATGACTAAAATTGAAGCCACAACTAAAATGATGGAATAAAGCCCATACAAAATTGGTAAAATGAAGTCAAGATCAAAGTGGTGGATGAAGCTAGGATAAAAATAGTAGAATGAAGCTAAGACAAAAATAACAGAATGAAATCAAGATAAAAATTATAGAATTTCAAAGTCACAGCTATTGAAAATATTTTTCTCTATTGAGTGGATTTTATCTATGATCTCAACAATTGAGAAGAAATTCAAGATTGTGGTTGGTATGTTTTTGATATTGCCATGAATAATGTGTAACCAATGATTTGTTGTCAAGGTAGTTGTGTAACATCAAATGTTAGAAGCCTCAAGATGAAAGCATTAAGAGATTAATAAAAAATATAAATTACTAGTTTTTGAGATTTTTGGTTATTTTTGCAAACTGGGGTTGAAGTTTAATGACAAGTGTGTTGGCACATTTGTAAGTACCAATTAGAATTTGGAATATTTTTATTTTTAAGTTACTTCATAGAAAAGGAATTTGTGTAATTATTCTTTTAGATTATATAATTCAAGATGAATTTGTGGGTTTTCAATTCAATGAATGTAAAGGAGATCATAGAATTGAATCTTTAGGTCAAGTTTAGGTTATGTGTAAGTCATGTTTAGAAAATGCAATTTTAGGAGGATAGAATTTCTAGGTAAATTTCCTATTACAAATTTTCATTTCAATAGATTCTCATTGAATGGACTAATTTCAGTATTCAAGGGGCATTTACGAGGTCATAATTTCAATTTATGAGCAAAAGTAAAGAATGATAAATGGAATTGAAGGATCTTCACATTGAAAAATGTTAGTGTGCTTAAATTGAATTATTGTGCTTGGATATGGATCATTTTATTGTCACAATGCACCTTTTTAAAGTGATTAGGTAATGGTGTAGGCGAGTTGAGATCATATATAAGAGAAGATGGTTTGTTTCAGCATTTAGTAACTTCAAAGACAATGAAAGTTAACAAACCTAAAAAATTCAATAAAAAAATCTCAACTATAACAAATTTGCAAATGATTGATCATGGTTTACAGTAGCAAACAAATCCATTATCATCAAACCGGAAAAAGGTAACAAAAATTAATTACACTTTTCCCTAATAAAGAAAGATGGAACAATTACCTATTAATTAAGTTCAGGCAATGACATGCTTGACCTAAATTTGTTCTTGAATAGTCTTAATGTAACTTAATTGTAAATCTTAAAACAAGAAACCCTATAAAATCTTGAAACCTAAAAGCAACATAACGTTATTTTTCAATTAAAACTAAACCCAAGAAAGAATATTGATATATAGTAAACAAACTTTACCATATGATTGATGTTTATAATTTAATCATTTAGACATTTTCAATATAGACATTGATTAATTCATCAAAAAAAATTTCAATCCTACTAAAGATCTTCAAATATTTCAACTAAGATTTCAATTTACAAACTCCACCACAAGATTGATGTAAGTTATAGAATATTATTGGCATTAGAAAAGTAGACAAAGAGAGATTTCTTCAAAACTTTCAACATTATCCTTGAAGATTCATGATAGATTTTTGAAAAGGTCTTAGCAAACTCTACCCTACAATTTATGCTTTATCACTAATAATTTTTTACATTGAAAAACTAGGGAAAAAAATTGTAATGAAGGTTTCAACACTATTTTAGAATTTTAGAATATAAATTCAAATAGATATTTGAAAGTTTTCAAAAAACTTTACTATGTGATCAATTGAATGTTGTTGATATAAAAAATAGACAATGACAAAATTCTTGGAAAGTTTTCAAAATAAAATTGATGTGTTTATATCATTGAATATTACACAATTTCGAAGAGTATACATTAAAATAATCTTGATTATAGTTTTTCCAATTCTATCCTACATATTTAAAATTATTGATGTGTTTTGTTGTTTTATATTTAGCCAAAATCAAAATCATTTATCAAAGACAATTGAGTACAAACTTTTTACAAAGGATTTTGTGAAATGTGCCCAAAATAAAGAGCATTCAATTATGAATTTCTCTATTAGTGCATGTGATACTAATTTTCTAAAGCTACTCTATTCTAAATTATTGTAAGTTGAAATTTTATGCTTCATGCATCCACATATGGAGGTCCTTATTGATTTCTTTACTTTTGTTGTCAGTTTTTTAATACATATATTACTTGCATAAGATTAAGACATATAAGCACAATAAGACATTCAAAATCAAAAAGCTCCAGCTTCTCTATAATCTTAGTCCAAGACATATGACTACTTGATCTTTGACCTTAGAAAACCTTGTAATGTACTCCCTCTCAACATGTACAACATATGTATTGCCCTTTTGCATCACTTGTTCAATGGCCCTAATATCCTATACAATATTACTTACAAAGACATTTAGCCCTACAAATTCAAAAAGTGTCATGTAGAATATATGATGACTCTTGCTTTTGTTCTTGGAGAGTAACTTAATTGGACCCTTGACTCTTGTCTATTTACAAGATCAATGAGCAATTTTGAACAAGAGACGTGTGTATCTTCTTCATGTAGAGCACCTCTTCGAAGTCCCGTTGACGTTCCTTTGAATGTGAGTACAAAAGATGATCACCTTATATCCCACAACATATTGACCTTAGTGTCAAGTAAAAAGTTGACCGATCCATATCCCTTATAATTGTTACAACTCCTATCTATGACAATGGCACACCATACTAGTGAGAAGACTTGTTGCTCTACAACAAAGACAAGCAAGATTTGATGTGGGGAGGAAGTCAATTTGGTCTTCAACACTTGAATGTTTCAATCAAGTTATTGTATGACACCAAACTACATAGGTGAGACAACAAGGTGCACTAATAATCAATAAACTCTACCATGTGAGACAAGTCCATGAGTTTGTACCTACAATTCATCAAAGTTGATGGTGTCCATAGGCTCTCTACTACCTCTGACTCTTTGATGTTGCTTACAAAGCAATTGCTTCTTGACGTGAAAGTCCAACTAGAGGATTTATTGCTTGCCCATCACAAAATTTCCTATTGATATGCTGACATTATGCAACAACTAAATGGCTAACCTTGTCGTTTAAATTCTTTACAATAGCATACCGACACCACATAGACATTGCATTCAACATCTTGCTTAACCCCTAAAGGTCAAAACTGCATTTTTTTTAGTAACATAGTAATTTTGGGTAGCTCACTACGAATGGAATTTTTATTTATTTTTGCTGAAATTTTCACACAACATGTTCCCAAGGAGTAGCTTTAAGGCCCAACAATTTTCATAATTTTTGACTACATGGTTCAAAAGTTATTGCATGATATGTAATTTTCAATGCTCAACGGGCAACCAAAAATTCTTAAAAAATCACTTTTTTCAAAAATAAAAATTTGAAATTGGTTTTCTAGATATATATATATATATGTGGAAAGCTTTGAACCATTCCATTTTGATTTACAATATGAAAGTTATGAAGCGTTCTAGTTTGCAGGTAGTTATGGATTACCTACTTGAAAATAAACTTTGGAGTCCTTTATTTAACTCAATTTTTAATATTTTTTGAAAAAAATAAAAACATATAATGTAGATTTTTATTACCACATTACTACAGTTGGGATTTTAATTTTTTAATTAAATTCTTAACAATTCAGTGTTTTGAATGATTCTCTACTTCTTTCTACTTACTAGTTTTTTCCTACATGTTGTGCAATTCCAAATATTCTAAAGCACATATCCAACTTGACTTGAAGAATGAATCCAAAGAGTAACTACCATTTTTTCATTCAAATGTGACCTTGTGAAGTGTAGCTGTCCGTATTTTCAGAGGGCCAAAAAAGTGATCTTTGTCACTTCAAACACTAATATCTTGCAATTTACACAATGGAAAATTCTGAAAATTTTCCCACATCTTTTTTAACTAGTTTACTTCAAGATCCTACTATTACATATGTTTAAAATGTTTTTCATCTAAAATTTGGTACTTGTATAAGTAATGGCAGTTTTGGAGGGTTTTTGGTGAGAACATAATCTCCAAAGTTTAGGAGTTAAGAGATTGATATGTCATCTATGTGATGAAGGCATGCATGTGAAATTGTATCAATGAAGAGAGGTTTGTGCCATTTCCCAAAGTCAATAATCTTGACCATGCTTTTGAGGCTCCAATATCCATATGAAAATTAGCATTACCAAACTATCTTTTGAGTTGGAAATGAAGCCCCCTAACCAAGACCTCCATCACATAAGGCACTAAAGAAATCTACATAGTTTTCAAAGTTGAAAATGATGTCTTTTGCTAAAATTCCAATATATGTTGAAATCCTAAAAAACATTGATATGTGAGGATTCTTAAACAATTTTTTTCCAAAACATCGATATTTTTCATACAATATCAATCCAAAATTCCCTTAACAAAAGTCTTTGAAGTTAGAAATGAGGCTTCAAAACCATTAGTTAGATGGTAGTTGTGGCATAGAAAGCAACAAAGCCCTAGTTTGATATTCTTCAAAATGATAGTCAACCAAAATTTCTCAAATTCAAAATCAACCCAATATGATTGTCTTTACATGATGAACCTATTTTGGAAAATTTCAACATATAATATAGTAGAGCTCCGAATTGTGCCACCAAGTGTATTAGAATGTGCATTTCAAACTTTCTTTGAGCCTAGATACTAGATGAGAGCGAGGGAGTCAACAACAATGAGCTCCGAGTGTCCACCCACCCAAAGAGAGACCGTAGTGGAAGTTAGCGTTGGAAGTTGGAGTGGGGTTTTTCAGAGCCTCAGTTCCAAGAGAGAGGAGAGGAGAGCACGTCCAAAACAAGCAGATTCTTTCTTCCCCAGTTCCAGTTATTGTCAAAAACCAACCTCAGTCGGCGCTGACCCAGCCTCTATTAACCCAGTCCTTGGGGCTTCAGCCCGGCCCGTTCGTCACGGCCTGGATTACAGGCTCTGCCACATGGCGACAAACTAGCCCGGCCCAAAGGCAGGACCACCCACCTGGGCCGACTGCAGAACCTTTTGACCCGCCGACCAGCTTTCGGGAATCGGGATGGGGAGATAGGCTAAGAGGACAACAGATTTTACAACACAGGCAGCAGCCCAGGAAGGTTAAGACAACCGGTCCTGTTCAGTTTGTAGGGAGTTGCAGAGGACACACCCCATTGAACAACCTTGTCACTTCGCAATAAACATGCCTGCACTAATCATTCTACTGTAGTACCACTTTTCCTACCATTTTCCTACAGTCTATCCTTTCCAGGTTCCTCTGCACTGGTGTGCTTCACTCTCCCTGATGAGTCTCCCTCGAAAGTACTGTTCAGAAATCTACAAACGCGAATTTCAGAACCTGAAGAAATTCAAATCACCATGCAAATAGCGGGGAGTAATCATGAATATCTGTCCGACATCCTCCACCAACTGACTGCACCAAAGAAGTCTCATGGAGATGAATATAAGATATAACCATCCGTTCATGAAAGACAACGTGCCCTTTAGTATTATACGCTTTTCATAATAAGCAAGAAACCTCTCGCAATTGCCAACCCCACTAATGCACACTAACCAACGCTGGAAAGTCTGCTCAACAATGTCAGCAACTACAGACTGAAATCGAAGGAACAGAACCAAGATACGACAGGATCAAACAACAAATAATCAAATATTGAACAAGGAATTCACTCTAGCAGCAATTCTTGGTCAGTAACAGACAAGAACTGAACTACCAGGATTGTCAACAGTCGCAGAAACCGACCCCCAACACGAACATGCAGTACCCAAACATATTGGACAAGTGAAATGGCTGATCGTGGAACAAAGAGTGAAATATAAAGAAAGATGCTGGACATGGTCACAATTAAATGTACACCTCATCTCCAACCCCGCAGGGATGGGACAATGAGGCGAATGTGACACATCAATCAGACGGGTTCTGCATCCTTTACACCCAAAAACAGAAGATGCAAAAGAGAGATGAGAATTCACAGATTAAACTATCTAGTAAAGATCGTGCCAGCAGGCTCCATTATAAAAACAACCTACTTAAGCAAGTGCTAAAGCTTCCCAACAGACCAACACCGATTCCATCTTCTCACTCAATTGAAGTGTAAATTTCACTTGTCTAAATTCTAGTGGTCGTCAGCATCTTCAATCTTGGTATCCTTGCCTTCCTCACCGATATCATCCTGATAATAACCAAACAACCAGTTAGCTCTTAATAAAAGACCACAACGCGAAAACAAAGAAGTTTCACACAAAGAAACTGTTTCGTGAATAACCAAGCAAATAACCGCGATCAGTAGGCAAAGCATTCAGATTGCATCTCACCTGCATGTCAGATGTCCACAAAGTAAGATTATCGCGAAGAAGCTGCATGATCAGAGTGCTGTCCTTGTACGATTCCTCGCCGAGGGTATCCAACTCAGCGATCGCTTCATCGAAAGCCTAAAATAACCAACAATAAATGTCAACCAACCAAGAAAAACTCCGTACCAAACTAACAACTACCACTCGCATTATAAAAAGGGCACAAAAGCAAAAACATACCAAACTACAACCACATCACAGCACGGCCAGGACGGACACGGACCTGCTTGGCCAGAGTGCACGCACGGTCGGGGGAGTTCAGAATTTCGTAGTAAAACACGGAGAAGTTCAAAGCCAGGCCCAATCGGATGGGATGGGTAGGCGCCAACTCGGTCAAAGCAATGTCCTGAAATAAAAAAACAAAACAAATGCAGCAAGCGTCAGGATTACACTCCAGCAAAGAATATCAATACAAAACAAGACTACAAATATCCATCGAACGTGACTCCTGAACACAACCTACAACCAGCTTGGAATCTAGAAACCAGATCACAAAATAAACATCAGAAACTGCAAACACAACGAAGAAATAACTTTCTTTTACCCGGCTACAGACGAATCCAGGCAAGGAACGCTTCGCTAATCAGATGAGGAACGACAAGCCTAAAATCACACCGCAAGTAAAGAAGAGAAAACGAAAGGTCCTAGAAACAAACGATCCTAAGAAAATCCAACACACTCACTTGCGCAGACTTGTACGCCAGCAATGTGGCCTCGGCGGCCTCTTTCCTCTCCGCGCCCGTCTTGAACTCCGCCAAATATCTGTGGTAGTCGCCCTTCATCTTCAGGTAGAAAACCTTAGACTCTCCCGTGCTCGAAGAGGGGATCAAGTGCGAGTCCAAAAGCTTCAAGATGCTGTCGCAAATGGTGCTCAGCTCCGCCTCCACCTTCGCGCGGTACTCCTTGATGGCGGACACGTGCTCCTCGTTGCCCTTGCTCTCCTCCTTCTGCTCGATGGAGGAGATGATCCGCCACGAAGCTCTCCGCGCACCAATCACGTTCTTAAACGCCACCGACAGCAGGTTGCGCTCTTCCACGGTCAGCTCCTCCGTGTCGACGGTCTTGGCCACCTTCTCCATGGCCTCCACCATCTCGTCGTACCGCTCGGCCTGCTCGGCGAGCTTGGCCATGTACACATTCTCCTCCCGCGACTCGGACGTCATTTTGGCAACGGACCGGGCTAAGCGAGGCCGCTAACTCGGAGCTCGAGAAACGGCGGCCGAGGAGAACTCTACACCAAGAAGAAACTAGCACAGCGAGAACCAACTAGCGATCTGGAAGTCACCTCGGGACGCTCGCAGTGAGCACGAAAATGCAAGATCTGAAGCAGAGATGCGAAGGGAAGGGAAGCAATGTAAGTTATGGCTCCCGTGAGAAGTCGGGAGGGCCTAGGGTTTGAAGGAAAGCTAATCGTGGGCATTGAGAAATTATTCCTGGGCTGCCCGCAGCCAGACCCTACCCCTTCATCAACTGAGCGATCTCCCGGTCGACACCTGGAAGGATGACAGCTCTCCAGAGACCGCTGAGGCCTGAGGGAACGGTTTGAAATTTCTCGGGACAGTAACGTAGACGACTGGAAGGAATTGGACGGAAAGAGCTGGAGTCACGCAGCTGTCAACGTGGCAATACTAGCATTGGACTCCGTAGTTGTAGTTCTTTATCATCAGCGCTGATACAGTACCGGTAGAAGCATCCCAAACCGTGAAAAGAAGCAATTAGCATAGTTGGAGGTACCTTTCTTTTTAAATAATATGTTTATAGTATTATCAATTGGAAATCATGAATTACAAAAAAAGAATGTAGACTTTTTGGATTTGGCGAGGAATTTCTAGGAATTTTAAAAGTAAAAAGATCCCTAGATCATTGAAACTATTGTATAGGTGGATTTATAACCAAAATCTAAGAAAATTTATAGTCAACGAATCACAATTTAAGCATAGGGATAGTTTAATGATACTTTTCAAGAACATTTTAACCCCTAAATGCCCAAGGCATCAAATTCTGGTGTCAACAAAACTTTGAAGTTAAATAAAACCTAACCACGTTGCTTTTTTTAGTAGTTGACATATTTTTGTAATTTTTTTTGAAGTTTAGTTTTAGCATCAAAAATCCAATTTCGAAAATGATTGATTATGATTTTTCTATTCAAGATTTTGTGCAAGGGTGTCCATTGCAATCTTGACTTTTTGTAGTGTTGAGGGTTGATGGAAATGATCCTCAAATACACTAAATCCTTGGAGGAAAAATCACATTAGAAATTCATTAACAAAAAATTGTAGAGTAAACTTTGAGAAGCTATAAATTGATTGTTGTTATTCATATTAGGTCATTTAAATTCATATTTTCTTGGTGACCAAACTTTTAAATTTGACATGTGAAAAGAGGATTGAAAGATTTCAAAGCACTTTTGTAGGTTTAATACTATCATGATCAAACTTTATAATCTTTCAATTCAAAAGTGTAGCTATTGTGTTTGCTTTTCTTATAAAATCTCTAACATGTTTAGTTTGAATTTGTACAGTTACAATTGAAAAAAAAACTAATACAAATTACCAAAATTTTGACTTATCAATTAAGAGCAAATTCCTAAAAATTTTGAAAAGGCCTTAGGCATTTAGTGGTTAATAGAAATCTAAGGATGATTTAATAGAAATTTAGAGTATGTGAATGGATATAAGGACATAATTGGGTATTTTTACTTTAGAACTTTTAATGAAAGCATTCTTTAAAGTAACAAACCTTTTAAAAATAATATTACTTGTCAATTCCAATCGAACTCACATACAAAGATCATTAATACAAATGACCCTCTAAAATGTTATAAATCTCTCTAATTTTATATATCAGATTGATCTTGATCTAGCTTTAGACATAAATTTTATTGTAACACTACATGGGAATTTGTAGTCACACTAAATGTTTTCCCTACTAACTTAACTTCTAAGTGCCTAAGCCTTTCCAAATATTTTTTTTCTATGAAAAAAGAGCACGGGCTTCATTGAAGAAAATTTTTGCTTTTTCAAAATCTAATTGTATAGATGTTTAAAGCCCTTGTTTATTAGTGTGCATTCAAGTTTTGAATGTGAATTTGCACAGGAGTTGTGAGATTATAACAAAAAATGTGTACATTTTATTTTTAGTAAATTACCCTCTTTATAATGTGCGAGTGAAATTTGGATATAAGAATTTTTGGAGATTGGAGGTGATATGATAAATAACTAGAAATTGTGTTAGTATACTAAAAACTCAATTCTAAAAACTCTAAATTCCAATGAAGAGCTATCAAATTCATTATACAATCTACCTTGCAATTGTTGAAATGCAATTTTATTAATTGAGTAAAAATTGCAAATAACTTCAAATCAACACATGCAACTTTAAATTTCAACAATGAAAATCATTAAAACATCCATACTTTCCATTGGACCATTTTCAAAGAAAATGAATAAGTAGAATTTTTTAGGTCTCAAATGAAATGAAGTTGGCAAGCTTTACTCTTCCACTAAATCATGGTACACATATGCTTATGAGGACCTCTCAAAAAATCAAATATTTACCTTTTCTAGTAAAAAATAAATACTTCTAGTAGTTAACCTTCAATATTGTTGTAAGAGAATTTAATATGGTCAAAGGAATTTAATTGCCTACACACAAACAAGCTTGAAATTTTGGATTGACCAAATATGATTGATTGAGTTAGGGTTTAATAAAGTATCTACACCTAAAATACAATTTTTTACAAACAAGAAATTCTAAACACAATTAAAAAAAAAATATCATAATATGCTATTAGTAAATGAATGCACTGAGTTTGAGAATCTTTTAGAGTTTTTAAAAAATATAATAGGAATTTTTGAAGTTGAAGTCATAGAAAGACTTTCTCCTAAGGATAAAAATACCTATTTTGGATAAGCCCCTTGTAATTGCTTTGTAGGTTAACCTATTGTGGACAACAATTGAATGCAAAGGTTATCAAAAAAGATTTTTAGTTTGTACCTTCTCATCCACTCATCTCTCCTCCTTCTTGGCCTAGTGAAAAGTGCCAAAGCTAACCACAATAGGTGAATCTATGAAACTGGAATGAATCTAGGTGCAAAATATACTTTTATTTTCAATAAAATATTGATTTTTGGAGACTTTTTTTTTTTTGCATTCTTCCACAATCTTATTTTGGCACACATTAAACTCAATTCCTCATGACTTTCCCACATCATCCAATCTAAAATGTTGAAGTTATCTAAAATAGGGACTTCTACTTTAACCCTTTTAGGAGGTTGGCCTTGAGGATACTAGCACCATGTGGGTTGTCTTTTGAAGTAGTTTTGTGTACAAGGCATGATTTTAGGCTCTATACAAAAGCTTTTGGAGGTAAATTTTTTTCTATGTACTCTCTACCAAGGCTAGTTTAGCATGGCAAAATATTTTAGCATACTTTCACGACCAAAAATTTGTGAAAAATGTAAACATGGAAAGGGATCAAGTAGGGTCTTCTGTCATGGTTTAGGCATACCTTCTATGGTACCTCATTGAAGCAATGGTTGATTGGACAATCGTGTTAGGCTGTTAGCTTGTTTTGATGGCAATGTACAAGTTAGCTAGTTTCATTGTCACTTGTGTTGGTGGTTGCATTGTCTTGTGAAAGAGCCTTTATAATTGATTTCAATTGCAAATTGTTTGATCCAAGACTCAATTTTGTAATTGTAAAGCTCAACATGCATTTCAAGTATAAGAAGTTCTTCATTCTTCTTTAGAGTGTGTTCAAGGGTTGCAAAAGAGAACAAATAGATGTCAAAAAGGATCAAATAGGTATAAAAAAACAAATGTTGAATTGGTGAGGGTCCATAACATTCTTTAGCAATTGCACATGATAATGATGGTCATTTCCTATATTAGTGGTTGCAATTTTGCTCAACTGCCTCATGCTCGAGTTCCTCAAAAATGTCACCATGCATCTAGTAAGAGTTCCACAACGTTTTGCTATGCTCACTATTGAATTTAAAAATTGCCAAAATAAGTCCACAATCCCTTGTCAATTCTATGCAAAAGCTAGAAGGACTAATTTGTAAAGTAGTAAACAAAAACAGCTAGAGCATTTTACAATTTCATATCCTTAATCCTCAAATAGAAGATATGGAAGAGAGCCTCTACACTGATCATGAATTCAAATTGACCGACGTCGTAGTGTTGTATGCAAATTCAAGCCTATTTCCTTCTCTTTAGCATTGACCACCACATTCACGTCCCAATATTGTCGGGTCTAACAATGTTTATTGAGAACCTTGTTTATATCCTATTCCATACCAACTCATAGAACACAAAGCATTAGGGACCATCATGTTTTCTTCTTCATTGCTACATGGTGAGTATGATAGCATTCTTGTTGACACATCCACTTGTTCTTGCAGTCTATACAATACCAACGTTGGGGGTGGCTCCATAAAATGCAAGCACGCTTCAAATTAGAGTGGTAGAGTGTATGTGTTTGAGGTCGACGTCTTGGAGTAGGAAATTATTATTGTTTGCTTCATTGGTGAGCGTCAATGGTTGCCTGGATGAGGTGTTTGCCTATTGCAATTTTGAAGGCCAAGTGAGGCATGACCGGTAGACCCAAGTTCTCCATGTCTTTCACCCACGTCACATAACTATTCACCAAACTTTGATCAACCATGAAGTTGAAAAGTTTTATCTACCATTTGTGGCATCTCAACTGTGATGAATAATTTCCACGAAGCTGATCTGTAATATCAACACCTCGCATGTATTTGACATACTATCGGTGCATGGGTGACAAGGGGACAATTAGTTGGCCATGCAAGCCAGGTATATGACGAAGGACCTTCGTGTTTGGCTCCCATGGTGGTGTTGTTGTGTCGAGGAAGGTGACCAATTTCTTGTCTTGCCATGACACTACTCCCATCTACTTATGTACATGGTTTTTGATGAGCATGGATCTTCGCATTGTGCAGTTGGGGTTTCTGTGCAAACCGCCAGGTAAATTCTTGTTATTTCTACGTATGGTACCAGTGACCTCTATGTTGCAATCTCGCTACCATCCATTGCACAACATGATATCCAAGGCCATGCTCTCCTGTACTTTTCCCCAAAGTACACTTCAATGCGCCAAACAAAACAACTCTTGGAGCTAGCAAGCATCCACACCTTTATGCCAAACCGAATAGGCTTGTCGGGCATGAACGGTCTAATGAAATAGTACTTTTCTTTGTACACAATTATACACTCATCCACGGTAATCTCTCTTTCGAGGTTGTAGTTTGCCTCAAACATTGCCATGAACATGTCAAATAGCCAACATGTTTTTGCAACTCTATCAAATTGGCAGTGCTTCACGTCTCTAACCAGGGTGCTATTATCCACAATATGGAGGCACTTCATAATTTGCTCCTACCTCTGTAATGTCGTCACTTGGGTTATAAGTCCACAATATAAGAATGGCTCCTTACACATCCAATATTGATGCCCACTAGGTAACTTCTTACAACCCATCAATACGTATATCCCTAACCATTCTCGAAATTCTAGGTGATCTATATCCTTCCATAATGGGCCCACCCTTTGTCACTAGGGGCTTGTTAGATTTGTATGGCAAGGGAGTCATAGCATACCAATTACTCTCTTGCACAATTCGGTCCATCCAGGGTTGACGAATTTCAACGTCCGCCCCAAAATAGCGTCCGTTTTCCGGACTTCCGGACGCTAGCGGACGCAGCGTCCCGACCGCCGTCGGAAAGCGGACGGGGCGGACGGCCCGACCGCCCAAGGCGGACGCCCAGATCGTGCGGACCAGATCAGTCCGCGTGTCGATTGGACGGCCATAATCGGGCGGACGGACGGGCGGACGGGGGACAGGCGGACGCTGCGTCCGCCAGGATGCGAATGTCAGCGGACGCTGCGGACACAGCGTCCGCGTCCGGACGTCCTGTCAACCCTGGGTCCATCGTGTTGTTGCTCCAATACTTATCAAAGAGAAACTAGGGCTTTGGAAGGCCTTTAGGTTGCAGGCCCTTCAAGCCAGGGGTAGGGCCACTAAAGTTGTCTTGACTACAGACGAAGCTCAAACTTGTTGAATTCCAAGAGGACTTCCAGTAGTATTGTGCCAACTATTCTATGTCCAAATGTGTTGGACCAAATGAAATTGGTTGTATACACCATTCTTCAAGTTTTTCAGGGTCTGGAATAGATTCATCAATGATGTTGACGTCAGAGTCTGATTTTTTGCTCTCAAGTGTATCTCCGTAATCTGGGAACCATTCCGCATCACTAGAATCTAAGCCACTATCACAAAGGTGGGATATAATTTCAACATCATCTCTTGACTTGGACTCTAAGTTTGAACAAAGGATGTATTCAGGGAGGCTTGTGCTTACCTTGCGGAACGTCATGCACACAGTACAATCTTGAGTACCATCAACACCCTCCACATTTGAAGGAACGTCATAATCACATATTGGATTGCCGAGTGGCACTTGGACTTCAGATTGCTCCCTACATTCTCCTCCATGTGGTCAGTTTGTCCTGGGCCTTCTTTGCTCCAATTGCCCCATTTATATTCACCAACTCTAATACCTTGAAAGGAAACACCATCAAGATACAACAAGAACAATTGATGTAGATGGATTGAAGTAGTCTTATTTTTTCCACCAATTGTAACCATGTCTTCCTTTACTACATGTTGCATGCATATTTGGACCATGTGCCACCCATACATCTTCCTCTAGCATGTGGTGCTCACAATCAGGACCTCCAAGATTTACCAATATCATTTTCTTGCTAGTTCCAATGTGTACGGCCTCGCCAATCAAATTCCCTTGTGTCCAAGAAGGAGTATTGCCAATGTGAAATGACACCTTTGATAGGAAACGATTGGGAACAAGAACCACCCACCTTGTTCGCACTAAGCTCCAATTCATATACACTCCCAATAAATGTGTAGACATATGAGTTACACGCACCATGCATGCATTGTCTTGGTGACTGTTGGGGTGCATTGCATTAAATCTTGGATGTTTTATAAGTGGCTTCATTGATCTCCATGCCTCATCACAAAATACTGTATTCCAGAGGTTGATGATGATGTTGATACTATGTTGAGATTCTAGTGGCGGTGACTTATTCAAAATGTCTTTGGGGTCTCTTGGAAATTGTCTAAAGACCTCCAAGATGGTCACATCATTTTCCTTCTATTGCTTGTATTTTGTTGCCATAATTGCCCTTGCCCTCGTATGAATCTCTCCACACCTATTAGGCTAGATTTGTTGTAGAACCCATTGTTGCTGCTTCTTTGCAATCACACATTTTCCTTTTTCCTTCTCTTCCCTCTTGAATCAAGGGTTTGTTTTTAAGCTACACATTCCCAAATATTCTACGACAAATTTAAAATGACATTCATAAGGCCATATTTGTTATATTGAGACTTTTCATAGATTTTGAGATAGAATGCTAGTTATTGTAAATTCATTTAAAAAAATAGTAATTGAAACTAAAAATAAATAATGCTCAAATAGTGATTCTAAAATGAAATTCTATAAGTTGGTGTTGTTACCTATTTATAAAAAAATATTAATATAGAGATAAAGTCGTTTAAAAAAATAATAATTGAAATTAAAAAAATAATGTTCAAATAGTGATTCTAAAATGAAATTCTATAAGTTGGTGTTGTTACCTATTTATAAGAAAAATACTAGTAAAGAGATACCTATTTATAAAAAAATACTAATAAAGAGATAAAGCGGTTTATCTTCGAGTTGAAGATAATATGAGACTACCAAAAGTCTCACTATAACAAATATGGCTTTTCATACAACATTAAAGTTTAAGACATGTATATTTCTTTTTATTACTAATTCAACTAGCACTCATAATACAAAGGGCAAAATATTAGTTAGAACAATATCATATTATTATTGTTGTATTATTAGAAATCTAGGAATGTCATAATTAATTACCAAAAAAACTCCTTGCAACCCCTTTATAACTCTTGTCATTACTCAAAGAAATCTAAGCATTTTGATTTTAGAAATTAGTAAAATTCAAGAATGTTTGTATCCTCCAAGCCAAATACGATAGATGGCAGGCTTTTAGAATGTGTTACAGGACAAAGGAAGACAAGTAAATAATATGAATTTTGAAATTTTGTTTAGGATAGCAAACTCTTGCATACCTACTAGGCTTGGCGTTGAATTTAGAGGAGGTGGGTAAAGGGCATTCGGTGTATAGCTTGTTGGCATGGGGATTTGGCACCTCATTGGCATTGGTGGACACATAGCCTCCAATTCAAAGTTTATCTTCAAAGTAGCCTCCTTCTTTGCTCTTGGTTTTCGCACCTACTTTTGTGGCATTGGCATTGCCTCTTGATAGGACACTATTGCAGGTTCTTGGTGACTCTTCCTCAGCTTCTTCGTTAGGACTCCAGTATTTGGCAGTCATACTTGGGTAAAGGCAACGTCTACTTCTGCAGAATCCTGCTAAACATTGATTCAATTCAATCAATACTTGAAAGAGCTTCTATCTCGTTTCAAAGTCAATATTGTCAAATTTCAAGCTACCGACATTCAAGGTAGTTTCAAAAAATAAATGAATTCATTTGTGGTATTTTTGGAACGCAATTGTCATTCATTAGATTTCTTGATGGAAATTAATTGAGTTATAAGCTCCTTGTAATGTGATTGTTTGTGCTTGTAGCAAGTTCACAGGAGTTTGATCAAATTGAAGAAGCTCCAATCATGTGTATCACTGAGCTAGAAATTGACACTTGCATGTAATTAGGTGAAGTACCATGCGACAAGATATACAACATGTAGTACATATTAGTGAATTTAATGGGCTTACTTGAAACAAACATACTTTGCTCTATTTGCATTATTATTTATGCATCAATTAAGTTTATGAAACTTTTGTGAAGCATACTAAATTATAGTCATTAAATTAAAATATCGTTCTCAAATTCAACTATTATATGGATCGAGTACTTATGGATACTCAAACAAATCATCAATGAACATTAAATTCAAAGCACGGTCTGAAATAGACTTCTTATGATGGAATGGTAGCTAGAATGTTTTAGTCAAATGCAAAGAGTTTACCAATTTGAATTCAAGCTCCCTAGTAAGTAAAAATAAGAATATTATCGCAATAAGAACATCAAGCTAGTAGAGATTAATCAAGTATACTCTCAATGTTAATATCGAAACGCACTTGTTTTTTAACTTTGGGTTTCCGAAGGCATTTTTGCTTAGCAAGTGGGTCTACAAACTTCGATGGTAATTATGTGACTGGGAGTTCGTCACCACAATTGTCCTGCATCAATATTCACCACATAATGCTCAAACATTCAATAATACTCATGCAGTTTCCCTTTTATTTCATAATCCTAGCAAATATGATTTGAAGATTGATGAGAAAGTTTAAGCAATGGAGAAGTATTGTCTGGTGTGGTTTAGGCTTGTACAACATAAATTTTCCATCTCATAGGCACATGAGCAACAACTTCCTATATTTCGAGCTTTCGATCAAGTTTTCCAATGACTCATTGATCAATCTTCAAACAAGCTACAGCAAATACAACTGTGATAGTCGCCAATGCAATATTCATAGCTCCCTTATTGTCAACAAATCAAGCTACAACTTAGACAACATTACAATAGTAACCCCAAAATGCAATAATTGGATTCTACAATGCCACTTTTCCATTCATTTCCTTCTTTAGCTCTAAATGGGATTGATTTCAAAATATAAAATCTAAAAGTAAAAGTGCAAACTTCGTCTAGACCTCAATATACTTAGAAACAATCCTATTAAAAACATTGAAAAGAATAATACACCTACAGGGGTGGATGCACAGCCATTGTGACTTGCACATGTGGCAATAGTTTAGGTCTCCTGCCAAGTTGTTGGCACGCTAGTCTCTTCATCTCTACATTAGCATGTAACACCCAACCATGTACTCTCAAAAATGCTTGAAACAAAGACCAATCCAAATCACAAGGATATAACAAACAAAAAACAATCGTGTTCATTGCTAGTAGCTTGAAGAGGGGCAATTCAAAAAGACTTCGAGAACCCTTATATGAAGGCTTCACAAACATATCAAATAGCCAAGTGCTTTGACTATCTTGCATGTGAGTTAATTGAGGCTCTATAAATACCATACAATACCATTTTACTATAGCTCTATAATTATAATTTTCTTTACAAGTATTTAGATTTCTAATGATGAGAGTATGGTCAATCACATTTTCAACTCGAAGCAATCCTTAGTAACCAATTCATTTGAAAATGTATTAATCCTAAATACCCTGGAAGACTGAGAGAATAATTAATAATTAATTCTAGACAACAAAGGACTTGTCATTTTTAAGAATTTGCAATGGATTCTTCATTTGCAACTAGTATGACTTCTTTCATTTGGAGTTTTCAATTACTCTTGCTTCTAAACAATCTGATTGCAATATTAATGAGCAATAGAATAATGGACTCAAGCATCAATGGTTAAGTGCTACTGTGGCTACTAGTCTTGCTTGCTATTACTCATGCAATTTTTCAATTAAACACAAATTGGTGATTATTTGCAACTCATGTTCCCGATTACTTTAAATCCATAGCACTTTTGAAGATTAAACAAGCCAAAGTACAAGCACCTAATCAAAATACATTGCTTGACTAGATTCTAGTAGGGTGCCATAGCATCTTTACAAACTACTCTTACTCAGGTTTGGGATTATTTTTTTCTCAATTTTCGTTGAATAATATGAAACAAAAAATTAAGATTCAAAATCACACACCTATTTTTGGACTGAAGGTTTCCAAATGCATTTGTGATTCACAACCCTAAATGGATTGAGAAGCCAATTGTATAAGTGGTGCACCATCTTTAAAGTCCCTACTCCTGACGCCTCTTGACAATAAAACAAGCAATAGATTTCTTTGTGAATCCCCTCTTCTCCTTCAAATCCAATAAACCAATGCTCACAATCTTTGATATCTCCCACAAACATCACTTGACTTTTAAATTTGTGAATTCTCCATAAGCTTAGAGATGCCAATTTGACAACGCAAAAGGTTGCAAGGCACAATGTTTGCCTCTAGACCATCTTGTGTTCTCATTGGCATTGCATTTCTCCAGTGTTTCAAACTAGAGTACGTTTGTCTACATAAATGTCACAATCTTCAAAGGAGGCTCAAGATAGCCATTATGCTCTATGACATTCTGGAATGCAAAGTGCAATGATAATCAGGGGTAGTTAGAAGTTAATGTCAGAGAATTTGGCAAATAAATTGAACCAGGCATGAAAAACTACATTCAACTGTGTATTGCTTGACATGTGATTGTTGTCTAATCAAATGTATACACATGACAAAAGCCAATCATGAATTGGAAATGTGCAAACTAAAACTGCTGCAAATTTGATTTTTTAAAGTCCTTCAGAGACACCTTACTCTGCAAGCCTGATTGAAATCTGTACATGTTCAGTGGAGTGCTTCTTAATGCTTCCCAGGGTATCCAACGAGAAAACCCACAGCAGCGTGAAAGCCAATACGGCATTGTCCCACTACTCGTTCTGCAGTAGGCAGCGGGAAGAATGATCCAATTACGACACCACCAATCATACGCTACTTCTCGGAACATCCCTTTTGGTCTAGGTTACAAGTCCGGTAAACTACCAGATTACTGGCAAAGTGGCACTATCAAGAATTTGCAACTTCTGTTGGAAACTCTTGAGTGTCTGTCTTCATTCTTTAGACTCGACCCTCCCACAGCGCATCAGGGTTGCCTCCCACACGCTCCAGAAGATTCTTGACATGCAGAGGAGGGTTGAGCCCAAACCGACGAGCCCGTTCGAATCGCTCCAGTCGACTGACTCCTAAGCATGGGCCGTAAGCCATGTTCATATCAAACTGTCTTAAGATCTCCTCGACATCGTCATACTCTAAACACGCAAAGTCAAGTGTTAGAAAGAAAACTCACTCTGTGGACAACAGGCTGGAGAAGTGATCCTAATCGAGAAGTCAGAAATTATGATAAGTTCTAATTAATCAGGAATCATATCAGAAGTCTTAAGTCCCAGAGTTAATCAAACTTCGAAAATATCTGAGCTTCAAAAAACCTGTCGATCACATAAGTGTAATCGGAAAAAGAAGCTTTCTGGCACGTTCCATTTCATAGGAAAAAACACGATTTGCAAAGACTGCCTTCTTTCGATTTCTGTTTTAAAACCCTCTGTTATCAAGCTCTAGGTAAACATACAGAGAGTGTAAATCACCAAAAAATCGTTCAAATTATTACAGAACTAGATATCGGAAAACAGAATAAAAAGTCGCAGCATTTCAGTCATACTCTCATACATGTCCGAGCACTATAAAGAAACCTACTGATCACACCAGGGTTACTAAAAAGTGAGATTTTCCTAGATTTTCTGATTGCCTTAAACTTATGCGTTCTTTTCTATACAGCTCTTGAGCTCTAAGCGAATAATCAAAGTCATTAAGGATTTCATAAAGATATCAAATTAAACTGAAATAGAAATTGTACAACGGGATAAAATCGTTTGATCACATTCTCTGGTAACTTTGAAAGTTTGAACCACAAAACCTAACACGAAAAGAAAACCTGTTCTCAGCGAAGAAACGCTGTCCGCAAAACACGATATAAGAGAAACGATTGCCCAGCCGTATGAAGAAGGTAAGTGCAGGAGCACCAACTGCGTCAAAGCCCTAAAAAACAGCCGTTTCTGGTCTCGTGCCTACCTTCGTTCAAATCCTTTCTCCCAGACGAGACGAGGGCAGCAGGCTGCGAGTCTCCGGCTCCAACAGTGCCGCCACCAGAACCGATGTCGTCGAATGCACCGTACACTGGATCCCTGGACTTGTACGCGGCGGCAGAGAGCACCTTACTGCTGGTAACCGCCGTCGCGGAACTCTTTCGCTTCGGAAAGTGAGAGTGCATGTTGCGTGTCGCCATTGGAAATGCACAGAATGCGTTCTGTAAAGGTTGGAAAGAAGGCAGCCAAAGGGTGAGCACTGATGTGCAGGCAGGGGAGCGACGGGGACGAATGCGAGAAGTGGGGCTAGCCAATTTGAAAGAGGACCCAAGAGGGGGAGCGTGATGGAGAAGCTTGGCAGAGCGAAACCAAAGTGAGGGGGAAGAACGGCAAAGGAACCTTTTGGAATTTGGAAGAGGGTCGACGAACGTGGACAGAGCGCCGCTGACGAACCGCACTGCCGTGAACTGCCGTGCCTCGTCCAACGGATGAATTCTCGGTGGCTTTCAGTTGTTCCAAGTTCCAACCCGTTCCAGGGTTAAGGTAAGGCAGGACACGAAGTAGGCCCAGCAGGATTATTTGGGGGTTCTGTACGGTAAAATTTTAAAAAATCCCCCCTATTCTGAGTCATGTCTAGGGTATGTTTTAGATCTCTACAACCTAATTTGGGGTCTTTGATTGCAATTATGAATTCAAAATTTACAAAAGAAATTTGTAAAAAAAATATCAAATTCTTGCATTTTTCCCCTGAGGTAAATCTAGCCTTCTTGGGTCCATTTCATGGGCAAGATTTAATGCCGTGACAAGATAAAGCAAGTGATATCCTACAAACAACTACTTCAAATGACCCTATGTTTGGGAAGAACTAGCATCTATTACAAAGTTAGCCGGTGGAATAGGTAAAAAATCCAGTTGCAATTAGAAAACATTGGCAAAAAATTGGTGAAAAATCTGTAAAATTTCTACTTGGGGCAAAAAAAAATAGAAAAAATAACCAAATATGGTCCTTGAAAAAATGGTTCAATTCGGAAATTGCAGAAAAATATTTGGGAAAACTCAAAAAAGTTCCTGAACATTGAATGACCTCCACCCATCTGAACCGTGTGCACTATGCAAAGGAAGATTTCCCCAAAATCCAACTTCAAGGGCCACGTATATTGTTTAAGGGTTAAAGTTCATCATCAATGGCAAAGTCCAAGATCATCAGTTCATTGTGTCACTAATAATGTTGAAAATAGTGGATCCCTAATAAAGTAGTGGTTTTATTTAATAAAGATTAGAAAAGTTATTACCATAGTATTGTACTTGGTAGTTAGGGTGGCAAAAATATTTCCATAAATAGATGGTAGAATTTATAGGATATAATTATTGTTGTTAATTTATAAGGAAAAAATCATATCTATTTATTTTTAGAAATTTTATATATTTGTTGTGCAAGTTGAAAATGGAATATGGACCAATCTTGAAAACAAATGAGTAACAAAATTGAAAAGAAGGGTGTTAAAAGCAAGCTATGAATATTTGGTAGCATAGTATTTGGTAGTGAAAGAAATAATTCTAGAACTTTGTCACTAAGGGAACAATCTATTTTTGACCACTTAAGTAGGTTCACATATCTAGAAGGTAGGATTCTCTAGTGAATAATTCTTTGCATGTGTAGAAATAGATAGTGGGAGGTTTCCATAATTTTCTTGATTTTTTTTCAAAAACATAATTACCATGAATTTTTGAGTAGAAGATGGACTTTCTCCCATTATAGAGATGTAGACCTTCCGATTGGTTGCATATTCCACCAAGAGGTGGTTGCATTTGATATTGAGAGTCTTGTAGTTAATTACAATGCACTACAATTGTGCTAGGAACCACGCCATAATTAATCACTACTCATCTCTTATGCATTGAAAGAGAACAACCTACATTGCTAAAATAAGGTGTTGGTCAGGAATGCTAGGTTGCCTCACATAAAGTTAGTGAATATTGCTTCAGTTAACAATTGCCAAATATCCACAACTTCAACATAAAATTTACTTTATTTGGCAAATGTATTTTTGTGTTAGATTTATATAGTTTGAATATATGTATATAGGATTGAGCTTATCCTTGGAGTGCTTTGACATCCAAAATCTGGATGACGAACAAAGTGAAATTCAGTTTTCTTTCTCGTTACTGCTTGGATGAAAGTCTTCTAATTTGTAGAGATTCTTACAATTCCTATTTGTATGTCAAATCCAAATATTCTTCCAAATAGTACTTTATAATGATTTTCTCCAAATCATCAATTTTGGAAAAGGATCCAGACACTTGGGGGTTATATATAGAAAAAATTGAATACACTTGCAGATGCATATTTTCTTTAAGTGAACATTTGTACATATTTGGAACATTTTCTTAGTTCATATAAGTTGGTTTGAATGTACAATTTTTTTTTATAATGCTCAGTTGCTCAAATATGAAATTCACTTTCTTAAAATATATTTTTTATTAGTAAACATGATTTTGTTAAGTTTATTGTATGAGTAATTGTTGATGTTTTATTTGTAAAGAAAAATAAATTTCTATGAAAATAGGTAATGAAAATCAATGGATGAAAGATATAAATAAGGACAATAAAGTAGAATTTTGTTCAAAATTATTGTTCAAAAATTTCTACCCAATGAAATTTGCTCTAATACAATACTCACCTAGAAAAAGAGATAAGATATTGGAATTAGTTTCTATATTTCATTGGGATTCTAGTTTGGGACGTACCTCACAAGATAATCTTTTTTCTTGACCCAAATTTCAAAATATGAATCCAATTTTATCATATAAACTGATCTATGCCACCAAATAAGAATTTAAATTTATGAATTTAAATTTACTAAATTTATAAAGGGTAAATTTTGACCCCTTATAATGACTACCTTTATTCCTATCATAGTAGTCAAATTGAGGAGGTGTCATACTACTATGGAATTAGCTTGCAATTGAAAATGAAATTAAAAAAATTCAATGTCCTCTGATACAAATAGTAAAAGACAAGTGCTACACAAAAAGTGCCAAAAGTCTACATCAAGGGAAAAAAACGTGGTAGTGATGCTTCAAAAAGACAAAGCCTTAAGGTAGAGCAACCATTCATATACAACTTGTTTGCTTCTATATATATTATCACATTTATTTGTCTACTAATGTAACATTAGTGAACATGATAGTCACATTATTGGGTTCAATTCTTGATGGGGAACATCGATTTCCAAGAATCTTATCACAATGTAAATTTGTCATTTAGAGGGTGTCATATAAAGGAATTAAAAGGGAATCAAAATGTAGGTTAATTTGGGCTTTTGATAGAATTTAATTGCAAAATAATACCCATTGGTCTCCTAATTACTTGTGAGTTGAATTAATTTTCAAGCAGGTTGAATATTAAATACTAAATCACCTTGAAGAATGAATTGTGTTTCAAAAGAGGACTAGAGGATGAATCACATTTAAAAGACGTGTTCAAGTCTTTGAAATGAATTATATCTAAGGATATTTAAATAAACCACATCTAAAAGATGTTTTCACGATGTTGAAAAAGTAAACCTTTGTCAATATACTACTTAATATTGAAAATTTGCTAAAATTTGTTACTATGACAATAAGTAATTTTTCAACTTGTATAAAACTTTAAATATAAAATGAACTTAACATTCATTAGTTTGAGGTTTTATACCATAAATATTAAATGCTTTCCTTGTTCCAAATAATATCAAATTAATAAAATAAATCTAATGAAATGTATGATTATTTATAAAAAATGAACCCTAACATTGTTATTTGCTTTTATGAATATTTTGAATGGAAATCATAGAAGCAAGGCCTAGATTAGCCAACTTTTATAGAAAAAACAAATCATTATGTATTCAAAATATAAATATAAATGTGAAATTTGCATCTAAAGACCATATTAATTCAAAGAATAAAGAAATTTATTTTAAATTTCCTAAATCCAGAAATCATAATAAAATAAATTTGAAAATTTTCAGTGTAAAATAATCTTTAAATTGTTATGTTCAAAAGTTTATAAAGAAAATAATTTAAAATATTTTTTAATACACAAGTTTTTAATAAACTGAAGAAATTCAAAATATTCTTAATGCAAGATTTTTGTTAAAAATTGAAGAAAATTTACCATATTTTCTATTATTTGAATTATACTTGCATTTACATATGGTGAAAACAACAGTCAATTTTTCTTGTAATGAACCCAATTTAAAACTATGTGGTAAGAAACTTAACTTTACAAATTTTACCACTATAACCTCATTATTAGAAAATTTACCAAAAGATCATGAAAACTTGCAACTCACTTATAATTTTAATTGTTGCTAAAAGGAGTAGCATCTAATTTAGGTTCAAAAGAAAAACCATCCAACTCATGTTGAAAGATAGACCAATTCCTTGGTCGTGGAACATTTAATGCTCCATCTCTAAGCAAAGGACAAGGTGACACCCATTCCCATTGTCCTTTTGAAAGGCTATAAATCAATCCAAGTGGTGAATAAAAACGAGTAAAAAAAATGACATCTTCATGGCCAGCACAATACATGCTATCACAAGGCCATTTCTTATACAAGCGGTCAAACATGTCCGGTGGCATTCTTCCATATTCAATCCACTTCATGGTTTTCATATCCAAAAACCATATGCACAACCCTAAGGTTTGATTTCTCGATGCTTTTCCAACAATTCCAACCATGCCTTTACATTCAAATAATTGTCGTGATTTTACATTTCCTGGCATTCGTTGAGTTTTCACTCTTGACCATATTTCATGTTGAATGTTGTATTCCAACAAACCGCTATTTGGACCACAAGTTAAACAATACAATGAACCCCTGTATTATACTTACGAAAGTGAGAAATATTGTAGAATTTGAAAATATTACTATTATTGCAATGGAAATTAACGAGTGATTAGAAAATGAAGAGTTCTAAGATTATCAAAAAAAGATGTACTCATTGTATCAATCTACTACAATTAAGTTAAAGTAAGAATGTAGTTATAGTCTATATACCTGCAACATATGGCACGTTTGGTAAGTTCTTCTTGTAATAAACTTCCTGAAATATGCCAAAAACTAGTCACCGAATCAAACACTTCAGTAGTCCAACGATCATCATCTGTGCGATAACCACCAGCTGCAATGATTTTATAACTCCCTTGTATCAATTTGTCTACAACCATGCAAACAATCCGAGGTCTGCGTTTGCAAATCCTTGGAGGTAATTGTCTTGCAATTTTAGTAATTGGATTACATACAAAAAGAGCAAATGGGCGATAATCGGCCACCAAACAAACTAAACCACCAGCAGATGCAGCTGGTTGAATTTGCATAGGAAGAAAATCAAATGCTATCCTGTGCCATTTTGATAGTACACGGCTATAGCCTAAAAGTACTCGATCGGCTCGTCGATCTGCTTTTATAAAATAATGCCCCAATGAGGATGTTACCTACAATTTGTATATGATTTTGAAGTCAACATTATTATTATTTGAAGAAGTAATTAATAAGTCCAAAAGATAATTTTGCAAAAGCAATAAATTGATGGTCGATTTTTAAATTTTCATTTGTAAGAAACTTTAATATTCAAAAATGTAATATAAAAAATTATACAAAAATGCCCATTTTGGATTTTTATTCATACCATTTTTGTCTTTTTCAATACATATATGCATCATGAATAATGTGCTTTAGAAATAAAAATTTTAATATCATTTTTGGTTTTCATCACATTAATAAAATTAGGTAATTCTATCTATAAAATTCAATTTATAATTAATTTAAAGTGTCTATCAATTCACTTTTAAAAGCTAGTCAATTTAAATTTTAAATCAATGCATTACAAATGTACAATAGTTTTTAATTATCTTCTTATTAATATTATTGTAACAATACCTAAAAATGCATGTTTTTAAAATGACATTGGAAAATGTATGCTAATGAAAAATAAACTAATAAAAATAAAGACCTGAGAACAATCTGAGATAAAACTTTGTGAATAAATGATGGCATTCCATCGTTTACACACAACACGCAAACGAAAGAAGCTATCAATGGGAAGTCGAGCCAACACCCTATCTATTAGCTCTTCTCGAAGGTCACTCCAAAGCCTTTCATCCATGGCCATAAACCTCTCCAACTTGTCCAATGATTTTTCGAGAGAATTGTTACGCCACAACTTGTTGATTGACAATCATGTGTCAAGCTTTTTTCCATGTTTTCCTTTTCAATCCAAAAGGATCATGGAATGACATTAGATGACTTGAGTACACAAACTCAAGTCAAACAAATGCATCGGAGATGATTTCACACACTCGTATCTCTATTTTAGAAGATGGAATTTAGAAATAAAAAACATGCTTTCTAATTTGTTTTTGCACTTTGACATTTCAAATATATACACATGTATATTTGACTAAATATTGAATTATTCCATCTCATTTTTTCATGCAATTGATATAAATATAGAGCTCATTCTCAAATTGCATTCAACTCAAATTATAGAAATTTAGTGATTTCTTTACACTAGAAAAATTCATTCGAATGCTTTGTTCAAAAACTTGAAAATTGATAAAACATGATAGAAGGAAATTTTGATAAAACAACAAAATCAAATTCTTTGATACACTAATGATTGAAAAATTTAGAAGGATTATGTTGAATATTGGAAACATTTCATGTTGTTCAATAAATTAAGGGTTTAATCCCAATTATGCAATATGAAGTACAAGAATAAACTGCAATCATTAAAAGACTCACTTTACTAACAAATCATGTCATTCATTCATTTTTAAATTTTGAAGGTATAATTATCAATTAAAACTATTATAAGTAATGATTATAGTCTTCAAAACACTAACCTCACAATCTCCATATCCTCTATTCCATGAGCATATCAAGCCAAATTCAAGGAGCCTTGAAATGTGGCCCTACTTCTTTTCTCCACCTTTCTCTCCAATCCAGACACGAACAATCGCGACTATGAGTGTTTAAATCTATATTCTTAATTACATGTACAACTTACCTTTTCAAGATGTGAATGAAATTTTATCATTGGATTCATTTGTGGCCAAGAAATACTTGATTCATTAATCCATAATTACATTTTCATCCATAAGCTTAGTTGTATGGTAGTTTAAATAACATTTATAAATATATTTAAAAAACATTGAACTTTCATTAAATTCACTATGACTATAAAATAATAAAGTAGACACTGATCTTAAATAAAATTATTGACTAATTTAAAAACCATATGATCACCAAAAATAATATACCTAACACCAAATCAATACAAATCTACATCAATAAGTGTGTAGATGTGCAATACATTTCAAGGGGATTAATAAAGAAATTTGATATTGCTCATTATATTGTACAACCATTGCAATTAAAAGGTCCTGATAAAAAAAATTGCATTTAAATTTCCATTCAAACAAGATTTGAACCATAGTAAAGACCAAAGTTTTCGATTTGAATTTTGATTTTCTTAAAAAAACACAACATAATTAATGATTGGATTCAATGTTCTCACAAGCAAAGCGAATCTAATTGCATTTTCACTCTAATTTCTTTGTACTGTCTTCTCCAGAAAACTACCCGGAAAAAAATTTGCGATTTTTTCAGTCATTCAAACATTCAATCACGATTTGTTGTCTCAGACATCAACACAAGCTACAGCTGCGATGATCTGAGGTCTGTTTGTAAGAATAGGCTTACAAACAATGTTTGTTGCTACTCAAAAGACAGTCCCTAACATGAAATAAGTTACATCATTATTGCAGCAAAACCATTAAATAAAGTGCATCTAAAGTGCAACTACACAACGAAATTTAGAGCTTCTCCTGTAGAGCTTCTCCTGGCTTTGTAGTTGCAATACGAAAAGATAGCGCCTCACGTAGTGGAGTTCCTTATTCATGGTGCTATCCCAACTCCACAACTGAGCATTTTGAAGCAAAGGAAATGGAAGATTGATTTCTCTTCCAAGCAAAAGTACTGAACTACCGACCAACATTACCCCGGAAAGATTCTCCATCTAACTTGTTACCAACGAAAAGCATTCAATTTTGAAACCCATTCCAGCAGCTTTTCATCATGTTACCACATGCGTAGGTGACAAGATAGTTATATTTCATGTACCACATAAGATTTTAGACGTTGACAACATGCCGCATAGCAATTAGAAATTTAGGTGTTATCAGTTTGAATTCATAAATGTAAAAAACCCGACTGTAACGTAGAGTACTTTCGTGCAAGAGGCAAAAGATAAAAAGTACGTGATTAGTAAGAATTGATATAATTCAAATTTTCAGATACATCTCGTGCAAGGGCCGCAAATTCTCTCATCAGAGTAAACAGGGAATTGCAGAAATTGGGCGACCACTGCAAGAGTAAGAAGAGCTCCCAACGTCAATGGACTCCAGATATATGACTATGTCCACACAAAATGCTAAAATGGAATATAAGTTTTCCCTCATGCTAGCAAATTATGTCTATTCGTTGCCTATTACAGTACAGGCGCCCTACATCTACCTCAGCATGGAAAAGGGCCTCTTGCAGACTGCTTAATCTTAACTACCTAATCTAAGCCAAGAAGCTTGCAAGTCAGAATCTTACACATTAAATTCCTGGAAGAGCTGGGAGGTGAGGCACTACGCCTGCAACGTATTGAGGGATTGAACCATTCAAATGTAGCGCACCAATGTAGGCACCCATGCCTGCAACATATCCAGCCAATGCGTATCCACTCACCTGCCATCAAACAATTCTTGGTTATTACCACTACAGGAGTGTAGGACTCCTAAACAACAGGTTGAAATTAGACTCCAAATTACAAACTCCTGTCCACTGATTTCCAAAGAAAGTCACTTTGGATTGCTAAAGTCGAAGCAACAGGAATAAAACTTGATCGAACATCAAGTGCAACGAGTGAGAAAACAAACTCAAAATAATCCAATTCATTTCAACCGCATTTAAGATAGCAAGTGTCCAATCCCCCAGAAAGAAGTAGCTTGAAACCTCATCATCTCATATACTTCTAGCATGCCACATAGGAGCCAATTAAGCACCACCTCTTGGATTACACCAAAAATTGTAATTACCATGGGTGTTACTAATTACAAAGAAGTTGGTTTTCCAATGCAAAAATATCGACATATGTAGAAGATTTAGCAAACCACATTATAAATTATGGCCAAATCATTATGAACCCACAGCGGTTCCAAGCTTTGGTGCAGTGTAAAGTTGACATTGAACAAAGCAAAGTAACGCGAATAAGGAAAGGGTTTTGCACAAATCAAGGTGTAGGATTTCTTGTTATCTCAACCTGTGCATTCTAAAGTGGCAGAAAGTCATGTGTGAAAAGGAAGGCAAATGCAGATACTCACCTTTTTCAGGTACCAAAAGAAGTCGGCCTTTTCCATGCCCATATAGGCGACACCAGCGGCAGAGCCAATGATAAGAATAGAGCCACCAGTTCCAGCACAATACGCTATGAGCTGCCATAGCTCGGAATCCACGGGGAACTGCTCGGTGGTGTACATGCCCATGGTCGCAGCCACCAAAGGTACATTATCAATCAGAGCCGAGGCTAGCCCGATGGTGCCCGCTATGAGCTCCACGCTTGGAATATGATCATTCAAATATTGAGCCAGATCCTGCAGTATTCCCGCAGATTGCAAGCTGCCCCATATATACCAAATGTCGTCAAAATAATAACTCTCCCTAAGGCACAAGTCACTTCACAAACTAGTGAATACGAAATCCGCTACTATACTAACCGACACTACACGTGATTGGCTTGCAATTAGCAAGTTGGGTGTAAGCATGGCTGGGCTATATGTCTAGGGCCACTGATCCTTGAATGGAAATGGGGTTGTCCACTGTCTCTTTGATACTGGTCAACAACATCCGACATTGAAATTGCACAAGAATATCATACACGTGATCGAGATCAAAATTTGTGATCGTGATCGTGATCTCGTCAAAATCACACTCCTACAGAGTGCTGAGTGACCCATATAATGATCTCTACCTTGCTTCCCAAAGCATAAAACAGGACAAGATTTATCAATAGACGAAAGCAGTGTTTTACACACCTTCCAACAGAAAGAAGGATCCCGAGGAAGAACAGGACCCCTTGAGTGTCAATTCGCGAAAGAGCTTGGGGTACTTTCAAGCGCTGTCGATCGGTTTCACCGTAGTGGATAGCATCAGTGAGGAGCCACAATGTCCCTAAACCTAAAAGCATCCCGAGAAAGGGAGGCAGACCAGACAGGGACTTGAAGACTGGCACAAACAAGAGAGCTCCAATTCCGACAAAAAACACAAGCTGCCCTCTCGGAGCCATCTGCTCTGATGATAATACTGGTGAAGTATCCTGTTGGCTACCCTCTGATGCGCTGCACAGAGATAAAAATATATATTAAGCTCCACCTTTCACCGTTGATGACGAAAGGTTTCCAAATCAAGTGAAGGAATAATGAAAGAAGTACCTGCTCAGAGACATCAAAGCAAGCGGAACAATGAGTGAAATTGCTGAGGGAATAAAGAGGTCCTGCAACCCATGGATAGCTTCTGTAAGTCTTCAATCAAGCCATCACTAATAGAATATCCCCCTCCCCAGAGATGTTCTAGAAAACCTAGCCACATTAAACCCTGTCAATTGTAACACCATTTAATGCAGTTTGTAATGTAAATCCTGCCAATTGTCACACCATTTTTAGGGACAACGGCTTAAGGTCATTAGTAGAGCATCCGATGCGCATACCTGCAGAGTCCGAATTGAAGAGATATGGCCATGAATCCAAAGCATGGTAGTAGTGACATCCCCTATGGGTGTCCATGCACCACCGGCATTGGCTGCGATCACCACCACCGCTCCTAGAAATCTAATGAACCCATTTCCCCATCCATGAATCAGTCATCTCTCGCAAATAAGGCACCTTTTAACCCCTAAATGACTGCTCTACATTTAGAGTGCTGTAGATTTTCAAATTCATACAAGGAAATCAAGTAACACGAGAAAAAACACAGTAAATAGTTGTAATACTCTTTTTTCAATCAACACTTCCTTATTTCTTCTTACAATGAATCTCTTAAAGGTCTAGTAGACAAGAGGAAAATACAATAAAGCACATACAAAAAAAATAAAAGCCTGCTCCTCAGCTCTTTATGGGTTAAAGATCTTTACGGAGGCAATTATTTGTGTGGTTCAGTAAAATCAATGAACATAAATATCCAATCAAGGGGACTTCAACCGCAGAATCTTTGCAATCAATGGCAAGAGACTGCCACCAAGCATTCAAACACAGTTGTATACCTGCGTTGCTCAGGATCTTTGACCAACTTACGCAGCAGTGAGACCATCACGATGGTAGAGGTCAGATTGTCCAACACTGAACTGAGGAAGAAGGTAATCACACCAATCTGTTCAAAATCAGTTGATCCGTTGTGAATATCAAGTCCAGAAACAGCAATTTTGATTAGAAACAGATGAATTTAGGAAACAGTCGCGTGCCACAAGTCGTTGTATACTGACAAACATTTTCAAGAAAAATCAATCATTGTTATCACTAAAAAGTTGACTTTAAGTGTTGGGAAAGTTCTTCTAATGTTTACGATAGTAACGTTAAAATTTGGGAATTTTAGCGGAACATTCAAAATCTAAAATCAACCTTGCGAATATGCTTACAATTATGAAGGTTTTGCCTGTACATCAATTGTTTACTTTATTCAAGAGTTGATATCTACAGGATATTATATTAACTCCATAGTAAAAAGTGTTGTCCTTATGAGGTAATTACCGTATCAAAAATTTCGCAAACTTAGACCGCCGTAAAAAATACATTTGTTAGAACTATTTGTTTCAACAACCAAACATTTCAAAACAAAAATACATTTACTCACAAAAGTTGTATATTATCATATCCAACTGTACTGAAATCGTCCCACAAGAAGATTTTCCAAAATTTCGTAAGGAATACATATACTTATGGCATACATTACGAAATGCTTACTGAATAAAAAGATAAGGCCACCTACCACCCAAAGAAGAAGGCGCGGCCTTCTTGTCGTTATGGAATCGGTGACAATCTTGAATCCTTGATGTGCGTCTATAATCTCCACAATGGTCATGGCCCCCAGTAGGAAGAAGACGATTTCAGCCACTTCAGTACACGACTCTGTCAGCTGAGCTGCTGCTATATCCGAAGAAGGAGCCTGCCATTGACATCACACGTATTTAGGTCCCAAAGGGCTTTGACCGGCACATTCATGAGAAGACAAGAAAATGTCGACTTAGCAACATCCCAAGAGCCAAAATTCCTCTAATGATGTTCAACCCGATCTAATTTCCTTCCAGCTACTTTGTTTGCCAACTCAATCACTAGTAGAAAACCTACCCCTGAGAGGTATTCTTGAAAACCTAGACGCATTACAATTGCCAAGGTTTACGCTTGAAACTGCCTTACGTGCATTACAGTTGGCAGGATTTCATGCAGTTCGGTTTTCAAGAATACCTCTGGGAGGTTTACCACTAGTGAATCACTAAAAAACGGCTACATACACATGTAACCCTCACGCTTCATTTTCACACCCCTGGAAATCAACATTCAGATCTAAAAAGTGATTTAGGACATCAGATTTAATACAACCCGACGAGACTTGCGGCCATTCCCTTGCCCCATTTCAACCACTTCTGAAACTTATAAAAAGTTGTGTATATATGTCCTCTCATTCCATGCACTAGTAGAAACCCAGAGGTAGTCTCGAAAACCCTAGCCACGTTATACCCTACCACATGAATCGCCATCTAAAGCACTTGCTACCAGAAACCTAAACCTGCCAATTGTAACGATATTCAAGATCGTTTCTAACGTCTCCTCCGCCAATTCAAACGCCCGCAAGATTTTCCAGATGACTAGAAAATGTGAGACAACAATTCTGCAAAAACGCCAAAGTTGAGAGAGTAGTACCCCGATGCTCCGAATCACCCACAGAGTCCCGGCCATTAAGAGTCCGACTCCACTCTTGTTGAATGCTAAAAACTCCTCAAAGACAATCCCCAAGTATCCCAACACAAACACACCGGACATCGCCAGGTTCTGAACATCCAAAAAAACCAGAATCAGCTACTTCCATGTTTCAAACTTTCAAAACATCAAAACTTGGATCCTCTAAAACCTTCAATGGTCTAAAACCCTAGAGAAATCACAATTCACTTGCCTGATTTTCAGCCACCCATGAATGCTGGATAACGGCCGTCACCCCGAGCGCAAGCGCACCAATTGACACCGCTTTGATGACATCCGAATTAGGTTTAAAATTCGCTTGGAAATCCTCGGAACTCATCTCATCGACGGAACACAACGGATCGCACGTTCCCGCCGGCGAGTTCTCATCATCGTCATCGGGGATGGAGTACACTTCAGCCAATTCCTCCGACACGGAATAGCTCTGAATACCAATCCCATCCACCCCGAAACCATTCCTCAATTACTTTCCCGCCCTCCAAAACACTTCCCACAAGAACTGACACGCACATTGACGCCTCCTATTCAAAAAAAAAAAAAATACAGAAATCGCAATTCGAGAATCCTTGAGAGACGGAGTTGAGACGCGACCTTGGAAGCGGGCTCCACCCCACCATCGTCCGCAGCAGAAGTGCGAATGGAGGCGAAACGGCGACGAGGGGCTGTAACGGGTCGAAGCGGAAAGCGACATCGCAAAGCAGGCAGTGGGAGCTTGTATCCCGGACAAAGCAATGGCGACGAAGAAGCAGAAGCAGAAGCAGAAGACAGAAAAAGAGGTGCAGAAGAAGCCATGGCAGCCAGAGTAGCCGCCATGGCTTGACTGAACGAGAGGGAGCGGATCTGCACACAAAGTGCAAGGTGGGTTGAATGGGGAAGCTTCAAATAAACGTTCCTCGCCTGCGCGCTTCGTGCGTTGTGGTTGTAGTAAGAGCTTCGTTGTATATTGCGAATTTGTTGTTGTAGGAGATGGTGCTCACAAGCTTCGTGATCCCGTGAAGAGCGTGTTTTGATGGTTTCTCAGATTTGGTCACACTGAGAAGTTGCACTGCGAAGCAGAGCAGAGCAAGCAGCAGCCCTTTGTCTTGGGCCGGCCTGCAGCGTGACGGAGCTCCTGAGTTGCAAGCTCGTCTCCTACTAGCCCTTGGCCGGGGCTCCTGGGGGGCTCCTGTGGCGCTGGGAGAAGCCGACTTTCCACCCAAATCTTCCAAATCTTCCATTCTCTTGGTCTGAAGGCCTCACGGGTCTTCACGACTTGCCCCAGGGGTGGGTTTTGCTGGGGCATTAGAAGAGTTTTGGGGGGTCCAGAAGCCTGTTTCGGGCTTGTTCCCCCACAGCTGCTCCCTGCAGCGGGGGGAACGGCCCGGTGTCAGAATTTTCTTTTTTATAAAAAAAAAATTTAGTCTCCAAATGCAAAAATAAAAATAAAAATTTGGTCAATGACGTGGCAGGGTCTCGGCCCCTAAACCGCTGCGCTAAACCTATTCCCTACGTTCGCAGGCTATGATAACTCGTAGGCATTCAAAGGCCCCAAAAATCTTCTAACGTTTGGCTAGGTTGGGTAGAAAACGGGCTTCCAATTGGAAAGATGAGGCGAAGCTAGGAAACTGAATGATGGGGTTCATCCAAATGGGAGTCTGTTCCTCCAACTCAAGCAAGATTGGTGCAAGATTTAGGAGCAATTGTACAATTGGATTCATTGAGAAAGAAAGGGGTGATTACTAGTATTGTCAAATATTTCCTAAAAACAACAATTAGTTGTTGTTGTATGTTTCATTATTATTTGGGAAAGTAATTTATTAGTTTAACCTATAAGATGGTGAACAATTTCAAGAGCTTATTGCAAGAGTTAAATAATATGGATGAAGTACAATCAACCAGGGTGAAAAAAGAATTTCATCTTTTCTTTAGCAATATATCTAGCTAGGTAACTTCACATAGAGACGGGAAGAAAATGAAAACTTGCAAAAAATGTAGATCTTTTTTTAGAATCTTCTCAACCTATAATTCATTTTGCCTCAAAAGCTCCAAATCTTCAATCTAGACTCCTTCAACCTTGGATTTTATTTATTTTAATTGTACATTTTTCTTTATTTTTATGTTTATTTTATCAAATTGGTTGTAAAGAAAGGTTGTCTTTTACATATTCAAGTATCATTTGGGATGAATGAGATATAATTTGAACAAAATACAATCTTGAAGAAATTAGTTCATCATCCAAAATATGAATTTCAAAGAACATGAATTTTGAAGAATTTAGGGATTAAAGGGAAAATCAAATAAATGGAGAGACATTCACCTGAAATCAATTTCAAGGAGAACATTGTTGACATCAAGAAATTTGTTACAAACATGGAGGTTATATATTAAGCCTTGTTGCAAGATAAATGGTGTCTAAACTTAAACTATAAATTATGAGTCATTGAAGGCATGAACACCCAAGAATTTTAGTTCTTCTAGTCCCATGATTTGTATGGTGACATACCAAATTCTTTTTATAAAATTGACAATGACCTCACAAAAATGTTACACCCAATTCATTTCATTATTGTTTTTATTATTAAATAATATTCTATAATTTTCAATGTTGAAATTATAGGGTACCTAGATATGATACTAGACTTCCTTTTAGTAGATATCCTACTAGTCTATTTTGGCAATATACTTACCTTCTATTAGTTGCTTCAAACAATTCATCACAGATTTTTATTGTTTACTTTTAAGAACTTGAGGTACTTTTAGGTGAGAATTAGTTGCCATTGATTCCCTAAATGACAAAGGACTCCAAATTTAAAAAGATACAATTCAATTTGATTATATAGTAAAACAATTTAGTTATGATGAAGCCATATTTTATGCCATTGAAATCAATTAGGAACATTAGATACAACCATAGTAGAGGGAGCTAATAAGAAAGATAAATTATTTGATCTTTTGAGGTTTATGGTTTAGTATTTAGGAATGAGCTCTAGAAGTATTCAAAGCTTACAAAGAAAGTTTTTGTGGAAATTTGTATCTACATGAGTAAAACAACTTTTTTTGCCACCTAGGACCTATTTTACTTGTGTAAAAAAGCCTTCATTCTTTACTACCTCCAAAAGTATATCAATCTTCTAGATTCAATTTATAGCAAAATAATTTTGATATTATTGTATTAAGAATAAAGGAAAAAAGCCTTAAGAATTAAAAGAAAAGGGATTAGAACTTATCCTAGGTTTATAGCATTAGAAGAGTTTTCTACCCACTGGAGGGCTATGAGTTCCCAAATTATGGGAACTGTCCTGCAAAGGGCCACGGCAACTCACTAATGTAGCACAATGATTGCCATGTATGACAAAAAAAAATTTCAAAAAAAAATGAAGTTTTTTATCAATTTTTTTCTTCATTTCAACAATGAAATTTTTTGGGGAACAAAACTACAGGGGGAAGAAGTGCATGAAGCACTAGCTTAAAACGGCCCTCCCAACCCTCTAGAAATCTTCTAATGGTCTTTCTTGATTGCATCTACAACCAATATGATATAGAATCTAAATAGTATACAATATAATGTCATGACTATCGCAACTTTGTTTTTTATAAATTCCTCCAATTGGTCAATTTTTCATTTAAAAAGTTTTGAATGACAAATACATTGAATTTTGATATTTTTCATTTTCTCCTTGGTTTTGACTATTTTCCTAATTTTGTAATTTTAGGTCATAACGATTCTTTGGAATTCAATATCTTTTGAAATTTGGTATAGCATTAAAATATTTTCCAAAGATTCCCTCTTATTCAAGGTTTTTCAATCATATCAAGTGCATATTCATTAATCGACAAGCTCTATAATTGTGGAAGTCTAAATTGTCACAACAAATAAAAGAAAAACAATTCTAGTCATTATGACCAATCATGTAAATGAAGAGTTTTTTTAGGGTAGTTCTACTAGGCATAGATAATGATTGCTATTCATTAAGTGGTAGACTCACAAACAATTAAAAAAAACATAGACTTTGAAGTATAAACTAATATAATGATTTCTCTTGAGACAACTATAATTGTTCAATCCCCATTTAAATTTCTTTTTTTTGATGGTTTTTGATGGAAAAATTATTTTGCAATTTAGTATATTCTATTATGTAGGTCCAAAGTTTAAGAATTAAAAAATTTAGACAACAATTCTTTGAAATCTTTCTAATAATATTACAAAGTATTACCTTCATCTAACCCACAATGGATCCCATATCCAATGTATTTTTTTCCTGAATTTTTTTATTTTCTCTTTGAAGTTCAAGACAATCATTGGTGTAGGTTGGAATTACATAAAATTAATGTTGATGAGCTAAGAATCTTTATTTGAAATGAACGGCTTTTGTGGATTTTAGAATGTCAATTATAATTTCAACAATCTTGTAAGTGCTTCATTGTCATCATCATTGTCACTATCTTTACAACCCAATTATTATTAAATCCCATTGTTGTATATTGTCAAATTTTATGACAATCTTTTTTTGTATCTAAGAGTTTTTTGTTATAAAAATTTGAATTTCATGAAAATAAAAAATGATATATTTTTTTTTGTTTAGAGTTTTATAATGATGCCAAGAATGGTACAAAAAACATGTCAATTTATTTTGGACTCTATTTGAATGAGATAAATCTTTCCTTTGGCTTATTTTCTTATCCCTAATATTTTAACCCTGAAAGTCTCAAGGCCATTTTTTCATCAAATTCCATTTAAAACTGTCATTTCTAGTGCAAAGTGCAACAAACTTTAGAATTCTTTTGCACATATGCAACCATAGGATCCTGCACTAGACTAGTAGAAGAATTTGTAGAAGAAATTTCAAAAGCTTTGACAGTGTGAATTGCAAGATATTTGCATTTGAAGTGAAAAAGATTAATTTGATTGCACCTTGCTTTCCTCGATTTTATGGCTTTGAATTCTTAGTTAAAAAATTTTCCACTATCAATATTGAATTAAAAAAAAATGATATTGAAGAATTGAATTCAAAGTCTAGGAATTAATAGAAAAATTAGTTGATTTCCATTCTTAAAATTAAAAAAAAAATAGAAGTAGGTCTGAGGTTGAACAAAGAACTAAATTATTAATAGCTTTAACTCCTAAAGAGTTGCAACCATTTTTTCATACAAGTGACTCATTGATCATAATGGAATGAATGAAAACTTTATATGTATATATAACTCTAGAAAATTAATTTCAAATTTTGTTTTTTGAAAAAAGTGATATTTTTTATTATTTCTTTTGTGCTACTTGTTAACCTATGTTTTGAACTTAGAGTGGCATAACTTTTACTTTCTAGTATTGTTTGAAATAAAACTTCCTTTACTATAGAGCTAATATGTTTTCTTATCTTCAAATAAAATTCAAAATATCACAATGAAAATTGAGACCATAAAAGCCTATCCAAAAGCTATTTTGTCTATAAGGGGACAATTGGACTTTAGAAGTTAATTTAAAAAAGATAATTGAAATTCAATTCTTTCATTTTTATTCAAATTAGAATAGCATGAAATTTTGTCTATAAACAATCCTTCCACAAATTTTTCCAATGGGAGTAGGCACTCCAAAGCAATTGCAATGATTAATAAAACAAAATAAAACAAAAAACTTTCTATAACTTTTATCCCTTTACAAATCATGTGTTCAAATTTTGAGCATTGTATGAATGCAAACATGTCCCATACACACCATGTTTTCATGTATTCAAGTGTTTATTGATCCTTGAATTAATTTTTTTTTAAATTATCTACATAGTATAGATTTTTGAAACCTCTTTTTATAAGCACACAATCATTTGTTTCACCTCAAGAACTAATTTTCAAATTATAAAAAAAGTTTTTCAAATATGACTACAGCATATCGACCACTAAAATAAAAATCTTCATTAATCACCAGAATTACAACTGAAAATTCTAACTTTTTTACAAATTGATTCTTTTTCAGAACTAATAAATAAATAAAAATAAATATTGAATCCAAAATCAAGACTTTACAAGCTTATAATCTTTCAAACTTATATAAAATTAAATAATAAAAGTCAATTGTATATTGAAGTAAAATTTTGTACTATCAAATGTCTAATCTTCTATTAAAATAGACTTGAAGTATTTCTAGAGTAATCTTCATTTTCTATTCAATCTATTTCTAAAAAAGTTGGATGATACAAATTCATCAATGGAAAGTCAATATCTTTGAACACTTTACAAAAACGTCATTTTTTACACAATTTTTGATCATTCTTTCTCATTGAATAGACTAGTGACTATAATTTATATTGTCTTTACTTGTCACAAACAAATAATTGTGAAGAAAGAAAAAGATTTGTAAACTAAGGATCTTTGAATACATACATATTTACATCCAAAAATGTTAAAAATTGCAAGTAACTATTGAAACATGCAATTTAAGCATAAATTTTCAACAACAATATGTGTAGCATAAGAAACATTGGATGTGCAGCATTAGACACCAACATGCAATAAACAGTACATGCAAGTGTATCTTGTATGCACTTTAAAATGTAGCATAAATGATCATACAACTACCACATCTAAAAATACAATCTTATTACTTGTTTAACCACTAAATGCACTAGGATGCAATTGAACATTGCAAGGGATAATTAAAGTTAAAGTGACAAATATGATGAGGCTATTCTCTCATGATTTTTGAAGGTATTGGTTAGCAATTTAGGTGCTTTTTTTTAGTAGAGCTTTCATCATTTAGTCTTGTTTTTAGAACAAGTCTTGTTTTTAAAACATGTTGCTTGTATAAAGATTATTTTATGTTCAATCTATTTTACTTTCTCTTCATTTGCATTGGTTACGTAGTTTTATGCTATTGTATTTTGCTAGAGTCTAGTATAGTGGGCATGACTTTTATTTTGGATGTGAGCTCAAAGTTTCTAATTGAAAATTCTTTGTATATGAATTTATAACATCTCAATTTCCACCTATCAAATAATTTTGATTTTCAATTTAGTCTTTGATCTTCATATTGAATCTTGAATTTGGTTTTGGATATATTGATGTTAAATGCAATTTTAAAATTTTAATTCCAAATCACTAATATTATTTTAGACTTCTCAATGGGTTTTTTTCCTTTCAATTGTGGATTTGTAATATATGATGGGAAAAAACAATTTGTACAATCATTTATATATATGATTGTTGTAGTTTAGTACATTCAAGAGATACTTCTGAAATAGGTGATTGTTTCCAAATGGATGCAAAACAATGACATACCATGCAAGGCAAATTGCAAGAGAAATTTCTAAAGTTGCAAGTAAGGAGAATAAACTAATTTTAAGATTTTTGGCCTTAACTCTGACATCTTGATTTTATAAAATGTGATAAATGAATTTTATACGAAATGAATTCAAACAAGATAAAACATTCTATCTTCAAACATTTTTTGTTTCATATTATTATTTTTTAATAAGATAAATATTATTTATAATAAAATGATTATAAGAGTATATAAAAAATTTCCAATAATTTCTAGATAAATCTAGAAATGTTTGCTTTGAAATAAACATTTAAAATTTTATTTGAAATATTTTATAACAATATCATTGATCATATTTTAACAAATTTATTTAGAAATGTCCAAATTTTTTATAATTACATTAATTGAAGAAAATTTCAAGTATTTTTTCAAATTGATAATAAAATAAGCACAAAAAGTTCCTAAATGATCTATTCAAATTGACTAAAGAATGTAATGCTCAATTTAGACATTTATTTCAAAATGAATGGAATAGAATCCAACAAATAGTATCTTTTTATTCTTACAAAAATTTACTTTGATTGATTTGAAAACTTCTCAAGGAATTATATACTTCCATATACATTTTTTCCCTAATAATTTCAAAATGACTATGATCTTACAATATTTGGAAATATATTGTTGTGGATTCCTTTTGTAAAACCTAGTAGCAAAAAAATCATATATAGCAATTATAAAAGAAAAAAAATGATAATTTAAATCACCACTTTAAAAAAAAATTATTTTTTATTACCCAATAATTTCCCATCATAAAGACAATGTAGTAATACTAAAAAAAATAAGACAAATGAAAAAACTATTCACCAATGTTGTGAGAGAAAAATGAAATAAAAATGCTATTCAATCATCATTCATATTGCTTATTCATTTGTTTTACATTGCAAGTAAATGCTAAACCATATTTACCATTTCTTCCATAGAATGGCCATCTCTTCTTTATAAAAAAATTTTGACAAAAAGAGCTATAAATATGCATGTTAGAAAAATTAGAGCACATTTTTGAGTTTTTGTCAACATTTGCCTAGAAGTGCAATGAGCGTAAGTGGATTTGGAGCATGGATATGGTAGATTCACTTTAGTAGGTATTATTTTATGTTTATTGCTTCTATTTAGGATGCGGTCTTTTCTAAGTAAGTTTTGTAGAATATTCAAAGTAGCTTTTGAAAAATTTTCGGGGGCATAGGGCTTTTGTTTAATTCAAACATAAGTTGAGTTTGTATAAATTCTTAGAGATGACATAAAGCTTACTCCATTTATATATGGCCTATTGTATTTTGTGATTATTAATTAAATGAATTCTTCAGGTGGGTCAATTATTTCATTGCCCATTTTAGAAAATACAAAGAACATTCATTACAACACCATTTGTGATTTGTAAGCCCTTGTCGTTTACAAGTAATCCATTAAAGTTCTTTAGGGGTTCAAAATACTTTATTACAACAATTAGATGTAGTCACCCTTGTAAAGTCCAAGGTTTTAGGGTTTAAATTACCATTTTCATTTATCATAAGTTCTAAACTATTGAAAAATTATGAGGCCAAATTAGCATTTAATAGATTAGTTAGGTTTTTGTATTCATCATAGCAAGGTCCTATGTTGGACATTGTTTTTGAAAAGTGAGTTGGCTTCTTTTTTTTGGAATTTGTCTTCTTTGTAATGTAGAAACATGAATGATCAAAGATATGATTAAAACTTGATAGGAATGTGAATTCGATTTGTTTAAATGTTTTTTATTTTGAACATATTTAATCTTTGCACTCTGGATCTCAACTTTTCAATATGACATAGTTTGAATCTATACCAAGTATATTGTGGCAATTATACAAACATTCAAAAATCTCTCAATAATGATAATGATGGCATGGTGATCCAACTTTATGTTTGTTTACAATTAATTTTTTTTCAAAATTGGAATCTTGAAAGCATACATGAATATCTCTTAGTAACTTCAAAGTGATGAAGATGAAAAGAAATCACAATGACTGAAGAGAAACCAAAGGTCAAATCACTCAATGTAAAGGATTCTATTGAAAATGTGAAATCATTTCTCTTAAAATTTGCATTGAAAAGACAAACTTCAATGGAGCCGCAAGAGATAAGAGATAAAGGTAGAGATAATTCAATCAATGTATCATTAGAGGGCAAGGAACCCTTGCAACCTGGGAATGAGGATCCTATGATGAACAACATATTGAAAAACCTAGTGAAGAATAAACATGAGTTTGCCAAGGACAAGGTTGGAAATTCTTTAGTGAAGTATAAAGGATCGGTGATGGTGAAAGATGACATCAATGCCCATTTGCAATGCTTTGTAGAGATGCTCAATGAGACTGAAGAACAAGGCAAGAATAAGGAGATACAAGAGATGAATGGTGTAAGGAATTACGGAGGTGTAAGGGATCTCATTAAGGTGAAAAGTAAAGTCAAGAACTTGGATAGGAGAAGGGAGAAAGGAAAGAATCTTGTTGTAAAGAGTACTTTTCTCAAAATACAACAACTAACAAACAATGCATCAAAAATTAGGCCCAAATCAACAAATTATGTAAGCATGAGCTCCTTCCCAATGCTTTTGAACAACTAGATAATTGCAACACAAGTCATATTATCAAAAGGGAATTGTAGATAAGAATTTACTAATTTGTGTCAATAGTGAGGGTGTACTGACATATAATCATTCTTCATGACTTGGCCTATTTTGACATTACTTGACATAATCTCAATGCAAACAAGTTTGAACTGTTTTGATTCCCTATGAATGTTTCTTTTTGGGAGTGCAAGCATGTGAAAATAAAATCAAGGAGCCTATGAGCCTAAGTTTATATTATAGACACATTCTATAGTTATAGGTGCCTATATTATAGGTACATTCTATAGTTATAGGTTTCCATGCTATAGGTTTCTATATTATAAACTCTATCCATATTATAGTGTATCTATATTGTAGGTAAATATGTTATAAATACCTTCAAATGAATGTAGGTACATACTTACAACTAGGTTCAAGGCAACCCATAAGCTCATACATGTGCATTCATGCGCTAGTATCGTAGATTGGACTATGGCTTAACGGTCAATAATAAAATTGAACAGGCGGAGACATCATCGAGTTTGGGGCAATTACGGAAGAAGAAACTAATGCAAATCAAAACAATAGCAATTGCAACCAAAAAGATTGTAATGGAGCAGAGGAAGGAGAAGAGAATGTATTTCTTACCAGGACAAAAACATGATCCTCCAGAAGATGTATGGAATGCAAATTAATCCTTAAATGCTAAAGGGGTGACCCTTGAAATCATCCTTTTCTATTATAGTGTGAATCACTAGCCTCCAAAATTGCAAAAGTAGTCATTGCAAGTCAAAAAACTGTAGGAAATCTTTCCTTTCCATTTTTCCAAAACAAATTTTGAGGATGAATAGTTGCACTTCTATATTATACGGTTTGATTCCCTATCAACTATTGAATACAAAACTTCCGCCTCGGCATTCAAGGGTTAAATTAAGCTTATCAGCATCCTTCAACCCACCATCTTCTTTCCTTTAATGAATGTTTTTTTGGCATATACAGTAATGAAAGACTCCAGCAAAAATGAATTAATATTGACTAAATTATTGTACAAATGAAGGTCTTGTACTACTGAATTGTTTGTTTACCGAATTGTTTGTTATTCTTCAATTATTCAACATTGTGGTTGTAATTCTCATGGTGGTTGTTGTGGGTATTTGCAGAGAGATCCTTTGAGAATATTTTACTCTACACTTCGCAACCAAATGCCTGAGAGTGGAATGGCCGAATTTTGGTGGGTTTTTAGTTATAAGTTTTGTTTTGTTTTTCATATTTAGTATGATTTTACAAATCCTATGCTCCTTGGAATAGTTATCATTTCTAGGTTAATTAAGTTATGTTCACATTTGGTATTAAAGAGTGTTGTTACTAGATTGGATTCACATTGCAAACATTATTTTTAGTACCAAGTGCGATTACACCTTTAGAGTTAATCATAAAGTGTGGGCAATGAAAGATTAGGAGTCGGAGTTTGAAAAAAACATAGGATGAAATTCTTCGAAACATCCAAACTTGGTTTGATGGAGTTTCGTGTTGTCTTTATTTTGTACTATTTTAGTTAAATTTTCCTTTGACCCTTTCTACAAGTTGCGGTTTACTTTACAATCAATTCTATTGGATTATAAAATATTTCTCATGATCTTTCTCTCTTCCTTAAAACCACAAAAATAAGGCTATTCAAATGTAATTAGAATATTTCAAGAACTTTTAAACATTCTAATGACATTTGTTTTGTAATTCATTGGGAGGTCTTCCCAATGGTCAAAAAGGTTATTAAAAAACCTACCTATATTTTATAAGGGTTTTGCTTATGATAATTGTGTCCATTGGAGGATCTTCTAATGAATGACATTATTTTCAAACCTGATTGAAAAGAAAGTTTATATATATTTTTGTAAGTTACATTGATAGAAAGGCTCATGTTATTTTGACATGCAAAACATATTGAAATTGTATGATTGTGATACAAATTTGTGCAAAAAATTGTACCCCTTATATATTACTTGGAAGAAAATACATTTTAATACATCTTTGGTTGATTCTTCATGTAAAAATGATACAATTTCAATGTGCATTTATATATGTAAAGAACAGAGCTATATATGCCCTCTTAAAATGTTAAGAAAATTGTATTATTTCTCTTGCTAGTTAAGATATATTGCTAGGATTTTCTTTGAATTGTAGGACTTTTAAAACATCTTGAGATCATTCAATATTTGAAGAAGACCTATTTAATTTGAAACTTCAAACTGCCAATTGTGTCAATTTTTGCCAAATTTGCCACTCAATTGTTGTAGGATTTTGTTCTCTAGCAACATCTAAAGAATATTATATTATAGATAATGCTTTCAAGATTTAGTATTCTTATTGTTGTCCTAATATTGTGAGTTTTTTACATCTTAGCATTCTAAATGCAGGTTGATGGAGTATGGATTGCTTCCTCAAGATCAAGCAAAGAAGGCTCTAGAGCGTAAGCAAAGAAGGGGCCAAACTCTAAAGTATGGCACTTTTCGCAAGTCCTCTACACCTTCACAACTATCCAATGGAGCATTAAAGAATTTGACCCCAATTTTCAATGACAAGGGCAAGAATAAGAGGGTCGACTCTAAGAATGACAATGACAATGACAACTTCCCAAACAAAATATGGATTAAGAAAAAGTTAAAGGCATAGAATTGGACTTTTTATTTCTTTGTTTTTCCAATAAAATTTGGTGAATATGGTCTAATATTGTAGTGTTGGATTCATTTGGAGATTACAAAAAAATTAGTAAATTAGGAGGTATTAGAAATTTAGAATTGTGGACTTCTAAGTGCGAGATTTTTCTATTTTAGGCTTGTTTGATTGATTCTAAGCCTCCCAAACTTGTTTCATAAACACCATCCCTTGTGAAGAGTTTTCAAATTTTATTTGGACTTTGCTTCTTCTTGCAAAATATAAAATTTGCCCTCACACAAGCCCTCTTGATTGTATCAAAATTTGAATGTTGAATAATCATTGTTTTTAGGGTAAAGGTTGATTTTCAAATCTGACATTTATTAAATTTTCAACTCCTTTAATAAGCAAGTTGGTTTGCCATGGTGCTACCCACTTCCTAAGAAGGACCATCCTTGGGTATTGTAAAATTTACATTTATTAAATTCAAAGCAAAAGATCACATTTTTTTGTCAAGACTACATCTATTTGTATAATTTAGTAGTCACTCAAATTATGTTTTTTAATCCAAATTTTAGAAGCATTCTTAAATGTTAAATCTAATTTGAAAAAACTCAAAGAAAATATTATATGCTATTATGCAATGTGTGTTGTATCAACCATTATACTAGTAGTTGAAACTAAAGAAAACATTGATTTGAGTATCACATCTTTATATATATATATATAATATTGCATCTATGTATTAGCTATGCCTATCTTTTTTTTTTATCAAGATAGTGATAAACATCATGAAGCACTAAATATACTTGCAATGCCTACATGTTTAGGTTTGGGAGTTTCTTTTTCTTTTTCTTGGCATGATTAGGATCTCTCTCTCAGCATTCACATTTAGCTCTCTTTAATACCATCTTCTCAAATATCACATCCTATGATCCATTCTATTATATATCTTAATATTAGAGCTTGTATTTTGGTACCCAAATCGTAACAAATGTTAACCTTAAATTTTAACAATGGTCAAATTTGAGATTCAATATTTTTTTAGGCCATTATAAATGAACAAATAATATTAGTTTATATTTTCCAAAGATGAAAACATTTGTTTTCTATAAATTCATTAGATGAGATTTACTTGTTTAATAAGGCCACAAGTTTTTTGGAATTCTAAATTATGGGAAGCCAACCACAACAACAATCTCACATAGCAAAGCTATTTCCATATTAGATGATAATAATAATAATAATAATAATAATTTGAAATATTTAATACTATTTGAAATATTTAATATTATTTGAATATTTTTGTATTTATATATTCTTTAATTATTCTTTATTTTGGCTACTAGTGGCTAGTTCATGTAAAAATTCATGTAAGAAAACACCATATCAAGTTTATATGCACAATTATATTGGCAATTTACATAGCATTATAATTTGCAATAAATTGTTCACAATTTTAGGGATTTAAAAAAATTGCAAAGTAAACTAGAATCTCTTGTAAACTCGGTTGATTTTGCTTTTAAATAGTAGCATTGATAACCTTGTTTGATAAAGATGCATACAATGTATTTAAGTTTATATTACTTTCTTCAACATGGAAAATGCAACATCATACATTGGGGAAGCAAATGCATATAAGAATATGAAATGGTATCAATATAATATAAAGTTAAAATGCCTCAAACTCATCTTCAAGAAAAAATGGAGTTCAATTATTAAGGCTAAAAAAAAAATACTCTATTATAGCTTATCTAAGTAGTACAAAGGAATTATTTTGATTGTAGGGCTTAAGGAAAATAATTTTATAAGAGTACATTCTACATATCAAAAGTAAGGCATATGTTTCCATTTATATTATCCTTCTATATTGTAATATAGAACTAGGGGTAAAAGTTTTAAGGATTCTAATTATAATAATGTTGATCATTTATAAAAACTAAAGTGACTTCTTTTATTTTAAAATTTCTAAAGACTCCATCACATTATTTACAAGTTTTGAAGAAAACTCATCCAAATAATTATATTCTCTATTTTGAAATGCATGTTGATAAAAGCTTATTTTTATGACTTCTATACTGTGATATAGAAATAGCAATTTTTAAAATTCCTTCAAGCAATGATTGTTGGATTAAAAGAATACCATTTTCCAATTTCAACCTCAAATTCCTTTGACTAAATATGCAATAGTATTTCCACCTTCCAAAATTGCAAAACTACATATTTTCAAAAATAAATATTTCCTAATAAATCAATTTTTCAAAGTAAATTTTTTGAATCGATTTAGAATTTCATTATTTATCTTTATGATTGATTTAATCTACATTAGGCAACTAATTCAAAGGTTATGCTTAAAAATTGCTCAAGCAAGCAACTAGGGACAAAAACTAATACAAGTATTCTTTGTAGTTGCCCTTGAAAAAGTCAAAATATGGTTAAAAACCCATTTAAGATTAAAGAAAGTGGAAATATCACTAAGAGTTCCATTAAACTAAATTATTCTTCACAATAGAGTTTTGCACACTCATTTTGAGTTGATTTATTGTAGGACTAAGTTACAAGTAGAGCAATTGGAGAGTTGTAGGCTATTATTGAATAAAGTTTTATGAGTATGCATATAAAATAATATAATATTCTTGAACTTCAAGCCAAAAGCATGGGATAGTGTAGAAGGCATATATACCTTTCTATTCAAGGATGTGGGTTGAATAATCACCACTTTAATAATGCAAATAAGTGTGAAATAATCAAGTACAAGTGTCAAAGATGCTTCCATATAAGTTTCTATTCCAAATTTAGTACTTAATGGCTCCAAGCCTATTGCTCTTCAACTTCAACAATTTATGAATTATTTATGTGGTATGTGGTAATAAAAAGATTAAAAAACTTGTATTGAAATTGTCAAAAAAACAAGGATAGAACAACAATATTAATGAAATGAAAATAGTTTAAACTTGAAAGCCAGGAATAGATGTAGGAATAGATGTAGGAGTAGATCAATGCATGCTTTGTCACAAACTTGGGCTCTAGAGTACATAAGATGGTTTTGAATATTCCAAACCCCATAAGGTGGAGGCACCAATAACCGATCACTTAAGCAATTTGGGAGCAGATTTTGCATAGTAAGAATTGGTGAATATTTTTCCCATGTAGAAAGATAAGGAATATGGGGATTGCTAAATTTTCAGATTTATATTCAGATATTTGAAATTACAGTGCATTTCTTGACCCATAAGCAATGTCTAGAGTCTTCCGATTCTGATCATACAAGACAGTACTTTCTTGCTCACTACAGATAATGTGGCATGACCTTATTAGTTCCAACCTTGGGAAGGACAAAAATATCAAGTTTCAAACATGTGAACATGCTAAGGTTGGAAATAACACACCCTCTTAGTTGGGAACTGGGCATGGGTGGTTTTTGGTGCCTCCATCTTAGTACTTTATCAATAGCTAAGTAACAAGTGGAGGCTCAATGTGGAGCAGGGTGCATGGAGGAAAGACAACATGCATGAAGGCTATTGGGTGTGAAATATTCCACATCGTTACTCTAGAGTCAAGGCAGTGACAGGGCATAGTGTGGGCTTTGCTTTTTAAATTTCATTTTTGCAATCGAACTTGCATTAACTCTGCATGCTACTGAATGTAGTGTGGACTCTGCTCTTGAAATCTCATTCTTGCAATCGAACTTGCATGAATTCTGCATGCTACTGAATGTAATGTGGGCTTCCCTCTTTCTATATTTCATTCCCGCAAATGAACTTGTATGGACTATGTGCGTTGTGCAATGAGATAATTCGACATTGGCTTACGCTTAGCTCAAAAGATTGAATTACAGTGATCAATACTACTTTCCAGAACATTAACAACAGACAAGTGGAGATGAAAATTAGAGAGTTCAAAAATTGTGCTTGCATTATTCAAACTGTACAGATCAATTTCCCAAGGAGGGGGTTCGTGATTCTTAACACAACTTTGAATCTTGTTGAGCGTTCTCTACCTGCATAATTCCGCGAGAGGCTGATATCACCGAAAAGCTAGTCCAATCTGTGCAGCCTGCTTCTAATCAAGGCGTATCTATTCAAAACAACAAACAAAAACAACCATTTGTGTCTATGTTCGTATTTACTTAGTCCACCTCTTCGATTGTTGGTCCAGCTCCTCCGCCGGCGTTTGCTCCACCACCATACCCGCCAGAGGGCGTAGGACCTGCACCCCCTCCTGCGCCTCCTTGGTACATGCGCGAGATGATGGGATTGCAAACGCTCTCTAATTCCTTCTGCTTGTCTTCGAACTCATCAACCTCTGCCAATTGGTTGCCATCCAACCAAGCGATAGTGTCATTCACTGCCTTCTCCAGTTTCTGCTTATCCTCGCTACTGAGCTGGCCTGAGATCTTTTCATCCTTAACAGTGTTCCTCATGTTGTAGGCATAGTTCTCAAGCCCGTTCTTGGCTTCGACCTTCTTTTTGACCTCTTCATCCTCATTCTTGTACTTCTCTGCATCATGCACCATTTTTTCAATATCCTCCTTGCTCAGCCTGCCCTTGTCATTCGTGATTGTAATCTTGTTCTTAACACCAGCTGTCTTGTCCTCGGCAGAAACATTCAAGATACCGTTGGCATCAATGTCGAAGCATACGTTGATCTGTGGTACGCCTCTGGGAGCAGGTGGAATACCAGCGAGCTCGAATTTCCCCAACAAATTGTTGTCTCTCGTTCTCGCTCGTTCTCCTTCAAAGACTTGAATGAGCACACCTGGTTGATTGTCAGCGTACGTCGAGAATACTTGCTCCTTCTTCGTGGGGATTGTCGTGTTCCTTGGAATAAGCGTGGTCATTACACCACCAGCTGTTTCGAGACCTTGACTGAGAGGAGTAACATCTAGCAGCAGCAAGTCTTGTACCTTTTGATTTCCGTCGCCGCTGAGGATGGCAGCTTGAACTGCCGCCCCGTACGCAACTGCCTCGTCGGGATTAATGCTCTTGCATAACTCTTTCCCATTGAAAAAATCTTGGAGAAGGCTCTGCACTTTAGGAATTCTGGTGGAGCCGCCGACAAGAACAACCTCGTGCACTTGACCCTTGTCCATCTTCGCGTCCCTCAAGCACTTCTCTACAGGCTCCATGCACTTGCGGAACAGGTCCATGTTCAATTCTTCGAACCTGGCTCTCGTGATGGTGGAGTAGAAATCCACGCCTTCGTACAAAGAGTCGATCTCGATGGTAGTTTGTGCGGTTGCTGATAATGTTCTCTTAGCCCTCTCAGATGCTGTGCGTAAGCGACGGAGAGCTCGGGCATTACCAGTAATGTCCTTCTTGTATTTGCGCTTAAACTCCTGGACAAAGTGGTTGACCACCCGGTTGTCAAAATCTTCCCCTCCAAGATGTGTGTCACCAGCCGTCGCCTTCACCTCAAAAATCCCTTCCTCAATGGTCAGCAATGACACATCGAATGTACCACCTCCCAGGTCGAAAATCAAGATGTTCTTCTCGGACGACGACTGGCCTTTTTTGTCCAAACCATACGCAATAGCCGCAGCCGTTGGTTCGTTGATTATGCGCAGCACATTAAGGCCCGCAATCGCACCCGCATCCTTTGTCGCTTGTCTCTGAGAGTCATTAAAATAGGCCGGCACGGTGACAACCGCGTTCTTCACATTGCTCCCAAGAAACGCCTCTGCGATCTCCTTCATTTTGATCAACACCATGGACGAAATCTCTTCCGCAGCGAACTGCTTCACCTCTCCTTTGTAATTCACAACAATGATCGGCTTATTCCCCGGTCCCGCAATCACCTTAAACGGCCAGAGCTTCATATCACTCTGCACAGAAGCGTCATCAAACCGTCGCCCAATTAGCCGCTTAGCATCGAACACGGTGTTGGTCGGGTTCATCGCCACTTGGTTCTTCGCGGCATCGCCGATCAAACGCTCCGTGTCCGTGAATGCAACATACGATGGCGTCGTGCGGTTTCCCTGGTCGTTAGCAATAATCTCCACTCGATCATGTTGCCACACTCCCACACAACTGTACGTGGTTCCCAGGTCAATACCAATCGACGGTCCCTCGCCCTTGCTCGCCATGCTGGAATCCCTCAATACGATGTCCTCTGAAACTCACTTCTCTCAATCAAACCTCTCGATCGAAAATTCGGAATCTTCTTCCACTCTACAACAGCAAAAAACAATCTAAGGATTTCCTGAACTTTCACTAAAACTACGATAAGATTGCAAATCTAAAACTGTGCGAAGATCCTCAAAACTTCAGGAACACACTCAAATCAGAGCTCAATCATGGAACGTAAACTCGATGATCGGCAATATATGCAATGGCTATGGAAGGGAAGTTGTTTCTGGAGCCTTCGGGAAGCGAAGCTGCGAGACGACGCTGGAGATCTCCATTCCCTTCTAGATAGTTCCAGAAGCATCTACAAAGTATTTCAGATTTCATAGATGTGGTAGTTACCCGACCTTCGAAGTCACATCAGTTCATCCCCTTGGATGAGTCCCCCAGGCATTCATCCCGCCCTTCCTGTCTTATCGATCGTCGATGTCTCATCCCTGGGATGAATACTCGGCTACTTCAAGCGGTTAATTATCATTCGTCTATCTTGATTCCCTTAGATAAATGTCCACTTTTGTGGGTTTTGTAGTAATACAGGCCAGCGTATGAATGTTTCACATTTGTGGGTTTTGTAGTTTCTCGAAGTTTCTTGTAGGCCCGCGAATGTTCACTTTCGGGGGGTTTTATACTTGCTCGAAGTTTCATGTAGGCGCATGCATGCCCCGTGTCCCTCGTCGGTTCTTCCACAGAATTACCGTCGTATTTTTCATCCAACTCGATGAGTTATACAGAGTCATCCAATTTTGTGGGTTATCATTCGTTTCTCTTTCGTCTCCTCATCGGCTCTTTCTCCTATCCGGAGACGTGAGAAGTGCGAGCTCGGTCCTCGTCGTGTGGTCAGTGCACGACACCGAGCGCCATGGACAGCCTGAGTGCCGCGCGTCCCTTGCTGGTTTGTATACTTCATTTCTTTCGTTTGGTTTCAATTTTTAGTTTTCTAATAATTTTCGGGAATGTATCCTGTTGACGCAGCCAGAATTCGACTAGAAATTGGACTTGGAAATTGTCAGGTTGAGGGAGTGGTCGCTGTCCCGATTCTTTCGAGCTTTGTCGTGATAGGAGAGGACATGATTTGAATTTCGCATGTACACATTGTTCTTTACAGGGTACAGGATTGCTTTCCGGGGTGGATTATTGGGAATTTTGAGAGTAGAATTTTGATTTCACTGAACAATTATGTTTTCTGAATTGTAAGCGCAATTCAAAAAGGATAGAAAACGAAGGCTCGTTCTCGCATGTGTCCGTTTCCACCTGAACAACTACGCTAGCGATGATCTTGAGTGCGAGACTTGACCGAGGTTTTGCACTTCATCAGTTAGAATTGTGCTTGACTAGGTTCTCTCGTTCCTACAGATATCTCTGTTTATGTTTCAACAGTGTGGATAATTTAGTTGTCCTTCGCATCTCGCCATCCTGTTGAGCACGCCGTTTATTTCAATTACTGCCAGATTCACTAATTTGTTTATATCTCATTTTTCTACCAGAATGGAAGTTTTGTTTTTCTCTTTATGACCTCAGAGCAAATTAAATAAAATGTATTCTAGTAGTAAAATGCAATATAAAACAAATTAGTGTGTCTTATATAATTGAAATGAATAGTGTACTGAGATCAATATTTTTTGGTTATGGTGAAGTTGTCAAAATTGTCAGGGTTTATGGAAAATTCATGTCTTATGATAGGTTCCTACACCCTTGCATCATTCTACACCCGCCACTATTTAGCCCTTTCTCATGCTAGACTTTTTCGGTTGTTCCAGGACCAAATATGTCGGACGGGAGGGTTTTAGGTCGAGTTCTTTGCTTTCACTGGTTATGCAAGAATTTTAGGTTTGAATGTCTTGAGGATGTCTGCTTGCTTCGCCTTGCATGCTGTGATTTTAGTTACTGAAAACTGTGCAATTTTCGGTTTTCAGAGACTGGGATTGTATGTATTAGTTTTGCTCGTTGCGGCATCAGCGAAAGCAGATCCAGTCCCCAAACCATGGCCACTTCAATTCCACACACGGATGTATCAAAACCGGACTGGAAAGCTCTCCATAATCGACTTGTGGTATGACTATCCAAACGGGCGGAACCTCAACGTTATCCAGAAACAACTTGGACCCGTGACTCATGACGTGGAGTATACCAATGGCACCTCATACTATTATGATATCGAAGCAGGTACTTGCAGAGAGATGACATTTCCGATTGGAATTCTTCGACCAGATTGGTTGAGTGGTGCTACCTATGTTGGTGTCGAAGAGATCGACGGTTTCAAGTGTAATGTTTGGGATAAACTCGATTTCATTCGCTACTGGGAAGACATTGAGACCCGGCGACCAGTTTCTTGGATTTTCATCAACAGCAGTGAGCTTTTCGACCTTCTATTTGAGAGTCCATTTGAATGTTTTTCAGTGACATCTCCACTTCACTCAGCTAACCAGTCATTCAAAAAAGTAAGAAAGTATGATTCGCGTGGATTTAGTACCCAAGTTGGAAGTGCTTTGAAAAATCACATAGATGGCTGGCAGGTTTCTTCTGCGTAATACCTGTGATTTTTTGATGCGGCTTCAATGATGCGACTTGGTTTCTAATTTCATGTGATTCAAAGGTTACGTTTTTGGAAGAATTGGTTTGCCAAAGTGAGTGGAGATGCTATTGTCATGTCTTGAAGTGTCTCACTTTCTTTCCTGCCGTCTTTACTTCTAGTTCATGAGGGATTTGACAAGAAGGAGATGATGATTATCTCTGCAGGAATGTGGCTTCATGTTATTACATTCGACGAAGGAAATGTGCTTGAAGACCAGAAGTGGCAGGCACCATCGTCGTGCTTTGAGCGGACCCCAGCTTCTTTGATAGCGAATAAGGTTGATGATCAAACTAGGCAGGGGCTACTCTCCAGGGAATCGTTTGGTAATCACGAAGATCTTTTCGACAATGAGAAAATCAATTCATAGTTTCAGTCAGCGTGTGATTTCATTTGGGTCTTTGACAGCCATTCTCATGCTTTGAAGGTGATATATCCGCTCAGTGTGCACAATTTAGTATAGGATTCCTTTCCTGTAAGCACGGAAAGATACGCATGTGTTTGAAGCAGTGTGGCAATTAAACCAGTTTGAGGGTTAACATATTACGATGTCGAGTCCCAGCACTGTTTTGGAAATAACAGAGATTTTCCCGCAATCGTTTGATTCTGTGGTATTCTGTTAAAAGCAGTCTCAAGTGGACGTATGCTTCCAAAATTTGGCGGAGTTTTGAAGCAATACATTGCATATTTAAGGTGGAAACACCTACAACCATCAAAATCAGTAATTCAGCATAGTCAGAGGCATCTTTTGTTAGAATTTTTTTTTTCACTGTTAGCAATTGAAAATCATTCATTCTCAAAACAAAATTAGAATTTTTGGACAAGACATGTAATTTTTATGAATTTTCAAAGTGGAACTCCCAAGGCCATTGAAATTGTCACATAGTTTGGTCCTAGAATTGAAAATTAGAAGAATTAGTAGTCAACCAATCACAATTAGATATGAGAATGGTTTAATGATACTTTGGGAGACACAACTTGAATGAACCCCAATTAGTTCCTTCAATATCTTTTGAAGTCCCTCAATTGAATGTATACTATGGGCTTCCATTACTTTTGTCTTGGGTTCATTCCACCATTCACTCAAGTTACATTCCTCTTGGTAGAATGAACCCATGACTGAAGTAATGGGTTCATTCCATAATTTTAGTCATGCTTGCATTAGACCATGGCTTCAATTCATTATTTTAATGAGTCAAGGCTGCATTTGATCATGGCTCTAAAGGCATCCTCTGGTTGCAAGGTTGACCCTATGTCAATACAAAAAATCCCAAAGTCACTTCAAAAATCAGGCAAACCAATTCCAACCTAAGGTCATCACCAATACCAGTGCACATCACCAATATCAGAGCACCAAAAAATCATGAAACCACTTATTGCGTTTGAATCTCATTGATAATTTATGGTCATTCGACCTATCAGGGAGTAGGACTAGAAAGTGTATATTTTAGCTGTTACCATGACAGTCGATAGTAAGACTATTAGCCTCCTTTAAATGCCCAAGTTCTACCAATAACAAAAATCATCTTCTAGTTGCAGAAAAGGTGGTGGTTTAGGGTGCTTCCACCTGATTGCAATTCTTTTGCTCTGGAACTCACAAAGGGTCAATGGCCAGTCTATTTTTCATATACCTTTATGATGAGAACATGACTATGGCAACCAGACTTTGCCAGCGTCCCATTTTATATCGTCTTAAAATGGAGGCCTACACTTAAAGTTCAACAGCCTACCATATGATAATCCAATTAGTATCATGTATTATGTGCATGTATTGGCACAAAGAACATCGCCCCAAGCATAACGTATACATTGAAAAGCATAGGATGCAGAAATCATTCATACTGACAACAATCCAGACAAATTCAAATGAAGACATTCTACTTGGTCCCAAACCTTGTATTCAATATGCAAAGATACAGTTGGGATACAATGTACTCAATCCATTCGAGAGACAAAATTTAGTATCCTCCCTTGAGGTCATTGACGACATCATAAGGAATAGGAGTGACAGTCTCAAGGGTGGAGGAATCAAGGACAAATCCAGCCCTGGGACCTGCAGGCTGGCGCTTAAGGTCCACAGTCTCACCCCTTGCTTTCGCCTCGGCCTTCTTGATGTCATTGCTCTTACGGCGCTCCAGGAACTCCTCCCGGCAGCGTGAAGGCTGCACGTGCTCAATGCGCACATGAAGACGCTTCTGAATAATCCTGTTTCCGACCTGCCCCAAGGAACAAGCAATACATATTGAGCTGACCATGACCTAACGCAAGACCAGTGCCACTCGAAAATTCAAGAGATATGTAAACGAAAACATACCCGGCGACAAAAAACATCGACAACATGGAAAAAGAGATCCGTTTCAATCCAGCTACAAATACGAAACGAATGATTGTACATGTGTAAGGCTGTTCAAAAGTGCTGCATGTGCTTCATCGATAGAAACTATAGCTGACACACTAAAAATGTAGGCTAGCGTACAGAACCACGAAACCGACGGGATACAGCAAGTAGAATTTGTGAGAAGGCCAGAAAGGCCGCTAGGCTGTTCCTACTTCGCCTTGAATAAAACATTTACAAAAAGGGTGCCGCAGAGATTGATCATATTGACCTCTGGTTTTCATAAATACACTAGGATGCGCCGTTCAACATGTCACCCCAGATATATCATGCTAAATTCAAGAAGATTCGTGATTACAAGACGTGTATAGAAGGCGTAACACTCAGAGGATTAAAGGCAGAGTTAGAGCAGGAAAAAGCTAGGTCGAGATGCAAGCAGGAGTGAAATGAATCTCGGACCAAGGTGAAGACGCAGATGCAAGTTCCGATAAAGAAAATAAAAGTCCGCTTATACAAGTAACCCAGCGGCCAACTATCACGACGTCAAACAATCACTGCCGACTACTAAGCTAGGAAAGCAACGGCTGAAACCCTAGACATGGAATGAATGGCTCCCTTCCGTTTCGATATCATGTCTTCGGGAACTCCACAAGCGCCGTAAAAGCAGCACGAAACCACAAACTAGGCAGTGAAGCATAAAGTGATATCCGTTACGCAGCGAAGGAAAGTAGCATACCTGCTTGTTCATCACCACACCGACGGCGCGCTTGGTGACATTCCACACGATGCCGGTGCGTCCATGGTAGAACTTGTGGGGCATGCCCTTGTGAATAGCCCCGTTCACCTTGATGTCGACATAGTCCCCGATCTTGAAGGTACGCAGGTAGACAGTCAAGGGGATGTAACCTTTGTGCCTGAAGGGCCTGGAGAACAGGTCCCTTGTACGAGAACGAAGCCCATGACCAGCCGGCATCGCGAAACGTCTCTGCACACACACGGGAAGAGAGAAAGAGAAAAGAGCTACCTCATCTGAACTTGAGCGTTAAACCCTAAACTTGCTCTCGACAGTCGGGTTTAGGTCTGGGTTACCGAAGCTGTATCCGTGGCTCGGGAAAAACATTAGACAGGACTGGACCGCCAAGGGTTTGACCCAGGTATCACTTCCCATACTGGTATTACGGTGTCCTCAACTGAATCAGCAAAGTGGTCCTCCATAATATATATATATTTTTTTTAATTTTTAAATTTTTTATAAATTTCAGTACTTTATAATGAGAACTTGAACGATTACTATCATTGGAAGTGCATCCGAAAGCATTTTGAAAAGAAATAATAAATCCAAAATATCATTGGACCATCAAAATAAAACCCTTCAACAACAAGTAAAAAAAATATAAATTATAAAGGCCTTGGCAAAATTATGTCAATTGCAATCCAAAATGCCATACCATTGGCATAATTTTACTCTCACAAGCATGATTTGTCAAGACCTTTTTCAGTTTTGTCTTTTAGCTTGCTTTTGAAAGGGTTTATTTTGATGGTTCAATGTATAAATTTGAGTTTCTTTGATTCAATTTGACCCAAGAGGACCAAGGCACATTTGGGGCAAAAATTGTAGAAATTTTTTCTTTTTAGGGCAATGACAAAAAAATGAATTTTGTTCTCCAAAAATTTCAACCTTAAAAATTTGTAATAGACTATTGTGGGAATCTTTGGAAAACATTTTACAAACTTTGACTATATGGATCAAAAGGCCAAATAGACTTCAACTTCTCCCAAAGTGAAATTTTTATACACATGGATTTTTTTTGACATTTGTATCTTGTATCATGTAAGTTTATACTTGGTAAATTTCAAAATAGAGGAAGAATTTTGAGCATGTTGCCTAAGTTGCTAGAAAAGTTTAGGGCTACATTTGATTAAAAAAATTAGATTCCCACTAGGGAGGAATATGTTTACACCTTGTGTCAAAATTTTATGAACATTTAACCAAAATTGACTTTGTGTGTAACTATCTAACATCTCTTGTGTACAGTACATTGAATGGTCACTTGGTCCTTTAGGGGTTAAAATACTCTTGGTTGCACTTGCAATGATAGCAATTTTAAGTTATAATTATAAAACATTGAAAAAATTAGAAATATATTTGGAAAGACTATGTGTCAATCCTATTAAAAATGCCCTTAGCAAATACCTTGTTAATCGTAGTATTTACAAGCTAACTATTGTGCTATTGATATTGTTTTTTCTAAAGTTTTTTTTTCACATAGCAATATGTATTTATTTCCTAAAGTGACTAGTATGTGGGAGGAGATATATAGTTTTGTTACCAAACTAATTTATAGAATTTAGAGATCTAAAATCTTTTTTTTCGCAAGTTTTCATTTTTACGTTAAATTATGTTTCTATCCATATTATATGCCTCAATTCTAAATTATGTGTATGAGGTGCTCCATATCCATATCATATGCCTCAATTCTAAATCCTAAACCCTAAACTACACACACAAAAACAAATTTTGCTATAATTCCTTGCCCATATGAAGTATAGTGACTCACAAAAGTAATTGGCCACCCTAAAAATCGCTCTCAAAAATTGAGAAATTGGAATTATGAAATGAAATTTGGACATATTGTACAAAAGAAGTTCTATCCTCATATGTAATTTCACTTAAAATGGACTATAGTTAGACCTATTATTATTTGAATGAATTTTTAAAATAAAATAAAAATTCAAATTAACATCAAATAACTTTATATATCAAAAACATATTTTTTGAAATTTATTGAATGAAAAAAAATTAATTAATTTGAGGTCAAATTTCAATCAATTAAATCTCAATCAATAAAAATCCAAAATTCATGAAACTTGTAACATGTGAATTTAGTCAAGATGCACATTCTTCCTATAAAAAAACTGGAACATTTTGGCTTCTTACAAAAAGTTTTTTTTTTCCATCAAAAATTCATTCAAATAATAATAGGTCTAAATATAGTCCATTTTAAGTGAAATTACATATGAGAGTAGAATCTCTTTTGTACAACAACATTTCTAATTTTCACTTCATAATTCCAATTTCTCAATTTTTGAGAGTGATTTTTAAGGTGGCCAACTACTTTTGTGAGTCACCATAATTATTGCATAGTATTAAGTAAAAAGAAGATATTATATTTAGAAAGAAGCCTAAATTATAGATTATGAAGGATGTTTTAATGATGACTATTTGATAGAGGGTGATGCATAAAAAGGATATTTTATAAACACTTTTTTCAACATGTATAACTATTGAAGGTGAATGTTGACTACAAAGTTATTGGCTCTAAACCAAAAAATATGAGACTTCTCATTGGCAAAAGTTACCAATGTGAAGAAGTTCACTAGAAAGACAAAGCCTTTGGTACAAGGATAAAAAATTGATGTGCAATATTTTTAAGGATCAAAGAAATTTCCCTCCTACCATCACATTGTAGAAGAGATATTCCACCCTTGAAAGGTGGAAAAATTTTCATTTCAACATATCAATGATTGCAAAGTTGTCACATTGAGTGACAATTCACTGATCTAAATATGATTCTTGAATTCACCATAATTGAAAAAGAACTTGGCAATAGGAAAAATTGGAGCCATTAGAAGGCCTCTTCCTTTTATAAAACTCTAACAAGCAATGAGCAATCGAGTGCCAATAAATTTTTTTTAATTTTAAATTTATTAAAAGAAGATTGTAGACCATTTGTCTAATGATTTTTTAATTATGATTTTTTTTAAATTTAATTAAAAATATATATTGATAGTCTACTACTAGTTAGATATAAGGGACCTTTTTGACGCCTCTTTTTTTATTCCTAATGTTCAACTTAAAAAGACATGTGTAGAGTGACCATGGGGTTGAACTTCAAAATCCTTTAATTCTATATAATCCCATTTTGTAACTATTTATTCTTGAATTTTTTTATATATATGTTTTCCATAGATGAACATGCATTTTTTTTAAATAAAAATTGAAATACCTATTAATTTTTTTATAAATGTATAGAATAGTGTAGAATATAATAGAATAAAAATATTTATTATATATTCTTATAATTAGATAATCATGAAAAGTATATGATTATAGGCCCAAAGTCCAAATTGCAATAAAATATATTCAATTTTAGAAAATTTTCAAATTGGAGTAGATGCACTTCATGTCATTTTTATGGTTCAAAATCCATTACAAAAGTTTTGAGGCCTCCAAAGGGCCATTAACTTCTGATTTTTGGCACCCCCGCAATGCAGTTACAGAACAATAAAAAAAATATTAAATTTTTTTGAAATCTGATTTGGTGCTGACGTGGCACTACTAGTGCCAGATGAGATTTCAAACTTTAAAGATAATAATAACAATAAAATAATAACAATTATTTATTTATTTATTTATTTATAAATTAAATTTATTCTTTTCTCTAATTGCACTGCTACCTACGAGCTGGCAACCCTTTTGAGGCCTCAAAATTTTTGTAATACTCATCAAGGACAAGGTTCTTGGAGTTGCTAAAATACACTATCCAATAATCTATAGATTGAGCATCTTTTTATGTAAAAAATTCAAAATATACTAAATTGAGGGAATGTTCAATTCATTCATTTTACCTCTAAAGGTCCACACATCCCCAAAGTGGATGTGCTTTGGTCAACCTTGACTATAATTTTCAATGTAATCATTTTTATATTTAATTTAATTAAGTAAATGAAGCTTTACAAGGTTTCTTTCTAATTCATTTTGAAATTTTGAAAAATACAAAAATTGAAAGAATTATTGCAATTGTAAGCTTCAAGTATTAGAATCTAAATAACATAGAATGTTGTATTTTTCATTAATAAATTCTTCTTTTAAAATGTATTTTAAATTTAAATTACAAAATGAAGTTTTCCATTGTAACCTTCATTTATGGTAAGAATTGTGGACCATTCTAATATATATTATAATTCATATAATTTTATTCCCACCTTCAACTTAAAAAAGTCACAATAATTTGATTTTTTCATTAATTTAAAAAAAATCATAAATCATAAATATAAAATTTTACAAACAAAAAATAAATAAAAATTATTCATCAATTAAAATAAGGATAAATTTGGTTTCATAGTTGAATTTGACTTTGAAGCATGTGATGTGGCTATCTTGGGTGTAAAAATTAAGGCAACTAATTCATAAATTTCCACACTAACATTCATTGCTACTTCCTTGGTTTGATAAAATATCAAATGATTTGGATGTTTTTTGCTATTTGTACTTTTTTATTTTCATTTTCTTACAACTATAATTATAACAATTACAATTTTCACAAAATAGATTGAAGTTTCTTATAGTGATTTACAATTCATAGTTTCAAGTAATAAAAATATAGGATTGATGTTTGAGCACAATCAAAAAGGCAACATTTAGCTAGATATGATGTTTGACTAATTAGCAATAGATCTCATCTTTAAGAAGTTAAAATGCATTTAAGCAATACTTACACCTATAAATGAATGAAAAAATGTATTTTTTCCATTGAATGAGCCTCCTTAAAATTATTCAAAGGACATGAAAGGTCCTCTCAAGTATTAATATGTTCAATAATATTATATTGGTAGCATAGGGATTTTCTTAAACAATATTTTAAGCCAACAATGATGGCACAATAGTACATTGAGATTCAAGCACAATAGATTTGAAGTGGGATCTAATTTAAAGAAGAAACTTTCAAATTTTCAATTCATGCTAGCTTCAAGAGAAAGGTGAAATTCTTCTTCTTTGACTATCATTTATTAGGAACTTTTTTTTTAAATGGAAAGACAATCCTAAATTATTAATTAATATAAAATCATGAGATTCTTTGCCAATTTGTATTATAGACTATAAATCTATTCTTGTAACATCTTTCTAGAAAACTACTTTCTATTTCATCTTTATCTTTTATAGGCATATCCTCATGCAACATGTTTATACTTTTATGTACTTTCTCAGCTATATAGATGACAACATCTTATCATACATTTTCTCTTAATAAACTACAAATTTATAAATTTAGACATTCTATTTAAGCTCTTATGTATAGCATTTGGATTTTCTATATTAGTTTAAGTCCCATATCAACCATCAATTTGGTTAAACTACTCAAACTGCATAGGATGTTAAACAATTAACCCATAAAGGTCGAGACTATGTTTTCACCTAAAACACTCCAAAATTGCCATTTCTAATACAAGTACCAAATTTTAGAAAGCAAAAACATTTTGGGAAACATGTATCCTCAGTATCTTGTAGTACACTAGTTTGAGAAGATGTGGAAAAAAATTCTGAAATTTCCACCTTGTAGATTGCAAGATATTAACGTTTGAATTGACAAAAAATATTTTTTGGGGCATTGCAAATAATTGGGTAGTTGCACTTTACAAGGTCACATTTGTATGAAAAAATATCCAAAGTGGTAGTAACTCTTTTGATTCATTCTTCAAGTCAAGTTGGTTGCATACTTGGAAATTTTTAGATGATTTGGATTTGCACAACATATAGAAAAAAAATAGTAAGTAAAAAGAAGTAGAGAATGATTTAAAACACTAAATTGCTAAGAATTTAATTATGGAATTGAAAAATGCCAATCCCAATACTGGTAATGAGGTAATAAACAATCTACACCATATGCTTTTATTTTTTTCAAAAATATTAAAAATTGAGTTAAATAAAGAACTCCAAAGTTTATTTTAGAGTAGGAAATCTATAACTCTCCTCAAACTAGAACACTTTATAACTTTCATCTCATAAATCAAAATGGAATCATTCAAAGCTTCCCAAGTATGCATAAATCTAGAAAACCAATTTCAAATTTTTATTTTTGAAAAAAATATTTTTTTAAGGAATTTTTAGACTACCTACTAAGCATTAAAAATAACATATCATGCGATAACTTTTGAATCATGTAGTCAAAAGTTATGAAAATTATTAGGCCTTAAAGCTACTCTTTGGACATATTTTGTGAAAATTTCAAAGAAAGAAAATAAAAATTTCATTCGTAGTGAGTTGCTCAAAATTACTATGTTGTTAAAAAATATTGAGTTTGGTCCTTTAGGAATTAATAGCCAACCATGTATATAGTACCATCTACCTACATACTATAGATCATTATTTAATATATGGGTTGATTTGGAAAACTCTACTACCTAAGGCTTTGTACTTATCTACAACTACCTAGCTTTGTTGCCTTGTTTTCTTCTCTTTAAGAGCTTTCCACCCAATATAGTGAATTTGAGGTGGCTTCTCTTTGCGATTTCTCAATTTCTTTTGTATGATGGTTCATCTTTTGAGTATTGGTTTTGAAGAAATTTGATCAACTTTTGAACTTCAAGCATAGAAATGGCAAAAGGTCTTTGGCTTGTAACATATTTTAAAACTTACATTACTTGTAATTGATATGTGACTATCTCTTGTGATTACAGGCCCGGGTGCTTGCCCCCCCTCCCTCAAAGAAAGCTGTGAACCACTGATTGAACTGTCAACTACCACCGCAACCATGGATTCAATTTTTTTCAACAAAACAAATAAACTCTGCAAACAAGAACACTCAATTGACCACACACACCTCATTGCAAAAAAACATGAATTGTTGATTTGATTACAACCCCCCCTCCTTTCTATAAAAAAATAGAAGTTGTCAATTTGATTACGTTAAAAATATAGAATACTACATTTGATTACCAAATACAGATACAAAATGATACAAGTACAAATATGGTATAAAATACAACTACAAAAATGCATGTGGTGGCAATATCCCATATTGATTGCCACTACAAGAGGCACTGAAAAACATGAGTAGAAGTAAGGAGGTTACAAATTCAATTTAAAAAAAAATTAAAACTTACATTAAAAACTAATTGAGAAAACTTGTCTTATTATCCACTCAAAAGACAATCTCTTATTGAGAGGCTATATGTGACTAACTAATAGACTTCAAATACAAAAAAAAAATGAGGGAATAAATGACTACAAACAATGACTGCTACACAATCATTGCAGACACTTTGCAATTGCAGAATGACTTAGGCCCTTGCAATCATAGTGGACAAGTCATTTTTATAAATGATTGGAGTTTTATTATCACCATCCAGGGTAGTCTTGGATGACTGTTTGGATGAAAAGGATTCTACATAAGGATATAAAGAAAAGAAGTTAAAGAAACTAAAGATTGAGTTGCCATCTTTGAAGCAATTTTTTTCTTTGTTGTGATGTGGATATCCACATCACCAATCATTTTATAATTGCACTTCAATTACGGTAGACCTATGAAAAATCCAATATGGACATCCACATCAACAATCATTCTTTAATTATTCTCTTGTCATCTTGAAGTTATGATAAACCCATAAAAAAATCTGATGTGGACATCCACATCAACAATCATTCTCTTGTCATTTTCAAATTATAGCAATACATCATACAGAATACATTATATAAAATACATTATATATATTACACCATATACAATTTACACCATACATTACATACAATATGCCATATAAAATGCACCATATAGTAGAATACACCATTTTGTGCAAAATATTGTATGGCTTCCAAAGCCACTTAATGTGAGTACAATGAGTAAAAATAACAAGCCTTTTATACAAGTGGTGGTAGTAGGCAAGACAAACCATGTGGGATATAAAAAACATAGAAATTGAGTTACAAATATTTCACATTTCATTTAGGCATAGTAAATTAATTTTTTTCAATAAACTTTGAACTTAAAAAAATTGGGAAATCAATCTTACTTTCATCTTCAAAAATTTATTTCAAATTTTGAGTCTCAAATCAAAAGTTGTGGACAAATTTGAGAAAAAGATTGGAAAAGAGACTCACTGCATTCATTGGTCTCTAGATGCACTTGACTTTGACATTACCAAGAAATGACTTGTTCATGACTGTATACATTGCATGTCGATAATTTTTTAGTGGTATCAATGTGGCAACAAAGTCATTTTAGTCCACTTGCAAAACTACTTGAATCAATCCTAATTGAGGTTCAATGAATGTAGAAGTGTACACTCCACTTTTGAGCACACTTGATGTTGTTCAAATTAATTGAATCGGAAGCAAAGTGTGATTGAATTTTTGGAGGGTATTAGCCATTGTAAAGCCCTATAGATTGCAAGTTTAGTCATGTGCATTGCTTTTATGTAATGTGATTGAGAATAACGTCAAAATGGTTGGAAGCAATTGCAAATATATTTGCAACAACTTGAAGAAATCACAAATTCAGGACCAAGGATGGAGCATTGTCTTAGATGCAAGAAAGATAGGGACTTCTAGAACATCAATCTTCTAGAATGTGAGCAAATGGCAAAAATTCCATAGTCAGTGCATCGTAAATTATGAATCCCTATAAATCTAGAATGCCAAATACTTTAGCCAATTATACAAATGCTTATTGCAAAACTCTATTTAGGTAGGTCATATTCAACTAATCCTTTATAAATGTGTTTTTGTCGTTGTAAGTGTTTTTCATTCCACCCCTAGAGTAAAAACGTGCACATAGGTCTTAGTGGCAATTTAAAAAAATTCTAATGGGGTTTTGCAAGTTTAATGTTCATTGGCCTTCCAAGCAATGGACACTTTATGTTTATGTTTTCTTAAATTTTATTAATCATTCTTAATCTACCTAATTTGTTTAAAAGTTTAATTCTAACTAGTAAGTGAAATCTAATCTAATTTGGTAATTGGCTAAATTAAGTACAAGAAGATGATTTACCCTTCTTGAATGGTAAAACAATTCACATTTTGCAATTCCTATTGAAAATTATTCTTAATACTATCCTAAATTTCATCCATTGCATAGAAATAGTAAATCTTTTCTAATTAATCCTACTTTTAAAGTATGATTAGTTATTGGTTGAATTAATAAAGTTTTAAGAGAAATCTCAAATTTGACTAATTTTGGGAAAGTTCATCTAAAATAAAGCCAAACTTCATCCACCCTTAATTACCTTGAAGAATTAAGTAATTTCCAAAGTAAGGATAGACTTGGAATCTATAAAAGATTCTTTCTTTGATTTCTTTGAGAAATATTTTTAAATAAATTTTTAGTAATATTTTTAACTATTCTTCTTTAGATTTATTATATTAGATCTTAAACTTACTTTTTCTAATCTTCAATTCCTTCTAAATTCTTTAGACTCCTTTTAATAATTTTTTAACTACTTGTTACTAACCCTAACTACTACAACTCTAACTAACAAAATTCTAAGTCAACTTAAATTCAAAATTTTAAAATCAAATGCAATTAGAGAAAAACGGCAATTAGCATACCTCTTCCTTGAAGGAGTCTACCATTCCGTCCTCACGGATAACTAAATGGACCATTTCATGGTATCCGTCCTTGTCCATGATTGTCTATGCCATTCATTTGGATTTTAGTCACTATTTTTGTTTTGTAATTTGGTTGGATGTAATGGTTATACTACGTAATTTGAATAAACTCTAATTTTATTTTAGAAATTATTCAAATACTTGAAATCATTTAATCAAATCAACTTTAACTGTTAATGGAATTTTTAGTTAATTATTAATTAATTAAATAGTTTTGAAAGTATTTGTTATTGTTTTGGCTTATTGGCCTAATAAAACAAATCCGAACAATATTCAACCAACTAAATTCAAATGGAATCCATAATTAATGATTAACTACCAACAAATGAATAATAAAAGGAATAACATCAATAAAAAACAATAAAATGAATAGTAAAAAGAATAATTGACAATCCACACATCTAATATGAATAGTAATATTTTTACCTTAATAGTATTTTATTGCTTAATGACGTCTTACCATCTCTAATTCTCTTTTAAGTCTTCTTCTTCACCTAACTTCCATCAATTATTGTTAGTTGGAAATAGAGAGGTGAAAGATGCAACAAGAGATGCAATGAGAGTGAGACAATATTAGAGAACAAAAGCTAAAAGATTTGTTGGTGGTAACGAGCAATGACTAGCCTAGAGTATGGTGCTTAGCCCAATACTTTGATTTTTGTTTTAGATTTCAAATTTGTGATCACCTTGCTGCTCAAAATCCAACACTCCTTTCCTGTCTTTTAAATCCCCTCCTTACTATCCTCAGAGCCCCCTCCTATTGTCCCTCAGGCCCACCACGTGTCACCAAATGATTGGGGAGACCTTCGAATGCAAATCCCCAAGACTTGCCAATCAAAACCCAGCAACGGACTCCCTCCTGCCAAAACTCTAGAGAAAAACCTTAATACCTGAAGAGAACCCTTGATCCCTAGGTAGAGCATACAAACCAAATTCGCCGGCTGTATCTATTAAGAGGTTGGTTGAGATCCGATCAAGCCGAATAGGGCTTGTTAAGAGCTAGGTAGGGCCTGTTAAGCTGGGTAGGGACTTGTTACTTGATCAACTAGCCTTATTAGGTTGGCTGACCGGTTTTATTAGTTGCAAATCCAATTGAGACAATAATTAAGGCTTAAACCCCCTTGGATTGCACAAACAACTCACAACCTAGTTAAATATATATATTTTTTTAAATCACGCACTTGGAAATAAAATTCAACAAATTATAATAATGCTTAATCAAAATGGTAGTTTAACTTAGGAAGTATTCAATCATTTACTAAATTAGAATCTATGACATGAATTTAAATGTGACTAAACATTGTAAAATAACCAAATGATTAAGCAAGGTTTTAAAAGAAATCTTGTCAAACAAATATCAAGAATACTCTCCCTCCTAAATGAACCTCTTCTAATTGTGAGCACTACCTTTTGGCAAAGTGGATGAAACTTCTTAATTTGTTAGCTTAAATATTGAATTTGAGTTTGAAAGTTAAAGCTCTGCCATGTAGGGCAACCCCAAGGCACTAATGGGAAGAATTCCCTTAAATTTAGAGGAATCTTCGTACAAAATCAATCCTTATTCGGACAAAGCTTTCGTGTGTGGGGACAACCTTAGGTTTTTAAAAGATTTATTCAAACACTAAAGGAAGTACACATGACAACGTTTAAATTGAACTTTAGTGTTCAATTTAATCAATTTGATATTCAAGGTTTTAGTTTCTAAGAAGGTATGCATGACAGCGTTTAAACCAAACTTTAGATTAAAACTCTTAAACAATAGTATCTAGTTCTTAGTTGTTAAAAGAAGTACATATGACAGCGCTTAAACCGAACTTTAGAACTAAATCAAACCACATACCTTCAAGTTTTTAGTTTGTAAAGGAGGTATGTATGACAACGTTTAAACCAAACTTTAGAAACTAAATCAAACTAATTCCATTATACAATGTAACTTGGTCAAGTGTTTTATTTTAAAACCTTTTGGCAAAGTCTAGCCTTGCCGCCTTAAGAGTTTTAAAATAAGTACCTGTTCAATGCCAGAGTATATAAGTTTGGGAATCCAACTCCCAACACTCTAAAAGAAAGCAATAATCAAAGAAATTAAGAACTTTGTGAATTTATTAACAAATGTTAAGCAATCTTAAGGGAACCCAAAGTCCTTAAGTCTCTTTACTAATACAAGTAAGAATTAGAATAAAGATTTGGTCACCCTACAATGGTGATGTACTAAGAAAGAATTGTGTCCGACAAAGTGTTGATACACCAAGTAGATTTGTCCAACAACTTGTCGTTACAAGAATGTGCCGAAGCCTTGGCATTGAGAAAATGAGTGTAAAATTGTTTTTAAAAATGGATTGCCAAAAACAAGGAGGAAAGGCCCTTATACACCTATGGGAAAGGGCCCACTTCCTCTTTTACCATGAGATATTTTGTTTTTCTACCTAAATAACTTCGTATAGTAACCTAATCTACCTTAAGATATTTGTCCAATAAATCTTTCTTTAATCAACATGAAGGTTTTCAAGCAAGTTCCTTAAAAGCCTCAATTAGCTTTAGGAATAATGTCTAAATCAAATCCATTGACTTTTGAAAGACTTTGTGGAATCAAATCCTAATTAACTCTAGATATTTTGTGTTTAACCTAAAGTCAACTCCTAAATAACCCTTGTAAGTCTAAATTGAATTTTTAAAGAAAGATTTGGAAATCTAATCAAATCAAATTTTAAATTTCCTTCAAGATATTTAGAATTTTGACTTTAACTTACCACAATTTATGCCAAAAAAATCAAACTATGAGCTGACCCTCTCTATCTTTTAGGGAACAACTCCAAATACAAAACAAATTGCACCATCGTCTTTAGAAGACCCAAATTAGTTAAAGGGCCCCCTTACCCCTTTTCCTAAGTCATTCTTCAATGTAAGACCCACTCATGGTAATTTCAAAGAAAAGTAAAAACTCTAACTTTTGGAATTTGTGGTTTTTGAAGAATTTGAGTATCTAGGGTGTTTAGAAGGTTCAAGAATGTAAGAAAAGACCCCTTGTTTGCACTAATCAAACATTGTTAGCTACTAGTTCATCGGTCAACCCACTGCCATGTTATAATTTCTTTGAAAATTTGATGTTGTTGTTGATTCTAGTACTTCTGCCTATCAAAAAGTCTTCAAACTTGACAAAGCACTTACTTAATACATAAAACATTAACCTAATTTTTAGTGGAATTTTACCGTATTCCAGGTAATTTTTATGAATTTACCAACAACTTCAAACATGGTTGATTTTTCATGGAGTCATCATGGAAGCTTGTAAAATCCCACAAAATTTTAGACAATCTTTAGGAAATTCCAAAAACCTTAGGGCAAAACCAAACCTCCAATTGCACTATTTATGACGATGTTAAAATTAGCAATTCTTTAATAATTTCCACCCGAGGAAGAAATCATTCTAGTACCAGAGTTTGTCATAAATGATTGGCTCCTCTATTGACCTCTTGGCATGCTTTTATCCTAAAAGCACCTCTTTGTAAGCTCCAATTTTCCTTTCCTTCATCTACTCTTGATTTTGGTTGATATTTTTAGCAATTTCTTGCAAGATTGACATAAAGAATCCAAATTCTCTACAAATTGGCTTCTACTGAATATTGGATTCTCTAAACTTAAAAATAGACTACTATGCTTAGCTAGATTGTCACATGCACTTTACTAGTCATTTGTTACATGGACAAGACATTAGGTCTGACTAACTCTCACATCCTCACTTTCACTCAATTATGCTATTTTAGCCCCACAATCTCTCAACTATAAAATGTAAAAACATGTTAAAAAGCATATTTCTTATTTCTAAGAAGATTTCTAATTTTATTGGCAAGGACTACTACCAATTTCACTCAAATAGTACAATTTATACATATTGGCATAAATATTTGCTAAATGTTGCAAAACATTTGCAAATAGTAAACCTAGAGTTTCAAATGCCAACTTGAGGACTCACAGTCGTACAATCTACCTTGAAAAAGCTACAAGCAAAATTAGAAAAGATAGTACCTTCAACCAGGGTTGACACGACGTCTGGACGCGGATGCTGACATTCGCGATCCCCACGGACGCAGCGTCCGCCGGGACCGCCCCGTCCGCCTGTCACCCCGTTCGCCCCGTCCGCTTTGATGGCCCTATTTCTCCCAACTGCCCTACCCAAACTGCCCCGCGGTCACTCCCTTAATCTTTAAACAATTAAATGTTAAATGAAGTGCAATGGTTCGCGATTTGTCATTAAAACAATGTCTCTTATAAGTTGAAAAATTATAAAATTTGACCATGAGTCTATGATAGTCTTGAAACTATGAAAAAATTCCAATTCATTTTCAAAAGGCAAACTAAATAAATTTGTGACTTCAAATATATATATATATATATATATATATATATATATATATACTATTTAAAAAATCGAGATCAACACAAATACAAACATAATCAATATGGGCAAAATATATTGAACTTAATATAGAATACCATACATTGTGCACATTTGGCTAATTGCACATATAATTTTTTTCATTCCAACTCTATATTTCTAAACTAATTTTTAATGCCTATATAACCTATTCAACTACTACTTCTGCACTACCAATCTAATATAAATGGCGGAAATATTCATCTGGCATCGGCCAACGATATGTATTAGAAAATCGCGTAATCACATGGGCCAAATTAGTATTTTCATTGTTAGTCTTCGAAGAAATGCGCTTCAAGTAAGCATAAAACACTTTTGTAAAGTCATGAAAGGCAAATTGTGTCGCACTAGGTGTTTTAAGTAGCACGTTGAAATACGCCTTTGACATGTTGTTTCCATTCATCCGCCGAGCAATTTTTCGAATGGCATACTCTTCCGACTTACGTGAATACATCGGAATGACTTCCACATCTACACCTACTTTATGCAAATATGCAATACGTGGATCCACCCACCATCTCCTCTACAAAGTTTGTTTCATTTCATTTGCTGATGTGAATGTATATAAAGACTTCATTGGCTGAGAAGCTAAGGTGGTCATGTCCCAATCGCAAACTCCAATATACACACGTGACTCATCCTCTGGAAAATGCAACAAGATGTTGTCCGGAGAAAGATCATTGTGCAAATGTCCAGCAAGATGCACTGCATACATTATATGCATAAACGCCCATGTCAACTCCGTGCGCTTCTTCCGATATTGTCCTAAATGGTGAGCTTTTACAACCTCCTCTTCGGTTGAATTCGTATACATCAAACGGATTTGAATGTTGTCTAAAAAGTCCTTATCCATATTCAACATTTGTGGAAGAGTTCCACCATTCCACCAATACGCATAACCTTTACACGTCGTTCCGTGCACCGCAGCAAACCGTATCACACCCGCGTGTGGAATTCGAACAGCCATTGATTCGTTTAGATGTTCTAACTTTGTAAGATCGGGTCGAGTTTGGTGGTGAATGGATTTCTTCGCCACAAACTCCCAATAAAGAAGTATTCCTGGACATCCTTCAATACGAACCTTTCGAATCGTTGCATATCCACCTCTCATCGTTCTATCATCAACAGCAATCACGCGTGCTGTATCTGGAAGTGCTATGAGGTGCCGTTTGTTCCTTTCCGCTTCAGCAACTCCATCATTGCTTTTCCACCAACCAATTGAACCAACTCGATTGTGCATTTTGGCGAATGGAGCACATCGCCCCCTAAATAAGTTCGCTTTCAGAATCACTTCTTCAAACTGCGTGTCATTGGGTCGATATTCCTTGCCATATTTAACCAAAATGACTTTGGAATTCCACAAAGCGTCATGAACCTTGTTCTCCAAACATTTGGTGAAGTACGTTTTATGCATTTCGTCATACCACTTTGCCACATTCAATGCATCCAACAACATCTGTGTCATGTCTAACTTGAATTTAGACACGCACTTCTTTTGATATCTGATGTACTTATTGTCTAAAGACAATGTTGTTTCCGATTCATAAAATTGAACGATGCGCTCAATCATGAATTTTTTGCATTCCTCCGAAGGACTTTGGCGAGCTACCTCCAAGTTTGATGGTCCCTCTCCATGTTTAAGCTTCGCAACCTTCTTCTTCCCCTTCGTCATCATGACAAATGAAACTGATATAGATGAAATTTTCTAATTTAAATGTGAATTCACGCGCAAGTGTTAAAAAAATTGGAACAAGGGGGCCCCAATAAACCACTCTTGCCTTGCCTCGGAAAAGAGCCAATGGAGGATGAACCACCAAGCTCTTCGCTCCACCTTGCATTCACAAGGGGCAAAGCAAAAGTAACAATGCGGACGGCCCGTCCGCCCCATCGGACGGGCCGGAGGTGGCGGATGGATCGGTCGTCCGCCTCCCCGAAACCCTAGAGCCCCGTCCGCCCGATCGGGCGGCCACGGGTAGACAAATCTGGTGTCCGCCCGATCGGACGGTCCGAGGGGGCGGACGCATCAGCCATAACGGGGCGGACAGGGCGGACGGCGGACAGGTATCGGGCGGGACGGGGTCTGGGCGGACGGCGGACAGGTATCGGGGCGGACGGGGTCTGGGCGGACGGGGGTCTGGGCGGATGGGGCAGATGGGTATGAGGGCGGACGGGGCGGTTTCACCCTGAAGCGCTTCGACGTCCATATTTTGCACAATAAACAAAGGTCTTCATGGCACTGTATAGTGCAACTAACTTTTCATTCATTCAATGTAAAATTTGAAATTAAAAAAGGTAGCCTTCCTTTATGACCAAATTTATGAATTCTTGGTAAATGATATTTTTGTACAAAGATATGAGCTAAAATGTGCAAAAATTCACGAAAGGATTGCGACGTTTAATATAAGTACCCAAATATTCACGTTGCATTGTGTATAAAGCAATTGTAAGAAGGTAGTTGAATAAAAATTCTACTATTAAATTGAATTAGTTGACGTCTAATCACTTAGTAAACCGCTAAATGTCCAAGTCCTTGCAAGTGTGTTTTGGCTATCGAAAAAGAGCATGGACTTATAGTTATCCCCAATGAAGCAAATTGTTCTTTTTTCAAAATCTAACGATATAGATGTTTAGCCCCTAAAGTTCTTTTCACTAAAAACACTTCAAAACTGCCATTAGTAGTGCAAATACCAAGTCTTGGAAGAAAAATACTTTTGGGCATATGTAACTGTAGGATCTTGTAGTAAATTAGTTGGAAAAGATGTGGAAAACTTTTTAGACAAATCTACCATTTCGATTGTAAGATATTAGATATTGAATGTTTCATTTAAAGGGGCTATTCAATTATGTCTATTAATGAACAATTGGTAGGCTAACAAACCTAACTTAGCATGTATTTTAATATTTGTTGCAATTATTTTAGGAATATTATAACATAACACTATTATAATATTCTTATAAATGATATAGTATTAAATCATTTCAAAATCAACAACATTTGAACACAATCTGTCAATCTTGTCTTCCATACTCCTTTAATGATATATATATAAATATATATACATACATAAAATATATTAGATAAATCAACATGAACAAATCAATGATTATATATTTCATAAATATATTCTTCATCAATCAAATAAGAGTGCATGTGCAAATATAGACAAAGATGGTTTCTCCATTTGTTCCCAAAAATTAAATAAACAAATAGAGAAAGATATGAAGTGAATGTTACTTGGAGAATTGAAGGGAAAGAAATTGAAGTACTCAATTGCATTTTATTAAATTGGAAAATTGCATGTGGATGGCATGAATTAATCTTCATAGATGCTAAACTCATACGAGTTGCATTTCAACATTTATGATTTATGCAATTGATTGAATTGAAAGCTCTTGTAATTACATTTTCAAATTTTCGATTCAATCATTCAAATTTGCAAGAGTGATTTATGATAGATTTATAACTTTAAATGTGAAAGCATTCAATGCCTTTATGCGTTTGTTCATCAATATATTAATTTTAAATAAATAATATATATTTTTTATAACATATGCATAAACCATTGCATTCAAAAAAAAAAACTAAGAGCCAAGCCAAATAGGCTGGTCAAATGAAGAGAACAAGAGAACAAGAGCCCTACGAGAAAGCAAAGGAAAAAAAAAATATCAAAAGGATTCAAAGGAAGGAGCAAAATGCATTCTTGCAAGACCGTAGAATACATAATGATTTCAAAATCCAAACACAAATATATTTTCTATTTCAATGAGAGTCAAAAATGAACTACCCTGCTCTCAAAGATTGTACAATGTACACGTTATACAAAATGAACATATAACAGAAAGAGTAGAAGACATTGTTTATCATGATTGAAAACTAAAATGATTTTTTCTTTCTATGTAGAATATTTTATGAAATGTAACAATGTATTTAATTATCATAGTAATTGGTAGAAATCTTTGTGCAATCTATCATAGTAATTGGTAGAAATCTTAAATACATAGAAACATTTCATTTATGTAGAGTTTTTCATTTATTTAGGATTAAAATTGAAGTATTATACTCTACAAAGTACAAACTGAAAACAATATCATATACCTAAGTTCAAAAGTTTGCAATTGTTTCGTGAATTCATTTTGAAAACTCAAACGAAGAAATATTTTATAATCAATATCTTGTTCATTTGAATCATTTCAAAATTCGAATTCTGAATTCAATTCCTATTTATAATAGAAATTATGTTTGTCAATTTTTTAGATCTTTAAACAATGAACCCTCTTTTTTTAAATTAATATTTAAAAACATCTGAAATAAGAATATAGAAATTACCTTTCAAAATAAATATAGCACATGTATAAGTGTATAATGTATTCTACTCAACCAACTCAAGTAACGAATTTTTCTATGTTTTTAAGGAAAAATATAGCCATATATGATTTGAAAGTTAAAACATTGATTCTTTTTCTTTGTTTTCAAATCTAATCAAAATTTCATTAAAAAATATGAAAGACTCGATGTTCATTTGAAGATTGTGATGCACTTCTAATTAGAAATCACAACCTTTCATTAAATATTATGAGGTTGAAATCCATTAAACTATTATTCTAATTATGTATTGGGGCCTTTTTAAAAAATTTCATTTGCTTACGATGAAAAAGAATTGACTATTTCTGCAAAACATTTGATTTCCTAATGAACTTTAAAAAAATCCCTACCATCTTCAAATCTTCTCAAAACCTATTTAGAAGGATAATATGAATAAATAATCCAAACATATTCAACTTAACCACATTCCCCTCATTCGTAAAACAATTTAGGGGAGAAAAGAAAAGGTTTAGGGTAATTAGGGTATAGGGTTTAGGGTTTACATTTAAAAAATAAATAAATAAATAAATTACATTAATCCTCATTTAGCAGTGATTATTAGGCTGTTTTTTTTTGGAAATGTTACCGTTCTTTTTGAGTAATATCGGCCTCATAGGATGCTCCAATGGACAGCTGGGCGGACGCTGTCGGCGGTCAATGTTTAAGTAGGGCGGTCGGCGTGTCCAAAGGGCGGACGGCGTCGGAAGGCGAATAGTGCGGACAGTCCCGTCCGACCGCCCTGTCCGACCCCCCCGTCCGCCCGTCCAACCTATCTGTCCGACCCGTCTGGCCTGTCCACCCGACCGCCCTGTCCGACCCGTCTGACTGGTCCGCTTCAGCCCCATCCGGGCCATTGCTTGTTTTTGAATGGAAACCCTAAAAATGAACCTTTAATTTTCTGGAGGGGACTATAAATGTTAGAAGAGAAGCTTTGGTATTCACTCTTGAAAAATCGAACGCTAAGATTTCCAAGGGCTATGAGCTTCAATTTATTGAGTCTCTTGCTTGGTAATGCATAGTTCGGTGGACGGGGGGGCTTTGATTTTCAAAGCCTTGTGTGACTAATTTCATTGATATTGTATACATTGTCACGTTGTGGGTTTCAAATTTAAAACATTTTATTGGTTTCTTTTGAAATTGAGGTAAAACATACACTTGTCAGTATGGTGGCCAAACCGACGGGGGATTTTTCTCCTTGGTTTAGTGTGCAAGAGGGTGGTCAAGTAAAATGTAGGCTTTGCAAAGCGAGCATGTCAAGGAAGCTCAGCCGTATGTTCAGCCACTTAGGCTATTCTAGGCCTGGAGGTGTACGTGATAAAGGGGTGAGCCTTTGTCCATGATTATCAATGGCAGTTCGAAATTTATTTCGGCATTGCGAAGGAGTTTTTCCAAAACGCGTTGTAATGGACAATGTGGATGGCAACCCTGGCCCTTCAGATGTCCAAGAGTTTTCGGCCGGAAAGGCTGTGTCGCATTCTGACCATGAAGACTCTTGTCCAACGTCCAAAGAATTGGTATCAATGGTATGTACCACAACTGAAATGACTTTGAGTACGGAAGCTTCTAATGAACGTGAAACCCCGAGGGCATCAAGTTCTAGGCCTTAGAGGCAAGGCAGCTTAGTGAATGGGTTTGAAGAAGGTCATAGACGCAAATTACATTCAATGTGGGCAAATTTTTTTTATTCGGCAAACATACCATTTTCCGTGGCTCGAAATCCAGCTTTTAAAGAAGCAGTGAAGAAAACGGCTGCGTTCGGTAGGCCATACATTCCTCCCTCATACCATGACCTTCGGTACAAATTGTTGAATGAGGCGAAGACCAACATTCAGACACAGTTGAATGCACGGACCGAAGATAGCATTCGAAAATTTGGAGCAACATTGTCCATTGATGGATGGAGCTCAGTGACTAATCGACCTCTCATTAATGTCATGCTTGTATCATCCGCAGGTGAAGAATTTTTTGGATTTGTGGATACAAGTGGTTGTGAAAAAAATGCGGAGTATTTAGTAGCTGTGTTGAAAAAGTTCATTGAACAAGTGAGATCCAAGAACGTCATGTTAATAACTACGGATAATGCTCCCGTGAATCCGTCCGCATGGGATGTAATATCTGCAAAATATCCTCATATTTTTTACCAAGGGTGCGTGGTACATGCATTGAATTTGTTGTTGAAAGATTGGGCTGTATAGAAATGGATTGCTTCCAAATTGGATAAAGGAGTTCTTGTAGCTAAATTTATCAGAAAGAGACATATGCCGCTAGCTCTATTGCGAAAGTATTCGCCAAATCTTGGTCTCTTGATGCCTGGGGATACAAGGTTCGCCTCTAAATTTATCATGATGGAGCGTTTGACAAAATTGAGAGGAGCATTGGAACAAACGGTGGTAGATCCGCAATGGGTTGAGTATGTACATACTCTCAAGAAGAAACGTGGAGCCAAAGTCCAACCAAAAGACTTAGCCTTAGCGGTGAAGAAAATTGTTCTTAATGACCATTTTTGGAATCGGTCCATCAATTATGTGGAGATGGTTGAACCAATCATATGTGCACTCCGCGATTTGGATTCAAAATCACCATGCATGGGGAAGGTATTGCATATCATGAGGAAGTTAGAGAAGCATGTGAACGGATTACAAAGTCTACCATTTTGTTTGCTAGAAGAACTTGCAATTCCATTGGTACAGTCTTTTTATGCCCGAAGAAGAATAGTGGACAACGATCTTCAATCAGTCGCAGCTCTTTTGAATCCATACCTTCTTCATGACAAAGAGCTAGCGGATGACGCAGATGCAATGTCAGGATGTAAGAAAGTTTTGGAGAGAATATGTAAACCGGATGAATATGCAACAGTGGTGAAGGAATTTGTAGCTTTTCGACACAAGGAACCTCCATTCTACAATATGTTGAATCCGGGAGATCAAATGTTGTCCGCACATGCTTGGTGGGATTTTGAAGGTGCATGTGGCAAGTTTATAGCTCCATTAGAGAAGAGGATATTGGCTCAACCGGTGTCATCATCTTCATGTGAACGGAATTGGAGCAACTATTCTTTTGTTCACAACAAATCTCGAAATAAATTGAAGCCGAAGAGAGCAGCGAATTTGGTGTACGTGTATACCAATTCCAAAGTATTAAATGCATCGAAGGAAAAAGATGAAAAAAAATGGTATAATGATAATGTGAATCCGATAGAATCAGAGGATTCAGATAGGCCAACGTTAGAAGACGATGATGACGATGATGACGAGGATTTGGAAAGGGCCCTTTCAGCTGTAGATGGCGGGGATGACTTCAATCGTGCGACAGCATGGGGAGATGAAAACGTTATGGAAGGCTTTCCCGATTTGGTGAATGATACGCATGATTATCATCTAAACCACAAGGATGTCATTCTCGACAATGCAAACTATACATATACCTTTTGTGAAGACGAGGATAATGTAGGGGTACAAAAGAATCTACCTTCTTTAATTGCATATTGCAATGGAATGGGATTCTTGAATAGCGAAAACATTCTATCGGAAAAGGCAAACGCTATTGCCAAAGAGGTGAAAATCAATGAGAATGCTATTGGTGATGAAGGGAGAAATGAAGAAGTTTTAATTTCTCAATCTCCATCTGTGGCATTAAATGTAGTGCAAGGAAACGACAAAAGAGAAGATGCGGTCATGGAGGTGGACGTTCCAAAAGATGTGGGCAAAAATAGTGGTGATGAGGGGGAACCAAATATTGCGGTATAGAAAAATAATGATTCACTTGGGATGGCAGTCACAAATTCGGCAATTGTGAAGAGTGATAAAGGAAAAGAGCCAATGAAATCAATTTTTGAAGTATCGAAATCTAGTGCTCTTCCGCCAATACCGTTGAAGTCTGTTAGCACACGATTGAATGATTCTCAGAGCTTTGGATATGGAAAACGCCTAATGAACATTTCCAAAGAAATTTCTACAGGCGGTAATCTACGGAAAGTAGCGTCATCACCTACAAGTCTAAGTGAAACGGATAGTGATCGGATGCCATTGGCATCTTTGCGTGCTCGCATTTTAGCAAAAAGAATGGCGCAAGAACCCATCAAATCAACAAACGGCACTCTATTACTTCAAAAGAAAGCCAAAGTGGAGATAACCGTTCATGGACATGTCAACCCTACATCGAGATTGATGGTTCAAGAATCGAGTAACGTGAAAGCGAAAAGAGAAATGCAACCTTTTGCTATCTCTTTAGTGAAGAATAGGACCGGTCTTGATGAAAATGTTGCTACTTTGTCAAATAGAAAGAAAAGAAAGGTTCCTATTCAAAAAGCCTTTAATCGTTCTGTCAAAGTAAAAAAAGAAAAATTAAATTCGAAAGAAGGGAGTAAACCTACTTCGAGAGAAGACTTGAAGGAGACAACGATACTTAATTCCAACAATGAAGATGACTCCGACAATGAAGATGACTCCGATAATGAAGATTTTGAACGAAGAGCTACAGGAGAGAGTAGTGGGGCTGAGGTTAGAGGAGATGTGGATTGGCGTCCATAGGAATTATGGAGATGTGAATTTAGATGTTTGATTGTTTAGTTGTTCATGATATATGGAGCTCATGTTGACAAATGACAATGGTTTCTTCAATCATTTTATTATAAAATTGTTTATTTATTGATGATATATATCTCGCTGGATTTTAAAGTGATTTTGTTTCTAAATCAAAATGAAATTCAACAAAAAAAATTAAAAATATATTTCATATTGTAGCTTTTACATAAATAGTGATATACAACTCTATTGAATCGCAATTGCAATATAAGAAAAATCAAAATCAAAATGACTTCACTCTTAATCTCTCATTGGTGAAAACAATCAAAACAAAAAACCCAAAACGGGTTTTCTAAGCCGCCCCGCGCGTCCGCCTTCTAACGGCGGAAGGGACGCTGCGTCCGCTAGCGTCCGTGCATCCGGACGTCCGGAAAACGGACGCTATTTTGGGGCAGACGTAGAGAGTCGTCAACCCTACCTTCAACCATCCTAAAAATTATCCGAGTTTGTTTCAGGTGGTACATAGCTTTGAAGTCACGAATAAGTCATTGTAGAGTGATCCAATAGCATAAACGCAGTCAATGGGAAGGTTCTGAAACCGCAGCAACACACGCTACATCGGATTTCTTTTTCTTTATTCATCTAGAAAGAAATAGTTCCTCGACCTGCCATGCGTTCTGGACATTAGTCATTTATCAGTCATCTATAAGTGAAGCCCTTTACATTGCAAGTTTAGTCTTGTGCAGTGTTTTCTTGTAATGTCATTGAGAAGAATGTCAAAATGCTTGGAAGTAATTGCAAACATATTTGGAAGAGCTTGAAAAAATAAAAAAATTGGGACTAAAGATGGAGCATTGTTTCAAATGCCGAAAGGGTGGGGACTTTCAAAGCATTGCCTTTTTTGAATGTGAGAAAAGGACAAAATCCCACACTTTGTGTATTGTATACAATGAATCCTTGTAAAGCCAAAATGCCAAATAATTTAGCCAACTTTGTAAATGCTTGTTGCAAAGAACTTTTCAAGTAGGTCATGTTTAACAATCCTTTTTTAATGCACTTTTGTCGTATAGTCCACCTTGAAAAAGCCACAAGAAAAATTAGAGAAGGTGGTGCCTTAAAGTACCCTAAAAATTATCCAAGCCCATTCTAGGTGGCACATTGCAGTCAAGTCATGAATAAGTCATCTTTGAGTGATACAGCAATCATTTTGTAGTCGTTTGGAAGGTTCCGAAATCATAGCGACTTAGACTATATCAAATTTCTTTTTCTTTATCTATCCAGAAAGAATTACTTCTCCAAACTACCATGCATTCCAACTAGCAGTCATTTATCAGCCATATGTAAGTCAATAGAAGTCATAAAGAGATTGCAGAATTCATTAGAAAATGACTACGCCGTCCAAAATGGTAGAAACTGGGTCCACGCCAAGAAGACATCGACATTCCGGATGAAAAACCATAGATTAAGCATCCTTGCCGTCTTGCCATCATCCCTAGTCGTAAACATGATTGCTAGTCGATTGTGACGTAGTTGGGCCTCCAATGTTGGTGCAATTAGAGAACAACAGTCATGTTATAGTCATTCCAAAAAGCCAATTATTCTTCCGCAATCACATTTCTGTCCATTTTCTTGTAGTGTAATTGACTTTCTATTATTGTTTTCTTTCATAGATAAAGGTCAGTTTCACCTACAAACATGAGTTGTACATTTACAAACTTTTTTCAAGCATTTGGACATTTCCATATGTTATTGTGTTTATATATACGAATTTTTGTATTTTTGCACTACTATTATTTGTTTATTTTTTATGTTTAGTCTTAGTCTTCAAACAAAATGTTTATAAAGTAAACATGAATAGGAAATCCTTACCCCCAAAACTAAATTATGTTTGTAACAATTTTATTGTAGAAAAAAATACTATCTAGATATCTTAGAATTTGTATCTATTGAAGTTAAGTCTTTAACATACTTGGTTTTAATAATGTGCTCAATATACATACATGATATTATGCAAGACTACTATACTAAAACCTCCCATTGTGACCAAGGACCCATTCCCAATATGTAGGGCTGAAAATAGTTGCAATTAAGGTCAGAACAAATTTCTAACCAAATTGTAGAATGTATTTTTCTTCCTTTTCAATGTTAGGACTATTCAAGTCATGAAAATTTACACTGCCTTGTACTACTTCTGAACATATGTGGAATCTCTAAAGTCGTTGACAATGGGTGGTTCTATAATATATCTAAAGGTTAAGGTTGACAAAATATATTTCTAAAAACAAATGGTAGAACTTGTAAGATAGTTTTTTTTAGAAAAATGCAAATCTTTTGTTTTTAGGCAATTGCCAAATCACATTTTTCAACTTCTATTTATTATTTAGCAAGGAATGCCAATCCTGACCACTTGATCAAAATTAAGCATCAACTTTACATAGGTCACAAACTATATTTTTAAAAGGTTGTGGGTTTTTTCCTAGTTTTTCTATACTCTTCCTCTATCTCAAAATAAATTTGTGGTTTCTAATAGGAATTGTGAGAGTACCACAAATTTATTTTGAGATTGAGAAATTCCTTTTTATAGACAATGTATGACATCTTTGGGGTACATAATAACAGATTGCTTATTTTGTTTTTAAATCAAATATGAAATCATGAGTGGAATACATATGTTATTCAACCATTAGTTATTAGGCTATTACAAAAATTCTAAAAGAGATACACATGAAATGATAACATCTTCTTGTGAAATGAATTCATGAATGTATTGGAGCACTCACCCAAGCCCTTTATTTGTAATCCTATGGAGCCTGTGGAACTTGCAATTGATATGGATTATATTTGTAAGAATTTGTGTGAATATGTATATATTTTGTATGTATTCTAGTGTTTGTTTTTTTGGTGATTTGTCATCAAATTGCACCAAATTCTTTTGCCCAGCACCAAGCCTATAGAAAAAAATGGTAGTAAAAGAACTGAAATTGCCAGAAATCTTCAAACAAACAAAAAATCTTGGATGAAATCACCTAATTGTGGATGAAAATAGAATTACGGATATATAATATGCACTAACATTATATTTTCTATTCAATTTGTGGATGAATGTTGAAATTTAGCTCTCCACTATAACATTTAGTGTTGCCACCTTGCCACTTTATAAAAAACAAAACAAAAAACCTTATTGTATTCTAGAATTGTGACCATATTCAATACCTATATGTGGATGTCTAAGATCGTACCTGACAAACATCAATGGAGTTGTTTAGAAGGGTCTTTATTTCCACTAGTAAAGATTCAAGGGTGCTAATTGATTCTTAAAAAAACAAATCTATGGCAACTAAGATACTTTCATTTTTCCATTTTCCATTTGATGGTGGAGGATTTTTCAAACTAAGGGATGAGCCACACTAGGACTATTTTATTACATCTATTGGAGACAAAGTGTTGTACAATTCTAGAACTCTAAATGTATGAAGACCCACAATCCTATTCATTTGTTAACAAAGTGATCACAAAATCAAGAATGATCACTAATTATTTAAAAAATTAAATTGCATTACCAATTCTTTTTTATTAAATGAAAATAAACTAAAAGAAAAAAAAAAAAATTCTAAATCATTTTACAAATTAATAGATGGAAATTCAAATTATTATTTTTCTTTAGTCATTTGAATTAAGATTTATTCATTTATTTTAAAAATATATTATTAATGAATTATCAAATTTATTATGTAATTAAGATTCTACTAACTTATGCAATGAAACATATGGATATATTATAAACAATTAATCAAAATTGGATTCTTATACAAAAATAAAATGCATTAATTTCAAAAAATAATTTATTAAAAATAAATGAAAATGGAATATTAGTATGTACTTGATTGTTTCAATTTTTTTAAATACAAAAAGTGTAAAATTCATGCAAATCATACAAATCTTTCAAATTAAAAAAATCAAACAAATCATCAATTTGAAAACAAATTGCCAAAATCTTTTTAATCATAGAATTTTTGATTTAGTATGAATTGTCAAATTTTTTTAAGTCTAACATTTCTCTTAAAATTTGTCTTGGAATTGTTTTTGAAAAGTATTACAGTTTATATAAATTTATGGTTGTATTCAATTTTTAAATGACTACTTATATATTCATATTTGAAATTGTTTTTTTCTTTTTCTTATTTTTCTTTCAAACCAAATTTTTTTGTAACACACCAATATTGATTTCTAAGCACATTAAAATTACATGAGATTTATTTTTGTTTTTGTTTTTTTATTTTTTTGTATCTTTAGGATTAGCTTTTCTTTTTTTTTTCTTATTTGCATTTAGATCTTCAAGGATTGGTTGTGGAGGCTTGCCAAAGTGCTGTACATAATATTTTATTCAAAATAAATTTATAAATTATAAGAAAAAATTCAAGCTTGTAATCATTGTTTGCTATAAGTGATATTGATTAATTTATTGAAAATATATGACACAAGTAGAAATATAAACATTATAAATATATAACTTTGAAATTTAGTTGAGTTTTAGATTACTTTTGCAATATAGTGAAGATTTGGATCAATAGGGTTGTATTCATATAAATGATCTACAACTTCTTCAACTTTTAATTTAATCCTTGTAGCCTATTAAAAAATAACACAACTTTCAAATTGAATTTGTTTTAAATTTTTTTATTAAATTAAATAATAATAAATTATTAAATATATTTAAATTAGGTTTAGTACCTTTCGAACTCGTTGTATAGTCAATACAGTCTTACAAATATCTTCAATATCGCCTATACTAAAATCTGAAGACAAATATGCAAGAGTCGAAATATTAAAGTGGTGAGTAAGAATGGCTCCATGTCTTTCTAATAGTCCTCGCCATATTAGCATACGAGCACAATAATCAGGGTAGGGTGTATAAATTCGTTTTGAAAAGAATTTGCAAAAGTTTGCCGTTGCTTTTGAAGGGCCTTTTTTGCCTTGTAAATCCTGATACAAATTTGTTTTACAATTTATTATAAATTCAAAGCATTCAATATGCAACCTTTAATTCAAATTTGATCATATTTTGTGTCATATTTTAACTATATTTAGCCTTTCAAATCAATTTCAGTCATTTTTAATCTTCTTACTTGAGGATTACTTGTTGTCCCAAGGAAAAAAACACGTTCTCCAGGAAATAAAGCTTTTATTTCCTTCATCAAGACTTTTTTGATACGATTGGGTTTATCAATCAATCCATATGCCTTAATTCTTTTCTTGTCAGTCACAAATACCTATTTGTTCCAACTGTTGTATATTTTTATGCCTTACATACAAATTAAATAAGTCTTAAGTAATATACTATTGTTAATTACAAAAAATATTACATATAAAATTTATATTTTGGCTTATAAATTTTGATAATATTTTCATATTTACAAACAATAGTATTTGAATTATCGTCAATAATTACTTGAAAGGAATTATATTAGGTCCAACAAATAGTATTTTATTATGCATCATCAATTTAAAATTATTTTTTATAACTTAAATACCAACTTGATCAACATCTTCAATATAAATCATAGAAGGTGACATAATCTTTGCCAATTTAAATACAATTTGAAGCATTCTTGCAATATTCTTTGATCCTTGATATTTCCCATCAATAACCTTAGCGGTCAAATTAAAAAAAGTTGCCCCAATTGAAGTGCAAGCAGCATGAGCCTATTGAAGTGCACTAATAAGATCCTTAATTTGAAATTATTATCAAATTAAAATAGAATAGTTGGTTACATCTTGGTATTAAATATATAATATACATTTACAAAAATCAAATTAAAACATAGTAATTGTACATTAAAGTTTTTTAATGTATAGAATTGATTTGGAACATACTAAAAGAGTTTTTCCAGTTCTTTTGCCACCATGTAGGAGAAGAGTTTGCACAAATGGAACATTTTCATGCACCAACTCTGATGCAAGTGGCATTACAGCATATTCTATTGTTAACCTTTTTGCCTATTTCAATTTTGATTAAAAGAATTATTAAAAAAAATTCAAAATTTTGAATTTATCAAACTTGGAAATTTTTAATATTAATGGAATATACTTAAATATATATTTTTTAAAATAACAAAATAATCAATACATGTGCCATGCTATTGTCTATTAACCAATCTTTAATTGGATCAGGCTCAACGCCTCGTAGATAATCTTGGCAAATGTATTCATCAAATGATCTTTTTGGACAAATTGGCATAATGCCTTCTATTACTAGTTCCTTTGTTAACGATTCCACTGATGATTTTTCAGTAGGATCTTTCTTCCTTTTGGGTTTTGTTTTTGTTTTCATTGGTGGTGGTATAGGTTCTTTTACTGCCGCTTCTTTTTTAGCCTTCATTTTTGCAATTTTGTCTTTTTTTGCCTTCAAATAAATAATATTTATAAAATTGTTTTTATTATAGAATTTATTATAAATCACTATATATATTTTATACTTAAGTGCAAGGAACTACATTTGAACATATATGAGTTAAAAATTAATGTTAAATTTATTTATCCTAAATTTATGATAATATTATACTTTTTGTTGCAATTATAATAATATATAAAATTTGTGCCTGTTGTTTTTCTTGCTTCACTTTGGCCTTAAATTCTTTATCTTTTCCTTCCTTTTTGGCTGTTTTTAATGCAATTTTATAAGCTTCTTTTGCATCAGCTGCAATTTTATTTTTTAATTGGATAAGAAGTTCTCGAGATCCAATGTCAACTTCAATTTGTACCTATATATATTTTTAAACAACAACCAATAATTAAAATCTTATTTATATATAATAAAATTAATGTAAATATTAATTTAAACTATAAAAATCTACATCTTGCCTCTTCAAATACAAGTGGCCGTAATGTATTTTTGAGAATTTCAGGAATGAATTTTTGTTGATGATTTTGATAGTCATCTTTATCATGCCAAGTTTCAATATAGAATTCAATAGATCTTTTCAAATGTCTTCCAAAAAAATTAGGGCACATAAGAATAGCATCTTCATCTTCTTCAAGTTTTGGCATTCGTATTCTTGGTTTTCCTTTTTTCTTCTTACTTTTGTCTCCTTCATCTTTTCTTTTCTTTTCATCTTCTGGCCTCCAAAGTTGTGGAAAGGGATCAATTATTTCTTTACTTCCACCTTTATTTGGCTTAGGAAAAGCAGGATATGTATTAAAGTCTGGGTCTCGATTTGCATTCAACCAAACATTTATCCTTTCCTACAAAAACATTCTATACATTGATTATAGTTGGTTTTCATAATAAGTTTATTTATAAGGCGCAATCTTTTTTATTATTTAAATATAATAAATTTTCACTAAAATATTTCAAATATATATAGTACCTGCATAATTTCTCGCATTTCTTGTCCTTCCATTTCCTTGATTTTTTCTTTTGTATCGACCATTGCACTAGTCTCTTCTAATTGATTAACCAATTGCAATTCTTTCCTCTTCTTTAGAGTTGCATCCAATTTAATTCGTGGATCATTTGGATTAGATGGTAAGAAGTTGTTCATATCTTTACAAAAAAATTGAAATGAATTATGTTGGAGAATTTTCTTGCATATTATCAATCTCTCAAAAATATTAAATTCTTTTTTGTGAATAATAGAAACTTACGAATCAATGTAAATTCATCAACCACAGATGCCTCTGTTTGAAGTCTTGCATTGAAACCTCGAGCTCTATAGGTTAAAATGATTAAAGTTGCAATAAAAAAAAATGATGAAGCTTTCATATGCATCTTTCATAATTTTTTCACTTTGTTGAAATTTAGCCAAATTTACTCTCTATACAAATAGCAAAGGATACACTTTTTGAAGTAAAAAAACTGCCGTATCTTTTGTATGAGGTTTTTGACCACTTCTTTGTTTTTCTAATTCTTCTTCTTGCATTTGCCTAATTAAATTTAACAAACTACATTGTTTAGGAAAATCGATTGATGATTAAAAAAACAAATTATGTTTGTGTGATAAAAATTTGAAATGAACAAATGATAAAGAAACTACTAATATACATAAAGGCTTTCAATTTGTCAATTCCAATATAAACAAAAGAAGAAAATGCACTATACAATTACTTTTGTTTTGCAAGTTCTTTAATTTTGAAACGACTTTGTCTTCCCCTTTCTTCCGCCTGAAATTCATTTGTTATTGGTTCTATATAAACAAGAAGATGGTTTTTTTATAATCATAAGCATTTCTATCTTTTCAATTAACTCCTAAAATGCCAAAGATACTTAAGGGGCAAATTAAAATTTAGATGATTGTAGTTTTTGGTACAACTTTAGAAATTCTTTTTGAAGCCAATAGAAGAGCAAGTAGCTTTTTAAAAAAGTGGCTTTTATTTCAATAGGTGCCCATGTAGAAAATTATACCATTCAAAAATAACATTGTGGAGTCCAAACAAAAAAATATACGCAAAAAAGAATATAAATTTCAAAAATAAATAAAATTTTATTGTTTTCAATTACACTTATACACAAATCTTTAATTCATTGCATTTGGATTAGTATTGTCAAAGTTATAAAGAATCTTATTTTGCAAGCAATCAAAGCATCTTCTTGAAAAAATAATGTTTTATAGAATTCATTTTTAAGCAAAATTTTCACAATCTCAGAAACAAAGGTTTTTGTTTCTTGCACAAATAATCTCACTATTAGGATTGGCATGTTTTAATTCCAATTTGAAGTTGCTAAATCCTGAAGGTTCAAAAGTCTTATAAATTAAAATGCTTTCTATTTAAATGTTGATATTTTACAACCTTTTTTTTTAAACTTAGGTTTATGAGATATCTTCCAAACATTCTCTAATGACCTAGTATAATCTTCTATGGTTATAAGCTTAAAAAAATATTTCTTTCATTATTGCTATTGTATTGGGAATGGCAATTTTGAAGAGTGTTTTTCAAAAAAATATAGTCATGGAACTTTAAGTGTTAAAATTTATGGGCAACAAAGGAGTTGTACAAGACTGGAAATAAGATTTTAAATGAATAAAAAAAACATTTTTATTACTTGAATTAAAATAATGGATTCATCTTCAGTCAAAGGAGGAGGAGGTGCCACAATTTCTCGTTTGTGTTTTCGAGCTTGAAAGTCTGCTGCTGCCTTTGCTTCAACTTCTTTTTCTGCTTTTATTTTGGCACGATCAGCTTCAGCTTCATTATGAGCTTTTGTCTATGCATCCAAACATCCAAAAAAATTTAATTACAATGCATTTTAACAAAATGACATTGTTTTAATTATGATTTGAAATGTCCATACTCATAAAATAATTCAAATAATCCAAAACTTCACAAGAAATCCTTAAACATATTATTATTACACAAATATAATAAATAAAATAAAATATATTTATAATTTATAATTTTTTTATAATCCAACAATGAAATGTAAGGTATCTTACTAAAAACTCTTTGCGATCTTTATATAATTCTTTATTATCATCTATAAGAAAGTGTGGAGGAATTATATCCAATTTATCAAGTGGCAAATGCATTTCCATCTATCAAATAATAATAAATCTTTTGATTTTAGTTTAATATTCACCTTTCCCCATAAATTTATTTGCTTATTTATATGTGCAATACTTTTTAGTTAAAACCTTAAAAGAAAATTTTAACTTTAGGTATTTATTTTGTTGTTTGAATCCATCATGTTAGTAAAAAATCTATTGTTATTTTATTCCTAAATTTGGAATATTGATTAGAATATTTGAATGTGAATACAAAATGTTATAGCACTAATATGCATTGGAATCTCTTATAATTTAAAATTTAAAATAGATCAAGTTAAATACAATGGCTTACAATGTGAAGTTGTGACTTGCCAGTATATCATCATAATTGAAATACTCTTCATTTTCATTTAATTCCACCATCCACTAAAAAGACCATTCACAACATTGAATCATTGATTGACTTTAAACTTTAAAAATATTATTTGAAATTAATTAACATAATGTATAATGTTCTTTCTAAGTCTTGAATTTTCAATGACAATCTAGTAACTATACTATTAACCTAATATAATTTTCAGATGAAGTATTATATAACAATATATTAATATTGAACTATAGTTTCAGTAAAATTTTCCTATACTTCAAGAATACATAAGAATACTTAAGAATTAATTTGTATACTATGATTTTTTAAATCATTTGCTTTTACCCCTTTTAATTCAAGAATTCGACCAATACAAGCTTCCAAAACTTTCCTTGCAAATCGGCGCTTTTGTGGATGCACAATCTTTGTGAAAAAAGAAAAGAAAGTTATGAAATGAAATTTTGACCTTGCACCAATGAATGACTAGAACATGCTTTTTGAAGTCCCATTAATAATTGACACTAGAAAATTCAATTTTATTCTTTTCACAATTATGCAAGTGATTATTAAGCTAGAAATTTGTGAAATTTTAAAGATAGAAATGGTAAGTTTGTAAGTTACTTGGTCCAGTGCATCTTCTAATTTCCGGTATACTTGAAGATACAAAATATAGATTTTTTTGAATTGATCCAATTTCTAGAAAAACACAATTTTGTATCAATACATTGGAATAATTGTTCAAAAATATCTAATAGAAATTATATTAGAACTTCAACTTTTTAACTCACTGTAGGCCATTGTTCAACATTTTGTGGAAACTCTATTTTCATGAGCTCAACAAGCTCCATCATAGCTTCACACCATTCTAAATCAAATGTTCTGCACATATGAATCCATATAATTTCTTTATTTGACATCTTTATTGAATATAATAATTAAAACTATGATTGTTTTTTTACATAAATATTGTAAGAAAATTGCAATTATTCAACAAAATTAATTTCAGAAAACAAATTGTCAATACATCAACCAAATATTTTATGATTTAAAAGATTAAATAAAAATGTACCGGTGTGACATGGTGATGCTAAATTTCAACCAAAAATTCAAATATTCCTACATCAAACAACACATTGCAATAAGTCTTGTTGATAAATTAATATAGAGTTATTTGATAATATCAAATATTGATTAAATGAATTTTTACATCAAGAATTATTATCAAATTTTTAAACATCTTAAAACTAAAAAAGCGTTTAAAAAAAAATAGAAACTATAAACAGACAAGATTCTACTACTCTTAATGATTTAAATATTGTTTTTAAAATTTCTTCACAATTTTGATCACAATGTTCATCAAAGCCAATCTATAGTTTGAATCCTCTTCATTTCAATACAAATATATAAAATCTTCTCAAAATATATGAAAATTTCATCATATATATATATATATATAATATAATGTAGAAAGTTGTAATTTTAAGTAATTTTTTATATTTGTCTAAAATTTAAAAAAACATTAGAAAATGGTTTTTGTTCCAAAAAAATTAATTGAAATTAAATATTTAATGTAAGAATCGAATTTTTTCATTTCAAGGTAAAAAACAAACTTCATAAACCTCATTTAGTTTTCTTATTTTAAATTCAGATTATGAGCAGAGAGTTAAAAGTAGCCAAAACCCACTACAACGTGATCCGTAGCACACAAGTTCAAATTCATACAAAAATATGTAGGACACACTTTCTTTTAGTATATAACATGAGAACTAAGTAGACCACATGTAGCCCTAAAAACTAAAAAAATGTAGTATTAAGCTTACAATGTGTTTCTATCTTACATCAAGCTTTCAATGTCATCCAATAGCTAAATTCTAGCTCCTTAGGCATTTTAGGATTAACAATTTTTTCAAGATTTTTAAATTTCAAAAAACATCAAATTTTTATAGAATTTTATTGACATTTGCATGAAAAACATAGGAACTCTAATGTTGAAACAGCTATATATATTTTTTAATATATGCAAATCAAATGGAAATTTGAGGTTATTTCCTTAAGAATTTCATGAAACAAAATGGAATTTTCTAATTTTAAGTAAGCTTCTATAAATGCAATTTCAATAATTTTTTGCTAAGACTTTCATATAGAATGAAGAAATGTTTTTAGTTAGCTTTCCAATGAACCTATTTGCAAAAGAATATAGTGAGAATGAGATTTTTATATCATTTAAAAAAGAATTCTAACTTTTATATACCTAAAAATATTATTATATTTTTTCAAAATGATTTACTAGAAAGAAGATATATTGAAAATCCATGTATATATTACAATATTCTATTTTGATTAGTGATGTAAAAATTATGAGGAGTTTTGTTTTGTAGACAATCATCAAGTTGATCAGAAAAAAAAATCCTATGCTTCATTTTTCAACTCACTATTTAAAATTTTTGAAGACTAAAAGCTATATGTTTTTTTTTTATGATTTACTACAACATTTCAAGTTGGCATCTTTCAAACTATACTAGATTTGTTAGCAATTTAATTTTTTCTATTGTCTCGCAGATTTAGCCATGTAATAATTATTTAAAGGATGAACATCAAGTTTATCATAGTTGATTTTCTTTGTAGATTCTCAATTTTGTATTTTGACATAACATCAAAAAGTTTCAAAGTTACACCTTTTTATAAGGAAGTAATAAAAAATGCTTGTTGCACTATTTTCATTGAACATTATGATCTTGAGGACATTGAAGAAGTGGGCTTTGAAAATTGGTGTAGGAATAGATATGTAAATTTGTTATAAGATTATAGGTTAAAATTTGCAAAAAGAACTTCAAATTTGTGTCAATTTTATTCCTAGGTTGCCACCATATGCCACTTGCGTAGACTAGACAAATAAACAATAAATACAAAAATAATGCATTAAAAATTAGAAATTAATTAATTTTTATCAATCTCAATAATTAAAAAAAAATTTAATTCAATTTCTTTAATAATTATAAATTGTAAATTCTAACCCATAGAAATCCAATCACATTCCAATTTGTTGTCCTATGTTGTGTTGTATTTTTTGGTAGGAAAATATTTTTTTCAAAATTTAATTTTTTCAATTTAATTTAGATTAGACTATATTTTTATTTATTTATAAAACAAAGATTGCTATAGTCAAAAGATATTGTAAGGAGAATTGTACAAAGTGCCAAGTGATTTTTAGTTTTGAAGAATTTACTAGTTGCAAATGTTTTCATCATTAAATCATTTGGATAATCATAAAACAATTGAAGTACCAACTTTGTATAATTATAGATGTTTTTAAATGTTAAAAATAGAATTTGGATATTGTTGATAAAGCTTTGACTCGAATCTTCATAATTGATTTGAAACAACTTTAGAAAAAAATTGCCAAATTTGCCCATTAAGATTATTTCTATTATTGATATTTAAAATTGCTTCTTTTTAATTGAAAACTTGAAAAACTTTAAATTTTATATAAAATTTATATTTGGTCAAAAAACTCTAAATCATCAAGGGTGAAATTCAATTTAGAATTTTTCAAATCATAACTTTACAAACTTACAAACTTACCAAATTCACATATTTTAAAATTCTAATTTTTATTTAATTGGTTTCCATTGTTAGTGTACTAAATAGAAGAAAAATATCTTTTATGATTGCATTAAACAAGTGAATTAGAAGTTTGAAACCATCAATAGTATTTATATGGAAATTTTTTTCTTAAAAATTTCCAATGTTTGGATCATTTTTGAAGAGCATGCATTTCTTGGTCACTAAAAGATTAAAAAAATAAAGAAAAACAATTAAAAAGAGTTTAGGTCTTTGAAAACATTTGCCTATCTTATTCCTTAATCCCCTAAGTTATGTGCAAGTTTTCTTCATTATCCTCTTTTTCTTGAGCTTTTGACATTCCCAAATTCAAAACAATAGAATTTGGAGGCTTTGCACATTTTAGAAGTTATGAAATAGAGGCTATATTTCACACCATTGGAAAGGCATTTTCAAGAACTTTTCAATAGTATATTATATATTTGATCTTATGCAAAATTACTCTTGCAAATTGCAACCAAAGTTTCAATGTTAATGCAACTAAATAATGTAGTCCAGTCTTTCCATTTTAATCAACTCAACAAGCCATATGAACTTATGGGAACCAAAGGCTTTTGAGGCCCTCAAATCCTTACTAATGCTATAAACCTCTTGATCATGGAAATCTATAGAGCAATGACAAATCAAAATGAAGAAAAATACATGCTTGACACAATGGTTGACAAGGAAGGCTAGACAAAGAGCATATAGACCATTCATTTTTAAATACCATAATTCTAAAATTCTACATTTTTTATACATCAACTTAGATCTTAATGGTATACATATACATGCATCAGTACTTCAATGCAAATCGATTTATAATACAACTAAGATGTGAGAAATTTTCATTTTCCTATAGTAATGCAATGTTAAATGGTTAAGATTTAGAAAAGTGATTTATTTTGCAATATCTATGATCACACGATTTGTTTATAATCCCAATTTGGGAGATTTTTTTAATCATTTTTATTTTTGATGACTTGAAATATTAAAAACTTTTATTTTTATTTATTTATTTATATTTAAAACTTATAAAACCATATATATGACTGTACATGGATACATATGTATATATGTGTGTATACCCTTTTCAAGCCCTCTCTAAAGGCTTTTTGTTTTTAGATGGTATTATGAACATCAACAACCACCCCTTAATCTAAAATATAAGTGTAAAACATTCAAAGTGCACAGTGTTTCTTTGAATGATTTTTAATCAATTGCATGAAGAACACCTTAGATTGTAAAATAAGAAAATACAATGACTAAACAAAACAAACAAAAACCTAAACAAAACAAGACAAGTACTTTTTGAATAATACACAAAAGAGTACTCTTAGAAATGTCACTATTAATATGAGAGGTACCACTTATTCCAATCATATCAATTGTCATTTCATTCATAACAAAAATCATATTAAGCTTGGAATTAGGTAAATTTTACGAGATTCATATGAATGAAAATAGACTAGTATTAAAAAAAATTGAATTTTTTTGGACCTAATGTCTTCTCATTTTCTATAAAAAAAAAATGTGACTAGTTAGAAGTATTTTTATAATATTATGAAAAAGTGACAAATAAATACCATGCAATATTTTTTTAATAATACCATCCTAATTAGGCTAATTAATATAATACCATCCTAATTAAAATAATACCATCTTAATTAGGCAATCTAAATCAAAATTGTATATATTAAGTATAAGTTGTAACATTTAAACTCTTACACTGAGAATAAAAAATAATATACACTCAACATTATTAGTGATATATCCTCAAGAAGATAAACAAGTTGTTAAATGCACTTAAAAAAAAATCCACTTATTGGTTCATGTGGTCAGAAGTTCATTGCCCCACGTTTCATATTGCTTTGGATAGTTTCCATCACGCTATCCAAGAGGTAGCAAAGTGACATTTAAAGAATAATATGCCTGATTCCAAGGACATTGGCTCTTCAAAGTTCTTCCCTCTTCTAGCTACTTGATTTTTCTATTATCTTCTCAATCATTCTAATGATTTTGCATAAGCATGTGCTTGATTTCTCAATATGTCAAGCTAAGGTCTAAAGATACATAGTTTTCTTGATTGATATGTTTTTGAAGTGCATTAGTTTTTGATGGACACTTTGATGTTTGGCAATTTGTGACAATTTTTTTCCTCAACCAATATAAAACTCCTTGCAATGTATTTTTATTAAGATTAGTAGACCATACTAGGTTTCCTATCACTCACGTTGTAAAGATGAGGCTAGCTCTTCACTTGCCGCCTCATTCTCCACGTATCCTTTTTTTTCTACAAGATTTGTCTTTTATTTGTAATATTTTCATACTCATTGAAATTGGTTTGCAATTTATACATTTTAGTAAAAAATAAGCATTTCTCTTCAAAAGGTTTTTAATTTTTTTTTTCCAAAATATATAATGTTTTTTTTCCAAAATTTGTGACTATTGAGAAGGAGGATTGACAATCGTTCTTTGGCAACTAAAGTATTGAAGGCAATGTAATATGGCAAATGAACATTGGAGGTTTTGAATTTTTTAATATATTGGAAGATTTGTCTTCATTTACCAATATTTTTTGGGCCTCTTTGTTATTGATTTTCATTCTTAGGATTCAACAAAATGATATTATTGTGAAAGAAATATTCTCATATTTATAATTGATTTTGCTTGCTTAAACTTTCTTTAAGAAAAATAATTATACCACAATTTATATTTTGGAAGATTATCCTTTATAATATTAAAATATATTATAAAATAGAAATAGTTCTTTTTTATTTGAAGTGCATGTGACTATTTAAAGAAGGTTTGACAATTTGATGATTATTTTTTGGTATTTGAAATTTGAAATGATCTTTTTGGTTGAATTTCTAACACTAACCATGGCAAAATATTTTGCATTTTGGAATTGACTTTGGTGAACATTGAGAGATGTTGGATTTTGCTATATAGTATGTTTTAAAAAAAAATTGATAGGAAATGCATGGTTTCGAAGTTGAACCTTAACTCTCAAGAATCAGACGAAGACTTGATACCTGCAGTGGGATGGAATCTTGGCAATGAACTCTACACTTGTAGTTATGATTGCACCATTTGGCGATGGAGTCGTAGTGGTGAAGCTCTCAACAAGGTATAAGTTGTACATATAAGTTGTATGAGTTATAGACAATCAATCCAAACTCTAATTTAGATGAATGGATTTGGTTGTTGTCTATAATTGATGGACAAAATTAATGTTGTTGACATTCCCTATAACTTGACCTACAACTTCTATTAAAGCCTACTTCAAAATGCTCAAATAATTTTACATATTGCTAAAAATGATGCAATCATCATCACTGAAAATTTTGTTGTAGATTATATTTGTAATGTAGGGTGATTTTTCTTTCATTTTTCACTACATTTGTTCACTAGTACTTTTGATATCATATATTTTAGGTGTGCACATTGGGAGATTGTTTCACTGACATTCATTGGTATCCATCGTTATCACAAAGACAACGGAGTGGAGTGGGAACTGATATCTTTGTTACTGCTTGCTCTAACGGTAGGACATAATTTTTTTGTAACAATACAGATAAATACTTTTTGTCATGTATAGTAGTCATTCAATATTATAATTATATGAATTAAATCTAAACTAACTTTTAAAATATACTATTAATATTAAAAAACAAAACAAATGTAATATAATCTACATGGTCTAGATTATAAGCAACTTTTTGATTAAATTGCTATTTATTTTGATTTTGGTCAACTTGAAAATCAAACACTTGAGGTATTGTCTTGGATGATATGGTCTATTAGGAGCATTTTACATTATGAATAAAAGTGGTCGTGAAGAAAAGCGAGTTGAAGCTCATAAGGGTGCAGTCATCTCTATCCGATTCAACTTTGAAGGTCTAAACATCTCCTATAACCTTAAGTAACATACTTGCAGCTTATTTGAGGTTATGAGTATATTGGAAGAGGTCAATCATAGGTTTGTATTTAAACTTTGATTTGATTATTGAAGTGTTTTTGCATTGCAATAATAGCTCCAAAGTCCCAACAATTTTGATAAGTAATATGTTTGAAAAGTGCATTATGTTAGAGAGATCATAAGTTTTTGAACAAGATTCTCAAATCTTGATATTGCAGTCCTTTATAATATAGTAGAATTGTGATAATATTAGGAACGGCACTTGCAACTGGAGGTGAAGATGGTGTAGTGAAAATTTGGTCAAGAAGCGGAATACATCGATCTACTTTGGCACAAAATGGTACATTGGAAAGAGAATATAAAAAATTCTTGAACAAAAAAAGAATCTATACATAAGATTACTAAGAATTTGCTTATCAAATATGCATACATTATTCAATAGAAGTTAATTCAACTTTTTTCAATGATATTGATTGAATTGTAGAGCATGCAATATACGGAGTTGCATGGGGATCAGACTCTAAGCAATTGGTTTTTATAAGTGGACGCAACTTATTCATCAAACCAATACAGGTTTATGAGTGTCTATTCTCATTGGATTCCTACTTCCTAATGTATTATTATTCATAGGGCATATGGTTGGACTTGACCATATGTTTGCAATATACCTTGTCTTAGAATATTAAATTTTTTTTACCATATTTCAAATTTTTAGAATTTCAAGTCAATGTATGAATAATTTAAAAAAATATTGTGTTCAAATTGAAAATACACTAAAGATTATACAAGAACATTGAGCTAATTATTAGCAATCATGATGATAGTCAAATGACACTACTTCAAATGAATCAAATAATCAATTATAGGACATTGTTGGCCTTGCAGTCATTGTCTAAGCAAGTGCAGTGGGAGGGGCATGAAGGACTTGTATTGAAAGTGGATTGGAATCCTATCAACAATTACATCATCTCTAGTGGAGAAGACTACCGCTACAAGGTGTGCTTTATTGAGTCATTTCAGTAATAATATATTTTGAAATAAATTGTATGTTTACTTGATGTTGGATTTCAATTTTAGAATATTGTATGTTTAGTTTCATCTATGTGAATTCAAAATGATAGAAACAATTTTGAAATTCTTATCCATTACTTTTTGAAAGTTAAACACTTACATGTTTTTAAAAGATAACCAAAGGTGTTAGGTATGGGATTGCTATGGTAGGTTGCTCTTTCAAAGTCCTCAAGCACATTTTCATATTACATCATTAGCATGGTGCCCATCAGGCGAAGTCTTTGCAGTTGGTTCCTTCAACTCAATCACATTGTGTGATAAAACAGGGGTACTAAATTGATTACCCTAGATAAAGTGAATGGTCCTATTGTGGACAAAATTTATATTGGTGGTATATATTTAAAGTTCTAAAACATACACATACATTATAATTTTGCCACAATGAAATTGCCCTCATTTCAATCTATAATGGGCATAAATATCTATTTTATCAACATTCTAGTTCTATTTGTAATAATTACTTTAATCATCATTGAGGCATTGTATGTTTGACACAAATTTTCATGCTAGCATCAATTATAAAAAATATACTTGAATTAGACGTGTTTACAATAGTTATTTTTTCTAATTAAAATCCATTGGTTTTCTAATCTAACTTTGTTTTGTTGATATACATTCATTAGCAATAGGCATGTAAGACTATGCCCTAATTTGTAATGTTGGTTTGTCTTTAGATCCTTAGAGTTCTTTGATTATTCTATGTAGGGCCTTGTTTGGTATTTGTAGTGGCCATATACAAAAGAGAAACTCGACATAAGTATCATTCTTAGTGTTGCATGGAGCCTTGATGGAACACAACTTGCCGGTGCAGGGAAAAATGGCATAGTATTTTTTGGACAACTCATAGACAAGTATGATCATACCTTTGCTTTAAGAGTATGATAAAATAGATCCACTTCTAAAGAAATAATGACATGAAATATGTTTAATAGTTCCATTGTCCATTGTGTTCAACATCTTAGAATAAAATGTCTTACAATGATAGATTTTATTATGAGATTTTGAATACAATAAGACCTTTGACTATGCTCTAAGTCATTATCCCCTTAGAATGCTAGGGTCCAAATTTTATACCCAAATGATTTTTATTCTTCATAATAAAATTGCAATATATTATTCTATTTAATGTTGTAGTCATTGTGTAGAAAATTCTCTATGTAGATTGTTGTAAGAAATAGCTATTGATTTTGCATCAAATACATTGACACTAGGAGATCTATAAAATAAATAAAATAAAAAATAAATTTGTTCTAATTTAAAAAAGTTCTCAATCAAATTACTACATTTTAAGGGAAAAGGTCTCCTTGAGCTCATCCAAAATTCAAAATTGCAAAATTTCTTAAGATTATTTCCAGTGATTTATTTTTGGATAATTGAATAAATAATGTAAAATGCAATATAATCCTAGTTATCTTAGTTATGAACCTCAACTCATTTGGAGGTATAATGCTTAAGTAATAGAAAAAATCCATCCCTCCTAGAGACCTTTGACAAAAAAAAAGACGAATATTTCTTACAACCACCATAAATACTTGTGCCTTGTAAAATGCTTTGAGTTACTACATATAGTGTATACTAGTAGCAATATGTGCATTCATGATTGTCATTGTCTAAACTTTGACACCTACATTTGAACCAAAAATTGATTTAAAAACCTTTATGTTGATTACATATAATGTACACAATCAAAGCATGAGAGCCAATGAGAGTCTATTGTCTATTTTTGAACTACCTAGAGATAATTCTTTAAAAATTCACAACTTATTCATATAGTGTCTAAATAGTGCTTGCTAAATTATATTGGAATCCTCTTTCACCTAACAATAAAATCCAATTAAATCAATTTACATTTGGCAATATTGACTATGCTCAATTGCAATATGTGACATATGGGTGCACTTACCTAAGTAATTTTTGGAATATCAATTTTAATAGTGAATATGAAGCTCAAATAATCTTGATTCAAATCAAAGAGTGTATTTGTCCTTCACTTGAAGTTCAATTGGAAATTCTCATTTGGGATATTGCAGGAAAATCAAGTGGAATAAGATAACAGCGACTTTAGAATACTACAATCGCATACTCATTGAGGTCTATAATTGTTTAGCTTTGGAAGGCCTTATTATTTAGACAAGGGATAGAAATATAATCTAAGTAATATTTTTTATAAAAAAAATGTTGATTCTCACATTAGAAACTTTAGATCTTTGGCTAACCAAAATGTATGTGATCCAATATCATTCATGTCATTGATTGTGCTCGACAATTTCTTGTGTCTAACAAAAGATCTATTTTCAGAGAACAAATTTTTGAGAACAACTATTTATCACTACAAGAAAAAGGGGTGTTTTAAGTGAGTTTTTAAGTATAATCTTAGACAAAAGATTATAAGTAATGACCATTAAAGAGATTTTCAGCAAAATTTTACTAAAAACACATGTATTTCTATTAAATTTTTATTGAAAATCTCCTTAAAGGTCATTACTTAAAATCTTATGTTTAAAACTATACTTAAGAACTCACTTAAAACACCTTTTTTTTTATAGTCTTAATATATAGATTAAAGCACTCTTGACAATATAATTAAGTGAAGTTCATTTTCATGGTGACACCAGGTAATATGAATAAAATCTTGAATTGAATTTTGTAGAATATACTAAGTGAAACAACAGAAGAATTGGATTTCCGAGATCGAGTCATCAAGATGAGTCTTGGTTTTCAGCACCTCATCGTTGCCACAACCTCGCAGGTAAGGTATCTGTGCCTAAAGGTGACCATGTTTACAAATTGGACCTTTTAATAGATTCTTGCCTAAAATGAACAATACCTATTCATGAACACATGTTTCTAAAACTTTAAAAATTCATAGTTGAATCTTTATGGTGTTAAGAAATGTGTGTTAAGAGAATTTAGATTCTCTTTTTGCCTCTTAACACCAAAACATAACCAACACATATATAGATTTATAAAAAGAATCACACTCAAATGCTTGGATAATTTTTTATGTAATTTTCTTTTTTCACCCAATTTTGTTGTTTGAGGACATCATTTTCTACAATATTGGTCCGTTATTTTGTGAGAGGAAAAAAATTTCTTCCAATCCCAATTGATTAGCAACCCAATAATGTCTGTATGTAGTGCTATATTTATCCAATCACAAACTGGCACACACCACACATACTTGACATCAAAGATACAATCATCATGGTAAAGCAGTGTCACCGCTACTTTTTGTTGGTTGATTGCTTCATTGGATTGCATCTATTTACCTATGAAGGACGCCATCTCTCAAATCCCAAGTTTCAAGGTACATATTAATTTGAATTTTAAAGCGTAAGATTTGTAAACTTTGGTATCCCTTGTTGCTACATTTTTCATGTAGTCTTTACACAAGTCATCAAGTTATTAGACCAATGAAAATTTTTAATTCCTAATATTAACCTATGCCTACATATTGACACAAAGGAAAGATACCAATGATTTTTTGGCCTAATTTTATAATGCATGTATTGTAGGCCTACAAATAGAGTCATTGAATCATCAGAATCTTAGCCTCTCGGACAATGTATTAGCAATAATTGATCATAATGATAAAAAGGGTATGATTCTTGGTACCTTACTCCATTATCATATAAATCATGTGAATTGTATGTTTTTTGTATATGGATGTTGAATCTTAGTTTAATGGAGTTTAGTGAAGTACATGATGTTAATCCAATCCCTGCTCTTGCAGTTGTTCGATTCCTAGATATAAACTCTGGAAAGCTAGTAGGAGATGTGATGCATTTTCCTCTAGATGTGGTCGAGATTGCGTTGAATCAATTAGGAACCCTTACGGACCAGAAGCTTGCATACATGGACTCCAATCATGACCTTTTTATCACTCCCATCAATGTAAGGTGTCAATTAAATTCTTTTGATTTTTATAACTCTATTGAGCATTTTTAGTGAAACTTGTTTTTGCAAGCTTTGTTTTGAACATCTCTATTGAAGTTTCATCTTCACCATGTCATTTTAGTGGCAAGGAATTGTTGCTTTTCTATATAATTTCTTTTGCCTAGAGAACACAAACAAGAGTTTTTATTCTATTTAAATTCTAGAAACCTACATTAAAACTACCATGACGTCCAAGAAGTGATTTTTCTCATCAAATGCTTTACGTAAATGACCAGAGACTTGCAGCATTCAAATTGGCTTCCATGGTTGAAAGCAGCATGTGGAATGATATTGCAAATATATTGATAGCAATAGCTGATTTAAGATTGGTGGTATGGTATTATCCACATGCCACAATTGTAGACAAGGACCTTCTTCAACATGTGAAGATTACAAAAGACTAGTGAGTATAAACAACTTTATTTCAAAAACTAATTCATAACCTACATCGTGAACTACAATTTGACTCAATTTTGTTCTTCTTCTTGTAGCCATGTGGAAAAAAACGCAAAGTTAGAAAGTTTTTATGGACCCCTATGCATGGTTCGTCGTGTTGATGGTGCATCTATAGCCATACATACTTCCCCATATCCCTTTCTTTTATTTGAATATGTTGCTACCAAACAATGGGACCATGCTCTACAATTGTGCCGCCATGTGAAGGTTAGCATGACTTTGTAAATGTGTTGGTTGTAAGACTTTGTTAATGCATATAAATCTATTCTAACTAGTAGATTTGTAGTTTATTGTTCTAATTGCTTAGGTTTAGGGTTTAGAGTTTGGGATTATAGGATTTAGGCTTTATAATGATATTTATGTGTTAAGTTTAATTGCAGGACAATCTTCTATGGGCATGCCTTGCAGGCACAACTATGGCAGCGAAAGAGTTGAATGTTGCAGAGGTAGCATATGCTACCCTAAATCAGGTGATTCCACAATTTCTATCCTAAATTTGAATAGACATTTTTTGTTCCTGCAAGTGTACAATTCTTCAAGATATGATAGCAAAGGGAGTTGGAAGGAGTTGCATTTCTCCATTTATAGAGCATTTCAAAGTACTTTAAGACTAGTCTTTGAATTCCATTATAGAAAATTTAACAAAGTTGGAGTGCAGGTTGATAGAGTCCACTTCATAATTTATGTGAAAGGCTTGCCTTCAGAAGAAGCAAGACAAGCGGAGCTAACATTATTTCGGAGGCAGCCAGAGGAGGCTGAATCAATATTGCTCCAAGCAGGTCTCACATATCGAGCCATTCGTCTCAACCTTCGCCTTTTTAATTGGGACAGGTATACTCTACATTCAAAATATCAATTGGACAGTCAAAGATTTAGGTTGTTATTGGCTCACAACATTTATGTATGCATGTTCATGGAATCAAAGAGTGTTTAGGTTTAAAGGTTTAGAGTTTAATATTTAGTGTATAATAAATTCTAATTACATACAGGGCCTTGGAGCTTGCACTATCACGCAAGAAGTTACATTTGGATAGTGTGCTTTGGTATAGGCAACAATACCTCCAAAGTTGCAAGCATGAGGAGATGAAACCTCAATTTCTTCATTTTGCTCAGCAGGTCATTGTAAATTTTAAATTTTAAATTTAAATATAGGTGATTATTGAATTTATCAACCAAACTAATTTTTAAAAGATAAATTAGTAGATATGAATGTCACTGTTGAGTTTTGCAAATTTCATATTTTTTGTACTTGTAGGTAATCGTTGATGTAGAGCACATAAAAAAGAAGATTAAAGAGGAGAAGGAAAGAGAACATTGGCATTCAGGTCTTAATTGCTTTTTTTTGTTATTAAGTAATTCATTTTATCTTGTGTCTACTTATGGAATTTACTTACAAAATAATTTTAGAAAGTCTCAAAGTAATAATGGCAATGTAGTAAACAACTAAAGTCTGTACCACTCTTCCAAATTTATCCATTAAGTTTTGTTGTTCTTGTAGCAAACAAACCAGTGGCAACCAAATCTTTTATGGAGCTTTTGTCACCTTGAGTTGCCCACCCAAGAAAGCTAGAATTAATTTGATGGAATTTCCTAAATTGATTAATTAGTAGCACTAAAATTGTTTAAAATTCCCAACATTCCAAACCTCCAAAGGTATGGAGGTTGCAAATTGTTGTGGTAGTAGTTTTTGTTCAACTCAATCTAATTTGAGGTTATTGGCATGAGTAGAAAATTACTCAAGAAGTTAGGAATACAATTGAATTGAGAATTCTTTTTGGAGTGGTGAATTAGGAGGAAATTAAATAAATGGTAAAACCATCACATGATATAGTAAATATACTAGTTAAAAACAATTGCATACATTTGTTGTGATTTGTACCATAGTTTGATGATCTTGTCAATCAATCTTCTGATTGTGCTCATTGTCTTAGTAGAGCATTCTTTATTTGTTGATTAGAAAATAGAATTTAAGTCATTTTCTTCATTAGTCAAGGCCTAAGCAAGTTGTGTGTGCGTGCAAAGTAGTAACCTACCAATTGAAAGTTTGCACCAAAAGATGAATAATACTGTTAGTAATTGTCAAGTTCCATGTCTATTATTAAAGTGGCATGTTTTCAAGCTTTAAATGTGACACTTGAAGGCACAAAGTTTCAAAAAGTAGGAAGGAGGCTTATTTAATTCCATTGAGGTTTTACAAACATCTTGATGGTAAACAAGTTCCTTTGATTTTTATAGTGACTGTGGAAGCATGGTACAACTACAAAATATGAATTTTTTTTCCAACATAGCTATTGTCTTGAATACCACCAAGTCACATTGAATGTAATATTCATTGTGCAAACTTCAAACCAATAGTCTCAATATACACTTGAAGAGATTATTTGTGGTTCTTGGATTGCAAAATCTAATAAATAGCTTTGCCAACTATGAAAATTTGTGCCACTAGTTCCTTAAATGCCTCTCTTTGTAGAGAAAAATCACCTTTATATAAACCTTAAATTCATCCACAGCAACACACCACTTCACTTTCTTTGTAAGCCATACTTCAATTAGCAAAACTTCTTCACAACTATAAATAAAAATAATTCTTCAGGCTATCAATCACTATAAGAAACTTGTGCTTTAGGTGACGGATTTTAGGTGACATCCAATATAACAATTCATATTTTTATGTCAACAATAATGTCCACTATAACATCAAAATGTTGAGGTGGGCATATTGTTGACATAAAAATACGAGTTGTTATACTAAATGTCACCTAAAATTTATCATCTAAAATATGGATTTTTTTATAGCAAATTAACAAACCTTACATATTGATTTTCTCATAAACAATTCAAATGTACAAAACCCGCTCCTCTACCTAGATCTGCATTTTTTACTTGGGCCTTTTATAGAAACAATTCATCAAATTGCTTAATTGGATTCTACTATTTTAAACTCTATTTTTTTTGTAGTTGCTTGCAGTACATCCCCATCCTCTATTTAAAAAGGCTTCTTCTCTTTTGCATTTAGAATTGCCTTAATCTTTCATTACAAAAAATTTCAACCTTTGAGAGGTTTGTGAGTTTTGAACCCCATTGGAAAATTAAAGAGGAATTAAAACTGTTTTAAAAAAAAAATGAAAGCATCTAATATAACACTACTTGTGTTGTGTTAGTGCCACATCAAGTTTTAATGAGTTTTTTTTTAAATATTTTTTTTCCACAAAAATCATTTAAAAAAACTATTTTTTTAATTTTTTTGTACTTGCATTGCAAGGTGCCAAGAAACAAAACCTTAACGGTCCTTAAGGGTTCAAATTTTTCCTAATGGCAATCAAATGCTAACTAATAGAAATACTCAACTAATGGATAAAACCAATATATAGCTTTACAAGGACCACATCATCCCAATCAATACCAACAAAAGGTTTTTCAAATTGCCTGTCATGTAATGCCGTTTTCAACTCCATCTTCTTCATAAATTCTTGCATCACAACAATCCCATCCCCATCTTTCTTGATAGAAGACTTCTTTTCTTTTTCATCTAGCACTGCCTTAACCTCCATCTCTACAATTAGATGTTGGCCAACAAAAGCACTCACATAACAGATTAAAGCAATTTTCAACTTTACTTCCTTCACATCTACAAGGATCACACCGTTCCAATATAGGAAGGTGGATCCTTGTGGGGGACACTCTAAGATAGGTTTTGCAACCAAATACCCAATTCAAACAACTGAAATAGAACATTATAATTAAATTAAATTAAGCAAAGTAAAATGGAGGTTAATGTGCACTACTGGATTTTGTTGAATATCATATAAAATTTGCCATATATTATGGCATGTCGACAAAGACATGAAAACATCATGGACAATGTCTTCTAAAATATGCTTAACCCCTAAGCACCCTAGAGGCCAAAACCTAGTCTCTCCATTTTTAAAAACATTCTTGTTTGACTACTATAATCTTTTGAGTAGTACGATCAAAAGACATGTCTTCTTCTCCACACCTCCAGATCTCCGGGTCTCTCTTGATTACCAATCAGTACGGCTGGATTATGAGGAAAAGGTCTAGATTTCACTGAATTTGCTCTGGGCACTCAAGGATTAAGTTTTTCTCTGCATTTTGTTTTGTACATGTCTCAAGTTTTTGAAATATCCACTATATGCAATATACCAAATACAATATGTTTGTTGTACACACTATATAATATACTATACATAATATACAATACATACTATATCATATATAATACATTATATTTGACTTAAAATGTCACTTATTGTAAATATGTTGATATGAGAAAACCAGGGTTGACGAATTTGAACGTCTACCCTAAAATAGCGTCCATTTTCCGGACGCAGCGTCCTGACCGCCGTCGGAAAGCGGACGGGCGAGGCGGACGCCCAGATTAGTCCGCGCGTCGATCAAATGGCCATAATCGAACGGACGGGGGATTGGCGGACGCTGCGTCCACCAGGACGCGAATGTCAGCGGACACAACGTCCACGTCCTGACATCCACGTCCGGACGTCTTGACAACCCTGGAGAAAACAAGTTATTTATACAAGTAGGGTGGTAGGAGGTAAAACAAACCATATGGGACATGTGAAACTTAGGAATTGTATGAAAAATACAATTCCAAATTTGAATATCTTCAAGAATATGATATTGTCTCAATTGGTGTTTTAGTTGATATTTTAGTTGATGTCTAAAATAACAATGTTATAATTCTCAAATAACATCAAAGTGTGTTGATGTCATTCTCGTTTCATACCACAAGTGCCACTTTTTGGATTTTTTTGCAAAAAAAATGCAATGTGGCTATTTTATTTTATTTTATTTTTTACATTTCGTTAGCCTTTTACCTTAGCCCCAATAACTTCTACAAACTTACCTATAGTCAAACCATAAGCCCTAGCTAACATGGCACTTTCATGATTTTTATGACGTCTTTGAAAACATGACTACTTTTTCCAATTGTCTTGTACAACATAATTGTTAGTTCTAGCATCATATTGTCTTCCCATCAACATCCACATATTCTTTGCAATGTACTACAATTGTGCTACCTATTGCCTCAAAGTCTCAAACATCCTTCTATCCACAAAAACATGTTCCATTTTTGTTTGATGTCACAAAAAATACAGGTTTCATCTAGTGAATGTAATTATTTTGATAAATAGAAATCACAAATACTCCAAATTAACACTTGCATGTATAAATTTTCAATGGGAAAAATCATGAAAGTACTTTATGTTCTCTATTAGGACCATTTTCAAAGAAAATTCATAAGTGCAATTTTTTAGATCTCAATTCAAATAATACTAACAAGTTCTTTTCAAAGCCAAGAAATCAAGTAAAATTTGCAAGCTCTTCTCTTCTACTAATGGTACATATATGCCTTTAAGGGCTTCTCAAAAATCAAATATATATATTTTTTTAGTGCAAAAATAAAAGCTTCCAATATTTAACTTTCAACACTAGTTCTAAAAAAATTTAGAAATAATTAACGGAATTTAACTGCCTACATACAAATGTGTTAAAATTTTTGGAGCAATATATATATAGTCATGCAAGCAATTAGATATTAAGGTAGGGTGCTCTAAAAGCAACCACTAACATAGAGGTACATTTTGCTTTCTTTAATGTACTAAAAATTTACATTTTAGGAAGTGGTTGCTTTTAGTGACCATTGTGTTCAAATTCAAAATTTTGTAACTAATTCTACAATGATCCAAAAAATATGAAAAATGCCAAATCCATTTTCCTTCCTTTGAAAATTTACTAAAAATTGTTTCAAGGAGTTTAGTTTCACCCCAAATGCAATTAGCTCTTGAAAAGTCACTTTAAGAGGAGACTATCTTAAATCTCTCAAAATATGACTAATGAGCTAGTATAATATAGAAACACACAAGGACCAATTACAAAATCTAAAGAAGAGCAAAAATCTCTAGAAGTTGCCATTGAAACAAGCAACTATACTACAATTAACTTTGTCACTCTTGCATTGGCACACTTTTTTAAATAAGGTAGCTACTCAAATTTCCTCACATATAGCTTCAATCTATGCAAAGCCTCGTCCTTGACAATCCATAGTCAATAAAATATAAATTCACACTACTTAAGCTTCTAAAGGAGTGTTGTCTCCTTTGAAATAAATGAAGGTTTGGATAGGAAACCATAATTTCAACTTAACAATTTTTAAAGAATGAAAATCAAGTTTCTTTTTTTTTAATTCTTTTCCTTATCTTCTAAATTCAATTCTCCACAATAAAGTTTATTTACATCAAGACTTTGTACTATAAAATTCCAAATCAAGAGGATTCAAACTTATAATCTAATACCAAAAGGAACTAGAATGAATGTTTTTTTTTGCTTTAAACACTAATATTTTACAATAACAAGGTCAAAGTTTTAGAAATTTCTTAACATTTTCATAATAGTCAAATATATTGTTCTACGATTAGACACAAAAACAAGAAATGATTGAAAATTTTGCTCTTTGCAATAGAGATGATAATTTTGAAATTATTTTTTATGGTAAAATATAGCCATAGAAAATTAAGGGTTAAAATGCTTTGATTTTGTTAGATCTTACAACTCTTGTTGAAAATTGAAAAAAAATCCAGATTTTCCTAGCATGAATTTAATCATTATAAATATACCCAAAATCAAACCCATGCTAGTGTGCATAATGCAAAAGAATTTGTCGGGGGCATTTTCCAACAAATTACATTAACATTTTTCAAACTTTGAGGGTTCCTCTCTCTATATGCTCCCATTTCACAACTAAATATTAATAAAATTTTCTGAAATTGTATTTATATGTCTTCTAGAAGTCATAAAAAACTGAAAATTTCTCCATAAGTGTATGTTATCTGATAAAACATTATGGTGCAAAAATATCATTCACCATATCATTCACTATATTTATCATATCATTCTAAAATAAAAAATCATCACTCCCTACAAATAGGCCCAAAGTTTAAATTGCAATAAAATTTTGAATTTCAACAATTTTTCAAATTTTTCAAATTTGAGTAAAAACTATATTTTACAAGCTTGCTTCATTTCCTTGAATTTGAGTTAAAAAATGAACATTTTTATGGCTAAAATTCAGATAAAGAGAAAGTAACAAAAGTTACTAGAATTCACTTCATTGCTATCCATGCATTTTCTTTTTTTAATGAAAGTAAAATAATATCACTAAGGGGGGACTATCCAATATCATTCATTGAAAATGAATTCAAGCACATCCCTCCAAATGAATGAATAAATAGTTTTTCCATCCTAAAGGCCTCCCTAAATAATCCAAAGGACATAAAATGTTCTAAAAGGTGTTTTAGGGTAAACTCTAGAGAGCCAAAGAAGCCAAAATGTAACTATTGGATGACAAAAAAGCTTGCTAGAAGATACAAATTGCAATATTTTCATCAAGTTTATTTTTGATTGGTAGAAAAGATTCTAATTCTCATAACACACAAAAGAAGAGTCTTACACATATGTTTAAGAATTTACTAAAAATCAAAATTTGCGTATCACAAACCACCAAAAAGACCTAATATATTTTGGCAACTCCTACGTCCTTGCTCTTTATTTGAATTTGAACCATGTAAATTGGAATTTAAACCTAAATAATGAAATGAAGCTTATTGAATCTAATTTCTACACAAATCTAAAATTAAACATCTTATTGTATTTTGAATATTGGGCCTATTACCATGGTCTCTTGATTTTTTGATTATAGATGAACACCAAAATTTTGTTCAGACTATAATGTACACACATGCAAAAAAAATTCAGATTTTTTTGAGCTAATTTTGAATTAGATATGATTTTTTTCACTGTTTCTTCAAAAAATCTTGGTAATATGAAATCATCACCAATAAATCTGAGATCTTTATGACTTTTACTGTAGAAGACCTTTCATCTTTTAAAAAAAAAATTCTCACTCAAACTCAGTTGCGAAATAGAGGAAACAAAGAGAAGAAAATTGAAACAGATTACACGTTGATAGGCCTCCGTCGTTCCAGGGTTAACTGCTAATCCAATCTGAACCACCAATCTTGGGAGGGGGTATTAATCCAGTCCACAGACATGAAGTGTACATGAATGCAATACGGCAAAATCCATCAATATCGAGTTCTTCACGGGCAGATAGTTCAGTGTTCCTACAACTGAAACACACTGGGAACCACATTCTACCAGGACATTTACTTATATTGAAAGCAAACCGACCCGTGACTTAGTACCGTCCATTGACCCGAAAGCAACAGCTTTTATGCATCTGGCGAGTACAAACCTCATATCTATTCACAAACGGGTCCAGAAATGCAAAAATTCACTTACTCCAACCACAGAAACGTCTGTACTACCGTATACAAAAAAAGTTTCATATCGTTTGCTTTCCGCACTAAAATTCAGAAAGGCTGCTTGTATCAGAGTTTGCATCTAAGCATATGAAGGTGGCAAAGCATCCCAAAATACAACTCAATCCGACTTAAATGCAGAGAGAAAGGCAGTCCTGAGTAAACAGCGAGGAATGTAACAAGCATGTTGCCTACTTATTCAGAGTTCTTCAAGTAGGAAGCCTCCGAATCCTCTCCAGCCACTCCATTCCCTTCCCTCGCATGTCCCAATGTCGAAGTGCCCACCTGTGGGCCATCATTCCTTGTGTTCAAGTTCGTTGGAGTCCCATCCCGTGATCCTTCAGGCTTACCGTATTCAGACATATTTCCTGCCGCTTGGTTCCCGTTACCACCCATAGCGTTGTTCAGCATTTGCATACCCGAGTTTCCCTGAGGAACCACGCCTTGCTGGTTATGATAAGACTGCTGGGACTGCGGGGATGCATTCTGTGACCCTTGCTGGCTTTGTTGAATGTACTGAGGAACTGAGTTTCGCTGGTTCATCATCATCTGCTGTTGCTGCTGCTGGTGTGTTTGAAGATATTGCTGCTGCAATGGTTGCATAGACTGCGCTGCTGGGACCTACTACACGCCAATCATATCCGTCAGTACTCGATGGCAAGATCTTTTCCTTGAAAGGCAAAATCTGGTAACGACACCTGAAGACATAACGACCCTCTCATTATGGAAGTCTCTTTAGAGCACGGAACCACTGTCTTGTATCCTACTGTTTGGACATACTAATCTCTGCAGGTGATGGATTGGATTCTTGAAGCAGATTTTAGAACAATAGTTCGGAAATCTAATGAATGTACATCATGATGACCAACCAACCAAACTGGCCCTCAAACGCATTCACTCAAATAGGAGTCGGGGCTGGTCACCTGAGCAGAGTTTTGGTTCACTTGTGGTTGTGCATCGGCAATGGCGGCAAGGTACATAAGATTCTGCTGCAACTTTGCTTGATACCTGTAGATGAAATGTGTTCAAAGATTACTTCTCAAGCTCTATCGCAAGATACTAAAACCCTGCGACAGATATCAAACATATTAAATGCCAGTTGCTCTAAACAGCAGAAAAAAAAGCCTCCGACTGTCAGCAAGTAAACTGAGAGTACTACTCGTCCCCATAACCTGTCATCTCTACTGTATCGATATAAATTTGTAGAAATTTGAACAGAAAAAAAAAGAAGGGAAAAGGTTAGAAGCATACGTAGCACACTCATTCAACTTTCCGAGGTTCTGGTTATCAAGGATTGCAAGGATCAGTTGTTTATTCTCGTCCAGGTACTGCACGCAGAAGGAGATGACAAGCACAAGGTTCAAAGTAAGGCACTAAAACCTGAGAAAATCCTCAGGAAAATATTCTTTCAAAAAACCAAATCGATACGCAAAAACATTGGTCGTTAGCTATAAATCTTTCTCTCTGTCCCTCACTGTTAGTTCAGTGTTCATATTTTTACAAGGCATCAAGGATTAGCATTGAGGAAATCTAATGTAGTATAATCCTACTGAAACTCCGAAACCCTAAACCCATACATTTTCGACTGGGCGAATCACAGATACTCGACTAACAAACCGCTTGCCAAGTGCTACATACTGAAGTGCTACATCCTTCAGCGCATCTGATTCATCAACTAAAACCTCGACTGCCATGTTGCCGTACACCTCTCAAACACTTCTCGGTGCTCTTGTGACCAACAGTAAACGGGATCAGCGAAGTTCTGCTGTCAATTAATTTCCTATCAATAGAGCTCACATTTCAGGCTTCTGAAACAGGTATTTTATACAAATCAGTGCCCATACCGCAACCCCCCGAAATGGTATTTCAATCGAGTATGCATCCAATCCTACGAAGCTCAAATCATCGCTGTCGCTACAAAATGTCATCTCACAAAAATGCATTCCAATTGCCCCCATTCCAACAGCCAACACGGTAGAACAGAATTCAACACCCTAACCTTCTGGATCAGCTCTGTCGTGATAGAGTTCCCCGCATACGCCGCCATCTGTTGCTGCATAATTCCAAACCGACAAAAACCACTCCGGGTGCTCAAGCTTGGATCTCACTTCTCATCCCTCGATCCCAAACCCCCGAGGCCACAAACCCTAACCAGCGAAGATGGCACAGTGGGAGGAGGAGAGCAATGGTGCAGCCGCCACTACTGTTGAGTGAACCCGGAAAGCGGCGGGTCGGAGGGAGAAATAGAAATGCACGGGAGAGAATTGCAAATTACGCCTGCGACTGAGAGACATGTGGAGAAGAGTTTGGATATGGCGGAAGAACAAAGTTACAGAACTGCGAGGTCCAAGGACGCAACGGACGCAGACTAGGAGAAGCCAAAAATGGAGGGAAAGTCCGCGGTTGCCAACCCCTTGTCAGGATTTCATCCAACCGCACTTTGTCTCCATCTCTCATTTTCATTCATCCTTCATTTTTCAAACTCACTCGGTATGTGAGGTTGGAGTTGGATGAAAAGAATGAAACTTCACCCTTAAAGGACGAGCTGGTCACCATGTACCATATGAATTGATGGCTTAAAAAAAATGCATAAGTATTTAGTGGAAGTCAAACTACTGTAGAAGATCTCCCCTTTTCACATAAAATGAAGATAATGAATAGTTGCATTTTTGTCCTGCATAGTGAGATTCTTTGTCATTCATTGGTCTTTTGCAAAAAAATTCGGAATCTAATAGGTGGAACTATATGGAGTGACCAAATGGACTTCCTACTTTAAGATTTTTGAAGGGATTGCACAATTTAAAACATTTTTTAACTCGATTATATATTAAAATTAAAAAGATGTTGTAGCTAGGCCTCTTAGATTCATATTTCTTGTACTATTATATTGAATTACTTATAAATATTTGAACTTCAAATTTGAAGTGCCCTAAACCATTCCACCTGGATATCTTCATTATATGTGCATTGAAAACTCTAATAACCTTCAAAATATTGGGAAGTTGATTGTTTAGCAAGTTTATATATGTATTCATGTTATATGAGATGGAAATGAAAACTTATGGAAAAAATTCCATTTGGATTTTTATAAAGCTATTGTTTATTTGCTTAAAATACTTTAGAACTACATTCTTTCTTTAACTTCTAAAGGACCAAAGCCTTTTTATTGCCAAAAAATACTTAAAATAGTCATTTCTATAGAATGTATATTTTTAAATTGAAAATTGTTTTATTGCTCATCTAAACATAGGATCTTACACCTAACTAATATGAAAAATATGTGGAAAGAATTTCAAAATTTTTGATTGCATAGATTGCAAGAAATCTATGTTTAAGGTTAAAAAAGTAAGTATTTTAGTACATTGCATGACTAGATTATTTGACTTTGAACCTTCTTAACTTTAATTTTTATCACTAAAAAGTTTTGAGCTTTAAATCTTTATGGTAAAGGATTGAACTAAGAGTTTAGGGGAAAAAAACATATACAAAAAAATTAATTTTTATTCTTTAAAAAATTGTTAAATAAAAGTAGATACAAGATAGAAGGAAAATTTAAATTATTTATATCTCTATGATGGAATTAAAATGTACTAATCCCAATGGTGAGATTGTTTTGGCATGCAAACTAAACCATGTGGAACCTTTTTTTTGAAAAATCATAAAAATTGCATTCAAAAATGAATCCTATCAATTATTTTTTCAAAAAGATGCCTTAACTACCTCCAAAACAAGATTGTCTATAACTTTTTCATAAAAAATCTAAATGGAATGAATCAAAGCTTTCCATGTAGACAAAAAAATCTGTTGCCTCCCTTTGTTTTGAGCTTATTTGGGTATAACTTTTGTTCCCGGGCACTAATTGGAAAAAAAATTACTACATATATTCTTTTGAAGCTAATCATTTTTTCTATCTTCGGAAAAAAGTTTCAAAAAATAAAGCAAAAAATTAAGACCGTAGGTATTGTTCCAAAATCCCATTTGTCCCCCCAAAAAGCAATGATCTTTTAGGGATTAACTTAGGATCTTTAGGGAGGTAGTACAATAATAAATCCTAAACTCTATAATAACCTCAAAGATAAAATTAAACATCATCCAAGGTTTGAAGTAGAAAAATGATAAAGACAATTGTTTCTACCAATCATCCTCACACAATGTAAAAAAAATAGTCATCCTTCATGTATAAAAGCTTCGTTAAAATTCAACCCTCTATAATAATACAACTTGAACTTATATTCAATAATTGTTGCTCAAGCTTCGTGGCTCTAAAAAGTTTTGTCCATGTCAACTTTACTAGCAATAGTAGCTCAAAGCTTAATAGAAGCCATCAATATTACACAAATAAACAAGTATTATTACTTTGGTACATGGTTGACTACTATTATATTGATTTGGTAGGTCAATTGCGAATAATAGCTTTAATCAATAGCTAAAATGGTATTCTATACAAAACATGACATAGTTAGACAATTTTCCAAGCTCTTATGTGTAACTTATATTGCTACTAATAAGTAACCTAAATAGTGTTGGTTGCGGCCCTTTTGAAATGATGGGGCTAGTCTATTGTAGTTTTGGTTTCTATGAAAGATTCTCATTTTTTATAACAAATACTAGTACAAAATTGTCATTCCCATTTCATTACATTAAATTCAGTAAAATTATGTAACTTTGGATTCATTATTTGCATTTTTTTGGTTGGAATTTGCTAAAGTTTAATAATAATTGTTAAAACTTGTTAAGTTTAACAAATTTTAACAAGTTCTAATAGATATCAATCTAGATGGAAAATAATAGATTTAACATAACCGCTTTGATTATTTTCTATTAAAATCCATTAAAATTAATAGGTTTTCACAAATATTAACATATTTTAACAAAATCAAGCAAAAAGAAAGACCAAAAAAAATCTAAGAAAATATTATTCCACCAAATCTAATGCAAATAGGAGTAGTGGTTTTGCACTTGTGAAAAATCACTCTCTAGTATAATCAATATTTTTCATTGTAGTGTGAATGTTATTTCATGGAGATATGGGTTGTAGAATTTTCCACAAATTTTTGCAAGTTTTAGGGACCATTTCTTTATAAATTTTCACATGAAACTTATAGAATAACCCTTAATTATCATCTTTTGCATATGACACTTTATTTTATGTCACTATGATATAATAACCATTAAAAAAACATATAAAGTATTTCTTGAACTCAATTTTGAATGTCAAAAAAAAAAAAAAAAAAAGCTATGAATTGTTTAACCCCTAAATGCCCAAGGCTTCTTTTGAGCCTCTAGAAATTTGCTCTAAATTGAACAAAAAGTCAACATTTTAATAAGTTGTATCAATTTTTTTGAATTGTAACTGTACTAATTCAAACTAGACATGTTAGAGATCACATAGGAAGAAAAAACACAACAATATCACTTATAAGTTGAAAGATTATTTCATTTGCCCATGAAGGTGTTAAAACTATGAAAAGTTTTCAATTCACTTTTCACAAGTCAAACTTAAAAAGTTGGTGACCAAAAAAATATAAGGTTTAAAGGCCCAACATGAATAACCCAAATCAATTTATGGCTTCTCAAAATCTACTCAACAATTTTTTTAAATGAGTTTTGAATGCAATTTTTTCTTCAATAGGAAGTCAAGATTGCAATGGGTACCCTTGCACAAAACCTTGAATAGAAAAATCACTATCATTTATTATCAAGATCAGATTTTTGATACTGAAACTAGACTTTAATGAAGAACTTTTCAAAAATACAAACTACTAGAAATAGCAACTTGGTTAGTTTTTATTTAATTTCAAAGTTTTACAAATACTAGATTCTAGTGCCTCAGGCAGTTAGGGGTTAATAGAACAATTTCACCACATGTAAAACATTTTCCTAACTAATGCAATTTTTTTTAAAAGTGTGATGTGCAATTAGATGTTTTTTAAGTGTTTCTACAATAAAATTTAAGAAATTCATCACCAATATATATATATATATTTTTAGTAACACAATAAGAAACCTCTTCCCAATCAATTTACCAAAAATGAAATTTTTGTTATGAAATTGGAATTTGGTAAGTTGATTGCAATTGCATGAGATAAACTTAAGATAGTTTTGATAGGTTATTCTGAAAGTAATGTTAATCCCAAAATGCCCAAAGCCTCTTTAGAGCTTCTTGGAATTTTTAATAAGCTGTATCAATTTTTTTGGAATAGCAACCATAACAATTCGAACTAGACATTTTTTATGCTAAAATTAGACTTCAAGAACGTTCCAAAAATATTAACCTTTTTCAAAATACCAGATTTGGGTGCCTCGGGCATTTACGGGGTAAAAAGAAAATGTTTGGACTTCCTCATAGCAGGGTTGTAAGACTTCTTAATGGGCACCTGCACTTGCACAAGTGTTGTACAAGTGAAGTAAGGAATCCTACAATTGTATTCATTGAAAAATTAAAATTAAAAGAACATAAAAGAATATTTTGGACTTGCTTTGGGGACAAATATTTTGAAGTATCCTGGGCCTCGTCGAAAAAGAACTTCAGGGGCTGAAAGATTTGGGAATATTTCGACACCGTGAAGAATTCGAGAGCTCAGAATTCTTAGCGTCGTGTCAACCTTGAAGCTCTGAGCGGCTCTCGACCGGTGGAACTGCACAGAACCGGTAGCCGATGACTGGTTCCTTCAAGCCGGAGAACCTGGTCGGAAACACTAACAAACAACACTACAATCACAAAAATCAGCGATCACCACTCAGACAACGAGTTTAACACCGCATTGCACTAGAACATCAGAATCTAGTGCTCGGAAGGTATTTAGTTTCTCATCATTGTGGATCAAACACCTCGCATACGAATCGAAAACTCGAAACATAGTAAGTACATTCCAAACAACTGCTCAGGTAACCGCAACAGGAATATTGGTCTCACAGGCTACGAGTAGCATTCAACCTTCCGTTTCTCATCACAGCAGCGACAACAAAATTTGAAAATAGCTTGGATCACTCAGTTCTTCTTTGAGGTTGAAACCCACACCTGGCCTAAGCCTTTCGGAGGATTGACAGATTATTATTTTTCATCATCCTCGTGATCCAGAGACTAAACCCTAACAATACAAATGAGTGTCGGAGCTTCCTCCTGCCCAGGTAGATTCTTCAGGGCCAGGTAGAACAGCTACCAACCGAATTTATTCTCGGCAATTTTCAGCGCTCATACGTGCTACTTCGTTCAAGCACACGAGTGACTCTAGTCAATCTGCCTGGAGGACTGAAATAAGACACGCTAAGCCGCTCGTCACATACAAGGTAACTGAACATCAAACTAGAACAACCTCCGATACAAACACAAGCCAAAAACAAAATACCAAATCAATAAGACTTAGGTCAGAGCGAGACGACAACAATGAAAGACAAGCGACCCTTGGAAGCCGAAGAAAGCGATGCGGCGCTCCTCAGACTCTGGAAACAGGCCAGGACGTTACAGGAATGAAAACTGGAGCTCTCGTACGTTGTGGTGGTTTATAAAGCTGGAAAGGGGAGGGAGAGTTAGGGTTAGGGCTCCGGTTCTCCGGACCACCCACCCGTTGGGAGCCCGCCGCTTTCCATACTCCGGCCCGTCATTTTCTGGTTTTCTGGTTTTTGCCCGGTATCTGGTTTCTCATAATTGTGGGTCCAAAGTCTCGCCCAAAGGAGGTAGCAGCTTATGTAGAAATTGGCGTGTCCATGTTTCCTATGAAAGCATCGCCACCCATTCATGGACAAGTTCCCGGACCGGACCAACCAAGAAAAGTGAGCCACCCATCCATCGTAGACAAGGAACAAAAAGAGACCAATCTCTCCAAACGTTAGGAAAGCATCCCCGCCACTCACCCCGCCATGCTTTAATTTTTGCTTAATCTTGTCGGATTTGTTGGTTTGTATGTTATTTCATGTAATTTTTTAATCAACTTGCATGTTGATTGGCTCTTTATTATGACAAACCATTAATGCTTGCAATTGTCTTCCTTTGGTGTATCTTTGAGGATGGAGATGGGTGGCGAATGGACCTAGCCCAAGAGCTACAAGGCTTAGTCATCCCATTTCCCCTCGCCTTATTTGGGAGAAATGAGTGGTGATGCTCAAAGACCCCACCATTTAATTGGACCCCCAACCAAACAGTCCAAAAAATGTTGTAAGGAGTTAGCAACAAAGATTGGTGTGAACTTGTTGATATATAACTCCCATTGCAATGCTTTGACTCAATATCATAGCAATAATAATCCCCTTTGTATTCAAATTCTGTTCTTCAACTATTTTATTATTATTAATAGAATTTGAATCATAAAAATATTTTGAAATTCTAACTATTAGATAGCTCTATATTGTGTTAAACATCCAATGTGAACTTTTTTTTCAAATTTTTTCAATGGTGCAAAAATCATCTTTGTTGTCTCTACAATCGTAATCAATGTCAATTACAAAATAACCAAAATAGATGGAATTGAATTTTTTTTAAAAGACTTGCTTGAGTGTATTTTAATATGGAGTATATTTTGGTGAATGAACACTCCACAATATTCTTATTTAGTTTTCTCAAATTCAAATAAAGCCAATACATGGGTTGAACACAAAAACACTCATTTGGATCAATTGGATATCCAAACATTATATACCAACTCTACATTCTAAAATAAATAGACGTTTGGATACATGTACTACTATAGACTATAGAATTATATATTAAAGAATTTTCTATCCAAAGATAGAATAGAATTGTATAAGAAATATGACCAATATTAATTTCACACACATATTCTAATTACCTCATTCTAATGAGTGCATAAAACTTTGATGATTGCCCCCAAAACACATAGTATTCCCATGGCTTGTACATGTAAATACTCCTACTAAGACAACTCCAATTATGTATCCAAACTTTGTCCAAATCTACTATGTATTCAAACTCTACTCTACTACACACGAGTGCACCTCCAAATAGGCCATCTATAAATCATACGACACAAATTATGTAATTCACATTTAACAATGATAGATAACCCTCTCCTCTCTCCCCCCCCCAATTCATTAATCTAAAATCTACAAATACCAAAATCTCATACAAAATACAACACACTATGGTTGGAAAGTCAAACCACTTGTAGTTCTTATAGGAGCACTACATATGTTCCATACATTCAAGAGTTAATTGCAAGAAATTTTTTAATCGATTGAATCATCTATTATATATGCATTAAAGAAATAACCCCTTAAATGATGAGATTTGTTAAGAAATTGTAAAACATCACTTTAGAGCTAAATTTAGACTTTTAAATTCTACTCAAATTTTGTATGTGATATTATAGATTGTCTACTATTGTAAAACAATTCAATTTGTTTTGTAGAAAATAATTATTGTTACTTGTTTTGTAGCAAAAAGTTAAAATAAATGAGCAAATTTAGCAAATACAATCCAATTAAATTGGATTTTTTCAAAAAATATAAATAGCAATAGAGATTGGTGTGAAGATTTATCAACTAATTGTTTTATACATTATATCCTAAATACACTTGCCAATGATCTTCAAGTCAAATGCTACTATTAAGCTAAATTTATCTTCTTATTCAATTGATTTATAATATCTTGATATTTTTCATTTGTGAAAGAATATATTTTCTACTGGTATTGGTTTTTTCAAAATTGTTGATGGAAGAATCAAATTATAGTGATTTTCTAAAGTAAAAAATGAAAACAAAATAACATCAATTACAATATATATTAGAGAATTTTGAATTTATTTTTATAATTGCCAAGGTTAGATTAGAAAACTTAATTTGTAATTTCTATTTAAAAATCATTTTGAAAGAAAAAAATATTTAAATGAATTACATGTAATATTGTGTAATTTGGATTTTAACACTTAGAGCTTATAATTGTAATCATTCTTTTAATTTTATATTTTTTCAAATTTTTCAGATGGAGTAGAAACAAGACTCATTAAACTTCATATTCTTAGTTTAAATCAAATACCAAAAATGGTCATTTCAAAAGTTACAATCAACTAATTAAGGTTAATCAAAGCACATTCACTTTTGGCATGCATAGACATTTTGGGGTTAATAACATCACAATCAAATATTCAACATATAGATGTACATACTCCTCCTCAAGACAAGCCTCAAGAAAAACTTGAAACTACAACCAACCTATCTCTACATTTATGGATCCCCTTTAAGTCTTATATTTATCAAATTCTCATACTGATCTTTAATCCTTTTAAATACCACAAAACATACACAATACTTACTCCCCATCTTTGAACTCCTTGAAAAGGAATTTTTTTAAAGTAGTATAGAGCCTTTTTTGTAACAAAAAACAAGAACGGTGTGACCATGAGGCTCTATCTTAGGTAAACAACAATATTAATTTATTAATGTGAATGCAATGGTAGATAGAATTTGGAAATTGAGATTCAAATCCTCAAGTAAATGCCAAAGTTTGTGTCCAAAGGGCAAAGCCAACAAAGGTATGTATGTAGTCTAAGTGCAACTCTTTCCTATTCAAATGAATTTCAAGTAGGACCCAAAACAAATAGACTCTTAATTCATGCTAGCCTAAAAGTAGGGTGCAATTCTTTTTAGTTTTGTACATTGTGTACAGACCCAAGAGTGCTAATTCATACTTAGCTCTTGCAATTTTTTGAAATAAAGAGAACTTTGTTAAGCTTACTATGGATGATAGAGAAAGACCAAGTCGTTAGTATGTCAACTCTTTTTTCAAACAACATCCTTCTGATAAGTGAGGGTTGGTACTCAGTATAGGGCAATGCTCAATGAGAAAGGAATTGCAGGAAAAGTAGGCTAACAAGGAGGGCTACTTTTCCCGCAATTCCTGATGAAGAGAGCATTGCCCAACGTCTATTGACCAAAAAAAACCAAATGATAAACAATCTATAAAATTCAATTTGGATGAATAATCTCTAGTCCATGATTACAAGTGGAAACCCACATAATTATATTTAAAACCCTAATTACGCCAAGTAACCTGCCTGAAGAGTAAACGTAAAATTGGCTGGCGGTGGTTTACAATGGAGTTTGGAAGTGACACATCCACCTAATTGGTTCACGTATTTCAATCCCGTCAAATGTTAGTAACCAGGACCTGTTGCTTGAAGTTACGTTGCAAACATGCATATGAGACTTTTGCAACGAATTTCACTCGCAATCCACCTTTTAAAATTTGCAATGAACAACCGCATACCAATCCTCTACTTCCCTATTGTCTGTAGCAGGTTGAAAGGAAGTCCTGATTTGTAGTTCAACGATAGTTCCTGACGATCCTGAGGCGGGCTAACTTTAGAATTTCCTATCCGACTCCCGGAGTCGTGAGGGATACACGAGCCGTGAAAGTGTAATAACAGTCACAACTTACAACATCGAAGTGGCAAATGCAGAGGAAGAATTAAGATAGAAATAACTCCAATCTCTTTGTGGGATTGGCATAGATTAAAAAGTCTGTTCGTCTCATGTCCCCCACAGTGCGACCAAGAGGGAAGGAAAATAAACCTTCAATGAACACTTTTTGTCTCATGGAAAGCGCATGCTACAAAACTAGATCAATTTCCAAGTACCACTAAATACGACCTCGTTATTGCAGTGCTTTACATGCTAGGCCTACGAGGAGAGAAGGAACTGAATTCAGTTCTGGTATCAGAGAGCATACATCTCTCATAGCTATACAGGCTACAAAACTCTACAAGGCCAAGCAGCTCAACCACGTTATGACCTGTTGCATATTCTCAAAACAGACAGTGGAGCTCCGATTCAATCAAGCCAAAGGTCTGACCACCACATTGGAGTGATTCGCAATGCGAAGACTGAACTGTCCTCCCGTCTCCGCCACATCAATCTTCTTTACGCCAGGAGGCGGCAGAAGCTCAAAAGATTGAATAAGTCGTCCAAGCACAATCGACAACAACGGCATGGCGATGATAATCCCCGGACACGCACGTCTTCCAACTCCGAACGGCAAGAACCGGAAATCGTTACCCGAAGCTTCGATCTTCCCGTCCAAGAATCTCTCTGGCATGAACTTCTCAGGACTCTCCCAGTTCTTGGGATTATTCGCGATCCACCACGCGTTCACGAGGATCTTGCTCTCGGCGGGGATGTCGTAGCCTGCGAGCTTGGCGTGGTGGAGGTTCATGTGCGGGACGAGTAAAGGAATGGCCATGTGGAGGCGCATGACTTCTTTCACGAAGGCGGAGAGGTAAGGGAGCTTGTTGTTGTAGGTGTCGGGCTCGGAGATGAGGTTGCCCTTGCCGAGAACGGTGTCGAGCTCGTTACGGATGGTGGTTTGAATCTCTGGGTGGTTCACGAGCTCTGCGACGCCCCATTCGATCGACCAGAGAGTAGTTTCGATTGCGGCCACATTGATATTCTCAACAATGTAGAGGACGTTGTCTTCGTTGATCTCGCCCTTCTTCTGCGCATCGAGAATGTGGTCAATCGCGCATTTCTCCGCCTCGGATTTTGGGGGGTTCACCGCATTCAATTTCCTGCAAAGGACAGCCAGATGTTGTGAGTTTCTTGGTGTGAATTGGTTGATTGATGGGGCAATACCCATGAAAGATTAGGTGTGAATTCACTCTAGCAAGATAATGCTGTTACGGGGAGTACGAAATTTGCAAAGATTTTTTTGGGTAGTTTCGAATTTTTTCAATTAGGGTTTAAAGGACATACTTGCGTTCGTCGACGAAATACTCCTTGAAGAGAGCCAAGCGACGGTCCTTGACGTCCTTGCACACCTTCAGGTAGCCGCGGAGGAAGGGTCGCAAGATGGGGATGAAGTCGCCGTAGTTGTAGTCGAAGCTCTGCGCCAAGCGGGAGCGCTCGCCGTTCAACGCTTTCAGCTTTACGAACAACGGATCGTCTTCCGTCTCGAATCGCGAGTTAAACATCATCCGGTACATGACGTTGTACATCATGAGCTGCAGGCGTCGGCGAATGATGGTCCCCGAGGTAGCCGCTTCCGCATTCGCCTTCAAGTCCTGGATCACATAGTCTGCCTCCTCCTCCCACGCATACCGCGAGTGCTGGACGACCTTGTTGGTGAAGAAGGGCACCGTCATGATGCGACGCATCCGGCGCCAGTGCTCCCCGTAGACCGTGAACACCATGTCTTGGCCGTTGCCTGTGAAGATGTCGAACACCACGTTGCGAGTACGGGAGCCGAACTCCACGCCTTGGGTGTGGAGCACGTCCTTGGCGATGTCGGGGGAAGACACGACGACCAAGTTGCGCTGCCCCATTTTCAAGAGGAACACATCCCCGTACTTCTCCGCCATCTCGGCCAGATTCTTATGATTCAAATCATCTCCCACCTGCAAAGCGACCAAATCACTCGATCAGGAACAGAAAATCCATCAATTACCAAGAGTTCAATGACAATCTAGCTCAAAATTCATTCTCAAAATTCTCAAAATTGCGCTTGGCTTCGTAAGCCGAAACACTCAACCCCTCCCACTCTGTCTATTAAAACCCATTACTACTGCCTCGAACACTTAGGTCACTATCGATTCGGAAGAGACGCAATCAAGGTTGAGAAAAATGTTTAGATTTTTGAACCCGAGAAATGGACGTGCACAGATTAGAACTGAAACGAAACGATCATTGGCGGGGTAGAGAGAGAGAGACAGAGCATTCCACTGACCTGCAGCCAGTTGCCAACAACGGGAAGAGCAACAGGACCAGGCGGCAGCTTCAACTTGGGCGCCCTAAGCTTCACGATCACTATCGCCACAAACACCGCCACGGCCAACCCCTGCACTATGTTCTGCAAAGTAAACATCGGCGCCAGCTTCGCCAGCTCCGCTGTGAGCGCGTCCATCGCCATCGCTGGCTTCCACCAGCTCCGATCCCCTTTCACCCCACCTGACCCACTCCTTTCAACGCACCAAACCTCGAAAACTTCTCGTCCAAATCCAGAAACCCCAGAGTGTCTAACTTAAGATGTACATAACACGAACTCCTGCGAATGCAGAAGTCCAGCAACCCCCGAGTGTTTTAAGAATCACACAGCACGAACTCCTGCGACTGCAGAACTCCGCAAATAATGAATGGCTAGACGACAGTCGTTTGGGTGACGACTGGCAGAGAGCTTTGCATCCTTTATGTGTGAGAAAGGAGGAGGGGTTGAGGCCAAAGCAGGCTCCTTCAGTCCACGCTGTGCCGTGTGCAGGGGGCGAGGCGGAAAAAAAGTAATGCAAGGATATGGAAAAAGTCGAAAAGTATTGAGAAGTGGGCTGGGAAGATTTCGCTCTGTGGGAATTCAAAGATGAAGTCCACGCCGTAGAAAGCTGAGAGAGGGAATGGGCGTTCGTCGGCGAAGACTGGCAGCTCCGTTTCAACGCAAAGCGTTGAAAGCGGCGTTGAGGAATCCCGGCTTTTGACATCAGCGAGTCAATATGGGGAAGAAGAGCCTGACTGGGTTCTCACGAGGCGTGGCATTGACAATGGCTCCAGGAGGATAGCTTCCAGCATTTGGGGGGCTTCAAAATTATACATAAGATGCCGGCCCTTGCTATGGAAATTTCGTTCAACTTCATTTGTTTAAAAAACAAATAAATACTAAAAAATTATTAGATGAATAGGAAGATTTATTCTGGCGGCCCAGTGAATGCGGGGAGGCCGGGGACTGTAGTTCTAAGTTAGTTAACCTGTGACGTGGAGCTAACTTAACTACTGTAAACCACTAGGGCCAGGGAGGATTGACCCCTCTATTGCCCCGTGTTTTAACCTTGTAGAAAACACTGGAATTTTTTATTTGTCACATATGATAAAATTTGTAATTTCTGAATTCATATTTGCAATCAAAGACCCCATACTTTCTATGACACTCGATGAAATACAAAATTTAAGCGGCACAAAATAGGGGGCAACTTTGACATTTAACCTTTCACAGGCAATAGCAGGGTCAATCCTCTCAGGCCCTATAACTAGACCCAATGGGTTTTTTTGCACCTTAGGGTACCAAATTGCAGCATTTCAAAACAAGAATAGTGTGATCATGAGGCTCTGTCCTGAATAAACAACAATGTCATTATGGTAAACAATTAGTTGAATCATTAGAGGAGATTTATCTAATCTGGAGGGGTGTGAGTTCCTTGGGATTTTTAGTGTGTCAAAACTCATGGCAACTGCTATTTGACATGGCACGTCATTTAAGAAAAAATTAATTGAAAATAATAATAATTTTTTTTCATTTTAAGATTTTATTTTGTTTTCAAAAAAATAAATTCTAACAGCTTGGTGTTTTCTAACTATGGGGGGAAACAAGCTAAAAACAACCCTTCCGAAAGTCTTCTTATGCCTACATCCCCATTCAAGCAAACTCTAACTATGTTGTGCAATGTAAATGTGGTTGTAGGTAAAATTTCAAAACTATGATTCAAAAATCCCAGTCAATGCAAGAGTTGATGCCATAGTCTTTGTCCGAAAGACAACAACAAAAAATCTCTATTTTTCATCAAGTTTGAGTAGTGTTTTGTTCATTAGAAATTTTCCATTTTTATTTTTAAAGTGGATGTAGAAATATAATGCTTCTCTAAATTGTAAGTTATGACAACCCCAACACTTTCTCAAAAAGTAAAACAAAAACAAACAACAAATTGTTGTAGTCTTTAACTAAATGAGAGCTGGCACCTACAAGTTCTTCTTAGAGGGGCAATAAGTTCAAGCAATTATGAAAAGCGAGAGGAATTCATTTTATCAACTTTTCAAACGACTACTATCAACACTATTCTTCCCCTAATTTGGATATTAGGATTGACCACAAATATATAACACTCATTTATCCTATTATTTACTTCATTAGTGTCACTACAAAATCATTCTCTTAGAAATTATTACAATATAAGAATATTTCATTCCATATTAACTCCTAAAAATTCCTTGGGTCAATAATTAGAAAAACACTTTAGCAATTGCAAAAAGTGAGTACCATCTGAAAATAGGTTTGTAAATCAAAATTTATCTACATTTTTGAATTTAGAACTATGGGATCTTATTCTTGACAAGCACAAATGTATTGCATAGAAGAATTGGATTCTAGAAGTAAACTATGTGTGAGATATGGTTGAAAAAAGAGCAACAAAGTGTTTTTTTCAAGGTTGTCCAAGCTTTTGACAATGTAGCTTTGTCAAGTTTCTGAGCCCCATAACTCAAATTCTAATTTGCAAAATGATTTTGTGGACTTTAGATTTGAGTAAAGTCTCAAGTTAGGAAGAAATTGCATGCAAATTTTCAAAGCCAAATAATATTATGCATTACCCAGCCCAAACTAGATGTCAAAATGAAGAAAATAAATAAAATTTAACCAATCATTGAACCTTTGTAAAAATTAGATTCTCAACAAGGTTGTTTGATTTTCAAATCTCCAAATAAAAATGAGAAAAAATAAATTTTAATACTTTATTTTGGATTCCTTAAACATCTAAAAAAACATTTCAGATTGAAAAGAGATTCAGAGGTTAAATTAAGATGGTGTATTTTTAATAAATTGGTTTCACATGCACCAATAGAATTAATTAGTAAAGCTCCTAATAGTATGGTTTTTTCCCCATTTTTGGAATGGTATTCACCATTGTTATATTCATGGTTATAGTTCATGTCTAGGGACACATAATAGAATCAATATTTTAAAAAATCACTACAACTAAACATTTAGAAAAAAATTCTATAAATAATTTAAAACTCCTACATTTAAAATATATCAAACATATTGGATTAAGTTTTATAACAAGATATTCTCTTATTGGAAGCATAGATTCCCAAGTAGTCAAATTGTAAATTCCCAACCAACTCAAATGTCTCCTTATTTTCCCATGTGAGACAAAAGTTCACTACCAGCACCTTGTGGGGTACATTAGAAATTGAGTCACAAAATGGGTTCAATTCCCTTCACATTAGAAGTCATTAGAAGATAAATCACACGCTCATTTCATTTGAAGGCTCTTTTTTTCCTCTAAAGCCTATTGACAAAATCAAATTCCTTCCCAAAAGGTGGACTTGAGGTCAACATTATGATTATTGACAACCCTTGAAGGAAGCTAACTTTGAATTTATTAGTACATGACAACACAGGTTCTAATTAACAGAATTCATCGTTGAAAACGAGTTTGAACAGTGGCTGGTGAATATCTTTCCTTTGCAATGAAATTCCGTTTCCTTAGTTTCTTTTTTGAAAATGAAAGAGTTTGAATGTGGCATCCTGAACGTCTGTCTTATTGACAAAATGCCACACAAACGACGCTGTGTGGCATGAAATCAGTAATAAAACTCACTCTGAATGACCCAAATGTCACTGGAATTTTTTTTCTTAAAAAGGTTGTTATTAATTGAATTTCTGTGCATGGTAACTTTATCCATTGTCGAATTGGTTACACTTTTTCCACCCACTGGCTTAAAACTTCATTTCCAATCTCTTGGATGCTACTCCGACTAAGCATTCGTCGTTCCAAGGAAAGGTGTCTGCAGCTTCTGCGTCCTTGAGCCCTCCCCGTCTGCTTCTTAGCTTTGCAAAAGTTGAGAACCTGCGGTGATGAAAGCGAAGCCATGGTGGGGCTCCCTGTGGGCACTCCTTTTTTGACTTGTGCAGCGTTGCATCTCTTCTGCAGCTGAGGTTTGACCACACGCGGCCTATAGAATATATTCCCACTGCATTGCTGCGTGGCTTTCTGCGGAGTACGGAAGTAGGGGAGGACTGGACTGGACTGGAGGTTGAATCGGAATAAGTCAATGGACTGCCTCCGGAGTTTCTTCGGTGACGCTGCAAAGGGAGGGAGAGAGAGAGAGAAGGAGGGGGCTTGGGTTCTCGTCCTTGGGGCGCATATCATAACCAGTTGTTGTTTTTTAAAATGCCGATGTGGCACTGTTCCAATGGCAACCTATCACCATCACCATCACAAGTTGTAACACATAACCTTCTTTCCTTTCAACTTGCTTCCTACACCTTTGGATCATGAAGATCAAAGGTTTTGATTGAAAAGTGAACAACTGGTTATGTCCGATAACCTACTTGCCGCTACCGTGGCTCGTCAATTATCTAGTACATAAAGCTTACCTACTTGCACTAGGGTACACTGAATGGGAATCTAGAATCAGTTAGAATCGGTTACTGCTCGGAAATGGGAGGTGATGGTGGTTCAGATCTCTTGGTGCTTGAGGCACAATGGAGCCTATGACTGTGGAGTCAAACTTCGAGACACCTCTTTAAAAACATGAGGTGATGTTGGCTCAATGTCTCTTATTACTTGAAAGGAGGATGGAGCTTGTGACCATGGAATCAAACTTTGAGACAACTCCTCAAGTATGTAAGGTGATGTTGATTTAGTATCTCTTATCTCCTTGAGGCAAGATGGAGCCTATGACCGTGGAGTCAAACTTTGAGACAATTCTTCAAGAATGTGAGGTGATGTTGGTTCAATGTCTCTTATCCATTGAAAGCACAATGGAGCTTGTGACCACAGAATCAAACTTTGAGACAACTCCTCAAAAATGTGAGGTGATGTTGGTTCAATATCTCTTTGAGTCAATTTCTATTGGGCCTTTGGAGGGCCCAAAACTAGAAAAGGGTTGGAAGCTTCTTGAACCTTCTAGGTAGGCCAACACCATTTCCATTCACTAAAAGAAATCTAGGTTTTTTGTGATATTAGACCAAAAAACAAAGCATGATTTTGTAGACAAAAGAATGTCAAAGATTTAGGGTAGTGGGTAGCAAAATTGTCTTGGACATGAAAGAAAATGTGGATGTCAATAGGAAAACAATATTATGTTAGGAAAAAAAGTATGTTCAGTGAGACATCCAATAAATGTTAGCATGTTTTTTATGACATTCAAAGAAACGTGACAACGCCACATCAACAAAGGTTTACCGTTTTGATTATGGATAAGTTTGTAGAACTTATAAGGAGTTGAGGTAAAATATTGACCAAATGTGGAAAAAAAAAAGAAGGTAAAAGTAGCCACATAGTAGTGTTTTGCAAAAAATAAATAAAAAATTGGCACTTGATGTGGCATCCAACGAGGATGACATCAATACACTTTGACACCGTTTGAGAATTCCTAAAATGTTTTTTTAGACATCAACTAAAACATCAAAGTAAACATCAAGATTTTTTTCGAGACATTAACTAAGACATCAATTGAAATGTCCAAATGTTTTCTTAACCCCTAAAGAACCAACCTACATTTTTTGGCTACAAAGATTTTTTGGGCAAGTCATTGTGACTAGAAATTTCCATATTTTAGGCTGAAATTTTTAAAGAAGGTGTGGACAAGGAATATCTTTCATATGCAACATATTTCATGACATTTGGAAATAGGAGTCAAAAGTTAGAGCCTGATATGTTACTTTTTTTTCGTAACTGGGCAGTTTGGGCAGATTAGAAAAAATCACTTTCTTCAGAAACCAAAATTTGAAATTGGTTTTTGAGACTTATATATACAAAAAGCTTTGAATCATTTCATTTTGATCAACAAGTCAAAAGTTATGAGGATTTTTTGTTTGCGGGCAGTTACGATTACTCTAAAATAAACTTTGAAATCCTTTATCTTACCCAATTTTCAATATTTTTGAAAAAAAAAAAAATCCTAAGATGTAAGTTATTAATTACAACTTTTCAACCATTGGAATTGTCTACTTACTATATTTTTCCTATATGTTGTACAATTCCAAATGATCTGAAATTTTTCAAGCATGTAGACAACTTATCTAGGAAAAAAAATCCAAAGAAACACCATCATTTTGGTCATTTTTTCATAGAAAAGTGAGCTTGTGAAGTGCAGCTGCCCGACTTTTTGAAGGGCAAGAAACTGATTTTAGTGAATTTGAATGCTTATATCTTGCAATCCACGAAATGGAAATGTCTGAAATTTTTACCACATGTTTTTCATATTACATAGTGCAAAATCCTATAGTTACATCTATAAAAAAAAATTCAAAAATTTGCTACTTGTACTAAAAATGGCAATTTTTGAGTTTTTTTCGGTGAAAACATAGTCATAGAACTTTAGGGGTTAAACATCAATTGAGACAACATTGTGTTCATAAGGATGCTCATGTCTAAGATTATACTTTTCATACAATTCCAAAGTTTTACATATATATATATATATATATTATGTGTAATGTATGGTTTATGTTTAAGTTGATGTTCCAAAATGTCTAGATATCTAAATTGACATCTTAATCCCTAAAGGAAGAAGCTATGTTTTTTGGTAATATAGAAATTTTGGGCAAGTGCGTGTAACTAGAGATTTTCATGTTTTTGGCCCAAATTTTAATAGAAGGTGTAGACAAGGAATATCATTTATATGCACTAAATTTCAAGATATTTGGAAATATGAATAAAAAATTATGGCCTAATATGTTGTTTGTTTTTCAACTTAATTAGTCTAGGCAGATTTGACAAAATCATTTTTTTTCAAAAACCCAAATTCGAAATTGGTTTTCTAGATTTATATTTACATAGAAAACTTTGAATCATTCCATTTTGATCAATGATTCAAAATTTATGAGTTGTTTCAATTTGTAGACAATTATAGATTTTCTACTCCAAAATAAGCTTTGAAGTCTTTTATTGAACTCAATTTTCAATACTTTTGGAACAAAAATAAAAACATTAGGTGAAGATAGTTTGTTACGACATTATTACCATTGGGATTGACATTTTCAATTCCATAAATAAATTTTTGATAATTTAGTATTTTGAATCATTCTCTACATCTTTCTACTTACGATTTTTTTCCTATATGTTAAAAATTTCAAATGGTCTAAAAATTTTCAAGCATATAGCCAATATGCCTTGAAAATAAATTCAAAGAAGCACTGCCATTTTGAACATTTTTCATACAAATGTGACCTTATAAAGTGCAGCTACCTAATTTTTTTCAAGGAAGAAAAAATGATTTTTGCCACTTTAACTGCTAATATCTTGCAATCTATACTGTGGAAATTTCTGAAATTATTTCCACATCTTTTCAAACCATCTTACTACAAGATCCTTTAGTTACATGTGATTGAAAAGGGTGTTTTTAAAAAAAAATTGAAATTTGTATAAGAAATGACAATTTTGGAGCCTTTTTGGCAAAAACATAGTTAAGGAACTTTAGGGGTTAAAAAACATCTAGATGTCTAAGTTGACGTCTCACAAAATTGAGAACTACTTATTAAGCATGTCCAAGAAGATGTTCATGATGTTTACAAGTCCTTGCAAATATTTTGTAACACACAACAGATGCTACATGATGTCCAAAAAAATTAACTTTGTGTCACTATTGACATCTAAGTAGAACATGTGCATGTTACAACAAATATCCAAATTGACAACACTTAGAATCCAGTGTACTAATGATGTTAGACATGACACTAGCAACGGCTTGGATGAAAAAGCTATTGATGTGGTATTGCTTGCCCTGTTGGTGTTGATGTAGAAGCTAAGTGGCAGCTACATGGCAAGCTTTTATGAACTTGGAAGACTATGTTTTTCCAAATGTCCTCCAAAATCTTCTTTAAACTACACCATTTTTTTTTTCTTAATTTTACATGTTTTTGGCTTGTCCATTATAATGCATTTTTTTAGACATCAATGTAAATATGGTTGACATCCTAAACAATGTACCTAACACATTATGGGCTTGTAGAAGAAATGCAAATTTTTTCTAGCAATTGTGCATGTAAGTGAATTTGGTGTTCCCTTAAGATCACCAAGTTTTGTGGAGTCTATATTAAAATCGCCTTGGAATTCTCCATCTACATGATTAAAGGTATGTTTATACTTGGGATTAGGGGAGGTATTTGCAATGTGAATCTGGTTTAGAAGTAGGTCTAAATTTATTTCTAAGACCCTCAGTGACAACACTTTTAAGTGATTAGTGATGTTGTTGTGTTTTCTTTTCCCATGTGATCTTCTACATATCTAAATTGAATTTGTATAATTACAATTTAAAAAAATCGATATAACTTATCAATATATTGGTTTTTGTTCAATTTAAAGCATTTTCCATGAAGATTATAAAAAGCCTTGGGCATTTAGGGCATAACCTCAATCAATTTATGGCTTTTCAAAATCTACTCTACAATTTTTCCAATGAATTTCTAATGTGATATTTTCTCCATATTCTAGTGCATTTTAAACTCATTTCCAACAGCCCTCGATACTAGAAAATGAAAATTTGCACTAGACCTCCTTGGAAAAAACCTTGAATAGAAAAAAATAATCATTCCTTTTCAAAATTGGATTTTTGATGCTAAAACTAGACTTCTAAAAGAAGTTAAAAAATATAAACTACTAAAAATAGTAAATTGATAAGATTTTATTGAACTTCAATGTATTGTAGATACTAGAATTGGTGCCTTGGGCATTTAGAGGTTAAGGTAGACAAGACTATTACCTCCTTAATTTGCAATTTGAATATCTTGAGGTTAACTCCATGAAGTTCACATTTTTTTAGAGGTGTGCACTTTATTTCACAAATCAAACCCAAGTAGAATTATAAGTTTTTCATTAAAACTATAATTTCTTTGAATTTTTGAGGTGGTTTGCCCTAAAATTAGAAAACCACCTATAGAGTAGACTCACAAACGTCTTATAAACAATTCATAACTACTTTGATGGCATTAATGCACTAAATTTACCAAAAATTGAATGGATTTGAATGTTTTTCTAGATGGAATTGGGGCAATAGTAGGATGACAAAATTAGACAGTGAATAGAATTGAATTGGTCTACTTAAGCTTACGTGGTACTTGAAGTTGATGGACCCTTCTTGTTCATGGAGCTTCACAATAATAAAACTTCACAATGTGCAAATGACATGAGGTAAGTGAATCCAGTACAATCCAAATGGGAGTAAGCCTATTGGCCAAATCATATTAGCACTACTAGAAGACCGCTAAAAACCAAGACAAAACCAATAGACTTTTGTTGGTACCAACATAAAAATGATTTTTAGAACTCAAATGCTTTTTTCTAAACCGCATCAATAGGTTTTCTCTTGGTTCAATATATAATGTGTTCTATTAAACCAAAATCAATGATCCTCTATTCTTTTGGACAATAGTAGTCATAACTTGACAAATTCAATAGAATTTTTAGGAAATTCAAGAATCTTTTTGAAATCTTGTGGAATGGTTTGGAATCTATAGATTCTACTTAGCATATTAATAATATTTTGGAATATATTGGAATGTTCTTGTATCATAGCAATATTGATGCCAAATAATGAATTAATCTTTAATCCCTAAATACCTAAGTAACCCTTTTTTGATTAATCTCCAACTTTAGGTAGCATTTTGGGGCAGAAATTTTTTTTTTCTTTTTTGTTTAAAAAGATTGGCTTTTCTTTCTTTCTTTAGAATGAATACTAAGATTGTTGCGATCAAATAAAAATTAAAAGAGAATAACACAAATTATTCAAAATTTGCATAATGTTAAAAATCTCACTATTTGGGAAAAGTCTTGGTGTTTCCATTATTAAATCTTACACATTTTGTCACAAATCAATAGAGACCACAATTTTGACCAATCAAAAAATCTCAAATGCTAAAGAAATATTGTATTTTTGGTGAATTTTTGGAGTTATATTTTCAAAATTCATTTGAAGAGAATCTGAAAATAATTTTATAATTTTGACTATATGAATACTTTTTACTTTTGTGCTTCACATTATTTTCATTGATGCACACTTCAAAAAAATTCTAGAACTTATATTTTATAACATATTTGTGTTTTGTCCAAACTCCTTGGACTTTTAGAGGTTAAAACCTTAAGGCATGATTTCAAACCATTTTCTATTTTACGGCAGATCCTTTTTGGTGCAATGTTTGTTGAATACAATTCTTGTGAAATTTTTATGAAAGGTGTGTTTCACTACTAGGTCTATATGTAGAAAATTTTATACCATTCCAAGCTACAATTAAAAAGTCATGTCTCAAAAGGTCTTAATTTTTAAGTCGGGGCAATTTTGGATATCCATGACAAATCATCCAATTGGTTTGAAAATTAATTTTTTACTCATACTTTGAACAAGATTGTTCACACATTCTCCAAAGTTGAAAGGCATAAAAATATACAATTTTGACTTAAAAGTGTTGGAAACAAATTTTCCTCATTTGGAACAACATTTAAAATATCATTAATGAAATTCTATGTAGGAAAGAAAAAAACAATATATATTCACAATTCAATGTTTTTTAAACATAGGAAACTTTAGTGGCCATTTTTGCATAGTAGAATAATTTTTTTCAAAACACTTTGAACTAAAAAAAGTTAGAAAATCAAATTAACTTTCATTTCAAGAAATTCTTTTATGATTTTAAATCTCAAATCAAAAGTTATAAACAAAGTTCAGAGAAGGGTACTGAAAAAACATTTTTTTTGACATTTTCAAACATTGCGTCTGAATTTTGTTCATAACTTTGATTAAAGACTCAAAATCACAAATTGATTTTTGTAGATGAAAGTTAGCTTGATTCTCCAACTTTTCTTAGTTAAATTGTTTTTGAAAAAAGTTTTTTTACTATGCCAAAATGGTTGCTAAGATCTATTGAGTTTAAATAAGTAAAATATTTTTATTGGTACTGCACATGTAATTGTAATGTTAGTGTAATGGCTAAAGCCTTGGACTTAAGACCGCAAGGTCTTGAGTTCAAACCCTATGGTTGATATAGGGTTGAAGGCTTGGATTGCTTGGACTATATGGGCAGTATAAAAAGAATTCTTTACTACCTGAAAATTTTGGGCAACAAAGAAAAAAATTTAATTTTAAATTAAAAAAAATTATCACTACTTTGAATTAATTGCTCAACCTGCAATCAAATAATTATAAAAAAGAATTTGATTTTTGAGACATTCAATCATAATCATGGTGTAGTGAAATGGAACAATCAGATTGATGGATTGATGGAATTTGAGGGAAGTCTTTCATTTCTTTTTTCCCATATGCGTCATTTCCTAAAAACAATAAATTTGAATTAGAAGGGTTGATTAAAACTTAGCTATTAAAGTTAAACCATTAGAAATTCCAAAAAAACAAATTCAAACTTTAAAATAGTTAGGAATTTTAATAGCTTTTCAAAAAAATATTAAACATGAAAAATAGACAAGAACTCCAAAAGTTATGTTTGGATTAAAAATCATAGGAAAAATGAATGAAAAATCAGAAATATCGTCCAAAAAAATCTTAGTATCTACATTAGAAGTAAAAGTTAAATAAAGAAGTTAAAGCAAAAAAATTTAGTAGATAAAGTTTAGAATATTGATTAGCGATCAAACTTCATCCATAACTTTTGTTAGGAAGGTCAAAAACATAATTGGTTAAACTTTTTATAAAAGTGATTTTAGTAAATTTAACTTAAAAATATTTAAAACTAAAATAACAAATAAAATTAACATTGCAGTAAGTGCCTTTTTTGAGTGCATAGTAATACTATGCACCTAAAACTCCAATTTTGTTTTCAATTAAATTTCATTTATCCCCCTCCCTTCCCCCAATTTCATTTGAAATTTTTTTTTTAAATTTTACCCTCCCACCCCTCCCTAATTTCCAAGTGTGGTGGAATTGGCAATTGATATGGGATATATCTTGTATCTCTTACTCGTATCTATATCTTGTAACATGTATCTATATTCCTATGCATATTGTATTTGTATTCAAGATCAATGGCATTTGAAAGGAGGATTTTTAAAAAATCGACTGCTGTCAAATTTCCAAGTTGAGGGAGGGAAGAATTGGAGAAATAAAAATAAGCAACCTCTTTTCAGTGCATAATTTTGGTGCAGGCTATGATAGCAGTAGTTGGTTTTTTCCAAAATGCATTGAGGCGCAATTTCTAGAAGTAGTAGCGGAAGAGGATGGATGAGGTAGTTCAGGTGAAATATAATGGGAATTCAACTTGCCATTCACTAGGGGATTTAATTATTTGAAATTTTGCTCTTCTCAAAATTCTATATATATTCCTTATGAGTATTTGGATCATTGTTGCATATTCAGCTCCTACCAAAGAAGTAGTAAGTAGCAATTAGGACTTCATAACCAAACATAATCCCTAGAGGATTGAACAACATTTTTTGGCAACTTACCAATTTTGGGTAGTTCACTATGAATGGAATTTTTATTTTTTATCTTTGAAATTTTCATACAACATGTGTCCAACGAGTAGTTTTAAGGATCAATAGTTTTCATAACTTTTGGCTACATGGTTAAAAAGTTATTGTATGATATGTAATTTTCAATGAATTGTAGGCAACAATGGGCAGCTCAAAAAAATTCTTTAAAAATCACTTTTTTTTTAAAATAAAAATTTGAATTTTTTTTTTAGATTTACATACATGTGGTTAAAGAGTTATTGTATGATATGTAATTTTTAATGAATTGCAAGCAACATTGGGCTACTAAAAAATTTCTTTAAAAATCATTTTTTTTAAATAAAACTTTGAAATTTTTTTTTAGATTTATATATGCATGGAAAATTTTGAATCATTCCATTTTGATTAATGAGATAAAAATTATGAAAAGTTCTTTATTTAGCTCAATTTTCAATATTTTTGAAAAAAAAAAAAAAATAGCAACTAGGTGTAGATTGTTTATTACAACATTACAACTATTGAGATTGACATTTTTCAATCCCATAACAAACAACTTAACAATTTGGTATTTTGAATCATATTTTACTTTTTTCTACTTACTATACTTTTTTCTATATGTTGTACAATTCCAAATGATTTGAATTTTTCCAAACATGTAGCCAACTTGTCTTGAAGAATGAATTCAAAGAAGAACCACCATTTTGAACATGTTTTTATTCAAATGTGATTTTGAGAAACGAGAAGCATAGTTGCCCGGAATTTCATAAGGCCAAATTTTTTTTACCAATTCAAACACTAATATCTTACAATACGTACATTGTAAACTTTTGAAAAATTTTCCACATCTTTTCAGACCAATGTACTACGAGATCTTGTGGTTACATGTGTCCAAGAAAGTTTTCAAAAGAAATTTGGTAGTTGTATTAGAAATGGCAATTTTGGATTTTTTTTGGACTTTTAGGGGTTACCCCCTAAATGCCTAAATTGTGTTTTTTGGCAACATAACAATTTTGGGCAGTTCATTACGGATGGAGTTTTACATTTTTTCTTTGAAATTTTAACACAATATGTGCCTAAGGAGTAGCTTTAAGGCCCAATCATTTTCATAACTTTTGACTAAATGGTTAAAAAATTATTTTATGATATGTCATTTTCATTGCTTGACAAGCAATCTGGGCAACAAAAAAAACTTCTCTAAAAATCATTTTTTTAAGAAATTAAAATTTGAAATTGGTTCTCTAGATTTATGTGTACTAGGTAAGTTTTGGATCATTCTATTCATCAATGAATCAAAAGTTATGAAGAGTTTTAGTTTGCAAGAGTTTGTAGGTCGTTATTGAATCTCTATTCTAAGACAAACTTCAATTTCCTTTATCTAACTCAATTTTCAATATTTTTGGAAAAAATAAAAATATTAGGTATAGATTATTTATTACAACATTACAATTGCTATAATTAGAATTTTTCAATTTCATAAATAAATTATTAACAATTTAGTATTTTGAATCATTCTCTACTTCTTTCTAGTTACTATTTCTTTTCCTATATGTTGTATGATTCTAAATGATCTGAAATTTTCCAAGCATATAGCCAACTTGACTTGAAAAATAAATTCAAAGAGTAACCAATATTTTAAACATTTTTTCATTCAAATGTGACCTTCTAAAGTGCAACTACCCAATATTTTGCACAAAAATCCAAAACCAATTTTGATAGTTAGAATAGGAGAAAACAACAGATGAAGTTTTATAATTTAGTAAAAGGCTAAATTTCATCTATAGATAACTTTTAGAGAATTATCCCAATTTCATTAAACTTTATCATTTTGTAAAGGGTATAAAAAGCCCTACATTTTAAAATATTTAACCTTTGTGCTTGACTAATCCCTTGTGGTCTTTAGTTTTGGTTGTAGCCAAAATTGGCTATTGTCATTAATTTAGAATTGATTGGATTGGAATTTGCACTTAATAAAAATAAAAGTAGGGATGATTCATCCCTATCTATTCATTTATTCATCTATTTTATTGCTTGGAAGGCATAATTGGACAACACGCTAGGCACCTACTAGAAATTTCAACTACAACAAATTACTAAAACCTAGTTGTGTTCATTTCATCCTAAGGGTGGGAATAAAGTGCCTTCATCCTCTTAGTTGAGTTGTTATAGAGTCTTCTTCACAAAATGAAGGAGGGTTTGACCTTGCCACATTTAATGCCATGCAAGCACATGCAAAGTAAGTACAGTTGAAGGTACGAAATTTTGCAATCCTAGTAACCAAATTATTTGGCATCATAAATGACTACAACAACTTGCGTTCCTAGAATGAGAAATCAAAAGCAAAAGTAGCCTAATTGATCGTGGAGATGAACAACATGAAGTCCCCTATTGAGTAATATGAAGTTGATTTGTATTTTAGCCTGCAAGAAGTTGAAGCAAATGCAACATGAGATTAGGAGGATAGTTGCAGAATTTAAAAACAAAAAACAACATTATTTTGGCATAACATTGTAGCCACTATTTAATGGATTGTTTCCAAATAGTTTGCTTGAGATTAATGGAAGTAGTAGCATTGATTGGAACACAAACCCAACATTGGAGTTTGAATAGAGGACTATAAGGTACAAGTACTAAGGGTCAAGTGACAACCCTAAATGCCCTTTGGCACTGTTGTGGTTAGGCATGCCTAATTTTGTCGAAGATGGAACGACTTGCTACTTTTGATGTAATCCATTTGGACCAAAAGGCAAATGGAGTTTAAATACATGTCACCATATATTCCACTTGCAATGTCTAATTCCCTCTAAAATGGTAAGAAAGAAATGTCTGTAGTATAGAGCCTCTTTTCATCGACACTTGCATCCAATGTTTGGCCTTAAAAACCATATGCTTGAGCATTATGGATACAATAAAGAAAATTTGTTTGGAACAAATTATATATCGCAATGGGGGAAGGCCGAATATGGTCTAGTTGTAGAGGTGGAATCACTTTTGGTTGGATCTTCTAGCTTAAAGAGTGGATAAAGTAAATTTTAAAAATGACAAACAAATAAGAAGGTGTGACAAAATCATTTACCCAAGGCATGAGTACTAGTGACAATTTTTTCTTAATAGCTTCTTGATGGTCATTGAGATTTCTACCTTGATGTTTTTGTGAGAGCACCACACCACAATGGCAATGTCTTCATTGGATTGCAAGGGTTGCAAGTTAGTTTTGTTGGGAAATTGCCACCTCAAATAGCCAATTGCTTCAAATATGTGGTGGCATACCACGAGATGCTAGAATTGAGTGCCATTTATGGTTACTTATAGTAGAAACATGATGAATTCCCTTTGGTGTTTTTAGAGGATTTGCAATCCAAAGAAGGTTGCAAATTTTTGGAAAGAAAGTATAGCTTGCAGCATCATTGAACTTGAAGTTGAAGTTGAAAAAGATCCAAGGTGCATTAGACCTCATAGAATAGGTACCAATACTAGAGGTGGCATAATTAACAATGTTGGGGTGGTATACAAAGTGGGAGTGATGTTATTATAATAGATTAGCTTACATGTAAGACATAGGTAGTTTAGGAGTTGTATGTAGTAAATATACTCCCATTTTGACAACCTTTTTGTATGTGCAAATGTTCTTTTAAAAATAAATGTGAATTTTAAAACATTTGATGTGTCCTATTTTTCATTTTTAATCTTGCAACTCTATTTTGGGTTTCACTCTAAATTCCAAATCCTAAACCTTCTAACCCCCTTTGTATTTTTTAACCCCTAAAGTCCCAAGGCCATTTTTTTTTTAATCAAAAACCACTCAAAACTGCCATTTTTGTTGTGTTCACCCAAAAAAACAAAAAAGAATCAATTTTTTTAAATCTAACTGTAGGATCTTGTACTTCACTTGTCTTAACTCATGTGGTAAAAATGTCATGAAGTTGGACCGTATCGATTGGAAGATATTTAGCATTCAAAGCTGAAAAAGAAAGTTTTTGTGAACACTAGCTTGCAATTTTAGATGACTTTGATCGCCAATTGTGGAGTTTTTTTGCACTATAGACTTTGAATTAAAAAAAATTTATGTTGAAGAATTGAGTTACAAGTCTAGGAAAAAAAATTCAAAAAAAACACACTTGATTTTCATTCTTTAAAAAAATGCTAAGTTAAAGTAGGTCCAAGATTGGAAAATTAACTAAATCATTAATAACTTCAAGATGGGATTGAAAGACAATAATCCCAATGGTAAGATTCTTTTAGCAAGAAAACACAACGTTTTCAAAAAAATTGTAGAAAATTGTGAAAATTGCATTAAGAAATGTATCATATAAGTTATTTTTTTCCAAAAAATGCTAAAATTGCCCAAAAAACAAGATTGTCTTTAACTTTCTCATTATTAGTCCAAATAGAAAGAATCAAAGCTTCACATATAGACAAAAATAAATCATTTCAGGAAATTTTTTTTTTAATTTATTTTGATTTTTTGCGATTTTTTTTGTACTACCCGCCGAGTTTAGTTTCAGGCTTTTTGTGGTATAACTTTTGCTCCCGGGCACCAATTGAAATAAAAATGATATTCCCACATAGATAATCAATTTTTCTATCTTACGGGAAAGTTTCAAAACAATTCATAAAAAATTGAAATCACAGGAACTTGCCCAAAATTTGATTTGTCCCCTTAGGAGACAATAGGACTTTAGGGGTTAAATATTTCCAAAGTTTGCAAATATTTGCATGAACTGTGAGGTGTCTCAAAAAGACTTTCTTGAATTATGAATTTTGGATCCCCTTACAAGGACCCTTAACCACAAGCATCCATTAGGATTGTCCAATTTGTCTATCCATTCTAAAAGGCTCATTGAGACCATTCATCAATTTAATTGATCAAGCCTATCTAAAGAGTCTATCCACATAGATGTTCCATCCTCACACCCATCTAAAGCATATGTTAGAGGTTTGCTTATGTAGTCCAATTGTCTTTAGTATCAGTTCGCCAAAACCATCTCTAGAATCCATCCACATAAACCACAAACTAAGTTTGTCTTCAAAGGCCATCCATATAATATGTCTGCAAAAACCATCTTCAAAATCCATTTGCAAATAGCATCCATGGAGTCCATCCACAAAGTCTGTCCATCTAGATTGCAATTGTTGTTATCCCATCTATGAACCATGGTAACTAAATTATTCTACAAGATGAATTTGACAAGGAATATTCAATCTAGACAAACATTGGAGTTGGATCTTGATGGTTTGCTAGTTTGACATCTTTCTAAATGTGACATGATGGTGAAAACCTTGATCATTGCAATTGCAAATCTAGGTAGCAATTTAAGGCCCTCACCTTCTAAGCTCATGTGCTTCAAAATTGACCAAAATCATGATGTGACCAAAAGTGCCACCATCTTGTGAAGTACTAGTTGAGAATGTAGGCAAATAGAATATATATCAAAAGATTTGTTCCTATAGATCAGTGAAAACTACATGGTATTTACAAAAAAATGGATCACATTCCTTATTCTAAACTATCGGAAGATGGTTAAGGGTCTATGTCCTCTTCCTCATTAGTCACATGCGGACATTGTAAAGAGCTTTAGGAGGATGTTGTACACTTGTTCAGAAAACGTGTTGTTGATCCAATGGTTTAGAGTTTAGGGAAACATATTGCATAGAGTATGTATTCTATAATTGTAGTGGGCTTCCAGGCTACTACATGTTACGTTGTTGCTTGATTGGTCCAAGATCATTACATTCTTTAGAAGCTTAGAAATTTCTCCTTGCAATAAATTTTGTTTAAAAGAGGTTTCTTCTTTCCAAATTCCCTTGACGTTTGGCAGCACTTTCAACCACTAACTTGTACGACCTCAATGGAGTTAGTACTTGCCTGGAATTCAACGGAAATTGCGGAGGAGAAGGAGGCCATTCATGCACCTTACAATCTGATTAGGGAAGTACGACTGATTCAAAGATTGCAAGACATTGTACAAAACCCTAAATTGGGACTGATTAGGTTTTGTGATTTGATGTGGTAGCCTCATGAAACTACTAGTGGTGGACTATTCATTTGCTCACATGTCACAGTCATTTCTTGTACTAGAAGGAACTTGTGTCTAAGTTGACAAATTTTTTTAGACATCCAATGCGACAAGCCATGTTTTTATGTCAACGATTATGTCCTTCATAACATGAAAATGTTACGGTGGACATAATTATTGACATAAAAATACAACTTGTTGCACTAGATGTCTTGAAAATTCCGTCAACTTAGACACAAGAAAATCCAAAAAAATGCAAGCTCATTTTAGTGTTGGAATCGTTTGGAAGATTTTGTGGAAGGACAATAACAAAACATGGACTACCCAACAAAGTTCAACTAACATGTCCAATGCCAAAATGCTCTAGGATCACTTGAACATCCATCTGTAGCATCACCAACACAAATAATCCAGTCAATGCTGTCAAATCTTATTGCCAAACTTTGTTGTCATGTAGTAGAGATGTTATAGATAACTAAATATTCTATACAAGACACTATTTCATTAAAGGCGGACATGGCCAAAACAACCACTACTATGCCTCTAATGAAAAGTGTAAGATAAAAAATAAACCTTTACAAGAACATATAGTTCTACTAATCCAACATCATTATCACAATGTATTTAGACATGTATAACGCTCCGCTATTCTAGAAATTAGTACTTTAGTGTTAGATTAGCATATAAGTTTAGTTATTCAAAAATTCCATCCCTAGATTACCACAATCTAAAATTACAATGTTCTACACTTTGTCAAAAACAGGAGGGAAAACTTTTCAAACAAAAAGTAACTGTCTTATTCCTTTATCCACCTCTCTAGAATTAAAACTTTCAAACAGGTAACATTGTTGTTTCGGCCCCATGGACAACTCCAACATCGTGCTACAAAATGTGATCCATTTTTTATTTTATACTATTGTTGTTTTAAACTACCGGAAGAACAAATCAAACGGAAGATGAAGATTCCTATAGAGAGAGACACATTTGGCCACAAACTTTGTGCCTTAAACCCTAAGCACTATGGCGCATCAGAACTACATGCAAATAGTGTGAAATAAGGCGCAAATGACTTCAATCAATGCACAAATATACCATCATGAGTTTTTCTCGCCGTGCTTTCCTTTCTGTCATGCGCTAGCAAATGCTTCTTCCATTGCTAAAAGTCGTGTAGGATGCTGGAAATGAAGTGGAGGAATGCACCACAAACTTACAACACAAGGTGAGTAGTTGCAAGAGGCGAACACAATTGCGAACTTGTCATAGGCAGCATAATGAAATTTGTATCCTATAGCATCCCATCACGAGAGGGATAAGATGTCACCTTAGATTAATGTCGTCATCGTTGTCCGACTAGTCACTGTGTCAACTTCGCAGGCCTTGTCCGTCAGGTTGCGATGGGAGTGGGCGCCCATTGCCGGTTTGTGCAGGCTTTGAAGTAGATTGTCAAGCCACGGGATCGTTGCTTGGGCCTGGACTGAACCCGTGTACCACATATATTACGTTGGCACAATTTAGTGTTGTGCATTAATAATCAAAATTAGCGTGTATCAAAGTATCTTAATCATGATTATTTAACACTTTTTACTTGGATTTTGAGATCTATGAATGGGATTTTGCAACTTCAATTCTTAGTCCAATATAAACTCTTGAACTTGTTTTGTGATTGCTTTCATATTTGATTTGAGGTGTAATATGTTGGAAATGAGATTCAGAGCTTCATAGATGGGACATTAGAAGAGTTTCGGGGGGTCTAGAAGCTTGTTTCGGGCTTGTTCCCCCATAGCAAGGGGAATGGCCCGTTGTCAAAAAAAAAAATTCATAAAAAAAAAAAAAAAAAAAAAAATTACTTTAGTCTCTAAATGCAAAAATAAATAAATTTAAAAATAAATAAATAAATAAAAATTTTGATCAATGATGTGGCAAGGTCTTAGCCACGTCAGACCACTATGCTGAATCTGTTCCCTACATTCACAAGCTATGATAACTCGCAGGCATCCGAAGGCCCCAAAAATCTTCTAATGTTTTGCAACTCTAAGTTTCAATCTAGGATGTATTTTGGCTACCCATGTAATCAAAACAATTTTACTTTCTAATTAAATTTTGTTTTTTTAGTGTAAAATGGGTTAAATGTTTAAAAGTTTTGAGTAATCAAGCATGAATGTGGTGATATTTGAAGTTAAAATGTAAAAAGACTTTTTGGTTGAAATGGTTGTAGACTTTGACAGGTTTTTTTAACAAGAGATTAGAAAAGGTATTTGAGGTAGGATTGTCATAAATAGTCTCTCTTCTCTCATTTTTGTCTCTCTTTTTTAATTTTCTCTTGCATTTTTGTGACGTGTGAGATACTTTTTCACTAACTTTTACTTTTTGTCAAGTACCAGTAGTATAGGAGTTCATCCGTAGATAAGCCAACATAGTCTATCATTAGTGCATCTAATGTCACTTTTAAAGTAGATTTAGGTTATGTGTAAACTAACTTTATAAATCATACCTAGAATCTTTATTCTTATATTTTTATTCTTTTTCTTTCTTTATTTATTTCCAGATTCTCTCAATTTGGTGGACAGTCCATTACCACTAATGCAGACACAATGCTTTAAGAGTCCTAGTCCCATATAGTATTCTAAGGTGGGTAACACGTCCTTGGCAACACATCAAGCTAGGCAACACGTCTTATACATGGATGCAGCCTATGATCTAATTATATATATACAAGATAATACTTTTAAAATATACAAATAATTTTTTAATTAACACCTTTTTATGTGTTGGGCAGTAGGGCTAGTAATTGCTCTTTTTGAGCTTTTCGAATCTATGTGAAAAATGACTACACGTGGTAGTCTCAGTGGACAATACGTTCAGTATGCAAAATATGAAATGTTTAGGACAAAATACCAAATTCTTGGTCTTTGAGTTTTCTCCTTTCTTTTAAGATTGGGCAACAAGTCTCAGGGCAATAGGTCCAAAACCATAGGGTGAGTCGTCCCTTTACATTTATTTGACAATGAAGATTTTGAAACTCAAACTCCATCTCAATGGGTTGATAAAACTATTACTATTCAAAGAATTCATGTATGTTTTTCAACCGAAAATCCATTTTGTTTTGTAGATCGAATTATTTATGCTGCAACAATTCGTCACCACCAAAATGCTTCGACACAATTTTTAATTTTTAAAATGAACAGATTGCAAATTCAGAAAGGCCAGAATACGCAATTGCAATAATTATCAAAACACACATTCACAGTTTACAAAATCAAACACTTGAATATACAAATAGAGCGCAACAAAATAAAACGGATTTGCACTAAAGAATTTTATTTTTTTATATATATTATAAAATGCAAGAAAGTACAAACATGTGCTTCCTGAATGCACAATGAGAGAGAAAAAAAAATTCGTTTTTCTTGTATCTTTTGAAACGTCAGGAAGAAGGCTCACGCCTCTTCCAATCGTTTTTGTTTTTTTGTTTTTCATCCAATTCCATGCCTCATTCATCCATTTTGTAATTTTTCATCCATATCGAGTCCCATTCATCCCTTCTAGCACCTTTTGAAATCTTTCATCCATCTATGTAGTTTTTCATCCATTTCGTGCTTCATCCATCTAAACTGCCCTATTCACACTACATAAAGTTTTAAAATTGCTTTTTCAATTACTTTTAGCTATTTTCTGTTTTATAGTGTTTTTAGTCTACTTTTAAGCTATTTTTTCTACTTTTTAGACTACTTTCTACATACTTTTTCAATATAAACTAAAAAGTAACCTAAAAACTAAAATTTTTATTCTACATGACGTGAGGTCACGTTTCTTGTATGTTGTGTTAATTGATGGAATTATAATTGTCATTTTTTCATGTTGTTTTGTTCACTTAAGTGATAGTGCTTATTGCTTCAAGCATGAAGTTTAATTTTAATGATACATTGCTTTGTGTAATTTATGAATGTCAAATCAATTAAATTGAATAAATATAATTTAGCACTCATTTAAAATGATGAATAAGTATTCTTTGCCTTGAGCATTTTACAAAGAAAAATCTTTTTAAGAGAATTTGATCATATTTTGAGTAGATTCTGTCTATCGGTTATATTTTATCTTTTAAGAGAATTTTTATGTTAATGCTTAAAGCAAGATTTGAAGTAAAGAAGAGCAAAATATTAAATTAGTGATTGACTTAATAATTTCAGTGATTGGAAATTATTTGTAAATTATTTGTAAATCAGAGATTGGTTTGAAATTGAGTGATTTAGAGATTGAATTTTATTTTAAAATTTAATAATTAACCAGTGATTGGTAATTATTCTCATTTAAAGGTTTGGAATATCTTTGTATCACAAATGGACATGTATGTTTGAAATAAAATTAGGGATTGAAATTTATTATGTGTTGAAACATGAGTTTACATTTCTAGTGAATAGAATTCATTGAATAAATAAACAATTGTTTTACATTTTAAATAATGAATGATTAATCATATAATAAATAAATGACATTCCAATTAAAAAACATGAATACATGATTGAATGTTGAATGCGTATTTAAATTCTTTTATTAGAACTTGTTTGTAGTTGTGTAAATTTAATAAATATAATTTAGAATTAGTATTACAATTGAAAAGCGAAAACTTCAAGATAATATGGTGATGCGAATGAAAAAAGCTTAAAGCTAAAGATGGAAGGATATATAATCAAATAAAGACCAGAGCATTGAAAAAGGAAGAATTTGAAATTCTTTAAATAATTTAGTAATGCATATTATAAATCCCTCAAGAAAAATTTTAGAAATGCTTAAAACATATGTGTGTTAATGTGTTTACTTAAAGCAATGTTCTTGGTTGTTTTCAATTCCTAGAAAGGATATACGTTACATTTACTTTAAGTAATTGAGACATTAACACTTTAAGTAACTTAGATGTTCAGATGATGTTTGTGTATAGCAATTAATGAATTCTCGGTTAAACCAAATTTTCAAAGTTCAAATATATATGTTGTGAAATGCAAGTTGCAAATAAATACATTTATAATATATTTCAGTGAATTCAAAATATGAGATTTGTGAATGTAGGTTTCTTTAATTTATACCTTCAGATTTGGATTTTATTTTAAGATAAGACCGGTTATGAAACGGACTTAGTGGTTAGAAATTTATATTTATAATTGGACGGAAATTAGAAAGAGAATTTCTTTTCCATTCCTAAATAGACTATGAAATTCACTAAATACCCTAATAAATTAAGATTAACGTTATAATTTACCTACAAAATGACATTAGCTAATTAAACACTAAACTAATTTGAGTTTTTCCACAAACGAACCTATTTGGAATTGCCTTGGTTTTTTGGCTTAGAAAAATTGTAGTACAACCCAGTTTAGAATTTTGCAACTCTAACTCATTCTAGTATGTATTTGGCTTTAAATGTTCAAATAGTTATTGTATCTCAAAATTCTAAATTTCTCAATCACTCTAGTATGTTGAAATTCCAACCCTCGGTCAACACTAATATTCAAAATTCCAAACTTTTTAATCACTCTAGTATATGAAAATTGTAAGTAACCAATTAGGGTTTTGGTTTTTGCTATTTTTGGTGGAAATTTTGGATGTTTTATCTCATTTTGGTAGTTTGTTCTAAATTTGAGTGTCAAATTGGGTCATTTTGCTCAACTATTGAATCCAATTTGGAATCTTTTAAGTAGTATAGTAGATGAATGTTTAATAGAGTGCTGGGATGGTTTTGCCAAATTGTTGGTAGTGTATCCTAATTGATATGTGACAAGTGTACTATCCAATTTGGTATGGAATTGTCAATGGGCAGTCAATCAAAATTTGAGTTCTAATTTGGTAGTTGATACCCTACAAGAGAAATTCTATCGAACAGAAAATGACACAATTTTGTCAACTGTGGTGTCAATTCGGATGTGTTGATTTGGATAGAAAATAAGGAAATTGTGCCAATTTTTTGTCTGTTTGGACAGAATTTTTGTCAATTCTCGTTGTTTTGTCGACAAAATTTCTATCAATTGTATCCTTTGTATAGGTATAAACATGTATTAATTCATTTTCAAATTTGCTCAATAAGTGACCACCACATGACAAATCTATAACCAACCCGATTGAGACTACCATATAAATTGAACTATAAAATTAAATTTCTAAACTTTCATAGAAATATCCTTTTCATACTTTGATGGTATGAGAGAGGGGACTTGGATGATAATGAAAAAAAGAAGATAAGATCTTTATACCAATGGGGTGATAGAGGGTTGAGCAAACCATATGGGATATGTGAACTATTTATAATCTTAATTCACATATTCCATATGGTTTGTTCTACCTTCTACCATTCCATTTGTATAAACATCTTGTCTTCCCCTCTATTCTTTCAATATAGTCACCACTCTTTCATCATAGAAGGTGCAAGTAAAATTCAAAATGAACAAAAGCGTTAATTTTTTTTATTGATTTGAATGTTGTACTATTGAAATTAACAAGAAAGTTACTAGTCAAAATATACATTGACAAGAATATGACAAAACAATTGATAGAAGTACAAATTGACACCATTATAGGCAAATTTAATAACCCTTTTTATTTCAAACAAAGTTGTATCAAATATTTGTCAATTTGAATACCATTCTCTTGTAGTAATGGTATTTAGGTCTTTTTCTTCCCTTCTAGTAACCTCCAAATGATTCCTATTAGGTCAGTATTTGCTATGAGTTTTCTACCCACTTAAAGATAGAGCTCGGTGTGTGTCCTAGCCCAATTGGTTGTATATTTTTATATTTTTGCATGTTTGTGACTATGAATGTGGTGATGGAGAATTGGAGTGCATTTGTAATGATTTATGAATTAGAAGTGCTAATTGGCTGATATGATTGGAAGACCCTAGTAGGAATATTATGGTGTAGTAAGGAAAATCTAATTGGATGTATTACAGATTTACAGACAATGAACAATATATAATGGTGATTTTAGTCACCAATTCAAAAATAAATATAAAAGTATTCTTAGCCAAATTGGTGTATTGCAATGGATGTGTGAGTACATGTGTATTTGAGATGGTGAAAAATTGAGAAATTATGTAATGTGAATTAGAATTGTATAGAGAGACGAAATTAGTTTATTAATGTAGATGTGAGCTGTGAATCCTTATTAGAAGTTTGAGTGTCGTTGTAGCAACATTTTTGGCTATAAAATTCCAAGTTGGATTATTGAATTTTAAGTCGAAATATTTTGATTTCAGATATAGAACCTATTAGCACAAATTCCCTACTTGACCGTCTCCCTTGGAACGAACTTAATATACAAAATGGATAATTTTTGAATTGGTCATTGTTCTCCTTCAACAAAAATCAAAGCCTCTCAATGAATTTTGGTATTTGAAGTTTTAGCCTCTCAATCACGTTAATATTTAAAATTCCAAATCTCAATCAACTCTATATTATAAAATTCTAGCCTCCCAATCACTCTAATATTTTAAAATTCCAAACCTTAGTCAACTTTGATATTTGAAATTCTAAACCTCAATTTCTTTAGCTCAAATTTTAAGCAACTAAATTAGAAGTCCTTTAGCGGTCACCAAAGCCTTTAGAAATAAAACCAAGTCCCTTTTGGTGTCACTAGAGTTTTTAGAAATAAAACCAATGCCCTTTTAGGATGGTATGTGAAATCAATCTCACTACCTACTCCAAGCCTAGTGACTACCTCACAAGTTGGCATGCCTCCTTTGAAAACTTAACTAGCTTCTTTTGCCTATTGGTTGTATTTTAGATTTTAAGAACTAAATTTTTTGAGCTCTAGCTAACTAGGCCAACTTTACATAATTATATAAATTGAATTTTTGTCTTAGACTAATACAAATTTTGAAGTGCCCTACAAAGGGAAACCACTCAAATTATTTAATTCCAAAGTGCCTAGGCCATGATTTTTGTAATGCACTAATTTTAGACCAATGCTTGAAAAATTAGCACTGTGACTACAAAAATGGGATATGGAATGTTTCACAATTGAATTTCACAAAGGAGTAGGTCCAGAGGAGTGGTGAAAATTTAGCAAGGGTTGACCATCTAAATCATAAGATTTTAGTGGTCAAAATGGTGCATTGAAATCATTGAAATTAGCATTTCATGGGGGATTGTACTTCAAAAAGTGCATTTTATTGTACTTTGCAATTTTTTGTTGAACCCCCACTTGGATTTTTGGCAATGATTTCCACCAAAACCACTTCCAAGCATCACCCCTTGTACTTCTTTCAAGGTAGAACTATCAAGATTTGAGGTCAATTTTCTCCAAGTTAAATTTTAAGAAGCCATATTTGGGGTTGTAGAATGCTTAGGGGTTAAATAAAGAAATACCAAAAATTAGTCTCAAGAATGAAGCTTTGCCGTATAGGTTTTTGATTCAAAATTTAAGACTTAAAAATTAGACAAATGACAATAGCTTCATCATACAGAGAGTAGTTGCAAATTTAAATCTCCAAATAAAGGACTTAGCTAGAAATGAACTATAAGAGGCTTCCACAAACAACTCTCTCTAAATGACACCAAATTCTACAACTTTTAGACCATGGATTTTGTATGTTCAGGCCTCGAGGATTTTTGACAAAGAATTGTGAAATTCCACTCAAATTACTCAAGAGAATATTGTAAGCAATCAAGGACTGAAAAAAACCTATGAAAAACACAAAAATGTTAATAAACAACTTCAACATATGATAGGACTTGTTCAAAAGGGTCTCAGCGTCCTCTAAATTGAACTTCGAACATTAACGAAAGGAGCAAAATGGCTCCAAATTCACTTTAAAACAAGGTTTTTGACAAATCACCCCAAATTCCAACAACATGGCAGTGAGTTGACTAAATAAGTAAAGGAGTGCTAAGTGAAAAGAGGAGAGGCCTTTTTTACTTTTCTAAGGTCCCTCCCCTTCTCAAATTACCTATAATAACTTACAAAAAATCCAAATTAACTTTTAATTACATCAAATTCTCACTTACAGATGTGATTGCTTTAACTTTTGAAGAAATGCTTCAATTAAATTGCAAACTCATTTCTCCAATAGCTTTTACTAGAAGACACAAAATCCCAAATTAATCCAAAAGATTCTAAGCTAGGAGGTTCTAAAAGTGCACATGCTCTAAAAGCGCTCACCTCTCACTAGAAGAAAACAATGTTTTTTAGGATGTTTTAAAGAGACAAACATGTTTTCCGAAACACAAACTTTAGAATGCGGTGATTGCCTAGGGAGCAAGAATTTTTGAGGATGTTTTGACAAACTTGTAGATGTCAAATGTAAGACAAGTGAATGTTTCATTTGACAAGAATGTTAAATGAAACATTATAAGAAAAATCCAGGCATTTTTTAAAACATCCTTGAAAACAAAGAACTATCACGTCAGCACGGAGAGTCTTTTTCACAGACTATTTACTTTGAGAAGTTCTTGTGGGAATAGGTTGGAAGCTGACCTACTGTAGCAATTAGGGAAGACGGGTTAGATTACAGGTTGGGCATTATTTTCATACAATGTCAATTTGTTAGAATGAAATCACTATATAATTTTGTTAATTACTATACAATTTTGTCATGACTAATTCAAATAGAATGACTCAAAGCTTTACATATACACAAAAGTATAATATTTTAGAAAAAAAAATTGAAAACTTCTAATTTGAGTTTTATTTATTTTTTGGAGGCTACCCGACAAATTTAGTTCTAGGCTTTTGTGGTATAACTTTTGCTCCCAAGCACCAATTGAAATAAAATTTATATTCCTATAAAGCTTATTCGTTTTTGTATATTATGATAAAGTTTTAAGAAAATTCACCAAAGATTGAGGTCATAGGAACTTGCCTATTTTCCACTCAAGGGAACAATGGGACGTCAAGGATTAATTTTTGGCAAATTTGACAATGTCTCTTATTTATTTTATTTTATTTTTGGATTCTTGAAAACTAACTTTTTTGCTAACCCTAACAAACTGGTATGTTATAAAGGAAGCTTTTCACATTATAAAGGCAACCCTTTACATATATAAAACAATCTTTCGTATTATAAAGTCAGATTTCATATATAGAAAAAATTTATAGCTTGAATGCTCTAATTCAAGATGGGAGAATAATGAATACAAGTTAGTGCAAAAAAGCAAGAACAATCAAGTGGAGAAAAATAAGAAAAAACTATGTATAGAAGTAAATTTTTTTCAAGGCTTTTTAATATGTAGAATGAGAATTCTATTTAGAATTTTCAAGTAAGGATTCTTCAAAATTTAAAATTTTAATGAATGAAATATTATTGATTGATCTTTTGACTCTAAATTTTTATATTTCTTATAAATCAATCGAGAAATTTCCATAATATTAAAAAACATTATATAAATATTTTAGAAGTTTTTAGAAATTTTCACTTAGTTAGTAATTCATCACTCAATAAAATTTAAAATTTTGGATAATTCTTAAGGAATAGCTCTTAAAAAAAATTTCATTTCGTTCACTAAAGAATCTTGGAAAAAGCTTACTTGTGTTAATATTTTTTTCAATTATAAGTTCAGTTAAATTATTAAAAAATCAAAAAGTACTTAAATTTTTTTTAAATTTATTCAAATAATCTTTGCTCTTGAACTTTGAATGTTAATATCTTCTAATCTATATAGTCATGAAATTCTGACCACATGATTTGAGACAAGTGAAGTGCAAGATCTTATGATTTGATTCTTAAAAAAGAATTTAGATTTTCTCGGATGAAAGTAGCCAAACTTTCAATATTGAGCCATTTTAGACAAAAAATTGGCCTTGGAACTTTAGGAATAAAATCAATTTTTTTAAATTTGGGACATACAAATGGTTCAAAATATTGGCTTTAGAATTCTTAGGGAAGTTGTTTTACATTATGTTCCATAATTCATAGAATGAAACATAGAGAGAGAGAGAGAGAGAGATTTTTGAAATTATCATAATTGCTATTCAGAACACATATATTTGCATTATGGGAAGTATTAGTTTTTTTTGCTTTAGAAAAAATATTTTCACTATAAATCCTTTAGAAGAAAGAGTACATGTGTGAAAATGCAGGTTTAGAGTAATCTAATTGTAAAAGTTATATATAATAAAATAGTAATGGAAAATGTAAGGAAATGGTATGCTAAATATTGCTTTAAAAAAAGAAGTTTTAAAACTTATAACTTTTAAAGAAGGAAACCTATGTCTTACATTTAGAGATGCTCATTTTGAACCATTTGCATGTTTGATAAATAAAAATTTTGTTCTTTACTCATGCACTAGGGTGCAACAATTTGATAATGTAAAAAAGCTAGAAGCTTAGCTATTTTCTGAGAAATTTTTTGGAAATTTTTTTAGGATAATTATTGTTTATATCTTCTTCCAAACAACAGAGAAAATTGGAAAGAAAACAATGATTTTGCACTCACTTCTATTGTATATTGCACTTATTTCATTTTCCATTGAAGGCTTTCAAAGAATTGGATTGCAAATAGAATAGAAGATGTTGCACTTTTCATATCATAGCCTTGTTCAATATTTCTAGCGCAAATTCTTCTTTGCATGTTTAGAAACAATTTTGTTATCATCTTGAATTCTAAAAGGCAATTCTTCTCCTATAAATTAAAATTCTACTCAATTTCAATATTTCATTATTTCATTAATAAAATATTATTTTTAAAATATAGGTAAAGTAATTATAAAAATAGATATTCACCTTTTTCTATTACGTTTATGACATGTAAATCCAAAATGCAAAGGCACCACATTTTGGTATTGACAAAACTTTAAAGTAAAAGAAATCCTAAAGTACTCACTATTTTAATTAGTTATTTTTAAAAGTGATGTCTCCTTTAAGTGTAGCTTCAACCTTGAACATTTGATTTTAATGATGAATGATTATGATTTTTCAATTCAACATTTTGTACAAGGGTATCTATTTTAAATCTTCATTTTCTATTGTCAATGGGTCTTTTAAATTAGCATAATGTGAAATACATCTTGTAGGCAAAATCACAATAGATATTTGATTTCACAAGATGTATAATACATTTAAATAAATTGAGAGAATTCTTAGAGCTTATAGTTTTTGTTGGCACTAACATTTTGGATTTGATCTGAAACAAGAGGAATGTTAGAAAGACTACAAATGACTTGCACACATTAGGAAGGGCTTCAAATTTGACTGCAAATAAATTTCTAAAAATTCTTGGGAGCTAAGGTAAAATAGTGACCACATGTGAAAAAATAGGTGAAAGCAAACCATATAGCATTTTTTTTGTCCAAAAAAGGCCACTTGCATTAGCATTTGAGTAATATGGTGTCCAAAGAGGATGAAGTGGCATACCAAGTTAGCATGCTTTAATGCCATTTTAGAATTCTAACATTGTTATAGTAGACATTAGCTAAGATGTCTTCTACCGCATGTAGATGTTTTTTGTGATGTCAATAGCAATGTCCTCTATGACATTGAGACGTTTTTTGTGTTGTCATCTAAGATGTCCTCTATAACGTCTAGATGTTTTTTGTGAGACAACATCATGTTCATTATATTACTCAAACCTAAAATTCTAATTTTAATAATAAAAAATTACGTTTCAAATGTCCCATATAGTTTGTCTTCCTTCCTACTATCCTTCTTGCATAAATAACTTGCCTTTTTCATATCAAAATACTTATAATAAGGCTTTTCAAGTCAATCAATATTATCATCTATATGGTGTACAATGTATGGTGTATGATATATTATATATAGTGTATTGTATATAATGTATTTTTTATGATGTATAATATATTGTGTATGGTATATGATGTGTTGTGTACAATATATAATGCATTATATATGGCATACATCTAAGCTAACATCAAGATTGATGTTCCAAGAAACATCTATCCGTCAAAGTGGATGTTGCTAAGAATAATATTCAAATTCTTATGGACGTCTAAGTTGATGTCACTAAAAACAGTATGAAAAATTTCAAAAAAACATGATGTCAACTACCACTCATCTTTTGGTCAAGTGAAAAAAATCCTATGTGGCATTACCTACTTGCGTGGCGCTTATGTGATTGCCATATGACACATTCTGGCCACTTTTTTAAATAGTGTTTGTTGTGATGTTTCTCTAAAAACATGGCATGTTTTTTTAGATTTTCTTGTGTTTTTTCCATATCAATCTTGACGGATTTTTCTACACATCTTAAGTAAACATGCTTCACGTTTCAAAAAAGATCTAGACATGTTTTAGCACTTGTTAAAAAAAACACAATTTTCTTATAGTGTCTTCAAATGTACACTATATGCATGTAGTGTACCTTCAACCATGTACAAATTATGTACATTTTAGGTGGTGGATGCTTTTAGAGCAATATGCCATTTCAACTTCAAAATTTCAAAACTAATTCCACAATGCTTAAAAAAAAATGAAATAACTTGGGTTAGATGCCAATACCACTTGTCTTTCAAGGAAAAATTACTGAAAAATATTTGAAGAAGTTCACCTCCCAAAAAATCAGTTCCAGCTCTTAAATGGTCCATTTATGGACCTCCTACCTTCTACCCTTACTCCTAGGTCAATTCACTTGCAAAAGTAAAAAAATTCCAATTCAAAAAATGTCTTAAAAACTTGGATTCAGACACCATAGTCCATGCGAGATTCAATGCCACAGAAAAAAACAGTAAATACTTCTTTGGTGGTCTTTGGGTGCAATTCCTTGAGGTCACATCCAAATATCTGAAAAGAATCAAAGATCTCCGCTGCGAGACACTCATCCACGTTCCGTAAGCTCCCCTATTGATTTCTCCACATGGTTACAGACGAACTTACAGACTGCCATGGATGCATTGCCAACCCAAGTCGCCGAGCCTCACCAGCCATGAAGCTCATCGGATTTGAAGGTGCACCCGTTTCTTCCTTTAATTGATTTCCTTGAAACTTTGAATCAGCAAAGGCAGAGTAGCCGGGTAGTAATGATAGTAATTAACAGTATCTCGCTCGCCATAGATTGATCTTGCGCATACATAATAATTGTATGTACTTCAGTATGCGTTCCCCAGGAACTTCATTTCGTCAATTTCGTTAAATTGGAGTACGTATTGCACAACTTGGGCACTTCGAGGCGGGACGCGTGACGTGAATTGTAATTCTACAGCTGTCCTAGCTAGTTTTGAGGTTGTTTTTTTTGGTTTGGGTCACAATTTCAGGCGCTCGAGTCAAGGAAATGATCTCTAGATCAGTCTGTTCGTTTCGGATCCCAGATTGTCATTGATTTCCTGAACTGTAGAAGGATCGGTAAGTTAAGCTAGGGCGCCCAGTTGCTTTGATGTATCTTTTTCGTGGAAGAATTGAATTCGCCATCAGCACGAATAGCTCAAGCGTGCGCTTCATCAGTTATTGTGGGAAAGAGTATACCGAGCGAGTCGGACGTAGTCTAACCAAAAAAATCGGCAGTAGAGATATGAATCAAGTGGTCGACGTCAAGGTGCGACCAAATCCCCTCGTCTCTTCCCTGTTTTATTTCCGCTTCCTTTTCTTTCCTTACTCTTTTTGTGCCTCTCGTGTGTCTGATCTTCGCTGTCCGGCACCGCATGTCTGTACCGCAATTGCATGGATGGGATTTAGATATGTGACCGCCATCACTTCCACCGCCAGTTAATTAATTTCTGCAAAGTCTAGATCAGGTGCAGGGTGCATGAGTGTATTTGAACCACTTACTGGAATTGAATGTGGCATTAACTTAGCCTGGCAAATCGATCGAATTGTGAGCTCCGGTTAACACCAGACTGTCCTCAATCCCCGTGAGACTCTTTCTATGTTAATTGTGTTGGAACTGAGGCAATGGATGAATGTGTTTGAATCATCCGTCAGCAGGACAACGTCTTTAACAAACTATTAACAAGTTAAGCTGTACAGTTTAATTAGGTAACTGGCTATCAAAACACCCAAGAGAGCCCATGCAATGTACCACACAGTCATGCATGCTCATCAAAACATCCAAGACTTGATCTGGTATTCGCCAAGAGCAACTTTGGTACTCACTGAGCTCAAGGTATAAAATTGGGAGGTAAGTTTCTAGCTACTCAATCCCTAAAACGATGCCGAAGAAAACGTCTGGCATATCGCTAGGCCAGCATACTGAGATCTACTAAATTCTAGCGTGTTTGGTGAAAGGGGTGAAAGGGGTGAAAGTGGCTGATCCACTCGTCAAGAATGCTTCTCAGTATTGGACTTCATTTGCATACGAAGAGGAGGTTGTAGAAAGTCAGCAGCATTATTCTGCCACAGACGTCCAGGTCAGTGGTGATGTAATTTCACAAGCACCCAAACTAATTTTTTTCGACATGCCCTGCAAACTTTCAATGTGTTCCACAGCAGTTTTTTTCAAGAGGCGTTCCTTTTGACGTGTTCGAATGTTTGTTGCCCTTTACTCAAGTTTTTTTCACAGAGAGACTGGGGAACGGTTACCACCACACACACACACACCGGTTAAGCTTTGCGGTTGTAGCTTGACCCCCTCCAACTTTCTGTTCTAAGAAATTTTTTTGGGTGGGGGTGTCAAGTTACAACCCCCAAGTTTGTACCGGGGGGTAACGCCTCCCGGTCTCCCTGTGTTTGACATGAGACGGGGAAAACTTCGTGTGCAGGCGGTTTGCAAACCCTGTTGTACTCTCCGTTTGATGCTCTTCCGGCACCGTCGCCCTCACCTGGATCCATTGCCGTTGCAGACAAGTCTCAGGGAAGCCCACTTGCACTCCCTGGCCTGACTACGTCATTTTTACAGCGCTTCGCGGCACCATAGTCCTTATGACCCCAAGGACAGAAAAGATGACATCCATAGAATCCTTGATCGAGATGTTGCCGCGAGAGAAAGAGAAAGACTGTGACTTTGAGAATCTGATTCGCCAAATCGTTGCGAACCATGGTCGTGAGAATCGGTGGGTAGCTGGTCACTCTCCGGGAGCGGCCGTCGGCCTTTGTGGACACACGAAACCTTGCGCTCGAAGGCACATCCTTGGAGTCTCAATCCCCTCAACGTCTCAATCGACATTCTCCTCCAGAAAACAGTAAAAGGAGTGGGGGAAAGGCTTGAATGAAGGGTGAATGCAAGAAACATTTAAACAATAATTAAAGAACTTATTTTTCAAAAAAATTCAAAAATCATTTTACATTTAAATTCCAATTTAGCTAATTTGTCATACTTTGCAATTTAGGGGTTTTAGTATTTGGGACTACCCAAAATTAATGATTTAGAGCTGAAATTTTTGTATTCTATTTCCACACTTGAGGGGCATGTGCACACCAAAAACAACTTAAAAAAACATTATTTCATGTCCTCTACATTTATACAAGGATGAATGCAAGAAACACCTTTTGGTTTTGTTGCATTGGCCACAATATTCATGATTTTTTTAGTAGTACTATAGAATTTGAAAAAAAATTTGAAAAAATTTGAAAAATATGTTTCATGTATAAACCTTTAGAGAAAAGGTAACCTAAGAAGGGAAACCATAGAAAATTTTTTTAAGTAGGAGAACTAAAAAAGTGCAAAATCTCATGAAAATAGGTACTTTGAAGTTTTAATTTGTAAAAAATAGGGAAGACAATTTTTAAAGAAACTAAAAATTGGCAATTTGAGAAGACTTCATGATGAATAGATTTTACTAAATAAATTACCTTGAAACCATTTTCATTGTTCAGAATTGTGTACACAAAGGAGCCTTGTTTGCATGAATGTAGAGGACATAAAATAATGTTTTTTTAAGTTCTTTTTGGTGTGCACATGCATCTCTAGTATAGAAATAGAGTACAAAAATTTGAGCCCTAGATCATTAATTTTGGGTAGTCCCCAGTACTAAAAAACCCTAAAGTGCAAAGTGTAACAAATTAGCTAAATTGAAATTTAAATATAAAATAATTTTTGAATTTTTTTGGAAAATAAGTTTTCTACTTATTGTTTAAATACTGATCTTCATAAAAAAAATTCAAGTACATTGGCTTCAATCTACAAAGATATGGCCAATCACAACTTAGAAACTACAAGTGTGATACAAAATAATACTAGTGTTTCTTGCATTCACTCACAAACATGGCTCCCTTGTGCGTGCAATTTTGAACATTGAAAATGATTTCAAAATCATTCTTTTGGTGAAATCTTTTCATCATGACGTCTTCACAAATTGCCAATTTTTAGTTTCTTTAAAAATTGTTTTCTCACTTTTTTACAAATTAAAACGTCAAAGTACCTATTTTCATGAAATTTTGCACTTTTATAATTCTCCTACTTAAAATTTGTTTCAATGCTTTTCCTTCCTAGGGTACCTTCTCTTTAAAGGATTATACATCAAACATATTTTTCTAATTTTTTTCTAATTTTTTTTTTCTAATTTTTCAATACTATTAAAAAAAATCATGAGTTCTACGGACTAGGCAACAAAAACGGCCGGTGTTTCTTGCCGAAGCGCTCCCACAGGAGTACGGGAGGGAGCGTACAAAAGAACAGATTGAGCGTGTGGCGGTTCGGGTTATAAGACCAGTGTAGCGGCTCGTGCGGAGGGCAGTGTGCAGTCTTGATTGGGGAGAAAGTGAACCCGGAATACTCGATGGTCATGGTGTCGGAGAGCGGGAGGCTGTTGCAAGGAGACTGGGCTCCCCATTGGTATGTGAATCTCGGCTAATTCAGGAGCTTCGCCTGCAATTGCAAGCACCTCCATGGCAGCTCCGTTCTTGCGCAAAGTTAAGGGCCGAACGTGAAGATGCTCAGAGTGAACTCTCGGAGTTCTCACTTGGTGCCTGCGGCGGTGTCGTACGTGAATCAAACGGGAGATTTGTTTCCGGAATCACATAAACTCTACCAGTGGTGCATTTTTCCCTGCAAGGATTTGAATGTCTACAATTGTACTGTACAGTACAGCGAAAGGAAGCTAGGTCCCGCGTTTTTTCTCTACCAAAAGCTCGATCGAATTGGAAGGGGAGCTCTGCAAGCCGATCAGCAAGGGACACCCTTAATTGCATATTTGCACTAGCAAAATTTCTATACGTTTTTGAAAGACGATTCCAGCGTATGAAAGAATATGTCAATGGATATCATATGCAGGTTTCAAGGTTTATCGATATAAGGACCCAAAACGGTCGGGACACTTGAACGAATTTCGATCCATGTGACTATCTGTTCGTTAAGATTTTTGGTCAATTCTTGCCAGAAGGGAGTTCAGCGGAGACAGTTTATGGTCTGCCGATTTGCCATGTGGAAAAGTCCAAAATGAACACCTGAGAAAGCAATTCTTTGTGGAAGAAAATCCTATGTCACAGGCTGTTTATTGAACGTGTTTCATGTACAGACACCCCTGTAAATGTCAAGCTATACCAGCCACATCCTTTGATCTTTCATTCAGTCTTGGTTGTGACAATTCTATGATTGACTTAGTTAAATCGACGATTCGTGATATCTGTCCTAGTTTCTAGAGATTTGTGTACTGTACACTGACTTGACGTATGTCACAATTTTCAGTGCAGGAATTAGCAGCAATTAAATGAAATTGACGAAAGTGTCCCAGTTTCGGCAGTGACTGGTAGTGATTACTAATTTTGGTCTCTTTGATTCATGTGCGAAGTCACTTGTGACTGGTTTTGAATTTTCATCTATGAAAGATGAACCTATTTCGGACAGGTCCCCCACGATGGTTATATAGAGTACCCTACTGTGGACAGCAGTTGAATGTAGTATTATTGAGAAAGATTCACTGTTTGTTCCTTCTCATTCACTCATCTCTCTTCCTTCTTGGTTTGGGGAAAAGTGCTAAAGCTAACCAAAATAGGTGAGTCTATGAAACAAGAATGGGTCCAGATGAAAACTCTACATTTATTTTCAAGAAAATATTCATTTTAAGAGATTTTTTATTTTTTAAAATTTTTTTTCTTTGAGTTCCTTCCCATCCTAATTTTCACACACATTGAACTCCTTAAACTCAATTCTCCATGACTTTCTTACATTATACAAGCTGAAACACTTAAGTTATCCGAAATAGGTTCTTCTACCTTATATCATGAGGAAAATTTGTGTGATTGCTATGACCATGAATAGGTTCCTTTCAAATGAATTATGGGGAAGAGCATCATGATGATGATGTCCGAAGTCCTTGAAACAGTTTGATTAAATGAAAACCTTGATTTCCATGGTGGATGCTTACACTGAACAAGAACATATGCACCACTCCTCAACTGATTACATCTTGCAACACAAAAGGTGCAAGAGTGCATTCACATTATTGGATGCAACTGTCCAACTGAGGTACATTTTACATCACTGTAAACAGAAATTGTCAAATTGTGACCCCAAATATATATTGAGGCACAAACATATACAACACTCTAAAAACTATGACAAGTATAGATTTGCATTTCACATTGGCTTGTTTTGAAAGAGACAAAGTCATGGAATAAGGAAAAATCTAACAAAATCAACATTTCAATGTATGAGTTCATAATTTATGAATAAGTTGTTTATGAATTTTATGAGCTCTTGTGATTCTTAGAGGAGACTAGGTGTGCACAAATTTTAGAGGCTTAAAGCTAGGATGGAAATTTCCTATTAACCCATAAGTTGTTTTGGCACCACATTTCACTCTTCATGTTGAAGATGTAATTTTGCAATACAAAAAATTGCATACTATGTTTAAAGGCTTAGTCAAATGAGTTCAATTTTTTGGAGAGCAAAATGAAGTAACTTCATAGCTTTTGCATATTTGTCAAATGTTATTGTACATGTATTAACCCCTAATGTCCCAAGTGTCCAATTAAGGGACACTTGAAGATTTTCATAGGTTCCTACAATCTTAATTTTTGATGTGATTTTTTAAAACTTTTTTTATTATAAAAAAATACATTAGCTTTGGGGGATAATTTTTTTAATTTCAATCAATGCCTGGGAGTAAAATTTATAGGGTAGTTTGTTTTTTAAGAAACTATATAAGTCTATCAAACTAATCAATTACTATAATAGATGTTTCAAGAAACATATTACTTAGTTCTAGATAGGGGATGCATTTAGAGAATAGGCACTTTAAGAGCAACTACCTTACCAATGTAAGTTAAAACAAAATCTAGCTCATTTAGATACTTCCACTATAATTGGCATGTAAGGTATGTACACTATCTAAAATACAAAACCTAGATTTGAATCAAAAAATGTCACTTTTTTCTAGATATTGATTATCCAAGATGTACTCATGATGTAAGTCATGGCTACTTGCTCTTGCCTTTGGATTCTCATTGTCAAACATTGTGGAATTGTAGAAAAATGCTCAATTGCTCCACTTGAAAAAATACCAAACATGAGCAATATACTCTACTTTTGGAAATTGCATTCCTTGGCTACAATTCATGTGCTCATTTTATACACTAGAAGAGACTATTGAAGGAATCCATTCAAATGGTGATGGACTAGGTAACCCTCAAGCTGTTGAGAGGTGGTGAAAAGGTTATAAGGCATAACTAGATCTATTTCCAAATGAAAACTTACAACTCTAATAGTTACCTTCATAGATGAATACCATTTGGTTATGAACAAACTATTTTGCTTATGAATTAAATGCTATCAAGTAAACAAATGCACACAATCAAAATTGGTTACAGATATAGAATACTTATTATATGGACCTAGCTTATGAATCCTATGCCCTCAATCTCCCAAGTGCTCTTGTGAACTATTTATTATATATAAAGGTCGAATTCTACTAAGAAAGTACCAAAATTGAATTTCTATATAAGATTTGGAAAGGTTTACATCACCTTACACCAATTACAAGATGACATGATACATGTTTTGACAAAAAAAAAAGGCTTCTTTTATGCATAATATGACCTTCATATAAGGTAACAACACCTAAATGCATCCAAATAAGGTTTTTAAGAATGTTTTGTATAAAAAAATAGAAATTTTCAAAGTATTGAGAACTAGCTAAGAATAGGTCTACTTAAAATCATCCCTAGGTTCTAATGTTTGGAGGTTGTACATTTTAGGCAAGAATCTAGTGAGACATATTATTGTATATAATAAATCATTCCATTGGGTTTCAATATTGTTTTTTTTTTATTCAAAAGAAAATAGAGAACACAAATGTCATCAATTTTGTAGTTATACAATTTCACCAATTGAAAGGACAAATGTTCTTCAAACAGACAATTGGAAATTTTAGGTTGGTTTCAGCAAAGCCAATTTTAGATGAATTTTTTTCCCAAAACAAGGTGTAAAGCTTATAGAATGCTTTAAGTATCAAAGTGAGACATTGTAGACTACTACAAATGAATATAGGCAACCCCATTCCATTCAAAGATATGTAGCAAACAATGTTTACACTGCTTTTTTATAGTCTAAAGATTTTAATAAATAGGTGAATTATTGATACCAAGAAATGTAGGAGATCAATAAAATCAAGTCCTAAACAATTTTAGTATCTTATTTATGGATATAAGGTATTCATGTGTCATGTCAAACCTCCCCCAATCAAACTATCTAAAGGTAAACCAACAAGTCCACCTATTTTCTCTCGTTTTGCAAACAAATCTGTCTTGAAACAAAAAGGGTTGGCCTTACACATATATGGTCCTCGATGTTTGTCCTACACTCCAAGATGATTATACTAGACTCATACTCTACAATGGATTCTACGGTGGATTCGATCCAATGCTTTGCACATGCAATTGCTTTCTATTGTACATGACCACCCAAGCCTTGAGTTCCGTCCAAATGATGTTCCAACCAACTTCCTTTCGATTTGATCTTGTTGTCCTGTTGTTTTCAACGAAACAACGTAACCTAGCATGGTTTTGACCCCACATGATTTCTTTGCTATACTTCATCCTCCGCAAAGTTCATTGAGGGATGTTTAACGTGAAGTCCTGAACAGGTCGTGGAAAAGCTGTCATTTCTATCAACCCTAAAAAGATCGAGCAAGAGAAGCTTGCAGAGGAGATTCCAAACTTGCTTCCCGTCACAGAACAAATTAAAACTCTCCCTCAACCGATTAGGGTTTTTCGTCCTCATTCATTTCGGTTTTCGCTTCACACGTCTCGTGCAATTCATTCAACGTACACCAATCGGATCCCTTCCATGAGACTTGCAAGACGTTGCAGAAGAAAGCAAGTCTGTTTCATTTGAGTCTTCATACCGACATGATTGCCAGCCACTACTCATTGAGCCCTCGTTCTAGATCATCTTTGCAAAAACATGTTTATTATTTCACACGACGAGACCTCCATCCCTAATGTGCTTCTGTACAAGCTTTTTGTTTCTCATTCGACGCTGTACAAAATCCGTCTACAGTCCAGTGGTCTCCGAACCCTCGACCATTTGCCACTTGTATTCTGGAGTCCATCTTTTTCCGGTTAGCCATCAATTTCTACCCTAATGCAACGAATGTTCTAGCTAGAATTGTCAGTGCGCAGGATTACCAGCCATGAGCATTTGAAACTCCTTGAAATCGACCAACTGATCGCCGTCCAAGTCGACGCAGCTGATCATGTACCGACAATCTTCGAGCGAAATCCGATCGTCGCCCAGGCCTGACAACACCTTGTGAAGCTCCCCGGCCGAGATGAACCCGTCGTTGTCCGAATCAAACACGTCGAACGCCGACTGAAGAGCTTCCGTCTCCGAAACGCCGTCGTCTTGATCGTCTCCAACAGTTGCAGAAGTGGAAGTAGCAGCAGCCGCAGCAGCCCCAGCTCTCGTCGTCCTGTGATCAGCATTCAGATTGATAAACTCCTGAAGGTCAATTTCGCCATCGCCGTTGGTATCCACGTCCTTGATCATCTGCTCCAAGTCCGAGTCTGTCATTGTCTCGCCCAGAGATCGGAGCACCGTGCCTAACTCGACACGGGAGATTTTGCCGTCGCCATTCAAATCGAACATCTTGAAAGCCTCCGTTAAGTCTCTCACCTTATGCTCTGGGAGATTGCTAACAACTCCAGGCTCCGGTGGTCTACTGCTGTCACTCGGATTGAGCACACCCACCTCCTCAATTTCAAACTGACCCGAACTTGACACCTCCATAGTTCCTGACTCCTACCCTACAAGAAATTTCCGTCAACCACGTGAGACCCAACTCAACTCAACACTCTGTTTTTCAACACCTGTCGGGACACAATCCTGCAAACAATCAAGCTTGAAGAAAAGTCGGTATGGGAGAGACGAGATGACCAAAATGCAAATGAAGCCAGCATGACACATACACCGTATAAGCTTATGTGTATGCAAACAAATTGGGATGAAGATGAGCTCTTTAATGCAATTTCCAGGAAAGTGAGCTAGCGAAGCTTGGGAGGAAAGTGAGCGGGAAAGTTGCGTGGAGAGATGGCAAACGGGAGTGACAGTGGGAAAGGGAAAGGGGAAGGGAGGGGGACGCCATGGCCAGGCTCGTGACGTGAGGTGCGCTTGCAGCTGCCTCCGCAGACACAACTTATGCATTCTCTATTAATTTTTTTTAAATTTTATCTGGGGGGGAGCACACATCGAGACTTCTTTGGGGGATACTGCAGACACGGGATTTGTGGAGATGGGCCGGCTCCTACTTCGGACAAGCGCTGCTGGCGTGCTGTACGTGGAATGAGAGCGAACTGTACATTTTAGGGGATGAGTGGAGGTGCCCAAACCTTATTGCTGCAGTACGGAAGAGGAAGAGTCCTGGCCTCCTCAGGCAAGTGCTGCGAACTTGCGGGGGTAGTTCCCTGGTTAGCCCAGTCAATTAGGGCTTTTTTTTTAATGGTTTGATGCATGGCTTTTTCTACAAAGATTTGATTCCGTCTTTTGTATCACAAGGATAAGGTATTCTGTACTGTAGAGATCGTGGGCGTTGTAGCTGTTAGGTCTGTGTTATGTGAGAGAATTGTGTTCTGTATGGTAGAACCACCCATGGAGTATAAGCACTCGAAAGCGTTCCTTTTTTGAAAGGGGAGTCATTTTAGAACCTAAATGTAGACATAGCAAACATAGCTTATTATTTGTTGACCGATATGATAAGTCATGTATGGGCGACCTAGATTTGAGTTTCAAAATGACTCTCCTTCCTAAAAAAGGACACCATTGGGTGCCTCTACCCATAGTCAATCACTTAAGCAATTCCACAAATGTTTTAAAGCAATATAAGGCAATGTCAACTGCTACAATGTCGAAAGATAGAAATCATAGGAATTGCAAATTTTTTTGGTAATTTTGTGCCTCGAATTTAAATTACTATGACTTTTGGAAACCAAAAGTTGATTTGGACCTCATACTCAACACATAGAATCTTCCATAACTACCCATTTAAAGAATACTTTGGCTCTCAAAATCAAGGACATATATCATGACATTCATGGTTAGAAGATGGTTGGAAACCAAGAATTGATGGTTAGAAATCAATCATAGTTAGTTGAATTTCCCATTACCTATACATTGCCTATGGGGGCCTGGTTGGGAATGGATGGTTCTACCAACATAAATTGGTTTCTTTTAGGTACTTCCATCAAAACAAGTACCTCCATAAAAAAATAAATACTTTTTTTAAATGAGCAATTCTGAAATACAATTCATGAAAAATATCGTATTATTATTGATGTTAGTGAATGAAAGTGAAAGATAATGCAATTTATTTGAGAATTTTTTGAGTTTGTGTTGAAAAGATATTGTAAATTTTCAAAGATGAGGTCATAAGAACACCTACTATTAACACTAAACTACCCTTAATCAAACATCTTTGAAGTACAAAATGCTTTAACTCTCATTGGTTGCTTCAAAGAATTCTTCAACGTCTATTGGTTCCTTTAGATAACTAATGTTGAATTTGAGCAAAATGCTTTATCATATTTGGATCAAAGAGAGGCTATTTTCTAGCTAGAGGCAAACAATTGCTACTGCAAGAACATAAGGATGTCTTAAATTGTAGGGTGTTAAGGATGGTTTTGATTTTCAAGGGGGAGTTTCAATCCCAAAAGTCCTAATATTCCCTTGTGGGACAAATGAAAATTTGGATGGATACCTATATTCTCAATTTTTGGCACATTTTTTTGAAAGTTTTTGTTAAGATAGAAAAGTACACTCACTTTTGGGAGTGTAATTTTTATTTCAATCATTGCCATAAAGCAAAAGTCATGTCATCCTAAGCCCAAATTTTTGGTTGTCAAATAGCAAAAGTGAAATTCACAAATACTTGAAATTTTTTTTCATAGATTGTATTTTTATCTGCATAAAAAGCTTTTATTCATTCCATTTAGATTAGAGATATAAGAATTATAGAGCTTCTTGTTTTACAAGCAATCATAAACACTTTTTGAGAAAATAACATATTGGATTTGTTTTTTAACTTAATTTTCACAATTTTCAAAAATAAAAAGCTCTATAAGTTTTACTATGCTTGCTACAATTTCACCTTGTTAGAACAATCTCATTGCTGGAATTACTTTATTTCAATTCCATCTTAGAGCTATTAACAATTTTGTTTTGTTTTTTTCAATCTCATACTTAATTCTACTTAACAATTTTTTAAATAATAAAAATCAAGTTTTCTTTCCCCATAATACCAAGTCAATTTTTCAATATAAAAAACATTTACATTCAAAATTTGTAGTGTAATAATTTTAAGCTAAGAAGATTCAAAGTCTAAAAATCTAGTCACCCTAAATAAAGGTCAAGGTGTAAAATAATTTATTTTCTTCATTTTAAATGCTTATATCTTGCAATTAATCTCTAAGGTCAAAATTTTTTTAATTTCTTCCACATGTTGTTATATTAGTCTAATGCAAGATCCTGTAATTAGTTATGCAAAAGTACAATTCTAAATTTTTTTGGTCTTTACATAGAAATGACAATATTGAGTGGATTTTGATGGAAAAAAAGGTCTTGGGATTCTAGAGATTAGTAGTCTACAGTTTTACCCTTTTGTTTCAACTATTAAGATAAAATTACAAAAATGGATTGGTTCCTCCCTCCAAGTCCAAAGAAAGGGAGTTATATCCTTCTCTATGACCTTCAAATTAAATGAAAGATTCCAATTGGTGTTCAAAAAGTGAGTTCATCTCCTTTGGTTAATATTGCAAGGGTATATATACACCTTGCATTTGAGGAATGAGGAAGCCCACCAATTGATTAACAACACTATAAAATCAAAAAGTCAACAATAATTCCATTTGAAAGGTTAAAAGTAAATAAAGGTCCATCTCAAGACATGTGCATCTTTTAATTCATTTTCTTTTTATGAGTTATTGATCAACTACTTGCAAATCACAAAGTGTACCCATATTAGAAGTTGACATAAAGTGCAATTGGCAATTCCAATGAACAATCACATGCTTCCTAATTTATTTCTTAACCTTTAAATGATAACCCTTGAGCTTGATTTCAATTGAATCTTTGACAAAAAAATTGCTTTAAGATTTTTGGAATCTTTCAACCTATAGGACTGACTTCTATAGTGAATAAGGCTTGCCAAACACTGGATTTAGGTTGCAAAGTCAAAGCTATGTTCATTGGTATTATTTCTATATTCATTGTTTAAAGCAGGGTTGATAGGACGTTCGGATGTGAACATTGGATCCAGAGCATCTGTTGACATTTGGAATTTTTTTTGCCGTCTGTAAGATCTAACGGCCTAGATCTGTTTGGCAGACATGGCAGACAAGGCAGACATCACTGTTGGAAGGTGGCCGGCAAAAATTTTTTTGCCGTCTACCTATGGATGGTAGTGGATGTTGGCAGTCGTCGTGGACAAATGTTCAGATGTCCGGATTTCGGATGTTAAGTTGCCTCAAATGTTCCAATTCATCAACCTTGGTTTAAAGCTATGTTTCTTAGTCAAAGTTATATGCCTTAATTGCATAAATCTTAAGCAAAAAAAAGACCAATACATTGCTTTTAGGAGATTTTTAATTCCTTCTTGATCTCCCTCCTAGGTCAAGAAATGTCATTTATAGATTGATGATACATTATTGAAATTTCCTTAGATACATTGATGGTCTCTTATTTACCAAATTTGGAACATTTAATGTAATTTAAAATACTCAATGTAGCAAACAAATCCCCCCAAAATTGGCGGCCTTCTACTATGGATCAAAGTCAACAACCAAATTTAGTCAATTTCCTATTCAAATCATCTTTAAAATATGAAAATCTTCCTAAATTCATGCAAATTTTTTCTTGGTTTTCCTTTGCTATCTAGTTACATTAGCACACAATAAGTTAGAAAATGCTTTATCTTTTAGTATATTTGGTTGACTTCATTGCACACTATGGAATTGTGCAACCTAAGAATAAATTTCTATGAAGCCCTTAAGTAGAAAAAGAGACAATACCACAAGGAAATGTGTATATGTTTCTATTGCATTTTAAAACTATTGATGATTAAATTTTTCTGCTTCCATCCAATATCTTCTTTAATGAATTTAACAATTTTTTTAAGGAAAAGCATTACTTTGAATTTTTTTTTAAATTCCTTTTCCAAAATTTTTCAATTCAATGCCAAACCATGAAGATTTAAGCTTCAAAACTTTATAGTGCAAAAGTTAAGAATTAAGAGAATTCAAAATTAGAGAACCTACAATAATATGGCAAGGTACAAAAAGAAATTTTTTTTTTCTCACTTTGAATACCAATATCTTAAACTCTATTTAGTAGAAGTTTATAAAATTATTTCTACACATTCTCATACAAGTTTATGCAAGATCCTCTAGTTGTATCTCAAGTTACATGTACAAATAAACCAATTTTTTTCATTGTAGCTCTATGCACTAGAAATGACAATTTTGGAGTGTTTCTTTTTTGCAAAAACATAGTTTTAGGGGTTAATTAATTTCAAATAATTTAACAAAGTTTTTCTTAGAGAATATTGTTAAAAATAAACTACAACAAAAGTTGTATCTACACTTTTCAACAAAACTCATACTCCATCCATCTTGAAATAGATGTTTAATATTTTTGGTATCTTGAATTAATTGTTTTATTTGTATTATTTAGCTTTGTAAAGCCTCACAAACATATTGAATAATGTTTACTTTACAATGGGGGTGGGTGTAACTAGTTGCCCAACATGCTCTATTAGATCTTTCTATACATGTTTATCCTTCATAATCTTGCAAAATATATTGTAACCAAATATTTATGTTATCCTTCATAATCTCGTAAAATATATTGTAACCAAATATTTATGTTAGGATTGAGGGAATATCAAAAGCATAAAGCAATTGTAGTTGCAAATACTAAAACCATCTTATGAAGTGGGCCGTATAGGACAAATTTATCTTTGGAGAAAACACACGAATTTTTTATTTACCACACATTATAAAATTTACAAATTTTGAGTTCATATTTCCAATCAAAGGCCCCAAATTAACTAGAAGCGGTAAAGAACATAGAATTATCATGGCACAAAATAGGGGGCTTGTTTTTACAATTACCCCCAAGAACACAATTTTCACTTCCCAGGTTAGCGTCCTGCATCGTAGTTACATTTAACAGTGTGCAAGTTCATTTCTATTGACCAATAATCGATTTCTTTTTTTGGCCACGTCACTTATTCCATGGGTTACACCAATCAGGTCATGACACGAGTCATTTGCTGAAAATCGAAGACAAACTTAGCATCCAAGCAACCTTCTCAGAGTCGTCTCTCTCTCTCGTCTCTCCGCGAATGCCGTTAGCCAGTTTTTCTTCTCTCTCTTTCTTGAGGTCCCTCCTGTTGGGGTTTGCAGCTCTCGACGGAGGAAGGGAGGTCCAGCGTTCGATGGGATCGGCGTTTATCCGTTGCAGTTTCCTGTTGTAGTTGCCGCGGAATAGGGTTTTCTTTTCGCAGGTAGCCAGGTTTTGAGCTAGGAGGTGTGCGCTCGCCATTTTGGTTGATTAGGGTTGGTCGTCGTCATGGGGTCTGGAATGTTATTGAACCGTTTGCCGGCGCCGAGGAATGCCCCGGCGCCCACTTACGATGCGGATTCGGATCCGTGGTTCAAGACGCACTTGGAGGTCGCGAAGCCGGCAGTGGCGTCGCGGTTCGTCCCGCCGCCGTATGGCCGCAGAGGGGGTTTCATGCCGCGGAGGCCGGAACATTTTGGAGATGGTGGAGCTTTTCCGGAGATTCACGTGGCGCAATATCCTTTGGACATGGGAAAGGAGACCGAGAAAGCAGACAGTCGGATTATTCCTGTTAGTGTTGATGCGCAGGGGAAGATTGCTTTTGATGCCGTTGTCAAGCAGGCAGAAAACGCAAGGAAGAATGTGTTCTCCCAGCATAGCGATCTCGTTCCGAAGGTACCTACTGAGGTCGACACCGAGAAGCCCTCTGCAGAGGAGGCGGAGGCGACGACGGAGAGGACGAAAGCCGCGCTGGAGAAAATTATTGAAGGGAAATTGAGTGCTGCGCAGCCGAAGAGCGTGCCTTCTCAGTCCTCAGCTCCTTCTTTTATTAAGTACACGCCTTCCCAGCAATCTGCGGCTTATAATTCTGGGGCTAATCAGCGAGTGATTCGGATGGTGGAGATGCCCAAGGATCCCCTGGAGCCTCCAAAGTTCAAGCATAAGAGGGTTCCGAAAGCTTCGGGTTCACCTCCTGTGCCGGTTATGCACTCACCGCCGCGAGCAGTGACCGTCAAGGATCAACAAGACTGGAAAATTCCGCCTTGCATATCGAATTGGAAGAACCCTAAGGGTTACACGATTCCGCTTGACAAACGACTGGCTGCCGACGGGAGAGGCCTTCAGGAGGTCCAAATCAATGATAACTTCGCCAAGCTTTCCGAGGCGTTGTATGTATCTGAGCAGAAGGCTCGAGAGGCTGTGGAGGCGCGGTCCAAAATTCAGCGAGAGGTCATGATGAAGGAAAAGGAGAAGAAGGAGAATGAGCTTCGCATGTTGGCGCAGAGGGCGAGGATGGAGAGGGCCGGGGTAGCTGCGACGACTGGTGCGGCGACTGGTGCAAATGCCACTGCTGTTGCTGATAGAGGAGGCGCAGTACCGTTTGAGAGGAGGGCAGATGATGCTGCGGTAAGTAAGGAGGAAAGAATTAAGGAAACGAAAGAAGAGAGGGAGGAGCGCCTGGAACGTGAATCGCTTCGCGTGGATCGTCGTAGGGAAAGAGAACGAGAGCGAAGACTGGACGCCAAGGAAGGGCCTGCTGGAAAGAAGAGCAAGCTTACAAGGGATAGGGACAGGGATATTAGTGAGAAGATGGCTTTGGGAATGGCGAATACTGGTGCCGGCGGTGGAGAGCTCACGTACGACCAGCGTCTATTCAACCAGGAGAAGGGCATGGAGTCTGGGTTTGCAGCCGACGACACCTACAATGTGTATGATAAGGGTTTGTTCACCTCTCAATCCGGACTTAGTGGTCTGTATCGTCCTCGGAAAGATACTGATGCAGAGGTGTATGGAGGTGGTGCTGATGAGCAGTTAGACAAGGTTATTAATACTGATAGATTTAGAGCTGGAAAAGGCTTTGCTGGAGCAACTGAGAGAGGTGGACCCCGTGATCGGCCTGTGGAATTTGAGAAAGATGATGTCGGTGAAGATCCATTTGGGCTCAACATGTTTCTTACGGAGGTCAAGAAAGGAAAGAAAGCTCTGGATAGGGTGGGAGAAGGGGGCACCATGCGAAGTAGCGCAGGGTCGGGGAACAGGGATAGTTATGCTGGCGGTTCTCGAAACCGAGTGGATTTTGAACGTGAAGGTGCTGGTCGTCGATGATTGCATTACGGCGAAGTCCGTTTTAGCATTTTAATATCCATGACAGGTAGATGTGAGTGTTCCCCTCTTATCAATGTTATCGATTATGTTCAGATTGCCTATTGGATAATCCAAAGTGGGCTTTTGTGGACAACGAGATGGATGGCTGTAAGTTTTTGTGCATAGTTTCTCAAGCAGTTTGAAATGGAGTTTTCAGGGTATGATCTTGTTACTATGGAGTTTTTGGCTGAGAATCAATTTATGAAGGAATTCTTCCCCCATTTTTTTGAGTATATCAGGATGTTGCATTTACTCGTGATCAGGGTGCATTTTCTGGAAGACACAAATTGTCTTCAGTCGTCGAAGAAATCGATTACAGATCGATTTTGGATTTCGCAACTTTGCTGTAAGCACCTGTTGCAATGTGACACTCTTTATGATTTGGATGATCTACGTGACTTTCTCCGCATGACGTTCTTCAATTTGATCACAGCAGACAAACATTTGTTACTTATTTCGACGTCATATATTTGCTGTCATTGTAGTGATGTGTCGTTTATCACATTGTTTAGTTCTATCTGAATCACTGAGAGCATATTTATCTGTTCTTTCTTGCCAGGGTCCCCGTTCATTCTTATTTGCTGTACTGTACTGTACAGGCCTATCGACAATCTGGGTCATTCCACCTTCACAATGAAGAAAGAACTAAATTCTTTTTGGGTAGCAATATAGCCCCGCTTGCCCTACTATGCCAAATTTCCGATCACCAATGCACGTACTGTACTATTTTGAACATCCAGAAGCCTCATCAAATTTGAAAAATTCTTGATTTGTTGCAGTTTGAGATTATCTATCGAGTTGATCAACATAGAACTGGTAAAGCTTTCCCCTTTTCATTTTGATCTTGTGTAATGAAATACTCACTACAATGGAGAAGACACCTTCACGGGTATTTGGATTTTTATTTTTAGCTAGGTTTTTCAGATTCTAGTCATGACTTGGCATTGGGCTCTAATGAAAATAGCTTTGAAGTCCTGGTGGTTTTCCGGCTGTCTGTGGAGGACTTTCTGAGAGGCCTGAGGCCTCTCAACCTCTAATTGTTGCTCGGAGCTTCCTGGTGATGGGCAGTTACTCTTGCTGTGATTAAAGTTGTTATGTGTTCGAGTTGTTTGGTTTTATGAGTTGTAGAAAAGGAGGATAAATAAATTTAAAAAAAAATTCGCCTAGGACTTTGTCCTTAGGTTCAATGTACTGTTTTCCCCAATCAATGGGAATTGTCCCGTTATTTAAAAAAAAAAAAAAAAAAAAATAGCTTTGAAGTTGAAGCTTGTAACTTCACCAAATTCAATCACAACTTAAATAGGATTGCTATATGAAATCATTCAATCTACTTTGTGGCCAATGGCTCTTTGACATCGTAGTAGGCTTCACACATTTGGTTACCATGGCTACCGGTAAGCTTACTGCGTTTTGGACGATGTGGATACTTGAAATTATGACTACTTATACACCAACTTTTGGACTTTTGAACAACGGAATTTCCAAGTCATTGAAGTTCATTGGTGGGTTGGGTTGGGTGTCAAAGTCTGATTATTGAGTTACTCCTTATTAAACAAAGAAAATTGAAGATTTGAATTGAAAACTCTATCTTGGGGCTCAGTATTGAAGGTACAGTAAGAAACTTACAAGTAACGCCCTCATCGAGTCGTGCGCATAAGGTAGAAACACTCAAAACTGGCCCTTTCAGAATTCAGCATATTTGGAGGCATTTTTTCTTTAAAATAATATTTTTGTAGTATTAGCGAGTGAAAATCATGAATATTAAAAAAAATTAGATTTTTTGGATGTGATATGTAATTTCTATGATTTTTCAAAGTTGTGAGTATCAAGACTATTAGATCTGTCTTATAGGTGCACTCATATCTAAACCTTGCAAAAATCAGCTCTTAACAAATCAAAATTTATAATGTATCTTTCAAATGCGTCAACCTATATAAATCAAACATTTGGAAGATACATTCTTGTAAATGGAGGGACACTTTATGGACACTCCACTGGACAAAAAATAGGGACATGGATGAAAATGGGTGTTTTCTCCTTAGACTAAAGTGGATACACCCAAAAGCACCACAAATTGGGTTGTGAATAATTTGAAGGTTTAGTAGATAATAGTGAATATAAGATTGTAAAGAGATGTATAGAAAAAGAAGAAATGCATAAAAAACTTAAAAATTGACAAATATAAGACAACAATAGGGGTACAAAGTTTTGGAAGTAGAGTATTCAAAAGCGCTCATAGGCTATAGTGAAAATCATTAGTCACATGCACAAAGTTCCCCTCCCAAGGTGTCAAAAAGAAAAGAAATGGAGTTGCAATCATGTTTAAAACAATGAAAAAAAAATTAGTAACCAACAAGCAATAGAAAAGCTTGTCTGTAATCAATGGGAATTATCCATGTGTTTCAAAGAAGAGAAAAGAATGATTACCTTGTCAGAGAAATAAATTAACATGTAATGTGAGTTTAGAAGCATATCACAAATACCAAAATGGACAATAGTTCTTTAATGAACCACCATATTTACTCACTGACAATTTTCAGTAGATAAATACACCATTTAAGGGCTTAATCTAGGATGCGCTTTAAGGCACTACGCCATTATGGGTATACCCACCTTATATTGTGTGAAACTTGTACTCCATAGCAGTTTATTTAAAATTATGCTCATATTAGAGAATGTACCTAAAGGATAAAATAGTGATTTGTATATTGTTATTGACATACCATCGTGGAATTTTAGAGGCAATATCCTAATATTTTTTGTACTCTCATTTGATGTGGAGTCTTTTTGCTACTATAAATAATTGAAATTCTTTAATTGATTCTTCCCCTTGAATTTGGGAGATGGAATTATTCTATCTATATTGCTACCATAGATAGGATACTACAAATTTCATGTTCAAGAATTTTATGGGCTTCATTTAGAATTTGGAAAAAAATCCTTTTGTATTATACACTTGTATATTTGATGTTGTGGTCTACAAATTTTACAAATAGGTTTGTAAAATAATTTTTATTTGTTTTATTTAAATACAACAACTTTTATAATTAAAGTATGTTAGAATGTACTTAAGTGTCACATGGTCAATGCTTATTACATTTATAGCATTATTGTGTTGTTTAAATGTCTTAAGCAATTTTATTATTAATATGAAGATTTTAGTAAATCGAAATTCCTCTAACAAGTTCCTTATTCTCTTTAGTCCATAGCACTCTTGAATCCCATTTGTTTAGGCAATTTTAGAAGACGATAGTTAATTTAAGGCAAAACCAATCAAATAGCAATGTTAGGGTTCATTTTTTATAAATAGTATATTGTAATATTGGATATTCATGTCTAAGTTTTTATTGTTTGTAACAAAAGGAATTAATTGAGCTGATTAACATTTGATTAGATAGACCTACGCTCATATGAAATCTTAGTTTATATAATGATAATTGATAAAATCAATTGAATGATGTGATATTAATGCATAAATGAAGAGGGGGTTTTAGGGTCTCTTATCAATCTTTAGACAAGCAATTGTGATTTCAATGTTTTAATCCTATAGTTGGAATATTGCCCATAGATGCACACAGAGATTGTCTTGAACGCAAAAAGAATGATAGAATTTGAATTAACCCTTAAAGCTAAAGGTTTAGAAAAAAACACAAATATGTTATAAAGTATAGGTCCTTTAACTTTTGTGATGTTTGAATCAAAACAAATAATGTTAAGCATTAAGAAGAAAAAATATCTATATGGTCAAAATTTAAAGTTTATTTATAAATTGCTTCAAATGGATTTTGAAGATTCAACTTCAAAGATCTATCTTTAACAACTTATTTTGAATATTTTAATAATTGGTAGAAATTGCAATTTCAACTAATTTATACCCAAAAGCATGAAATTTAACAATGTGAACATCAATATTTTCTCCAAAAAGTAAAATTTACAACACTAGACAAATTCTAGTCATTTTAAAGAATTTTTCTTCTAATTCTTTTTTAGCAACTATCTTAGTTTTGAATGTAAAAGTAAAAAGGCAATCCAACCTAGTTTGTATAGAAGGAAATCAGATTTGGAAAAAAGCGCATTGAAAATGTTGCCCAAAGATAGGCAATAACTATAAAATAGTTGCTTGGGCCTTTAGAAGTTATAGTTACAAAATTTTGTCCTATTTTGTATTTAATATAACAAGTCAAACAACTAAAAAACCTTTTGTATTTGAGGTTTTTATTCTTGAAAAGAAATTCATGAATTTTCAACTAAATCTCAAAGCAACTCATCAATGTGAGCAAGCTGTTAGAGTTGCTAGAAAAATTTGGAAAATGAACTATGCAACTATAAAGTCATGAGAAAATAACTAAATATTTCCAAAGTTTCAAGGTAAATATCTAATAATCAATGAGTTTAGTCACTTTGAAATTTTGACACCATATACTTTAAGAAGTTAGCTATATGATTTTGTAGTAAAATTAACTAAATTATTCAAAATGAAAAATATTATTTTAGCTACTTGATTTGAGACCAAATACACATTTCCTATTATAATTCTAAAACTACTTAATTAAAATGGGTACAAATTAGAGTGCATGAAAGTTAGTTATATCACACATATACCTTTGAATAAAAAATTTAAGAAATAATTTCTTTTGAATTCACAAAAACTTGTTCAATATGGGCTTTCCAATTCTTTAGGGATTAAGCATTAACTACTTATCATTTGAACCTAGCACCAAATGTTTAATTTTCATTTGCCTTTCTACAAATCAATATTCAACTCATAAAAATTGAATCCTATTTATGAGAGATATTTCTTCTTTTTGTAAATTAATTGGTTAAAATTAGGAAGCAATGAATTTTGAATTGACAAAAATTATGTCTATCGTGAAGATGAAGATGTTTGAATATAATTGCCCTCATTCAAGTAGTATAATATAATAATGGTAGAATTCTCCCTTCATAAATGGTAATCTTTTACCATTGGATACCCTTCTCTAATTTTCTACTCTTTTTAAAAAAAAGAATGTTTTTCCAAAATACCCTATTTGATAGTTGGTAATTTAGGCTCACATTTTAAATCCTTTAAGTTAGTAATATTATGAATTTTACAGTATGTTATAATTTGGAATAATCAATAGCTTAAGGATACCATAACAAAAATTACATAAAAAACACATACACTAACAAATACCTTGTCCATCTTTAACCCCTAAAGAATGAATTCAATGTCATGAGATCAAATATCCTTTATCAACCTAAAATAACCTTTATATGATACTCAAATTTCTATTTTTGAAATACCCTATTATATCAAAGTATATGTGATCAATCAATGTGAAAACCTCTATTAGTTTTGTGAAAATTATCATTCTTTTATTTTTATAAAAAAAAAAAATACACTAATAAATATAACATAAACAATCAAATAATTTGAATTTATATCATGAGATACAAACACATTTAATAATTTTATGCAATTATTTTTTTCATCCAAAACATCTTTGATGATGTCTTTAAAGTCAAATTACTACCTATGAGCTATCTATAACCTTTATTGATAATTGATTAATAATATATTTGATGTTCTTTATATATGACAAAAAAATTTAGGATATCAATATTTTCAAAAATGAGATGGACTATTCAGAATTATTGTAATTTTCAAGAGTGTTATTTATAAACAAATTCATTAAAATATATATGTATATATAGTATAAAAGATACAATATTGTGTAATTTGGATTCTAATACATAGAACTTGCAATTGGAGTATTTCATTGAATTTCTAAATTTTTCAAAATATTTAAATGGAATTCAAACAGAACTTATCAAACTTTATTTTCTTAATTTAAATCCTAAAATATTACTACATTTTGAGGCCAAAAATTGCTTCAAAATACTCTTATTCAAAGTAAGGCTAAAATCCAATAGTGTTCGTATGTGAGCCCAAGAATGTGAGCTTGTGAACATTGAGCCTACAATATAGGTACCTATAATATAAATACTACACATTATAGAAGGTGTATGTATCATAAACACCTATAATATGGATATTTGTAATATATATACCCTATAATCATAGATAATTTCTATAGTATATACACCTATAACATAGATATGTAGTATTTTAGGCTCATAGGCTCACACTCCTATGCCCTTATAATAGCAATCCTCGGCTAAAATCTTCATCTTTGTCTAATCTCTAATAAATCTAATTTTAGGATCTTTCAGTTCAATTATTCAAGTACATCCTTCCCATATTTTAGATTGGTAGTCCCCACCAATTGTAAGTTCAATGTCTAAAAACTTCAAAAAGTAGGTTTTCCTAGTCCTAAAGGTAAACATTTTTTGAATCCAAATTTCTAGGACTAAAGAAATCTATTTTTATCTTTCAACAATTTAAGAAAAATATATGTATGTTATAAACTTGTGAAAATTAGCCAATATATTGGAAAATAGATTGAGGATATATATAAAAAAAGTTTAATTGATAAAATTTCATATTCATCTTTAAAACAATCATAAAGTTGAATTTTGTAATAGATGGAAGAACAAACTAAACAACTAAAGACTTTTTACAAGAAATTGAAAATTATTAATCCTAATGGTGAAAATATTCTAGTAAAATAGTTCTTTTTTCATCATACCAGTCCTCCGAGTCACTTAGTTTGGTCAAAACTATAATAATGAGGGTCACAATGCCGCCAATGCGGATCGCAAATCGGCCGCAACGCTAACATTTGCAAATCTTCTTGTATCTTGTGAGAACATCGTCTTCCCTAAACAAGAGCGATTAGCCGAATCAATCTTCAAACACTTTGGATATTCAAATGGTGGTCTCCGTTCTCAAAATGAACCACTTAGATTGTTTCTACTAACCATACAAGCTCTTCTTCGAACCCTAATAACTCGTCATTCATTATGTTTGTGATAAATGTATCTATTTCCTCTTCATATTCACTAAGTATTTCAGATGTCCCTTATGCTAACCCTAGTAATGGAATCTTACAGAGATGTAGTGCATAATGGGAATTGTTTCTCTAGTGATTGTTTTCTAGAGATGGCATTATACTAGACACTTTTACTAGGAGCAACCAGCTACGAGACGGTCCAATGGTAGATCTATAGAGTGCAACAGGCAACAGTACCAGGACCTAGGCACCCATGTCCCTTTGACTAACACCCGAGGAGTACACCCCAATACCAAAGACCCAGTTCAACAAGATTCAAATCCCGGTACTTGGATTTGGGTGAGATGCCAACTGACTAGCCAGCTCCACCAGCAATTTGCTTCAACCCCTTCGAGGCCACATGCGGTAAGGACCTACCACCATCTCTACATTGTAACTGGATGGATCTCCTCATCCAATTGCTTAAGGTACTTCCACCTTATATTGTCGATTCATCTATTGTTATGCAGGAGTCTTTCTACCTTCAGAAACATGTAGTCATTGCCAATTTTGTCGGAGGGGACATTTGAGAACTTGTTATCCTTGCTTAGATTGATGATCTAGGTAACCTAATAGTTCTATACCACATTGTCCTCTACAAACCCACCACGAATGGGTTTTTTTACATGAAACTTAATAGCCCTGAGGTGGTAACCAAAACCCTAAACATCCAACTTCACAAATTTCTAGGTGGTGAGGCTGTATACCAACAATGGTATCCCTTATTCAAACCTTGATCTAACCCTAGATTTAGCCATCCATTTTGGCTAATCCTAGAAGACCTTCCACTTGAGTACATCCCATCTTCACATATGATTGCAACCCAATTAGGGATGGTCTTTGCTATCGATATTCCTAATCCATCATTAAGTCCTTATAGATATTGTATTACCTTCATCCTAACCTAGAGATGGACGTCCAAAATCCTCATTGACGATAGACAATATGATGTAGTAGAGATCTGCATTATTTACAAGGATGATAAACTCAATTGTAGACTTTGCCAAGATTCCTCCCATTCTAGCATGGAATGTCCAAATAGCAACTTGTTCCTAGTCCAATCTTTATATCAAGATCCCCCTAATCCACTTCCCACTGAACACTACAACTCAACCAACTCAATCTCCTATCCTGCCCGAGACAGACACCAACATGCTAAATAGTCAATCCATCAATCTAGACCCAACCACCATGACAAGAAGTATAATTGACACGTACACAAACATCGCCAGTAACCCTGTACCTATTCTAAAACCCCAAATGCACAGGGTTTTATCTCGGTCCATCCTTAACGCCAAGGCTTAATTTTCCATAGTATTGCTTCCTCTACTAGCTCTAGCTACTACTAGGCAAGACGTGTTTCATTTGAACATCAATGTGACACCCTAGACTATAGCTTCCCCAACTCCACTTCCCCCCATCAAGGCCACAAAGCTTCCGAACAAGCTATCCAAAGTTTTCAACAACACCCTAGTTACTCTTCCCAATGCCCCACCCCTCCAACCATTAGGATCAGCACAAATTGAACTCAGACCAGTTATCCTATCCCCCAGCTTTGATGGCACACTATAAACCCACCCATATATCCAAACTTACACCTTCACTTATACAACTGCCTCATCTATCATTAGTTAAATTTCACACAAACAAACCTTCTTCTCTTCCTCCCCAATTCCCCATCCTGAACCATCTTTCCCATGTAACCTCCCCCCCACCTATGCTCCCCCAAATAAGCCATAGTCATCGTCAATCGCTACAACAACTCTCCTTTGGCTTTCAATGCAGTTCACCCTCTATGGGCATAACCCCATGCACATTAACCCTAAATCCTCCTTTCCATCATCCTACCTTACATCAACCCGATCTAATCTTTCTCGTTGATCCCAATCCTGTAGCCACTTTAGTTTCCACTTTTCTCACAACAACATCAACCCCTCTTGTTCCCATACTTCATCTGATCAACCTGATAAAGACTCCTTCAAGGATGCTATGCTTAACCTTCCAATCCAACAGGGTGAATCCCACCCCTCATCTCCTTCCTTTTCAAATAGTGGTACATCTCTGGCACTCCAAGTCTTTAACCAAATCTCTAAATTCCTTCTCCAATGGCGAACGCATGACCAAGCTAGTCCAAAAAACTGCCTATACAATACAACATCCCTTAGACACATCAAAGCCTTTGCAAGATAGTGGTGGTCCAATTCGACTTCAAATCATTAGGCAATTATGTCAACTACGGACCCCATCAATTAGGCTATTGCATGGGGTCATAGTAATCAATCATCTCCAAATTGCGTTGAGGGCACTTGGCATACCCCCACTCCAAACTTAATATGAAGATTAAACCCCTATCTCAGAACATTTGGGGCTTGAATGACCCTTTAGCAATTGACAACTTACGTCAATATCTTCTCAAAAACCTTGTCAATTTACTATTTCTTCAAAAACACAAGTTGCGTGGCATGGGTGCTTCCAACTTAGTGCGCCAATTGTAGAAACATGCTACTACTCTACATACTAATTTTGAGCCTGTATACTCTACAAACAGTACACAGTTGGGAAAAGGAGGGATAGCCTCCATTGTCTCCCCGAGATGGGCAAAACTGATTTCGATGTCGAGCTTCCTCTACGGCGAACAAGTTCTTTGGTTCACCATGACTTGAATACCAGGTGGTGATCTTGGATTTGTCAATGTGTACGCCCCACATGATTCTTAAGCTAGAAAAGTCATTTGGGAAACGATGGCCCGAAAGTTGCCAAACACTTGTAGATGGATTATGGTAGGTGATTTCAATATGATTGAAAGACGTAGAGATAAACTAGTTCTTCTAGTCAAACTTTATCTTCCCAAGAATGGCTCTTATTCAAAGGCCTCAAGGGTCTTCTCTAGTTTGAAGATTATCCACTTACAATCCCTAGCCTCAAGTACTCCTGAGACAATGCCAGAAGCAACTAAGGGCACATTATGGCAAGATTAGATTGATGTTACATATTCCATGATTTAGTTCCCTCACAAAGATAGATTTTGGAATATAGGATTTGTAGTGATCATACCCACTCTGATCAAAGTCCAGTTTTGGTTGTAATTCAACTAGCTACATCACCCTCTCAACCGAACCGCTGGATCATGTCAAATGTGTACTTTCATAAAGTTGACCGCTACATCCGTTGAACCTAGGAGTCTTTCCCTAGTACGGCCTCCTTTTTTTCAAAGATGAGACAAGTCACTCGAATCTACCACGAATTCTATATCCACCTCACTAAGAGACTTAGAAAACATAAAGCCTCTCTCTATGCCAATCTCAACTTGAACAACAAGGAGCTCCAAGAACTACCCCACCACCGATCTTCAAGCTGCAATAAGCTTTTTGAAGTCATTGTTGGCACATTTCGAGGCCCGTCAATTCAAAGGTAAAAAAATCAAATCCCAAGCCAAGTGGTAGCTATTTGGTGATAGACTATCTACATAATTTTTTAAAGCTACCCGAGGATCACCTAGCACATCTTCAATCACAAAACTAGTAGATAGTTAGGGTGTCCTTAGACATGAGGTTAGTGAATTAGAGGATATATGCACTCACCTTTACTCATCCCTCTATTCCCAAGATACACCCAACTAAGATGTTCTAAATAACCGCGTAGCTATCTTGGCCTACATAGACTCCAAATTTTCTCTCTAGATGGCCTGAGAGCTTGATCGACCTCTGACCAAGGAAGACCTCCATTACGCACTACTCCAAATGGCCAAGCACTGTAGTCCAAGCCCTGACAACATTATCATCGAGTTCTATTGCCATTTTTGGGAACTCATAGGAGATGAATTTGTAGCCATGGTGCATCAAGCGATATCCTAAGGCCACCTTCCAACAAGTATGACTTTGGAAGTCATCACGCTATTGCTCAAAGTAGGTGACGGAGCCCACCTTTCTAATTGGAAGTCCATCACCCTATTAAATGTGTTGTATAAAATCATAGCTAAAGCCATACAAATTAGACTTCAATTCCTTCTCTCAAATGTTATTAGTCCAGAACAATCAACCTTTCACTAGTAGAAAATGTCGTCTAATTCAATAGAAAATCAACATATTTCTTTTGATTTGGATACTATAATGATCGTTTTCACATTGTTAATGGTGACAAAAAAAAAATTTTAAATGACAATTTGTTGATTTGGGTAGTCAATGAAAAAATCAACAGATTTTTGTTGAACATTTTTTGAATCTTTTTGAATCTTCATTGTACAATGTAGTTTTCTTTTAAATTAAGTATTCACAAAAAATTCGGTGTTCATCAAAGTCAACAAACTTGGGAGGTCATTTGCACATAAAAAATGAACTATTTACAAAAAACTTTGGAATGAAAAAAGTTGTGCATTTGAACCAAATTTCATCTCCAACAATTCGTTTGAGATTTCAATAGTTCAATCAAAAGTTATAACCAAAATCAAAGAAGTGTTGGAATTTTTTATTTTTTAAAAATTTAATAGACTTTGGAGGTCATTTTGGCATAGTAGAACAACTTTTTTGAAAATATTTTGAACTAATAAAAGTTGGTCATTCAAACAATCTTTCATCTCCAATAATTTATTTTTAGTTTTCATCCTCCAATCAAAAGTTATGGACAAAATTTAGAGAGGGATGTTCAAAAATGTCAAAAGTGATGAAGTCTCAACCTCTCTTTGAAATTTGTCCAAAACTTTTGAGTTAAATCTCCAAACCTCAAATGGAATTTTGGACATGAAAGCTTGTTTGAATAACCAACTTTAATCAGTTCAAAATGTTTTCAAAAAAGTTCTTCTACTATGCCAAAACAACCTCTAAAGTTTCTTGAATTTAAAAAAAAAAACCTCTAATACCTATCTCCATTTTGTTTATAATTTTTCATTAAAAGATTAACATCTTCAAGGAATTCATTGTTACAATTTAAAATTCAAAGTTCTTTAAAATTTAATTATAGAACTTGGAAATGTCAATTCCAATCATGAATAATTTGTAATCTTGTAATAAATGATGTAAATCCAATGTTTTTATTTCTTCTTTAACAATATTTGAAATTGAGTAACAAAATAAAAATTTAACTTTATTTTAGAATACAAATTCCACAACTACCGATAAATTAAAAAAAATTATAATTTTTATTTCATTAATCAAAATAGAAAACTTCAAAGCTTTTTATATAGAAATAATCTAAGGAAATCAAATTGAAATGTTTATTTCCATAGAAAGTGACATTTTGAGAATTTTTTGGAGATTTCCAATTTCCCCAAAGATTAATGAAAATTACATATAATGGAGGAACTTTCTAATCACATGATCAAAAGTCATAAAAGTTTTTGTGCCTTGAAGCTACTCTTTCAGCACATATGATGTGAAAACTTTAAAGCAAAAAAATTAAAATTTTATTACAAATGGTTAGGTTTTATCTTTCAAACTATTTACACAAAATGTATTCATCAATTGTAGAACTTTCAACCTTCCTTCATATGTTGAAAAAATATTTTGGAAATATATATTCAAAACTTTTCAAAAAATTTCATATTCATGCTCCAAGGAAATAACATATAGGTAAAAAAGAATTTAATAGCTTAAGTATTCACAATTTGGTGTATTTAAAAAGCAGTAGACTTCAGGGGGAGTTTTCACATAGTAGACTACCTTTTTTCTTAAAACTTTAAGCTAAAAAAAAGTTGGGAAATGAAAGTACCTTTCACCTCCAAAAATCCATTTGCAATTTTGAGTCTTAAATAAAAAGTTATGGACAAAATTCAGAGAGGGTTGGAATGGCCATTTTTTTTTAACATTTTTAAGCACCCTCTCTGAATTTTGTCCATAACTTTTTATTAATGACCCAAAATTGCAAAAGGATTTTTAGAGGTGAAATTTACCTTCATTTACCAACTTCTTTTAGTTGAAAGTTTCAAAAAATAAGTTATTTTACTATGTGAAAACGGCCCCTGAAGTCTGCTGACTTCACATGGCAAATGCAAAAATAACGAAAAACTAAATAAATTAAAAACATTTACTCTCTTGCACATGCACATATATTTGTGGTGCATTGGTTTAGACCATGGAGTTTCACCTCCAAGGTCTCGGGTTCAAACCTTGGGGGTGACCCTACCCATATGGTATGGCTATATAGGTGGTTGCTCGTGTGGTGGATTGCCTAGGTGCTTGCTTGTGTGGCATGGTGCCACATGGCAACTCTTCATTGGTCCAAAATTTTGATTTTTGAAAATTAAATTTTTGAATTTGAATTGGTGAAATTGAACACTTTTTTGTTGCCAAAATAACAATTTTTTGCTTTGCTCAACAAAAAAGTGTTCAATTTCATATCAAAATCAACATTTTTTTCCTATGCAATGTCCAGATCAATATGTCCTAATGAACACAAACATTAACCAAAAAAATCAACATTTTTTTTCACTGTGGATGTTGAGTTTTCTTCTAGTGTTTCTACCCTCTTGTCACATTCTAGATAACATTCTTCTCTAGTACGAAACGGTTCAATGGACACTTGACTCTGTATAAGAGCTCATTTTCTTTAAATTTAATTTTCTAAGGCATATGATGTTGTATCTTGGGACTTCCTTTGTCAGATCATGTACAAATTAGGTTTTCTAGAATCATTTGTTAGATTAGTCATGATGTTGCTTTAGGACATGTCAACATCAATTCTTATTAATGACAAGGCCACCACTCCTTTTTCCATACAACGAGGAGTGAGGCAAGGGATCCCTTAGCCCCCTACCTCTTCTTCCTTGTTGGTGAGGCCCTACATATGGCTGCAACGGAAGAACAAAAATAAGGCCATATTCAAGGCATCCGTCTATGTGACTCACATCACCATCAACTGGTTTTGCAATATGATGATGATACCGGATTGTCCATTAGAGGTGATGAAGTAGACCTTAGAAACACTATCTCTCTACTTCAGAGGTTTGATTCTGCAACTAGACTCATGATCAATTGGACCAAAAGCACGGCTTATTGGCTGTCCAAGACACCTTGACCTACATGGACAGATGCCTTCCAACTCTCCTGGGCTCCTCAAGGTTCATTGTCTAAGCTTCTCAGCACCCCATTTGGAATTACTCTCGAGACTACAAACATTGATGAATTCCTAAAGTCAAAGATTTTGAAAAAACTCAATTATTAGACATCCCAATGCCTTTCCCTTGTAGGTAGGGTCACAATAATTTACGTGGTTCTTCTTTCTATGTTATATTATTTCTTAGTAGTATGGAGTGGCTCCTTACAGGTTATCAGGTCCATTCATGGGAGTTTGAGAAATTTTCTCTAGAACAATACGAAACATAATGCTTGCTCGCGAGTAGCATGGGACGACTACTGCCTTCCTAGGAATTAGGGGGGCTCAAATTGCTCGATCCAGAAGTTTCACTCACCTCCTTCTTGGCAAAATGGATACTCTTTGCCATCAAATCAGGCATTTCTAATCTCAAGATTCTCCGTCAATTCCACATCCACAAAATGAAGCCTCATCCGAAAGATGGCTTCTAGTTCCCGTCACAATTATGGCTCATGGTTCATAATCAAATAGTCACATGCGGTTCTCATGTGTGGAATCGGTTTACTAGGGCCTAGCAATTGATGTCCAAATATATAGAACCCGTTTTCCCCGCCAATGTAGATGAAGTTCTAAATACTAGCTTTTGGTGGTCCACAAAGTTTATAGGCTCCAATTTCAGTTTCTCTAGAGATCGAGCCTGAGCATTAGCTCAAGATAGATTGCAAACAATTCATGACCTATGGGATTCACGGGCTCAAGCTTTTAGTTCTTGGGAGGAGGTATCCACATGGTTCCCATTTCTCAAAGATGAGCGTCATCTTTGGAAGAGACTAACCTCTATGGTACCTTCTAAATGGCTATCAATGCTCATTGATCTTGTCGAGTTAGCCCAAGTTGGAGAGTGGCTGGGAATTTTCATCCAACTCCAAGACACCATCCTAGACGTAGCATGGAAGAACATGACTGCCAACCACCACATCCTTCTCCCACAACCCTAGTTCTTGGCTCTATCTAGCAATCTTACTCATGCCTCAATTAGACATACATCCCAGCAACTCTCAGACATTCCAAATACAATTGGTACTCTCCAGGTCACATGATTCATTAAACGAATATGTGTTTTATTGATCAACAAGGGTCATCAACGGCCCTTGTACTTACTCTCTCTATAACTACCTAGAAACTAGCTTTTAACCAGGCTTGATGGAAATGGTCTGATGGCTCCCCATTGACATCTTATTTGATTGCCTTGGATTGGAACCTACTCACCAAACAACACCACCTCAAGCGTACCATCCTGGAAAAATGGCCTCACCATCTTTCTCCATTATTTTTGTCTGAGTAGATGGAGGTCTAGCATCGATCACAACCTACGAAGGATGTTGTATTCATATGGTGAGTATAGCATGACACTATCCCTCTACATTCTTGGTGAATGAAGATCAACCCAAGCTTCGACACTAATTGCTCCTATTGCGACCTTGGAATTGAAGAAACCCCACCTCATAGGTTCTATTATTGCCCATATGCACAAGCCATTTGGAATTACGCTCAGTTAGTTTTGCTTCATCTCATTGGAGCTCCCATTGATAGTTCTCAATCTCGTTTTGACTTTACTCAGTGTGTATTCGGTTCCCCACTACCCTAGTAATTCTAGAAAGTTGGATCCATCTGGTCCTTCCTATGCGGTTCAACTCTGTGGTTGATTTGGACTTCACGAAATCAATGTGTGTTTAACTACAACCTCTGGCCTCTAGATTTCATCCAACAAGCTCTTTGGAGTGCCCTCCTCAACTCAAGAAGAGCCACACAACTTAAGGCTCAACTCAGAATCCACCATCAACCTACAAAGGCGTTAGATATTTGGAATTCATTCGACCGTTTGTGGATTCATTCTCCTTGGTTGGTTAGTAGGCGTCTTTCTAGTATCATGTGGAATCAAACTTGCCCTTCCATGTTTCAGTTTACTTAGTTTGGTTTTTTTAGTCTCTCATTTTGGCTTTGGCTTTATTGTCTTCATTGTCCAAACCTTTGAGTCTTGGCCACTATTCTCCTATTCTTTCTTAATACAATGGCTTTGCTAGTTGTTAAAAAAAAAACCAAAACCCCTTGTAATAATATACTATTGTACCTTTTCCAACTCCCAAGGTATAATAAAATAAAAAGTAAAATTAATTTTCTAAATTTTTTATTCATAAAAACTTTGAAATTCAATATCCTTTCTTCTATGAGTCAAAACACTACAAAACAAAGCCCATGCACCCCTTCTTCATAGGAATACCCAAAATAGAATTGGGGATGCAAAGTCCTAGGGATCTCAATGTAACAAACAAACAAAAAAGCCTAACTTAAGTCTTAAGGTATAGATTGTAATGTACCCAATCTAATGTTTTTTGCATAAGATTTTTGTAGCTTTAAATGTGAACCAAGTAATCGAGCTTTTAACAACGTAAATTCTTATTTCTCCCTCATATACATAAAATTTACATTTTTGTTTTGAAATGGACCTCTCCATTACATAAGGATGGAATAGAGATGAAAGTGGTAATAAGCTAAAACTACTTCCCCCCTAAATGCCTAAATTGCATTTTTGGCAATATAGAAATTAAGGGTAGCTTACTACAAATGGAATTTTTAATTTTTTTTCTTTGAAATTTTCATTCAACATGTACCTAAAGAGTAGCTTTAAGGCCCAACAAGTTTCACAACTTTTGATTGTATGGTTAAAAAGTTTTCATATGATATGTAGTTTTAATGCTCAATGGATAGTCCAAATTTTTTTTTAAAAATATTTTTTGAAGAAATAAAAATTTAAAATTAATTTACTAGATTTATATGTATGTGGAAAGCTTTGAATCATTCTATTTTGATTAATAAGATGAAAGTAATGAGGAGTTTTAGTTTGCAAGCAATTATAGATTCTTTACTCTAAAATAAACTTTGAAGTCCTTTATTTAACTCAATTTTCAATATTTTTTGAAAAAAATAAAATCATAAAATGAAAATTGGTTATTACAACATTACAACCATTGATATTGGCGTTTTTTAGTTTCATAACTAAATTCTTAACAATTTAGTATTTTGAATCATTCTCTATTTTTTTCTATTTACTATTTTTTTCCTCTATGTTGTACAATTTTAAATGATCTAAAAATTTTCAAGCATGTAGTCAACTTGCCTTGAAGAATGAATCCAAAGAAGCACCACCATTTTGAACATTTTTACATGCAAATATGACCTTATAAAGTACAATTGCTTGGTTTGTTGTAGGGCCCAAAAAATATCTTTATCACTTTAAACACTAATATCTTGCAATCTACACAATGGAAAATTTGGGGGGGGGGGGGGGGGAGTTCACATCTTCTCAAACCAGATTATTACAAGGTTCTACGGTTACGTATGTCCAAATTTTTTTTATTTTTAAGTTTGGTATTTGCACTAAAAATGGCAGTTTGGAGCGTTTTTGGTAAAAACATAGTTCAAATCATTTAGAGGACAAATACTACTCTAGTCTTTTTTCAAAAGAATTCAATGAATTTGCTATAAAATGAGACCTATTAATGATAATACCTTACCAAAAGATTGTATTAGATTTCAATCATGTAATTTGTGTTAAAATATGCCTCAAGACATCTATGATTAGTTTAGGTTGGTATAAACCTTTCATTTCACTTTGACATTGTAATTCAATTTCAGCCCTAACATTGTTAACCAACATTTGGGGGTCCTTTTGCTTCCATAGGGAGTGGGAGCCCCAATATGGTAACTTCCTAACCAACTAATGATTCTCTTGTAACTTTCCACTCATTCAACAACATTAAAGCTGCAACTTTTGAGGCAAATAATGATTTTCTACAAATTATAACAAAGTTCATTCCTAGGTATATTAATAGGGAGATATTATCTCCCCTTTAAGGGAAAAGTAATTTCAAAATGGGCCAAAATTGCCAAGAACTTGAGCAATTTGTTTGCTTGTTTTTTTCTTGAGATTGGATAGAATGCAACCATAGGTTATTGTAGTTCACATTGAAAGTGAGAACCTCAAAAACTTCAAATTATTTAACTGCGCAATTTAGTAGATACTTAAGTTTGAAGCTTTATTTAGGTCCATGGAAAACAAGGCAAGACTTTGAAGGAGCTGATATCTTAGTGAGAATATTATGAAATGATCACCTTTTCAGTTCGATGAAAGACAAGAGAGTTGAAAATGCTCATCTAAAATTTTACAACATTTTGGGTCCTTTTGCAATTTTTGTGGTGGAGCTTGCAATGCATGGTGGTCATTGAAATGAGAGTAATGTTTGCCTAATCAAAAGCAAGAGTGGGCACACTTGTGGCTTCTCCTTGAGCTCCTTGTATTTGCCCTTTTTGAGGTGGGCAACAATTGCATTGGTTGGTTGACTTTTCAATCCATGCCCAAATTAAACTAAAAAACATGAATTGTAGAACTACACTACATCACTAAACTTTAAAAAAGTCCACAAGGCAAAGTTTAACTTGGAATTTGATGAAACTATTGCCATTAGATTCATAACTCACTTTTTCTACAAACATTTTATTTATTTTTAAAATTAAAAATTGATAACGAGAAGATAAAAAAAACAGGGCAACAACTAGAAAATGAGTCACTAGGGGGGTTAACAAACATATGACCCTTTCTTGCCCATATTGCCCCTTGTAGAGTTGATAGGGTAGTCTTCCCGGCATTAGAATAGGCAACCCATGTCCAATCACCACCATTTCCACAATATAGGCTGCTCTAATTCTAATCATAACTTTGTTTACATTACAACTCACATACAACAAGAATTGTAGAAGCTTTAGAAATGTCCAAGAAGTGTATATTAAAAGCATAGAATGATTACGACATGTACAAAATTATCATTTACATCAATTTTGTAACCAACCTATGTTCAAAATTTCAACGGCCTACATAACAACAATAGATTGCACAAAATCTTCAGGAAAAAAATTGAAAACAATTTTAATTTTGACCAAAAAATGTAAATTTTTTTTAATCCTTCTTAAATCAATTTCCCTACACAAGAAAAATATTTCTTTGCATCCATCCATCTAGCAGCTATGCTAAACTCCTTAACTCCTAAATGCCCAAGGCCTATTTTGAGCTTCTTGGAATTTGCTCTAAATTGAAGAAAATGCCAATATTTTGATAAGCTGTATCAATTTTTTTTTAATTATAATTATACAAATTCAAACTAGACATGCTAGAAATTTTATAGGATAAGAAAATACAACAATATCACCTATATAATAAAAGATTATTATAATGTTTGACCATGAGGGTATTAAAACTGCAAAAGTGATGTGAAGTCTTCAATCTTCTTTTCACAAGTCCAATCTAAGAAGTTGGTGACCAAAAATAACTGAAGTTAAAGGGCCTAACATGTATAACTCCAATCAATTTATGGCTTCTTAAAATCTACTCTATAATTTTTTAAGTGAATTTTGAATGTGATTATTTCACCAAAATCTAGTATATTTGAGGCTCATTTCCAAGAGCTCTCACTACTATGGGAAGTGAAGATTGCAATGGGTACCCTTGCACAAAATCTTGAATAGAAAAATCACTATCATTTATTTTTAAGATTGGATTTTTTGATGCTAAAACTATACTTTGAGAAGAACTTTTCAATAATAGAAACTAATAAAAATAGAAACTTGGTTAGGTTTTATTTAACTTCAAAGTTTTGCAAACATCAGATTTTGGTGCCTAGGGTAGTTAGGGGTTAAGTGGTCAGAGATGGATCGTCATCCCATAAATGGTTTTTGTCACTAAGCTTGCAAGTTGCAACCTACCCCACATATATGCTTCAATCTGGAGATATTTAATCCCCCCTAAAAGATTAGTTGGCCACACGATCAGGAATGGATTTGGGACTTACTTTCTTTTGGCCACTATGGTCTTGATCAACCCTTTTTTAAGGATTTTGGGAAAATGCTAGATTGATGGCATTTGCTTTCTTTTATGTGCCCACATGGTGATTGAATATGTCTTGTTAATGATTTTTACTGGCGATTGCCTTTCTTCCAAAAAATCCATTTGGCATAAGTGGCTTGCAAGTTGTGGAAAATTGTAGCACTTCAAGGACATCTTTTGAAGCAAAAAAGGCAAAATTCTATAGAAGTGGTCATATACTTTGGCTCCATTGACCTTTTCATTGTGAAAATATGGCAAATTCTTTTATTCTTTTGTAGAGGTTTAGGCACCATCTCAAAGATTCTGAAATACACATTGGCACTTTACATCTACAATATGCACATAACTTAAGGAAATAAAAATTCATACATGGATATCTTGGTGGATACACAAGGCCAAGCAAGGGCCCATCCACTCAAGAACAAACCCTTGACCACAATTAGATTTAGGATTTCACCAACACCACCTAAGCACTTAGCTTACAACCCATATTGCCGATCTGTTGCACTTGTCCATTCATTATGGGCATCATCATAAGGAAAGTTCTCCAAATTAAAGATTTTTTGAGAGTACATGCCTACTATACATTCCAATGGGGATCTAAGGAATTTCTCAGCTTGTTCTTTAGAAATGCAAGTGAACTAAAACATTTGTCATCTTCCACAGACCCTAAAACTTGGACTTTGGCAATTTCAGCCAGCCTGTAGTACTCTGGAAATGCTTTCACTCTTAAAATAGTGCATGAGTTAAGAAAATGCCAAAGACAAGTTAAGGGATTTAGATCAAAGGGAGGCTCCATGGACCGTTTGGCATTATTGACCATGGCCAATTTGAACAAGCCCTGATGGGTCTCCAAACTATAGTGATCCAAAATAGGTGGGATCAAGTGTTTTACCTTATTGACCTCAACCAACTTAGGCTCACCATAGTACTCCATGAGAACTACCAAGTGCTTTAAAAAAGTTTCTTTAGCTTCCATTTGCAACTAGTATTGCGGGTACATTATCCCTAGTGCATCCATGACATTGTTGGAGGGGAATTGTCCTTCCAACTCCCTTAGCAACTGACTGGCTGCCCTTACAAACAAGAAATACACCATGTTCAACAAGCAATAACTAGAATGGAAACTATCAAGCATATGAATGGGTTGGTTGCTCAAGAATTGTGATTCCAAGGATTCTTAAATCCAGCATAGCTAATCAACAGAATGGACCATACTAATCAACTAAACGAATTTCTAATTCAATATGAGTCTTATAAAGAAAAAGTAGAGGGCCTATGATGTAACAAATTCCCCGACCAGCTGTCCCAAAATCCACTAACTAATTGTCCCAATAGAAGTACGAAGTAACTCAATACTAAGTAACTGAAGTAATTGAATATAGTGCACTACAGTAAAACCAAAAAACTAAGTAATTAAGTAACTGAAGCATGAAGTAACTAAACAGAGTGCACTGCAATGAAAACAAAAAAATGAGACTAACCAAATTTAACCAAGCTGTCACAAAAGAAGGGAAACTTGTGAAAAAGGGAAACCTATACCTGAGTACTCTTTTTTTATAGTTGCAATGAAGGCCGCCAAGACATCTCGATCCACATAGGTTGCCTTATATAGCCCACATTTTCTCCCTGTTAGTAACAAACACTAATTTGGCTAAGTCATGGTTAGGGTCTAAGAACCAGCTCAAGTGGATCTAGGTGTGGGAGTAGTCAATGATATTCTTGAATGCCTAAAACTTGCCAGTCGCATATGAGGTTGCCTTATCAACATATAGGGTATATAGCTGCCTTTCTGCAATCTTCAAGGTGGCTACAAAATTGCAAACATAAACATTACACTTTTGAGCAAATGTTACCAACAAATCAATTGTCTCCGAGAGTGGCATGATTGTTGTCATTTCCAAAAGAGTGTAAGGATCTAGCATGAACTCCAAGCACTTCTGCACACTCCAAGCAAATTTCCAAGTTAGAAACGACTTGTTTATTTTTTGTTATCAACTTTATGTAAAAAATTCAGAATTATAATTAGATGCTTGCCCTCATTGCAATGCAAGAATCAAGATTGAATGAAAACAAACCACTACTATAATCAAACAAAATCAAAACTTTGAGCTACTATAATGCAAGATTCTAGATTGAGCCACCACAATGCAAGAATCTAGACAAAAGAAAGCAACAATTCAGACTAGATTGAGACAAAACTAAACTGAAGTCAACCCTTGCAAACAAAAAATTGGGCCACCGTAATGCAACAATCCAGTTGAGACACCGCAAGGCAAAAATACAACTTAATCAAGACAAAACATTACCGAAGTCAGCCCCTGCAAACTAAAAATTGGGCCATTGTAATGCAACAATCCAAACTAAGGAAACTGCAAACTAAAAATCAAGATTCAATAGAGACAAAACGGTACCGAAGTCAACCCCTATCCACTAAAAATTGGACCACCATAATGCTAGAATCGAGACTAAGGAAACCACAAAGCAAGAATCAAGACTCAACCAAGACAAAATAGTACCGTAATCAAGTTAAGACAAAAAATTAGGCTACCATAATGCCAAAATCTAGACTGAGACACTACAAAGCAAGAATCAAGACTCAACTAAGACAAAACAATACTGTAATCAAGCTAATCCAAAACTTGGAGCCACTACAATTTCAAAATCCAAACTGAACTAAGACAAATAGTACTATAATCACCCTAAACTATTGACTTCAGCGACCGTAATGCAAGAATCCGGACTGAGCCACTACAATGCAAGAATCCAAACTGAATAAAAAAAACTGGCCTATAATCACCCTAAACCAAAACTTTGAGCCACTATAATGCAAGGATCTTGAATTCCTAATTGAACTGAATCTAACCAAACCTTAATCAGTTGTTCCAAGTAACAGTAATCAACTGTTCCGCAATCAACTGAGACAATGTGGGGTAACTTGAAAGGTTCCAATGCCTAGGTATGCAATAGAGAGAAATGTAAAGAAATGATTGAGGAAAGTGAAATACCTCCACTGCATCATTTTGGGTGTAGTCTACCTTCATCTTTGCTAGCAAGGTGTGGTAGTCGGCTAGCATCCTTCGTAAAGGCTCAAGTAGTGACACCCACCTTGTAGTAACTTAGAATAGTGGCTTTAGGCCTTTGGTTTCCATGACCTCTACTAGTTTTTGGTACTCAAAAAACCTCTTGGGACTCTTCTTGAAGTAAGCATGGGTTTTTTTATTAACTACTCTACAACAATAAAGATTGGAAGTGTAGACAAAGATTTAACTGCCAAGTTACACCTATGAATTATGCAATGGACTCCCATGCAAAAAGAAGCCCACTTTGAATGTATATGTGTTGTTACATTACATTGCACACCTTGGAAAGTGGTTATACCATTAGCACCAAAACAAAGTAGCCTCCTTGAAATTTGCTCAGTAGTCAAATCTCCTCCATTCTCCAACACTTTTATGATCACTACAATTAACTTGTTTACACCAACTCCATTGACTATGCATTGCAATGAGATCAAGAGGGGGATCCTTATGTAATTCTGTACTATATAGGCATGAATTGAAATCGAGCTTCCATTATCTATAGTAGTGACTTCATCACAAGTAATAGCAACGAAGTGGGAAATACTTATTTGTTTTTTTAATTGCCTCCTTCACTTGATTGTACATAGAATCAACCATCTACCTTGTAGAACTATCTGACCAATGCATCCTTGGCAAGGTTGGGACTCTCAAAAAAGCATATAATGCTTGTCTTTGTTCATATTCAAGCATAGGACGTCCAACTAATAGGATTATAAATATTGTGCACAATTGCACAGTCTTTTTTGCAATAGTCTGTAAAGTAGTATTGTTTACTTGTTGAAGCAACAATGCAAGTTGTCTAGCTACAAAAAACCTCAAATTGACTTGATGCCTACTTGTCTTGGAAACATACCAATCACCCTTCTTGACATTGTATTTCTTCATATCAAACTCAACCTTCCTCCTTCCTTCTTCCTTAGTAAGTGTATCGCACTTGAGGCCCAAAATCTTGGGAGTTTTGTCAAAAGTTGAGCAAAAAGTGCACTTTACTAGATGTACGCAACCATCAATCCCTTGAATTCGCTCCGCCCAAACCAACTTTATAGCCCACTCATTTTGTAATTGTCTTGTGGCATCATAGTTCAATTTTGGCTTCTTTGGGGGTGAGATTTCTTGCAGTTCGTCATCAAAATCCAAGTCCTCTTCTTCATTGGAAATCTGCACCATATCTTGCCTCAATTGACATCAAATTTTGTGACTTGCATCTACTGGGAGTGGTGACTATAAAGGGCCACAACTATTGTCTTTCTATGAGCTAACTAAAGGCTTAAAGATGAGGTTTGTGTCTAAAGACACAGTATTGAAGGACCTTGTTATGGAAGAAAAATCTGAATTGCCAATTCTCAAGGTCTTCCTGCTACTGTTAGGGTTTTAGAAGCTAGAGAAAAAGGACACAATTGAAGCTACCGACCTTGTACTCCTGTGAGTTTTAATATCTTCCACACAAACTACCTTGCCCTTCATTGTATGGCGCCGATTAGCCAGTTCTTTGGTAGCCTTATGAGCAACTACTTGGCTTTCTTTGACTGCTACAGGGTTGGATATACTCTTCCTCTTCAAAGAAGAACCTACATTGCCGACCTCTTGGACGTCTGCACTCACTCCATGGATTTCTACAACATTTACTCTTTCTTAGATGTCTACACTCATTGCGTGGATTTCTGCATCACTCACTTTCTCCTGATCCTTTGGATGGTCACCCACTCTCTCTTGAACTTGTGGACAATCAAATGTGGTAGCCATTGAAGAAGTTCTACTCCAAGCTTACCCAACCTCAAGCATTCAAAACTAAGACTAAAGCCCTAATCCACCTTTGGCAAACAAGTCAAACCATGGGGTTTCTTACAACATGAAGACAACAACGTTTATAGTCACCTTTAGTGACTTTCTATCAAACCATGGTGCTGAAGCTAGAACATACACCCAAAAACACAACTCCGTGATCAAATAGAAGGCCAAAACAATATAGTGTAGTGTAGAGCTCATCTCTGCAAATGCCAAACATAGAGAATACCAAAATGAATAGGAATGATAAGGATTGAGCTATACGCACATATAGTCCAGTGAAGCTTGTAGAATCCCATCGAAAAATGACCAAGTTGTGACCACCTCCTCAAAATTACAAATTCCATTGCATCAAGATTGTGCCCCACCTGTAGCAATTACAAAGCCACCAAAGCCCATGAAAAATTCAAAATCAAATTACAAAGCAATGAAGTTCAACACCGGGCAATTATACTCTAAACCTAAAATGGATTCGGCCCTTCATTAGATTTTGTTGTACCAATCTAGTGCTCATCTAAACCTTCAAAGCCTGCGAGCTAGTAACTTACAAAGCTTCAATGTAGGTAGCTGTGGTGATGTCCAGAGCTATCATGCGGGCTAATATGGCAATGAGTAAGGAGCATCCAAGGCAAAAGCAACAATATTGTGAAATTCAAGTTCGAAATTGGGTGCACAGCGGAAGCCCAATGTTGCTGTAGTAGGAGGATTGGGGGTGATTGATGTGGGAGGGTTTGGCGTTTTGTGCCTACCCCACCCACCCACCCCCCCCTCAAAAAAAAATAAAAAAAATAACCCCTAGGTTGCCTTTGAGCTCCAAAAAATTTCCAAATTAAAAAAAATTCAATAACCTATTTTCGCGTGGTTTTCCTAGTTGGTGCCGTATGGCACTTTTTCACCAAAAAAAAGGGCTAGTTTTGATAAATCATAAATTATATAGGTTGGATTTATTTGGGCTATCAAACTATTGGCTATAAAGAATTCATTCTTAACAAATATAATTTAGTTTCATTTGTTTAAGAAAAAATTATTGCAAAGAACTTCTTCTTGTACTACATGTACAATATACATAACATTGTATGACCAGGCAATGGTCCTCTACTCCTTCCATGCCTGTAAGGTATTATGTTATGCTTCCCTAGATGCATGGGAGGGACTTATTTGAGTTAATGCTTTTTTTTCTCTCTCTTGAAACATCTCAGTTAATGCTTTGATTGGGGTTGGCTGGAAGAGCCATCAATAAGACAGTTTTGTTCATTGTGGGGGCTCCTCTATCCGAGAATGCAAAAGGGGAACCCATCATTTGTTTCCAAAATAAATTAAAGAAAAGAGACCCCTGCCTCATTGGGAAACAATGCGGGGCTACACAGACAGACAGGGCTACAGAAATAGGCTACTGGACCTTGTTGGTGGGCTAGTCGAGGGGGTTTGGATTTTCTCTTGGCAGCCCGGCTTTTTTCCAGAATCTACGAATTTTCCTTATAATTAAAAAACCACCGCCGTGGATAAAGGGGCCGCTGCTTTATCAAATCAATGCGGAGGACATAATGAGCTTATCCTCCTGCCAGGACCCGGGGATACCCTCAGGGCTTCGAGAGGGGCTCTCAGGGTTTCGAACGGGCGGGTATCGTCTCCGGCCCGAATGCGCTTCCTCCCCGAAGCGGACGGACGCCGCGAGGCCCGCGACAGGCTTGGGGTGTTGGCCTGCGGAATTGCGGTCTGGCGTGCGTTCGTGTGCCGTGTGGAAGTGGCTGACAAGGTTACCGATGGAGCGGCCACGATCAGGAAGGCGTCGCGGAGGATTGGGCAGAATTTCGGACGCTGGCGGCGCGTAGTTCCCGGCGTGGTTTGGAGGCGATGGGGGAGTGGGCCGGGGTGATGGAGGCGCAATTTCATCTGCAGTGAGGATGCTCGACTTGGGTGAAAGAAGTGCAGTGCAGGGGTTCTGTGGCACATTGTGTACTCGAGCGTTCGAGTGATGACGGCTTCGGGAAGCGGCGTGGGCCTCTGCTTCGTACGGTAATTCGTTGTTTGTTTTTGAGTTTTTTGTGGTGTGGTGTGGTGTGGTGAGGTGAGGTGAGGTGGGTTGGGTTCGTGTTGTTTTTGGAATATATCAAGGTGTGTATGGCTTGTGGAATAGGACGGCTGCGTGCATCCGAACTATGCATTTCTTTTTTTGGATCTTGATGAACAAATAGGCCGGGAGGCGTGTGTACAGTGCACTTTGGCATTTTCCCCTCATTCTGGGACTTGGCCGTTTTGTTTACCATCTTTTTTTCTTATTTGGTCTAAATAAATTTTACTGATTTTTTGCGGCTTTTTGCTATTTTGTGAGAAAGTGCGCACAATCGTGTTTCAACGTCGTCTCGCGAGCTGAGAAGTATAATTACTCGTATGAACGATGCTATGTAAAGGAGATCTGATTGTTAGATGTGGTGGTCAGCAAGTGTGCGAGTCTCAATTCAATGCTTGTGATAACAGTGCGACGACGACTACTTCGTCATTTAGTTTCTATCTTCTTTGCTTCGCTTTCTTGGATCTATTTATTTTTATCTGTTTTGATTTACACCGTTTTTCGCTTTCTTATGATAATGTGCCCACAAATGTATTTTAGCATCGTCTCGCAAGCTGAAAATCTTAATTACTCGCGTCGTCGATGTTACGTAGAAGAGCTTTGATCTGTCAGGTGTCGAAATATGCTGTTCTCTTTGACTTTGATGAACTGAGAGGAGGCATGTTTTGTTTTCTGTCCTTTTTTATTTTTTATTCTTACTTTTTTGTTATGATTTTATGCGTATTGTCGTTATCTAGCGAGAATGTGCGCATCTGTTTCAGCGTCGTCTCGCGAGCTGATAATATATAATTTCACACATTATCGATGTTATGTAGAGGACTTTGATTGTCAGGTGTGGTGGTCAGCAAGAGTGGTAGATCCTTACTTCTCGTTGCCTTTATGCTTGTCATAAAGTACGACGACGTTTGGTCCTGGATTGCCGATTTCTCACTATGTCGTTGATAATATAGGTCGGTTTCTTGCTTTGCTTTCGAGATTGGAAAGCGGTGATTTGTGTTGGGTTGAATAGCTCTACACAGTTTGCGTGAATTTTGGATATGAATTGATAGGACTCGGCCTTAATTTTATATTTTGTTTTCGAACTCTATCTCAATCATTTTTCGACAATGGTTGCCTTTGGCCCTAATCTATTTAACTTGTTAAGTTCTAGGTTTTCATCGATTATAGTTCATCTTGTGAAACGCGCATTGTTGATAAAATATTTCCACGTGTTTCAACAGCCTTTGGAAATTCCTTTGTTCTTTGGAAGTTCCTCTGATTCTCTTTTCCGTTTCCAATAGTGTCTAATTAATGATCTATTTTTGGAGTCGAATTGCTCAGGCACGCTACCATGGTGTTACGTGTGATGTCCGACACGATGATAAGTATCTGCATGTCATTGCCAACATGCCTTGCGCTTAGCTAGAAATTTATGTAAAGAACACTGTTTTCACTGATTTTACGCTCAGCAAACTAGTTTCTGCACTGATAGGTCCATTTGGGGGACGCTCTCGGTATCGCATGTTTTAGGCTTCCGATGATTAAATTATTTTCTTTGTATTGTGGTACAGGTTTGTGGTAGATCTTAAATCTGAAAGAAACAGAACAGATTGTTTCGACAGAATGGAGATGATGGTGGTATCAAGGGTACTTTGGAAAATTGTGTTCATAAATTCTCCTATGTCAGTTCTACCCACTCTAATGAAGTCGGTCGGCTTCCTTGGTCGAAACAATTCATGAAGGGATGCCGATGCATGCATATGGTCGTTGACAAGGGTTTGGTTCTGTGTGCCACCTTCAGGGACCTCTGATTTTTTTTCGCGCGGTCACACGTGTCCTTCAATTCACTTTTTATTTATTGAGGACAGAGGTTGGCAATATGATGGCAACTCCTTCGGAACGTTCCTCACAACCAGTTTTCAAGGAGCCGCGGCCTGTAAATCCGAACTCCCTACCCTTTTTCAGCAGAATCGTCGAGGACATTATTGTCAACATTTTTGGCCGGCTCGAAGAGGATCCAAGAGATCTCGCACGCCTTGCATGTGCGTGTCGAAGATTCCGTAACGTGATCAAAACCTCGTGCTATAAGCGGCAGTGCTTGCGTGTAGTACCTTGCATAGTTTCCGAATTGATGCAATCAAGCGGTCGGCAGGATGTATTGGTTGAGCCCCCAGGTGGATGGGAAGCTCTTCAGAAGGTTCTTGTGTGCTGTCCTGGTCTCTCTCACGCAGGGGTTTTACTGAATTGCTGGGACTACGGATTGGAGAGAGAAATCGGCCGGTCAGACGACTTTGAAATAGTGCGCAGGGATAGTTTACCAAAGTGCGAAATAAAAGCAGAGAATGTTCATGATACAGGGACTGTAGACACGTTGCACGTGAAAATCAAGCAGGAACCTTTGGAGACTCAGTCTGAGAATTCGCCAGCAATGAAGCCTGGAGTTTTTTCTAGACCTTATCCTAAGCAGGAACCTTTGGAGACCCATTCTGAGAATTCGCCAGCAAGGAAACCTGAAGTTCTTTCTAGACCTTGTCCTAAGCAGGAACCTTTGGAGACCCACCCGTTGGAGAATTCGCCAGCAATGAAACCTGAAGTTTCTTCTCGAATTTATCCTAAGCAGGAACCTTTGGAGACCCACCCGTTGGAGAATTCGTTGGTAATGAAACCTGAAGTTTCTTCTCGAATTTATCCTAAGCAGGAACCTTTGGAGACCCACCCGTTGGAGAATTCGTTGGTAATGAAACCTGAAGTTTCTTCTCGAATTTATCCTAAGCAGGAGAACAAGACAAACGATCATTATCAATGCGGTACGAGTGGTAAAAGGCATTTCGATTCTGCTTGCACTAGCCAGCTGTTTGACGAGGCTGGTGCTAGAATGTCTTCATCTGTAAAGAAGGAGCTGCTGATGGGGGGCGACGGTCCCATAAAGCAAATGAAGACAGGTGACGTACACTATCATGGCAAGGTGATGAAGGAGCCTCGGTTTCATGGGAGTTACCGACGGTTAGAAAGGAAGGAAGAGTATGGAGCTGGTTCTCCGTCTTCACGAAATCGCTCTGTCGAAAGACGCGGATCTAAAGAACGAAGTGGGACTTCGGGTGGCGGAAGGAGAAGTTTTCAGACAGAGCGTCGGATCAATCACGAGGAAGTACCTCATCTTGCTAAGGGCGTCTGGACTCTAACGAGGGAACAGGGGAACAAGCTTCTCGCTAGCAGGTCTTTCATCTGGATTGTGCCATGAAAATCCTCATTACTTATGTGCTGCTGTAGCTAGGTTGCTTCTCAGTTTTCCTGAGCGCTTTGTTTTGCTGCGATGTTCAGAATTTTGCTGGTTAATTGCTACACTAATTATTGCTTTGTATCTTTCAATGACTCGATGGTGTGTTACTTTCAGATTCCGGTCGGACAGCCTATTCATTTGTGACTGGCCTGGTTGTATGCACCAAGGGGAGAGGCGCATGTACAAACTTTTTCGGGGCATATTTAAGAACTTTCAACACTCTCACGTCTTTCGGAACTTGAAAGACTTGAGGGCCAAGAGAACAGAAATACGATGTGCGTTTTGCTCCGAACAAACCTACGATATGGTGACTAGTTTTTGCCTCCGTCGATCCTTCGAATACCACGACGATGGAGAGCCCGTCATTCGCGCTTACGTGTGTGAAAGCGGTCACGTTGCTGGCGCCTGGACAGACCGGCCTTTATATAATCTTTGAGGGTCAGATTGGACCTTTCATAATGTCGGTACGACTCACGGAAGTTTGAAAGACTTTACTGGTTACCGGTGAAGACAGATGAACAAAATCCCTCACAAAGTTCCGAAAAGAGTTGTAAACATAGGCCAGGCTCATCCTTCACCGATGGCAGGCGATTGGTTCGACTTGTGTTTTCTCGATTTAGACAGAAGACGCTCAGGGTCTCCAGAAATTATGTTCTAGATAACCGGTCGTGGTTATCAGACATAATCGTCTCTTCTACACTTAAGTAGGACCGCCAGATCTTGGAGATCTGCGACTCAGAGTGTGAGAGGATGGGGGTTATAATTCTGGACCCTCTTTTTTTTTTCAATCGCAATGCGCCTTGTGAAGATGACAGTGACAGGAGGAGGTTATGGATAGAGAGTATAGAGGAGTTGTTTTCTGATTTGTGTTTTCTTTGCTTTGATTAATTTTCTAGAACTCTTACTTGCAACGGGACTCGTCAAGATTCCAGGAAAGAGTTAGAGCTTTGGGATTGTCTTTGAATTTCAATCAGTGTCAAAAGGTAGCGGAGATTGCAGTCTCACAGATATAGAATCTTGAACAGCAGCTAAAGTGGCTTTATGGCTTGTTCTGCTTTGGAATTCACCCAGATCATGGGCAGAATACCCTCCAGGTCTCACAGTGCGCGTTCATCCTTCTTGACGTGATCAGTGTTGTCCCTGGGTCTTCATCATTCATTAAATAGCGGTGTTAACTTGGCTTGAACTGTTTTCTGACCCTGTTGCAGGAAGTTAAGCATTTGCAGTTTTCATTCAAGTCACGAGCAGATTGCTTTTGAAGGACTGCGTGTACTTGATGGTTTACGAGAACTTCGTTAACCTCAAATTAAGCATCTATGATTGTGGAATCTTATTGTTGCTAGTGAATGGTTTATGTTCTTCGAGCTCGGAATGGGGTTTGCAGGAAAATTGATTGGTTGAGTGGCTTTGAGATATCATCATAAAGGGAATCTTCTTAATGATTCATGGCGGGGTCTCCTCGTGATACATAAGCAAGCCTCAATGTGCTCACTTCGACCGCATGGAGACTCTCCCATGAATCATTAAGAAGATTCTTTACTTGATATCAGAATTTCTGAGTAACCTAATTTATTGAAAATTCTGATCTTAGTAAAAGAAAAATTTGGAATACTTACAGTACCTGAATTATTGGGTTGAATTATTTGATTGTTCGAGAGCTTTAGTTGAAGAGGATGAAGGAGCATATTCGACAGCTATCCCCATGGAAGCAGCCCGGCCACAGTACTCCACGTTTGGACATCTCGGCCATAGTAACGCAGGGTGTTTTTGAAACTGAGCCACCATGTTTGATGGCTTGGTTTGCACTGCACCGAGGGCCTGTTTGAACATCTCCATTTCGCTGGAACGCAAAGGTGAAGTTCGTGTAGGGGCGGAGGTGCTTTCATTGTAGAGGCGCAACCTCGATGATGCTCCTGTATTTCATCGGGTCCTGTCAACACCTCAATGCACGGCTGCATAGATCAACATTGCCCAAGGTTTACTTGCACTGGTACTTGGAATTTTTTTATCGCACTCTTGCACGTGCAAGAGTTTCTCTAGCAGCTTCGTAATGCAAATTTTGTGTTTGAGGATCAACAGAGGCTTTGCGATTTGACTCGTCACGAGAATTATTTGGCGTTGACTGAGATAGCTTACGGCTAACAGTGTCACAAGTTGTGGATGGTGGCGACGACTAGTTTTTCACTTGAGGATGATGGTCTTTTTCTCGATTTTCCTGCTTCATCTGCCCCCACATGTGAAATCAGTCAGCAATTAGATTTACTACTGCCGTCCATTGGAACTGCTGTCGGAATTAGAATACTTGATGCTGTTTGGAAAGCAACAAAGGAGGGGGACATAATTCAAATAATATGAACTACATTATATAAGGTAGTTATTCCTATACATGATGGTGATGGATACCAGCTGGGCCAAGGAGATGCCAATACATGAAACCTCTGCGCAATGCTGACGTTGGTGTCTATTCATACCGACACTGTACTGCTCTACCTGGCGGCCAGAAGAACTGGGTATGTTTCTGCAATTGGCATCTCCTCGAAAGCATGAATGAACTATGTCCGGGGTTGGGCATTTTGGTGAACCTGTTGTACAAGAAAAGTCATCATAGTCATTACCAAGAATCTTTAAGATGTACAAATTGGATGGATTACGAGGGTGCTGTGACTATAATTGTATATTTGGTCATCCTAATAGCAGATATCAAGTAAAGATGCAAACAATAAGAAGCCTTGCAAGATATTATTTCGCGAAGTTATTGCGACGGAGGCTTCAGTCTTTGCTTCAACAAAGGCAAATATCACAAAGCACAGAATCACCAGAGCTCGCTGGGGCAACCAGCATTTTACGTAAAAGACTTTCTTATAACCACTTGCTTACTTAATCATATCAAGGACAGGAAAAAATCTGGATAAGGGAAGAAAAACAAGCAGAGTGTCTCTAGCTCAAGAAAGTCACAAATTTTGTTACAGGTCCTCAGAAGCGTACTTGTTTGGGATGCAGGAACTTCAGGGCGACCAGGAATGCATCTTGAAATATTTTCACCTTGTGGTTTGCAAAGAGAGGATAATCCTGACAGTTTCGGCAAAGGGGCTGAACCCTTCTGTCTCCAGTCAGTGACGTTCCAGTTACCCTTCCATTCAGCTGCTCTACACACGCTCCAAACAAGGTTTATGATGTCTCGTTCATCCTTCATAATTAACAATCTTTCATTGCCGATTCGAATCAACATGACTATACAGTCGGCAATCACCAGTTCATCCAGTAAATGGCGGTTATCATATTGAAGAAGCATTGAGAATTTGCAGGTCAGTGCACGAGGAAGTGAAAGCGCTCACAGTGCTCAACACAGGATTTTGTCCCAATGAAACACAACAGTGTGTACTGGGAGTCAATCAATTCATGCTATTGCGATGTAGACCGATACCCTTCAACTACCGGTATTCCTATCAGCTGATTCATGAATAGAAAGCATGCGTTTTGCAACGTAAAATCAGTCTCAGTACTTGCGAGGTAGCTGTGTCTATAACCTTTAATAGAAGACCGAGATGACGAGAACTACGCTGTGTCCAACCAGGTTGCAGGTGCTAAGCCATTGGAAAGTGAGCTTACAGCAATAGTTCGTGACCAAGAAAATTCAGACCGTCTGAATTGGATAGAAAAACAATGAGACATGATTAATACTCACCAGAAGCTGCTGCCAAGGTGGAATCAAGCAAGCCCAGATACTCATATTGTTCAGGAAGAGACATCTTTGACCAATGTTGTGTCTCTGTAAGTGCCTTGAGGGACCTCTTCGTCTGCTCAAGAGGGTCAACTGGCTGAGAATGCACACTTCTAATGCCTCCTTCCCTTTTCTCTTCGGCGCACCGTTCGAGGACGCCAAGGTTTTCGTCAATCAAGTGGCGGGCCTCTTCCGGAGGCATGGTACGAGTTTGCTTCAAACGGCGGCCCGCCCAAGATCCCTTTGTGCTCGAAGCATATTGTCAACCGATGTGCTAGTACCCTTGTCTGTGCACTTCTCAGGGCTTTTTTCTGGCAAGTGCTGAGTCTTTTCCTTAAATATAGTAGTAGTTTGATTCAAGGGCCTTCCCGTGCAAGCTCCCTTCGCGATAAAATCAGAGTGAATGTCAAGAGATGTGCTGGTACCTTTGTCCTGGCATAATACAGTGCCAAATTTCGTTTTCCGAAACCCTTCAATGACCTCCTGAGATCTTTCAGAGCTGCCACACTCATCAAACATTTTGCCACCCTCAATTTGTGTACAAGTATCCTGATACCTAATACCAATTTCTTCTCCTAAACCCAGCTTCTTCCAACAGTCTGCATCACCCTGCCCCATTCTTTCTTTGGCGAAAGAAACTTCCCCGCATAAACGGCGTTTGTAAGATTTGCGACCTCTTTCTCGAATTATTCCGTATATATAGCCCACAAAGTGATTCCCATCATTATCTTCCTCCTCTATCGAACACAGATCTTCTGCGAGATTTGCATCACTCACATTAAGCTCTTTCTGAATTCTTCTCTGTGTCTCACTTTCTTCGCGTTGTCTCAAAAGGTCAACCCGTGCTCTCGCACACTCAGGATCATAATGGAAGTGAGCATTCTCTGGCATGAAATGAACATCTCTGTGCGCCTCACCGTCTTCTCTTAATAAACCAAATGGCTGGTCCGAAGTAGACACTCCTGCTGACATAAACTTCGAGTTTGACAGGGGATCAAATGCACGACCTGATGGTAAAGGGAGAGTTTGAACAGGCTCACACAAGCTTGTATCGCCCAGTTTGCCAGATGCTTTATTAACATCTGCGGTTCCATCAGGGCCTGACGCGGTACTGGTAGTTGATGGCGGAGTCTGTACACGAACTTTCCATAACATAGGGGCCATCTGAGGCGGTATGAGTTGTAGAAGTCGAAGACTGCGTATATGAACTTTCAATTACATTAGGGCCAAACGCGGCATCGATTGTTGAAAGCGGAGTCTGAGCACATGAACTTTCAATTACAACGTGGCCAGACGCGGTATTGGTAGCTGATGACTCAGTCTGTGTACATGAACTTTCAGTGGTCGTCAAGTTTCCATCCACGACGCCCTCAGCAGCCACGATGCCATCACACGAGGAATTGAGATCGGATGTCGTAAGTGAAGGGAGATTTAACTTCTCTGCATTCTTGTTTTCAGAGCACTTGTTGTCCTGCCTACCATCCACTATGCAGACATCATTGGTTGCATTGGGACCAGATGCAACCAGAGTTCCACTCTCCCCGAGCCTGTCGCTTGGCAAATTGACGTCAACTGTGGGGTCCTGACGGCATGCCTGAAGTGACGATGGAGATTGAACATCCTGAACCAGAATTCCAAAGTTCATCAGACTGTCAGGCGGTTTGCTTCCATCACTGCTTCCAACAGTGGAGTGTCGGCAACGAGTCTCGCATTGAGTGGTATGGTCGTCTTCAGATATATCCTCGTCGTCGGGAAAACAGAATTGAATGTTGTTGTCAGTGTAATGAGGTCTTTTCCCAGAGTTGCTATACGCGACGTAAAGAACTGTAGCAGAGAAGGCTACCGTACATAAGATAGTAAGATTCTTCGCCAAGGTCGAGGGGGTCTACGTTGAATCCAGCTCTTAATATCCACTTCACATCTATGTCACAAGGGCTCCCCATTCACCGTGATACTTGAAATTGCTTAAATTTTCTCATCAGGTACCCCAACTCGGGGAAGAATATTCCGAAGACTGATCTTTTGAAAGTGCCGTGAAAAACACCTGCACACTCGGTGAGTTTCTTTCGTATTTGTGAGGAATGAAATCGAAATCGAAACATGACTTGCTTTGTTGAAACTCCTCCGCACAAACCACTCCAATGACTGAAAGATTTCAGATCATGGATACGCGGAGATCCGTCAGTCACAAAACGCGAAGAATATATATGAGCTTCTAAAAACCGAACTCCTTGGCATAATGCTCTCTTGTCTTGCGTCTCACATCCTGCTGCAATATCTTTAGTAAGAATCAGCATCTCTTTCTCAGAGACTGTACCTCTATCTTCTAGTTCAGTTGTTTAAGAATAAGATACTTAAACCACATATCACACGAGAGTATTCACGAAGCTGTTTCTTTCCAATCCACCTTATGTCGACAGTCAGTTCCTTCATCCGGCAGCATAATTCGTTCTTGCACCTTCAATCTCTCTCCACCATGGTTGCACCATGGTAACAAATATTGAACATCCTGGGGATTGACCAGGACGTAGTATTCTTCAGCTATGTACCAAAGCTATCCGGAATTGCTTGATCACACCTGCCATAATCAATATCCCAAATATCACTGAAACGGATTCCAAAGGTCCAGAGAGTTCTTTCAAATTCAGACTACAAATGCGAAGAACTGACAGACTCTATCTTGTGCTCAAATCAGAGAAGATATTCTTTCTCAATTCTCTGAGAGTAACTAAATATAATCCAGTGCGCATGAAACGGCAGTAACCAGAAAATAGGTTACGATGTATGTTGAGCGAGACAATATCCAATGCCGCGAAGTTACACCTCCTACGCGAAAGATTGACTATAGAATGAGAAAGGGGGACTAAACTTCTCCACTTAAAAAACAAAAAGCATTTGAAAGGAATTTTTTACGAGTCGCCACCCTTTTTCTCGGTTCACTTCAATTGCTCTTAGTTACTGGAGAACGAAAATTTCCCGTTTTCACAATTTTCGATGGGGATTTAAATGTTCTTACGCTGAGTTTTTTCGAAACTGAGTATGAAGACTCTGCCCTTCAGCTGTAAGTACACATACAAAGAGTAAAAAAATTTGAACAAAACATTCAAATTGCTGCTGAATTAGAAATCGGAGAACGAGAATATTCGGCCCTCCATAATTCCACCACAGATGTTCTGCTTCTGGTCACTACTATTGAGTAAGAATTAGGTTAAGATTTGGAGAAACGGATTGTGACCATCGCAAGTGCCTATCCTAAGATCCGCCGCGTTTTAGTGAAAGAGAAAGGAACCTAATGAATATCTTAGCAAGCCATAGTAGGCGATTTGCAAAGAGATTGTTTCAGGACGTTAAATCTTAGATTGTTTTCAAGCATTTCAAAAGACTGAAGTGAGTAGTTCAGTACCTGTTGAAAACGGTGCTGCTTGCTCTTGCCATCTCTGTTTAGATACTCTTTTCCTGCTAAATGATTCCTTACCGGAGCATTTCAATACTTTCAATACTTTGATTCTCCTGCGCATCCTTGGGCGACCTAATTAGCCTCCATCGCCCTCTCTTTCTCCCAACCGCTGAAACATTCATCCTAACAATGGAACCACACCATAGCACTTTTAGGAATTTTCACCCTAAAAAATTATGTAAGTAGCAGCACACCAGAATGCAAACCAGATCGCCTTGCAGTCACCAAATTCCACAACGGAGACGCAGACGGAGACGGAAACCTCAGAGCTTCAATTTTTGTCACAAGTAAAACTTACACCAAAATATGAAACAATAAAAAACATGATATCGCCCAAGGCATCAATGGCAGTGAAAAGTACAAATATGATCTGATTGAAGAATGTAGTTGCAGGTGCGCAGTGCAAAATGTGCCTCTATTTTGGGAAGTGAGTAGGTCTTGGAATTCTAAGGCCAATCACAACCAATGCACATCTGCAAGCATCTGCAACGTACGCACCCATGTAAGACAATCTCTTCCTATAGTACTTGTACAAAACTACAATTTGAAAAATTCATAATTTGTATTTGGGTTTGGCTATTGCATTCAATGGCAAGAAGAATCATTGTCTTGCATGGTTATTCTTGCACCTAGGCTCTTCCATATCATCCATCCAAATCTAAGAACATTCATTCAATTATCCAACAAATGTTTACAATGGAGAATGCCATCTTCATTAGGCATCTTTATGTAGCCCTTTATTTTCAAGGATGACTTACGAGAAGGGCATTCCCTTAGATTGTTTCCTTTCTTTTTTGTTTGTCTTTTTCGTTGTTCAATTTGGTTCTAACCTAACATACAAACCTCACTAATTGCACATTCTATAATTGCACATTTGTCAAAGCAAAATACACAATGTTCTAACCTTTTATCACAATTTCATCCATCTCATGAATATAGTAATCTTTTTATCAATAAATTTAATACGGAGTTATAGACTTATATTCCAATGAATTCCAATAAATTGCAACAAATTGAGTGAATTTAAAAATCTAGAAATGAATCATATCAATTCCTAATCTTAAGAATCTTTTATCTTATTAACTTTACATTAGTCCAAGGACTAATATGGATAACATAGGGATTTTATATAGAAGTTTATGCTCCTTTGTTTTATAGATAAGCATAGCCTATCATTTAAAAAAATTTAATACTATAAATTTTAAAAAGACAACTTAATCCTTTTATGTCTAAATAAAAAATAAAATGTTCACTTTGGAAACTCAAAATCAACTATAGCATATTTCAAAATCTGATTCTTTGCATCCAAAAGATAGAATTAAATCCTAACTCTCTGTCATTTTCAACAATTCGAAAAATTACAATGCTCGAAAGAATTGGTCATGCTATTTTGATGAACCTTAACATAACATAAACCATTAACATAAACCACTGTGCATGGACAAAGATAATAAAGAATGATGTTCAATCCCTGTGTTAAAGAGACTGTCAAGGAGATAAAACGCCAGTTGAACCAGCATAGATTAAGTATACGCTTGTCAGGTTCACTGGAAAGGAGATAAACAATACCGGTAGCATGCATTACCCCTCTCCAGGAAAAACATATTACAATCTGAGGCTAATCGGCGTAAAACTCTAATGATACCACAGTAATGTAGTGTACAAAGTTTCTATTGTTCTCCCCTACTGACTGCTCCTTAAAGCACCTGAAGAGGAACACGGCATTGCAGTTTCGCATCTACCGAAAATCACGTGTCTAACTAAGCCTTAGCACATTTAACGAAGATATATCACTATGAATCTGGGTCATAAGAGTTGATCATCCATTCCATACCAAGAGTAAAGTATTGGTTTGACCTACTGCCTTAATGTACCAAGTTGGGTCTCACTTCTCAAAGAGCCCCTTCCAGCGTACATACCCCAAAATGCCCAAGAAAATAAAAAATGATAAGAGACAAGAGAAGATTAGTGTTGCTGAAAACCAGTGAGGGCTTTCGTATGGTGGTACATGGATATTCATGCCAAAGCACCCAACTATGCTCATGCAAACTGCAATAGCCAAGGCCGATGCACCCAACGTGATCTGAAACTGAAATAGCTGGTTCCGTTGGTGGTCAAGCCGTACGTTGACGTAGTCCTCCGTATCGTCAATGTACTCACGTACCTGAATTGGCAACGTCAAATAAGTAAAGTATCTTATCGACGTGCAAAGTAAATGGATCAGTAACCAAACGTCACCCAGTTCAAAGTGATGAGAGCATGCAGCGGAAGGCATCTCAATCCGCGAAAGCTGTCAGTGCCAACCGTGTCCCATGTCAACGGTGACAAGAATAGAAGTCACAAAAAAACTTGAAAAGGACTTCGGAAAGAGAAATTGAGGATCGCTTGAATGGAAACCGGATGTCCAAACGATCTGCAATTTGGAGTCAGAATTCAAAAACTCACCAGTGAGAGCTTGTTGAGACTAGCATCCACCTGCATAAAGTAGGCCTCTAATAACATCTCCAACTCCTCAACATCATAGATTGTGCTCGTGCTCTGTGTAGCTGAGCTGCGGCGACTAGTATGACCATGGCTTCTTACTGAACTCAATCGTGCTAATTTGCGCGATGCTGCTGAGCTTACCGTAGCCCCACTGGCAGAATAGACAGTTGCAATTGGGGAGTCCAGATGTTGCGCTTGGAAAAGCTTTCGAGTCAGGTACAGGTCTGCCATATCCTCGTCGTCGTCCAGAAGTTGCATAAGTTCGTCCCTGACCTGGCTTGAACAATTTCAACCAGTCTTTAAAACCGCTTCCCAAACTTCGTTTGTAGAACAATAAGCAGACTCGGAATAAGCATTTGTAAGATACTGCTATTGTGATGCTGTATTTTCCTTTGCTCGAGTGCCTCTGCTTCGACGAAGGCCCACAGCGTCTCAAAAGAGTCGAGCATTCTCACATTTATAGTAAAAACTGATAAGAGTAGATGAATGGATGACCCCATTCCCGCCAGATTTATTCAAGCCAGCAGGTGACGAGAAAGCGGCCCATTTCTAATTTCGCAAAAAAAGGTATGGAATAGAGCACTCACCTTCTGAACTCGAGCGCTCAAGTGAGTAAGCTGACTCTTGACCATTCGAACAAGCTCGAGACTCCCTGTGCTGATCCTTTTCGTTAACTGATCTAAAGCTGGACGGGCCGTCTTTTCCAAATCATGCACATTTTCCTCAAGGTGGTTGCACACCACATCTAGAGCAATTTCCAAAATTCGGAACTCAAAAGGGAGTTGTTCAAGCAAGCCGTCTTCTGTTGTGCACACCTGTCCTCCAGGGGACGTCATTGGTCCTCCGGACTCGATCCGTAAGATACTCTGCGGAGGAAGTTGCACTCTCAGCTGCTCTACGAAAGGTTTCACCTCCCGGTTCATGGGATCGAGAAAATAAACCTGCTCAGGTGTAATTATCGCTTTTACAAATTCAAGATTAACCACCATCGCGTTCTCCCTGGCTGTCACAAACCACAACACACATAAATCAAAGAGCCCATTCTTTACAAACAAATGTGGTAGTGAACAACAGAAGCTTCCTCGCCTGCCAGAGCAAACGGTCTGTACCTTGGAATGAGAAATAGATTGTTCTCAAGTTGACAGCAGGTATTGCCTGAACACTAACATTGCTTCTAGGAATGAAGGAAGGACTACCTCAAACTCAAATATAACTCACATGTGTTCACATCCACATTTGATAAATAATTACCTAGAATATGGCAGGATTGAGTGAATATGGGGCCCAGTATACGGAGATCTCTCGCAGGCACAGTAACACGTTTCAAGAGACCGTTCCTGTCACAATCGAACATCTCCGAACTTCCAGTTGCATCGAACCTCATCCACGTCCTAGTGCCCATCATCTTCCTGTTCTTCAGGATAGAGAAAGGAACAATTTGATTTTCCGCCCCAGAAGGCTCCATTGTCACCCGATCGTAAGTGGACTTAAGTACAGCTGGTCTCTTTATCACTGGCTTCCCCATTTTGGCTAAAAACTGAAACTAGACAGAATAGTAAGCGCCACAGGCCAGCATGAGCTTGTTGATGCCTTTTTGTTGGCAATCCTATGGCTACATTATGCCAGGAATGTCTCTCATTCGAACTAGCCCCGAGGGCGAAAGATCAGGTCCTCTGAAGAATGAGCAAGACTCCCAAAATCCACGGATTCAAAAGAATAGCATGTTGTCAGGTCACGCTGCCCTGGCCTCGACCGACATCTGGTCATGGAGAAACAAATTAGCAAAGCAGAGAGATCATCATAGGAAACATGATATCGACCTTTCTTCTAGAATCTCCACACAACTGCAGCCGAAAATCAGCATGTTTTAAATAGAACTGATAAAAGACTAAAGTGAAGAAAAAATGCAGAAATGCAAGTTCTGTTTGTCATTAAACAAATACTGATGATAGGGTCGCCTTTAATATTTGCACAGATTCAGAGCGGTCACGTTCCTCTCTAAATTTTCTTTAATTTCCTGCCTCTCTCAAGTTCATCACTGGTGCATTCAAACGTGCCCGGGGAAGAAAGTTAGCCTCATTTGTGGATTCCACTGATTCAAGGCTGCAATTTCATTGTACATCCTGAATTTTAGTTGGAGTAATTGACATACGAACTTTGATGCGCGCGTCCACCGACACAGGTCCTCCCACCGCGATGGTTTCAATAGACGGCTAATTCCTTGGTCGAACCGAAAATCCACCAAGCCACCTCCCGGAAGCTGCAAAACGCTCGCAAACGGGAAGATTGGAATCGAAGCTGCGATGATTTCAGTCGCCCGTGCAGCTTCTGACATGATTTCCCAGCGTGGCGAGCGCAGAGAGACGACAGCACAACGACGACGAACAGAGTTGTGCGAGGCCGGACATTGTCACCATAGCAAACCATCCACTCGCCTTCGCTGCGAAATTCGGTCGAAAAGCAATCCGAGCTCAAGACTTCCTCAGGCAACCCTAAATTGGCGAATTTCAATACGCGAACATGCAACAGTGAAATATGAAGGAACTAAAGAAAAAGGCTATACAGAGGAACGACACCAGCAACAAGAGCAAGACATCCGATACGAGAGATCGCTACAAAACTCCAAACCCTAAGTAAGTCCCAAGTCTTCAGGATTTGAAGAAAATGAGCAGGAATTCCAATGCTCTTTGATGAAGAAACTAAAGAAAAAGGCTGCACAGAGGAACGATACCAGCAACAAGAGCAAGACATCCAGCACGAGAGATTCTATAGAGGAATGACAACGCCAACAAGAGTAGTGCAGCGACGCGAGGATCACCTGAGAGAAAACGTGGATTGGATTTCGGGATGCAGAAAAACCGAGATGCGGCAGCTTCAATTACCACGTGCACAAATTTCTGCAGGCCAGGGTGAATTGGCTCCCTCATTAAACCGAATGTGGATGGATGGGGTATGAGGGAGGCCATTCCCTTTCCGTCCCCAATCTCCAGACCTCCGACCTACCTGCTCCCCTCCGACCTCCGACCTCCTACCCTTGCGACCTTCTCAATTTCAAACTCCGACATGGAATTTCCTGGTTTAAAGGAGCTTAAACCGATTGGTCCAATGTTTCCGAGATGGACGGGGGGCGGGCATCAATCAGGTATCAAATGAACGGTTATCAATGTCAGCTTTAATTTATTGTACACTTCTTTGTAGACATAGATTATTTTGAAAATGTCACTTTCAATATTTTCTGAATTTTGTGAATTGGCCAATAAGTAATTGCTAGTTATGGAATTTCAGTGTTAGTAAAGAGTTAACAACTTCTTTTTATTTATTTATTTGGTTCTTACTTCATTTTCTTTTTCTAGATTAAATTTGAATTCTTCTTGAATTTGCATTTTTATAGAATGACAATAGGGCATGATTATTCACAAATTAGTCACATATCTATGTCACATTCATAAATTTACATTATAAATTTAGCTAGCATTATACTAAATTAACCCATTCTGACAAATTTGAACGAAAAGTGTGCAAGTAATGCTATAACACACCTATAGATCATAGCATGAAGAATATTGCATTCTTGTTTGGATTTGGGTGTTTGGTAACCCCACCAAAAAAAAAATTCCAAATAGTTCATAAGATGAGTAATGATGGAGATTCTTTTGCTTTTGCACAATGACATTTTGCAATTGGTTAAAAATCAAAATAAAGTGTTGCAATACATATGCAAACAAATAATCCATCATTGAAATTTATGACCCTCTAGTGCTTGCATGATATTTTTAGGGACTATTAGCCAAGCCTTTAGTGCATCCATAGTCTACACAACACAATTACACAACTACATTACTAACTTTTGATTTATTTGAAAATAATATTTATTTGACAATACCACTATTATTCTATTAGAAGTGCATCCAAAGGCACTCAAATTAGACATGAATAATTTCAAGCTAAAATTACTCCAAAAAATGAAGTCATGGTTTGAAAATACAACAATTTCAAAACTTCAAAACTTCATTGTGACTTATTGGCTTTATGAAGTAATTACTCATTGTAGTTTCTTTTCATACCAAATCATTCTTTTTAAAATTAATAAATCTATTAAATAGAGTCTTTCATAGCTTGTTATTTTGCATAAAAATGTTTAAATGTAATATGAGATTGCACAAGCTTTCATAAATTAGTGATAAAAAAAACATTCATTTTTAATTGAAGAGAAGTTACATTGTTTTTCAATTCAAAATTTCAAAAGAAAGTTTTAATTTCTTTTATCATTAAAAGTTTTTATTTTTCCAACACTATTTTTCAGACTTTGAGTCTATATTTAGATTTTTCAAACAATAATATGATCTAAAAGAAATGGAAAAAAACTAACAATGAAAGTAATCAGATGTCAAACTTAGATTCATCTTAAAGATATTTTTATTTTATTGCATGCTATTTAATTGAAACTCAAAATTTAGCTAATAGTTATTTTGGAATTATTTTGAAATAGGGATTTTTAACCCCTTAAAGCCCGCATACTAATTTAGATTTCCAAATTATAGAGATGTATCATAAAATTCAACTTAGAATAATAATTTGATGAAGACATTCAAATTAAAAATTGTGAAATAAGATTCATAGAACATATCTATATGGTTATATGAATTCAAAGGTGAAGACTTGGTCTTCCCTTTTAAAATGACATTATAATGACATTGTGGAAATATGAAAGTTGATTCGAGTTGTTTACAAATACAATTGTTTTTTTTGTTTATTTACTCATTCTATTGTTTTTGTAATTTTTTAGGCAATGTTTTCTTGAATAGAATCGGTGATAAAAAAAATGAAGAGGTTTGACTTGAGAGGTCAAATACTCAAATGAAAGTCTCCACACCGTCTAAAAAACAAATGCGATATTTGAATTTGAAAGTTCATTGTATTGCTCAAGATAAGGTAATACCACATAATTTTAGCATGTATCCTACTTACATTGATGAATTATGTATTCATTGCATTCAAAAAATGCCTTTAAGAGTCTATCCATAGTTTTTGACTTTCATTTTACTTTTTCTTCATAGAAGTATATGTAGTTTATGATTCAGTGGTGTACTCTTTATTCTTCTAGACTATTTAATCCCCTAGTAAATTTGAGATATTTTGGTCATTTTAAATATTGGAGATACATAATGGGAGATTCTATATAAACATTGGAAGTTCATATTGAGTTCATTAGCAGATAGAGTTGTGTAGGAAGCATAGTGAAATATGTTCTTCTAGACTAATTGCAATCGTACAAATCCAATTGGTCATTCAATTTTGAATCTCTTCAAGTTACTAGAGAATTCCTTAATCCATTTTCCTACCTAGAACAACAAATTGAATAGAGTATGAAACTTACTATCAACATTTTTTGAAGCAAAGGCTATAAGAAGAGCTAATTAATTTTGTAAGGCATTAAATCATGCCCAAGAAATGGACCTAGGTCCTAGGAGGCTAGATTTATCTAGTGGAAAAACACAAGATTTCTTTTCATGTAATTTTTTTTTTCAAATTTTGAATTCATATTTGCAATCAAAGACCTCAACTAATCTAAGAGAGGTCTATAATATATCCTAAACATGACTCAAAATATGATTTTTTTTCTTACTTTTAACCTTGGTGAACCTCCAAATTACCTTGTTGGGTCCACTTTGTGGACATGATTTAGTGTCTTGCATTAATTTTGCAGCATAGTCCTAATTTTAGTTACGTTATAAGACTTCCTTGAAATTAAATGGATATTAATTAATGCAAGTGGACCCCGAAGGAAAGCTTCGGCTTCCTTGCACGTGAGAAAGCAATGTGTGCAGCCAACTTTGAGAACACCATAGGGTAACAGGCATTGGTATTGAAGAAATGAGACAAATTGAACTACCCATCACCATACCTATTTGCAATCTAGGTACTTTGAAGAAGCTATTTCTGAGCTCTCATATTTTTCAAAGATTGAATTGTTTGAAAGAAGTCAATTGCAAAAAGAATGAAGACATTTAGATAAAAATTGAATTTTTTATGATTTTTCAAAACTGAAATGTAAAACTATGAGTAGACCCTTGGTGAAGCATGATCAGTCTATTGTTAAAGCGTGGGCCGATGTGTTCACTCTCCAATGCATTGCCATCATGATAATGGATTAGTAAGATTGTGGTAATAGATGGGCTAGTGATGGAAATGGGAGGAACCTGTAGGTGGTGGAATTGGGTAAACAGTGTCATCACTGGATTTGAAATGTTTGAACCCTTTGAAGACCAAGGATTAATTCTTGATTGGTTTTTAGTATGATAAATTCAAGTGATCACTAGAAGTATACATAATTCAACCCCGGTCAGAATTGTGACGCAATGCAGAACGTTGCATGTGTTGGTAGGCAAAACAAATAAAATTAAACAAGAGAAAGTCTCCATATTACATACTTACACTTACAAAAGCTAAATTAGCATGAGGTCCCATTTGGGTTTCCTAGTACTCGAGGAGGTCATGCCTTGTGCATCCGTGTGTGCTTCACTTTCTGGTATATGGACCCCTTTCATTTCCGATTTCAATCCTTTAATTACACTTATAATTTCACTTATATACAAGCCTTTCACAAGGGGCCTAGAACCTGTTAGCATGTGTAAAATCCAACACAATTATACTCTATATTACCTAGTGCTTAATACTAATCAAGTATTTCTATTCTATCCATGAATAATGAGACTTTTACACTTGATTTTCTCATATCAACTCTTTCTTAAGAACCACTAGCTAAATAACCTTGTTCTACCATAAACTAATTCCAACCATTTTAATGTTTTTTTTTCCTATATTCACATGGGATAAAATGCCTTTTTTAATCATATGCAAATCTCTATAGAAGTACCAATTAGTAATGTTTTGCCAATTATTTTTGAATTTCACATGCCAATATATATACCAAATTGTGAAACCACTGAAATATTTTGTTTCAATCGGTTCTTTATTTCCATTGAATTTGTGCCACAATCCTCTAATGATCTAAAACCACTAATTTAGTAGAAATTTATGACATTGAATGCAAAATTTTCTAACTAAATATGAATCATCCTAGATTGAAATTGAAATTCACTAAACACATTCAATTACCTAACTACAAGACCAATTGCAAACAAAATTGTTTTCCTAAAATGTGTGTGCAACATGATTCTTGGGCTCTTCATCTCTTAAGCTCCTCGACTCTCCAACTCCTCATCTCTCCAACTACTTGACCAGCTTTTCCACTGGACATACCATTTAAAACAAAATAGAAGAATTTGATATTAGAAAAATAACCATATTAACTTGTCCCTTCATCTTGTTGATTTTAGAAAAACATTTATTATAAAAGATAAATACAACAAAAATTAATAAAAAAGAATAAAAATCCAACACATTAATAAGAAAATATACCTTTTTATGAAAGCTTCTTAATGTTCTTTGCATACAATTGTCGAATCCTGTTCTTCAATGGAGGAGGATTTATAATTCCAACCTTAAATTCCTTTAGAACCCATGCAACCACTAAGCCAAGATTCTTTGGCCTCTTCTTTCCTTAATCAAGGTCATCTTTTTTCATTGTAATTTTTAGTTGAGGAAATGTTTTTGAAGCAAAACTAGATATGTTTGGTAGTACTTCATGGATCCTTTGAAGATCCTTTAGCACCATTGCCAATGTCTTCTTTGAATTCTTAGAAAGGGTCTTCAATTGAATTCCTTGCATGATTGATGACTCTCCTTCGAATAATGTAGATTCCATAAGTTCTTCAACTTCACTTTTCCGCATTTTTTGCTTTGGAATCTTGCCTTGTTCAATACTCTGGCTCTCCATGGTCTTTAATGATGCAACTCTTTTCCGCTTCTCCTTCAACATACACTGCACAGTAATGTCTCCATTAAATTATTCTTGCTCAACTAAACATACACACAAGTATTGAATTACAATTTTAAACAAAACTCATACATATAAGTCATTAAGAGTATCAAATTTTTAAACAATAAACTTACGTCTTTAGGTTCATTGTTGAATTTAGTGAATTGAACATGCCTAATCTCTTCAATTGGTTGATTTACAACTCCCAATTGTGACCCCAATTCATTGTACAATTCATCAATGGGGTGACTTATTTTGGAAATAGGGAAATCAATAGCAATATTGAAGTCAAGCATGTCGCTTTCCTCCAATTCAAAGTTGCCCCTATTCTCCAGAGGCTCTTCAACTTCACCATCATTTGCCAACGCCAATGTTTCCATTGCATCCTCATTCCTATCAATTTTAAACCAAAAAAATGTTTAAAACATATCAAAGCTGATCATGATAAACTTTTATAGTAAGAAAACTAAATCAAACCTAAACTTTAATTTATTTTTTAAAATGGAAATAGAAATTTATGTGTGAATTTGATTCTTGCCCTTGCCTATAGAGTAGTGTTTGTAACCCTTGAACCATTCATAAATGTCATCCACCTGCCAACGAACATGCAAAATTGTGCCATTTGACTTGACAAAACAGAAACAAGACCAAGTTCCCTTGCTTTGATGAATTCCTTTACTTCCTCCACCATAATCTTCTGATTTCGAAGATTACTCTGCATAAAAGCTTGAGAAATTGGATAGTCTACATTTGAAAACCAAGAACATACAATCTTAACATTTTGATTGTAAGCTTTCCATTGTAAAAGGAAAGTTCTCCCTTAGATAATCCCTGCTCCAAAGAAGCTTTCCTTGGTCCCTTTAGGGCGTTGCTTGAAAATCCGTCGGTACAAATCTTCTTGGTTGAAATTCTGCATAGTACTTGCCATCAGTAACGGATTTTTCCCCGGTTTTGCAAAAACAACTAGCCCTATATTTGGTGTTGATGAAACTATTGGAGCAACTGGCAACACCCTCTTTACTCGTAGAAGAGTTGGACAACTAACCTTTTTTTCCTAGGAGGAAGATTAGTAATTCCAAGTAGTAATTCTAGCATCTTTTTCTGGTTGGATGCCACTCTTTCATTCCTCAACTTTTCATATTCAGAGATCTCTTCCATCTCTTCACCACCTACAAAGTAGAAAAATTAAAATTAAGACAAATTGAGTAATGAACAATAAGATCAAACACAAACAAATAACACAAAGATACTCTACACTATAATTTTTTATTTTAAACAAAATAAATTAAAAAAATAAAAGTAGATTCTTATCTTTTCCATTCTTTGCTTTGACAAGTATCTTTTGAGTCTTATTCACAATTTGTTTTTCTATGTTGCATATAATAAAATATCAACATTGTAAAATATGAATCATTAAACCTTAATTTTTAATAAAAAAGAAAGTAGTAATCCAAAAAAATTGATAAGAAAAATATTTACCTATATATGATGATGAAGCCTTAAGATCTTAGGATTCTTATGCTTTTGAGCCACAATGGTGACTCCATAAGAAGCACTTGTGTGGAACGTATCAATGCTGAAACCTTCCTCATCAGAATCAAAAACACTACCATTGTCTAGAATCACCATTTCAACCTTGAATATTGTCAACAAATTCACCACCCTCACCTAGTTTTTCAAAGTACTAACTAGGTTCACTTTGAAAACCAAAGATATGTCATTCTTGTTATAGAATGATAGTTTTGAAAAAGATGGAAGAGTTTGACCAAAAAACCGAAATCTATTTTTATCTTCCATGATTAAGCAATGTGCTGATAGAGCCAAAAATATATAGAAACATTAAAAAACATTGAACATATAAAGAAATGGAAGTAAAAAAACATTGGCAATGTATCTACTCTGAAACACACTTCAAGCAATTAAGTAAACAAGATTGATGATAAATAACCTTACCTCTTCACGCCAATGATTTCCTTAGTGAGTTGTTAGAGTTGGCTTTTCAACCACCGCACACACTATCCATCATGCTTCTTTTCTTTCACTACTGACCACGAGTTATGAATTCTAAAGAACTTGCTATAGCATATCTACCATCCAATGTCAACCAAAAAACTCTTGTCAACTCAATCGAATCAAAAGAACCCATGACACAACTCATCTAATCTTCACATCCTGAAATCCTAAATTCCTCACACTAAAATCCTTAGAAGTCAAGAACCTACTTCCAAAGACATTCTAAAAACTCAATCGCTTTAAAATCGATAGGGTTTACAATAGAAATTGCATTCAACGACGATACAATTGGTAGGGACTATCACAATTACGATGTCTAAAGTACATTTAGGGGATAGGGGTGTCTTCACTCATTCGTCTAAGAATTAGCACCTACGTAAGCTTCCATTTGCACATTCGGTTCAAAGCCTAGTCCTCCTAGCCATTTTATCATGACCTATATTCCGACATCCTCTACGTAAGTAACGTTCACAATTAAGTTATCTCCTCTATCACTACCAATCCTACACAAGTCACTGTTCTATAGTGGAAATCCTTCAATCAATTCTCAACAGGAGTAACCTTTGTTATGAGAAGGCAAAGAGAAACAGTTCTCGGATATCAAGTGATAATTTGAGCATTTCATAGTTTTCTTCAATCTTCATATGAGTACTTATAGCCAAAGAACAGTGGTTTTATAAGAAATTAGAAAAACTTAATATGAGGTAATTGAAAACGCAATTCAAAACTAGAATCAAACGAAAGATACCTTCTTGCCATAACCTTGGGATATACCAATTGGTGAGAGCAGGAAGTAAAGTTGACGTTCACGATGAAGGAATTGGAAGTGTCGAATTCATGGTACCGACCATGCTTGATCTCTTACCCTCTTCACGCCAATGATTTCCTTACTAAGTTGTTGGAGTTGACTACCATTCACATTCTAAAGCCAAACCTGCATTAGAACGTTCATCAAACATTGAGACATCAAGGCTTAATAACAAAACTTGAGTACTACTAAGAAACCAAGAAGAAGACCAATTTTGAGCAATAAATACTTGTAAACCTAAAAAAAATAACAAACAAGCAACATTGTTTCAAACAATCCATCTTCAAAAACTGGAAAAGGAAGTGGACTCACCAAGGAAAATTAAAACGATTCACCTCAAGAATGTCTTCAATGAGTGCTTTGCGAGCACTTTGATGGCAAATGGCAACTCAAAGAAAGTGAAGCTGCTTGCAAGGCTGCTCACGAGGAACAACAAGGCTCACATGGTTGCTCACGGTGGAAAAACAAGCTTCGAGCTATCAATAGTAGTGCAATTTTTCCCTCCCTTACAAATGCACGTCAATGTATGAATTTGATGGCGGGGTACAATGGTGGTGGGGTCTAATGGAGATGTACTGATAGGGATAATGATGGTGGGAGTAATGATGACTTGGAATGGTACATTTAATTTGTGCAATTAAACTAAATAAAATACAAATATTAAATAAAATACTCAATAAAAAAATACAATTATTATATTATTTTCATTTTTATTTTTTCTTAAATTATTTTTATTTTTAAATTTATAATGCTAAAAAATTTCATTCCAAAACCTTAATTTTATTCTACATAAATGATTAGAATTTATGTTATATTGTAAACACAACCATAACCAATCAAATAAGGAATTTTGGATATGGTCTAGGACAATATAAGATAAAGCAAATATTTTCAAAAGTGCATCGATAAAAATGACAAGGATTGCAAAAAAATTTGGTAATTTTATTGCTTGAATTGAAATTACTATGAATTTTGGGAGACAAAAAGTATAGCAAACTTGTAGTCAATATCTAAATTCTTTGAATTTTGATCTTAAATTCTTTTTAATTTATAAAATTGAAACTATTTTTAATTTTAAAATTGAAATTATTTTTAATTTAGAATGCTAAAAAAATTCATTCCAAAACCTTAATTTTATTCTACATATATGATTAGAATCTTTGTTATATTGTAAATGCAACTATAATTGATCAAATAAGGAATTTTGGACATGGTCTATGACAATACAATGTAAAGCAAATACTTTTAGAGGTGCATTGATAAAAATGACAAGGATTGCAAAAATTTTGGTAATTTTATCGCTTGAATTGAAATTACTATGAATTTTGGGAGGCAAAAAGTTGGCAAACTTGTAGTCAATATCTAAACTCTTCTAATTCTGATCATTCAAGAACTACTTCCCTGCTCTGTGCTTCCTACTTTTTTGCTCACTTATATTTCATGAATTGATGAACTTATTGGTCCAAATCTTTTCAATGGTGAAAATGTTTTGGTAATCAATTGGTATTTACTTTTTAAGGTTTAATTTTAAAATTTCAAAAATTGAATTAAAAAAATGACTCTATATGGTTTCTCTACCTTCCGGCATTTCTTGCAAAATAAAACTTTTCATAACTTTCAAGTCATTATTTAGAATTGAATTGTTCAAATGTTTTTTAGTAGGTGTCAATTTACAATAGATTAGAATGATTAAAATTTAATCTAAGAATTCCAAATTATAAAGTCAATAAAGCTTTTAGAGTATAGAATTCAATTGTTCAGTATTAACACATTTCACAAAAATTCAAGCAATTTAATAATTAGAACAATGCTCAATTATTGATTGGGATGTGTTTAGGTGTAGTTACCTTAAGGTGTGCACATGTAACCATTGGCTACAAATATGAGAAATGTGCCTAGCAAGCATTGATCTTTTATATCTGTAGATAAACTTAGGTTGTCATTTAAAAACTAAACCCAAGCTAATAGTAAAAGTTCGTTCGTAAGGAGGCAAATATAATAGGATTACTTCTAATTAACTCTTAATGAGTCATTGCAATTGTAGAATATTATAGGAAATATGTTCTTTAACCACATATGCAAATGTTTTTCTCTTACACGGTAAATCTAATTGCCAAATTTAATCTCTCCACTCTTAAAAGTCACAAGGGTTAGGAAAATCTCCCAAATTGGTTCTTTATTCTTTATCTTTTTTTCTTTAAATTTTTTTCTTCCAACTGTTAGAGATTCTGTACATACTAGCGTTGACCATGTACAGTTAGCCTTAGGAGTAGCTTTAGACACTTAGTTAGTGTTAGAGTCCATGGGTATTGCTCGTAGTCAGAGGCAACCCAATGTAGTTAGTTATCCCACATGGATTGTGGATAACTAGGAAAGGCTTGTAGCTTAAGTTGAGCCCACTTATGTGGCTTTGTATTGTTCTACCATCTAAGTAAAGCCTTTCTCTCATAACATAACTTTGTAATCTCAATAGGTTATGGGCCCACACACTTGGAGTTGCGCTTAAGGGAGAATTTCATATCATTTGGAGGCGATCTTGGAGCTTGGAGGAGCAATCAGCGTTTTGTGCCTTATTCACCTACAAACCATATGGTGTGAGTTATTTGGGACTTTTATTGGTTGGTTTGTGAGGTTTTGAGTGCATTTTGGGTGAGAGATTGCTTATGGTAGTAATCACACCTTGTGAGGGCTGGTTGTATGCTCCTAGTTTGAGTTTGTGCTTAGAAGAGTACATTGATAGCCCATTGAGGGCTGATTATGCATTTGGGTGCATTGTTGATTGTGATTGTGGCAATTGCAATCTAGTGAGAGTCTTTTTGTGAGGCTTGGAAGCACCTTTGGGTTGCTTGAGGTATTTGCTATCCATTGAGGGCTGATTTGTGCCCTTGTGAGTGAGTGAGGCAAAGGAGTGGAATTTGCCATCCATTGAGGGCTGAGTTGTGTCCTTGTGAGCCTTGTGGAGCCATTGAGAGGCAAGTAGGCTACTTTGGAGTTTGGGTGATCCAACTAGGGGTGTTGGAGGCCATTGTTGCCCTTGAAGAGCTGATTATGAGTAGTAGCCTCCATTTAGGGCTGATTGGAAGTTTGGAGCTTCATTAGGGTCTGAATTGGAGGTGGACAAGTTGTTTGGGAGGCCTCGACCGGGTTTACTGTTTTCGGACAGGTGAGTTGGCCATGGCTTGGTTTCAAGAAGGTAGAGAATGGTTTATTGATTACAGGCCCAAGGTATGGTAGAGGATGACGGTCATGTCCAGGTGATGAGCCATGCCTATGGACTGCGATTGGATTTGTATGCCTGCGCGGGCAGCTAACATGAATGTAGAACGCTTGGGCTACTCGGGCGAAGTGCCTCTTACTGTAGCGGACTTCTTGGTACTTAAGGCCATGTAGTTTTGTATTGTGCACAGAAGTGCAAGTGTAAATAATCGGAATTGTTTTCACTCATTTGAACGCTGCATTTAGCGCCGACTTAAAATTTTTTTTTTTTTTTTTTTTTTCTGTGACCACTTGTATCGGCTGCCAACCGACACCAGCAGAAGAAGACCCTTCCAGTGAAATCCAACACAGTGGGAGCTGCGTCACCATGGCATCTAGTGGAGGAGAGGGCGTGCGCATCATCGACAAGTTTGATGGAGAGAACTTTGGCATGTGGAAGTTCAAGATGGAGATGATCCTTGCGGAGAAGGACTTGTGGGACGTGGTGGATGGGAGTGAGGAGCCTCCAAGTGAAGATGCGGATCCAAAGATCAATAAGGCATGGGAGAGGAAGGAGAAGAAGGCCTTTGTGCTCATTGCCATCAACCTTGTGGATTGCCAAATTGCACACATTCGCCATTGCAAGGGACCAGCCCAAGCGTGGACCACCCTTTGCAACGTCCATGAGACCAAGAGCCTCTCCAACCTCCTATTTCTTCGCCGCAAGTTCTTCACTAGCAAGATGCAAGAGGAGGACGATTTGTTGGATCACGTCAACAAGGTCAAGGCTCTTGAGGATGAGTTGGCTTGTTTGGAGGCGCCCGTGACCGAGGGAGATGTGGTAATGACCTTGTTGGCAAGCTTGCCATCGTCTTATGAGTTCCTCATCACCGCATTGGAGACGAGGCCCACCAAGGAGCTGACCATGGAGTTTGTGACGGCACGCTTGATGCATGAAGTGACCAAGCACAAGGAGAATGAGGCCCAAGGGGAGGGATCAGCGCTTGTCTCAAGACATGGAAAAGGTGGCAACACCAAGGCGTTCAAGGAGACAAGGACGTGCTTCAAGTGTGGCAAACCGGGCCACATTGCTAGGCATTGCAAGATCAGCCAAGGCAAGGACAAGGAGAGTGCACACCCAGCTTCCAAAGAGGAGGAAGAAGAGGGTTTCGCCTTTGCAGCCAATGGAGGAGGGGAGAAGGCCAACATGTTCACTTGGATTGTGGACTCGGGGGCCATGCAACATATGACCAGCCATCGAGATGCCTTCCACACGTATCAACCCATTTCGGGGAAGAAGATTTATTTGGGAGACAATGGCATGGTGGAGGCCCTTAGCATGGGGGAGATCCTTGTGGAGGTGCAAGTGAAGGGGAAGACCAGGAGGATCCAAATCCAAGAGGTGCTCCATGTCCCCAAGTTGCATGCCAACTTGCTTTCGGTGAGCAAATTGTCTTTGGGAGGTTTGAAAGTACATTTCAACATGGTGGGGTGTGTGGTGCGTTCACCAAGTGGCGTTTTGATTGCATCAGCCCCTCGTGAGGGCAACTTGTACCACCTCCATTTCACCAAGGTGAATGGCACTTCCTTGGCGTGTGTTGCCCAAGGATTAGCCCATGAAGACCTTGTGGAGCTTTGGCATAGGAGGCTTGGGCACTTGAATGTGAAGAGCATGAAGAGCCTCCAACACATGGTGAAGGGTCTGAACCTCTCTTCTTGCAAGCATGATTGGAGTTCTATGGTGTGCAAGGGGTGCATTGAGGGCAAACAAGCGAGGCAGCCCTTCCCCAAGGATGGGGCAACGCGCGCCACCAAGCCATTGTAGCTTGTGCATTCGGATGTGTGCGGGCCGATGAAGACCACGTCCATAGGAGGAGCAAGGTATTTTGTGACCTTCATTGATGATTTCTCTCGCAAGATTTGGGTGTATATGTTGAAGTGCAAGAGTGAGGTGTTTGGGCGTTTTGAGACTTGGAAGGCCCTCGTGGAGGCTCAATCGGATTGCAAGGTGAAGGTGCTGCGGTCGGATAATGGAGGGGAGTATGTGTCCAAGGCCTTTGAGGCGTACTTGAAGGCCCATGGCATTGAGCACCACACTTCCGCACCCTACACCCCTCAACAAAACGGCGTAGCGGAGCGTGCGAATCGTACCATTGTGGAGATGGCAAGGGCCATGATTTATGGCCAAGGTTTGAAGCTTGAGCTTTGGGGGGAGGCGGTGTCCACTGCGGTTTACACGAGGAACTGGTGCCCCACCCAAGCGTTGACAAGCAAGACACCGCAAGAAGCTTGGAGTGGGACAAGGCCCCACGTGTCTCACATGCGCACCTTTGGGTGCATTGCCTATGCATTGGTCCCAAGTGCCAAGAGGACGAAATTGGATCCCAAGGGCATCAAGTGCCTTTTCCTTGGTTATTGTGAGGGAACCAAGGCTTATAGGCTGATGAATGTGGAGACCAAGGCCATCATCAAGTGCTGAGATGTGACCTTTTTGGAGGATGGAGGAGCTGATCCCAAGCTCTTGGAGATGAGCCCAAGTGGGAGAAGTGGAGGACCAGCCCAAAAGATGGGCACAACTCCAAGAGTGCACATAGAAGATGGAGATGAAGATGAAGAGCAAGGTGTTGAAGATGAGGACTTTGTGGAGCCCAAAAAGAAGGTGACCACACCTCAAGTGAAGAGATCAGCGGCGGCTTCTCCAAGCACTTCACCAAGGGAGCAAGAGCATGATCAGCCCTTGGAGGAGCAAGATCAGCCCATTGGTGAGGAAGATCAAGGCCCGGAGGAGCCACGTTATCCAACAAGGACCCGCAAGCCCCCTGGAGATTGGTGGCTGAATCACATTCTTCCCCAACAACAAGAAGAACAAGCCAATGTGGCTTTCCTTGAAGATCCATCCACGCTTGGAGAGGTGTTGCGTTGCGAAGATGCAAGCAAGTGGGAGGTGGCCATGCAAGAGGAGTACAAGGCCCACATTGACAAAGGGACATGGGAGCTGGCAGCCCTCCCTCCCAAGAGATCAAATGTGAGTTGTAAGTGGGTTTTCTCTACCAAAAGGGATGCTTTGGGTCACATTGTGAGGTACAAGGCAAGGTTGGTTGCTAGGGGGTTTTTCCAAGTGGAAGGGGAGGAGGTCATCTACATGGATCAACCCCAAGGCTTTGTGCAAGAAGGCCCAAAGCATTTGAAGTGCAAGTTGAAGAAGGCACTCCCCGGGTTGAAGCAATCGGGGAGAGTTTGGGATCGAGATATTGATGGCATGTTTGTGAGGAAGGGGTTTCGAAGGAGGCCATTTGGCTAAGGCAGCTCTTGGCTGATGTTGGTCTTGCGCAAGAGGGGAGCACACCCATCTGGTGTGACAACCAAGGGGCCATTGCTTTGGCCAAGAATCCCACCCATCACTCTTGGACGAAGCACATTGATGTGCGCCACCATTTCATTCGTAAACGAGTGGAGGATGAGGTGATTGAGCTCAAGTATGTGCCTACCAAAGCTATGGTTGCTGATGTGCTAACCAAGGCCCTTGGGAAGCCACAACACCAAAGCTTCATTGAGAAGATGGGGCTTCGCGCCTTTGACCACTCTCAAAGTGGGAGTGTTAGAGATTCTGTACATACTAGCGTTGACCATGTACAGTTAGCCTTAGGAGTAGCTTTAGACACTTAGTTAGTGTTAGAGTCCATGGGTATTGCTCGTAGTCAAAGGCAGCCCAATGTAGTTAGTTATCCCACATGGATTGTGGATAACTAGGAAAGGCTTCTAGCTTAAGTTGAGCCCACTTATGTGGCTTTGTATCGTTCTACCATCTAAGTAAAGCCTTTCTCTCATAACATAACTTTGTAATCTCAATACCAACTTGGATCTTCAATCTTTATTCCCGAATTGGATGATTCTACCGCAATTGCTGTATGCCAGCTAGGTTTCTCCCCTTCCAAATTGGATTGGATTGATACTAACTAATAAGACCTTGCACTACCAAATTGGAAATCAATTTACTTAGAATTCTGTGTCTCCAACTTGGGAACCACTATATCTTCTTTCACCAATCACATAATCTTGCTCTTTTCTCTACAATTTGGCTTCTTATAACTTTGACACTTGCAAAATTTACAGCTTCTCTTAACCGATTTGAAATTGATTTTTCTATCTTTAAAATTGTCCATACTAAGGCGATTTTTTCCAATTTGGTCACTCATCACATGATCTCATTTACAAATCAAAAACTAATTGAAATACTCTAACAACAACATTCAGGCTTTAAATAACTCTGACTAGGGCTGTTACAAATATTGACTTTCTACATTCCAATTTGGACTCAAACATATATTTGACCTCATTTGTAAAGGCACAATAATCATAAATACAAATTATTCAACTGACTTAGAACTTAGATGCTCCAAAATTACTACAACAACATTCACATACACAATTTGGATTAAATTATCCACATATAATTGCAAATAATATCCAATTGAGCACATTTCCAATTCTCAACATTTTGATCTCATACATTCACACTAGGGTTGACAGGATGGTCGGACGTCCGGAACGTCCGGACACGGACGCTGTGTCCGCTGACATTCGCGTCTGCCGGGACTGCCCCGTTCGCTTGTCCACCCCGTCCTGCCCGTCCGCCTTCCGATGGCGGGAGGGACGTTGCGTCTGCTGGCGTCCGTGAGGACGGACGTCCGGGTTACGAACGCTATTTTGGGGCGGACGTATTGATTTGTTAACCCTGATTCATACAATTTGAATACAATATTAAGCACTCTACATACATTCAACACCAACTTGGCTTAATTACATTTCCTTTAAATTCTGAACTAGTGATTAAGTCACCGTTATAGAATTAACAATATTATTCATCATCTAAATTCCCAATCTATCTATTAAGCTCTAATCAACTCTCCAGTTAGTACATTTCAGCGTCAACATTCTACAAATTCCAACTAGGATTTGCAAATCTTCTCAGTTTCAACTACCCACTTGGATAAATTTTGCATTACCACATCTTCACACTCTACAAATAACACCGTCATGTACTGGCACATACACATCTCCGACTTGGACACAGCCTCACTCAAACCGATCCGACCTTGGACCAACTTTGATATAATTTCCAATTAGGAAATCACACACAAAGAAAACAAAACATACACAGCCTTAACTGATTGGGACACGCACCGGATATTTGTTCAACAGTGGGTGAAAGAAATGACACCAAATCGGGATCTAATAGGACTCGTAAAGATAGTTATCAAATCAAGAAAGACAACCAACTGACATTGACCTCCAACTGGGATTTCACAAGACACCGACAATAACAAAAAATCTAACACCATCTACCAGTCATTCATCCAATTCGGCTGAAAACACAATTGACTCAAACTTGAATACTAACCCAATTGGCATCCACTATGGACTTATCAACTCAGCACTGTACTCCTAACTTGAACTTAACCAACCACTTACTAGACAGCAAAAAGATTTCCATTTGGAACTAAATCAGTAACCAAAACACTTGATTTGGACACTAGAAAAGATCACTTAATCATCAAAAAGCCTCAAATTGTCCTTCAATTGACTCAAAAAAAAATACAAGTCTTAGTCCTATTCGGTTATCTACAATATTTGTAGCCCTTTTACAACAATGGAATGTTAGTTAGTTGTGGAGTGATAAAATAATTATTCACTAGCTCTAGTGTCTAATGAATGAAACTTATTTTATTTTTTAATAAATTTTAAAAGAAAAACTTCAAAATTCCTTTGAAATTCAATTACAAGCAAGATATTATCATTTTTTGATTAAAATTAATTCAAATGTCACAAACTAGTGCCTTTGCTCTAAATCTTTAAAAATTTATAAGTAATTCAAAAATGCTTAAAAAAATACAAAACTACTTATGTTAACTTTAATTTATATTTTTCTTTATCAATAAAATGATATATAAATATTTTTGTCTATTGAAAACTATGAAGGAAACCAATGAAAAAAGAAACTTATGAAAAAGCTCTCAATAAAAAAATTAGTAATTAAAATTAGTAAAAAAGTAATAATTAAAATGCAATAATCAAAAGCAAGCAAAAACATAGTAGTAATAAATACTGTAATCAATCAATAAGTATTGCTTGAGAGGATTGCTTAATATTTACGGCTAGAGTTTGCAATTTAATGATGATGACACTCTAGTTGGAACGTTGGGTGGCTAAGTGGAAGGAAAAGTGTCCTTCATAAGTTTTGGCTATGGCGAGTAGGGTTGACAAGACGGTCGGACGTCCGGATGCGGACGTTGTGTTCGCAGCGTCTGCTGACATTCGCAAGTCTAGTGGATGCAGCGTCCACCTGGACCGTCTGCCTCGACCGCTTGATTGCTCCAACCGCTGACCATCTCCCCCGTCTGCTTCCTCGACCGCCCTATTCCAACCGTCCCGTGGTCGCCCGTCTGCCCCACCTGTCCGCCCATCCCGTCCGCCCCGCCCGTCCGCCGCGGCTGAGGCGTCCGCTTTCCGACGGCGGAAAGGACGTTGCGTCCGTGCGGACGGACGTCCGAGTTACGGACGCCTTCTTCGGGCGGACGTAGAGATTCGTCAACCCTGATGGCGAGAGTTACTATGGGGAGATGCTTAGTTGCTTGTGTACTTGTTTCTTCTTGATCGCAAAGTGGAGGTTACATTGAAGGTTACGTTTGGGATGCAAACAACACCATTGGGTGGCCGAGTGGATTATTGGTTATATATTCTAGGAGTTCGTAGGGGTTCGTACTTGAGAAGTTCCGGCTATGATGAGAGTTGCTTGGAGTGATGTAAATGATTTCAAAGTAATTTTGGTCTCTAGCGTTGCTTTGAATCTTGAAGGTGTTCTTTTACATTCCTCGTTCTTGTGACTTTTGGTACTCTTTATTTTTAGTTTAGGTTTTAATTGAGGAGTTGTGTAGTTTGTCAATGATTCTAAATATGGAAGAAGGTTGTTCATTTGGTTCGTTGAAGCAATGTCATTGCAATCTTTGTCATGGTGCCAAATGGTAGCATAAGAATATAGTGTATTGACATTTGAATGACCAAATATTACAAGGTACATCTCCAGATGTAGTGGAGGATACTTTAGGTATAGAGGAGGATGAGCAAATGGTAGAAGACAACAAGTTTTTTGTTGAAGATGTAGAGCATCTGGTAGGTGACAAGGAACCTATTCATAATGATGTAGTTCTTGAAGATGTTTCGTCAATTTCAGAAGTGCTCTCTTTAGAACAAGCTATTTTTTGCCAAATTATAGAGTTGCAAAGAACGTGGGATGAGGCTCATATACCAATTGGATTACAAGGCCAAATGTTGGAGCGTTTATTCAGGTCTCTTGAAAAGAAGCCGAATTTGCATAGTTATGGAAAACTAGATCACACCAATTTGTCTTTGGGGAAACTATTAATTCTTGTTGGTCCAGATTGGAAAGGTAAATTAGGAAAGTATGGTGTGCCTTGTTTGTAGAATAGTCTTAAAAAAATGTATTCATATTTGGGATTAGTAGAGGCTCACCAGTGGGGACTTTGTATTGGGTCAAAAGAAACTCCCTATCCACCCATACTCTTAAATCCAAGCTTAGAAGATGTTTATGGAAGATCTAGTATTTTGAGATGCATTTGTCTACCAAGGGTTCATTCTATGTTCAAAAGAAATTGTGTTTTTTGTTCTGAGAAGTACCCTATTTGTGAGACGATGCACAAGAACATTTGAGCATTTGAGCACCTTCCATTGGGAAAGTTGTTGGAAATATTAGTTTCTACAAAGACTGTTTAGTTCAAGCTTCTACACAGTTGGAGAAATAGGGTCCGTTAGCTAGGAAGGGATGTTTCTTTTGACCCTAAAAAAATTGAAGAAAATTTCGATGGTAGTAAATTTTGTGAAATTCAAGATTTTTTCAATCCTGAAATAGAGTGGGAGGCTTCAAGTTATTTGTCTAAATGTCGAATGTAGACATGCATACAAAGCTTTCCCTTCAAAGAGCAAAATGTTGCTTGAGAATTGGAATGAAGTGTTAGAACAATATGAATTTCCATGTTCAAATTGTTCTTCTTGAATTTGTCAACTAAAGATAATGTTGAAGGTATTTTTTTAATCAAATTTTTAATTTATTATTTGTATTCTTTTGTAGTAAGAACATTTGTTTGAAATTGTGTTTTAATGCTAATGTTTCTTATGCTTTTTTGGTGTAGGGTGATCCAAAGAATGTTTTTCTTATACTTCAATGGGATGAATTTTCAGTTGCACAAACGAGCCTTAAGAATTGTTGGGCAATATATTTGTCAATTTTGAATGTTAGTAAAGAAAATCCAATTGGACCTATTCCAGTTCTGTTTATCCCTTCTAGTTCTGAGAAGTTGATTAAACATGGAGATGGGGTATTGGCTTCTTTCTTGAAACCACTTCTTGTTGATTTGGAAGAAATATTCTTGAATGGAATTGATGCAACCTATGCTCATCCAACAAAAACTATTAGTGAATATATTCCTTTTGTGGGGGTTGATGTTACAATCAAACTAAGAGGCATGCTTGGAATTTGGACTGGAGATCACCCAATTCAATGCAAAGTTGGATGTCTGAAACTTGGTGGTTATGGTGGTTGTAGACGTCATAAACTAAATTGTAGATGGTGTGGAATTCTAGACACTAATAAGGGATTAGTGGAGTATTTTGATAGTAGAAATCAAGGCAAGTATCCTTCAAATTCACGGACTGCTACAGCTATTGTTGATTCTATTCAAATTTGGAAAGAACTATTGGAAGGAAAGGAGAAAAACCTTATAGCCAAAGGAGCGGGTATTTCTAATTGCTCATGTTTGTGGCATTTGTATGATCTATATGGTTTTGATGTCCTTCATGATCTTGTGTATGATATCATGCACATTTTATCTCTATGTGTATTCAAAAAATATGTTCATCTTTTGGTGAAGTATACAAATGTAAAGGAACTATCCAAAAACGTGGATGAAGCAATGGCAACTATGAGAAAGATATGCCCTTTGGATGTTGGTGCAAGATGGCCCAGGAATATAACTTCTCTTGATTATTACAAGGCCAAAGAGTATCAAATTTTTTTGATGTGGTGTTTGCTACATATACTTGATCAGTTAAATTTTGGTTTGGATTCCACCTCAGTAACCCTGGAAATGGTTCTAAATGAAATTGGACATTTGTTTTATAGCCATAGCTAAAAATATTGGTAGACAGTGAAAGGCATGGCACATGCAAGTGCCCTTTTATCTTCTTGGCGTATCCAAATGGAAGAAAGTCTTGGACCTAATTTTGCCCCTTTGGAACATGTTGCTGGTACATTTCTTGGGTTTATTTCTTTTGATGTGAAATGAGTATAAATCTACAATTATAAACTTTAACATTTATTTCATTGTAGCAAATATCATTTTTTAAATTAAATTAATTTAATTTTAAATTATTTATTAGTTGAAAGTAGAGAATTGTTTGATAATATTAAAAGACATGGTTGTTATGATGTTTTTGGTGCTATCCATTTGAAAGGGAGGTTTCTAGTGTGGTGAATATTCCAACCAATCAATTGAATAGTGAAGTGACGTATAGCAAGTATTTCTCAAGAGTTTTGTTCACCAAAACATTCAAAATTGTCCAACTTAATCAAGACAGTTTGACCCCGGCATCTAGGGCTCTAGTAGAGGTACATAAATTCCTTTAGCCTTCAAATAATTCTTTATGTTTGGAGCTCACAAATACAAACTTGATATATAGAGAATGGCATGAATCTTGTATGATTGTAGTGCCATCTCAAGATGCTACAAAAAGTCTTTGGAAACTAATTCCTTCAATGGAACCTAGTTTTTGCCTAAACATCATGAAGAGAAAGGGAATCTTGATTGGAAGCAAAAAAGGAGTTGATTCTAAAATTCAAGAATCCACAAATATGTATTTGAAAACATATTGGAGCCTTCATGGTGGCTTCATTGATGGACTTTTACCATTATTTAGTACTTCCATTCAAGAGTTTTCTTTTCTATTATTGAATGGCATTGTATACCGTTTGAACGATTCAATCATTATTCAACCAGAAATTGAAGTTCAAGGTCACTTATGGGCTTGGAAAGCCAAAGTGAAACAATTTTTTGTGCCCGAATTTCAAGGGTGTAAACAAGCTTTTTTCAGAGGAGAATACTATGTAAGTATGTAACTATACCAAGCCCAAGTTTTGTGTTTGTTGCTTTGGAGGTTGAATTGATAGGCATGCAATTGATAAAAGAGGGTGGGTTGCAACAATAGAGTGATCATGATGTTAGACCAGTAGAACAAATACTATTCAAGTTCATACCAATCCTTGTTTGTAGACAACATGAAGCAATTTATGTTGCGTATGAGCTAGAGGATATATCACCAAAAGACCATTTAAAAGACCATTTGTTTTCATTTGGAAAACCAAGATGCATTCCACCTTTTCCTAAACAATGGGATGCTGTTTTAGTCCGAATAGAAAATTGGAGGATAAGAAAGCAAACTTTTGCTATTGTAGTTGTAAGGAATGTGATCTTACAAAAATATCTTGAAGATGATCCTGTAATAGAGCGTTGAAGAGAAAGGAGATAGCTGAAAGTCCATTAGATGAGCAAGATTACTTTGTAGGTAATATAGATCTTCAATGGTTAGAAGCCTTAGGAAGACCAAAAGCAGGACATCCAAGAATTTTCAAGAGATTTGGTGTTGTGGTCCGTAGATCTTGGCACAACATGGTGAAACTATTGAATAACTTTCAAATTTCAAACACTAATTCTATGGGAGAACCTTACTATTGGTTTTGTGATGGTCATAACAATTTACCAAGTCATCTCTAGTAAAACATGTATCTAGTTCTAAATTTGAAATCTCAATTTTTTTACAATAAAACATCATCAATTGGGCAGCAATTTCTAATTGTAATATTTTCTATTTTCTTTCATTATTTTAGTCTGCCAATTTTTTGACTGGTGCAAAGATCGAAGAGGTGGCTCTCATTTGGGATGCATTTTCGGGTTGCATTCTGTTGCATTCTAAGAGATCATGATCTTGTTGGTTTCGTTGCAACCTTGGAAGGCCTTCCGACCAGACGGGGTCATCATATTCTCCGACATTCTGACCCCACTTCCGACAATTGGCATTCCTTTCGAGATTGACGAAGCCAAAGGACCCATGCTACACAAGGAGGTGTGTAGCATCTTTTCTTCATTTCCCTTTGTTTGTTATTGTTGAATTTCCTTTAAATTTTGTCTTGATCTGTGAAGGATTGGTTGCTATTAGTTTAAGGTATTAGGGTTTGTAGGTGGTTTCTATTAGTTTAAGATATTAGCTTGGATCTGGATTGGGAGGGAATGCTTTGGTTAGGAGCTTCCCTATGACCCTATCCGTAAAACTGAAGTGTCGAAGTGGTCAACTCTGACTGGATCAGATGAGACCTCACAAGTTCTGCAAATGAGCCTCTGGATACAGAACTTGGAAGAAGATTGGTGCGAGGAAGTCTCTGCATCTCTATTTGCATTCGAGGTCCTCTCCCTAGAAATTTATGGATACAGAACTAGTTGGTGGGGATGCTCTTAGGGATGCTTTACGCCTAGAGGTCCATTGCACAAAATTTCAGCCTTTTGTTCAATCACAAGTGAGGATTTTAGCCTTTTGTTTACGCACAAGCTACAACATCAAACAAGGCTACGCCAACTATTCAATCGATCTATTCAACTTGAATGGCACTTAAACAGATAAAAACTTAGGTAGTTTTACCTTGTCAAAGTGGAATTGAATGGACTACACAAATATGTTTCTCTTGGATATGGAGATGAAAGGAAAATTGATTTTAGATATAGTTGATCACTAATAGTATGTTTGTAGTAAGGTGGATAATTAGGTACCTCCAAACCACTACTTTTTGCTACTACTTGTAGAGTTATGGGTTTATACATGTAAATTATTACATAGAAATGTTTATAATTTTATTACCATGTAGACATTTAGAAGCTTTTTTTGTACAAGACAATTTTCCTACATGTGGATGCAAACAATTAATTCTACACCAAATGCAAATAAAAGGGTTTTTAACTCATTCTTGTCTTTCTTTCTAAATAATACATACTAATAAATATCTTATTCACTCATGGCACAAATCATAAATTACATTCCCACTTTATCGTTGAAATCACATACTAATAAATTGGTTTTTTACCAGTTCCTCATGTACAAATAATTACATGCCCGTTGTGTTTGCAAGAAGTTTCCCTGACGTAGCAATTTGCTCCCGGGATCACCCACTATTGAACACCACTTCACCTAGTCACTAGCTTCACTCCTACAGCAGTCATGGTCCCCCATCTCTTCTTCCTGTAGAATTGAGTCTTTCTTCAATCAAGTGCTTCAGTTTGCAGGTCCAGAACTTGCTCCAATTTGGAGAGCCCCGATCGATCGAGTCTGCGAGCTTCCATGCACTTAATTCGGCCAGGCCACACCACTCTCCACGCGCGTTGCCATGGTTGGATTCACACTCACATAGTGCGTGATGGCTGCTGGTGCCTTGTACCCGGGGCAGACCATCCGAGTGTACCTCTGTGAGTCTTTCGTATGGACATACGATCTCCGATCCCTGTTGCCTTGTTGCACCCGACTTGATTTCCGGGTGAGGGTTTCACCGTCGAAGCAGGAAGAGTTTGCTCCCAACCCGAATGCTTCTGCACGCTCTCTGTAGCCATGGACAAGAGCAGCCTCTCGCAGCATCATGTTGAACGTGGTGGGATGCAATTGCTCGTAGTAGAAGTCGTTATTACCAACTGATTCTCTTTCCCCATAGATGCAACCAGGAGCAGCTTCTCGCAGCATCATGTCGAACGTGATGGGATGTAATTGCTCGTAGCAGAAGTCGTTATTACCAACTGATTCTCTTTCCCCATAGATGCAACCAGGAGCAGCTTCTCGCAGCATCATGTCGAACGTGGTGGGATGTAATTGCTCGTAGTAGAAGTCGTTATTACCAACTGATTCTCTTTCCCCATAGATGCAACCAGGAGCAGCTTCTCACAGCATCATGTCGAACGTGGTGGGATGTAATTGCTCGTAGTAGAAGTCGTTATTACCAACTGATTCTCTTTCCCCATAGATGCAACCAGGAGCAGCTTCTCGCAACATCATGTCGAACGTGGTGGGATGTAATTGCTCGTAGTGGACGTCGTTATAACCAACTGATTCACTCTCACCATAGTGCATCGGCATGATGGTGGCCATCGTGATCTCGTCTGGTGGAATTTGAGTCGTCTACTAGACTTGGAGCTTTGTTTGAATTGGTCTGGTGCAGGAGAAACTCTAGACATACATGAAGACTGTAGTGGAGTACGTGCTAATGCAGGCACTGTGATTGGAAGTGGTGAAGAGCCTACTAGCTATATATAATGGGAGCTTTGTGTGAAAGAAAATTGGCTGGTGCAGGATGAGAAACTCTCTCCAGGACTCTGCAGCTGAGTGAGCTCTCTGTTTGAAATTGGTGAGTCTGGAAAGGTTAAATACTTGCAGGACCCTCGCAGAGGGAGTGAAATGTCTGCAGTCTGTGGGGCGAGTGTGGGAACTGGTAAGGAAGTTCATTGGCAGATCGAGTGGGGCGCAGGGGCGGGCTCCGCTCGGCCGGCCTGGGGTCGACCTTCCCTGATCCCGAGGTGCCCTGTATCTTACTTGGCCTGAAAGCGCGGAAACAGAATGACACCGTCAACTCTACTGTGAAGCAATTCGACGTGGAGTTCTTTGCTCATGCTCAATTCCGTGTGGGACTACAAATGGTGGTGGTAATACACATATTAAAAAATTATTAAAGAGATCATTGAATGTGGAGTTTGGTTAGAGATTAACCTCTGAACGGCCCTCGGGGTCGAAATGTACAGCACCGTATCTGCTGCATACTGTGAGGCATGAATTTCAAGAATTGCCTTGTCGGACTCAGGGCTCAGTTTGAACCGTTCCGATTGCTTTCTCAGTGACTTCAAAGAACCCACAAATTTTTGCGAGATCACAAGTTCTCGAAATGCCAAAGAATTTTGAGAAATGCCTCACCGTAGCACGGTGCCCTATGTTCTGCGACAAGACAACATTTTCTGCAAAATTCACACTTCCGACGTTGGGAGATCGCTTCGGTGGGCGGACTTATAACGCTAGGAACGCCTCCAAATAAATTTGAGCACATAGGAAATCTAGAGCAAACATCTCACAACAGCCAGAACTTGTAGACAGAGGAGGCGGGTCGCCCGGAATTGGCAAGGGCGGCCTGCAAATACGAGTATCGTTGGCGTCCTCGTGGCTGGAATAAAGACGCGCAAACATGCCAGGTTGTCCGTCCACGCGGTGGTTACCATGGCGGGAGAATAATGGATTTTGGTAGGAAATCCTGATAGGAACGCTTCCTCACAGGCAACCATGCCTAACCGCTCCTTGGGCAATAGACAAGATCAAAACTGACATTTGTATCACTTCGCATCGCAAACACAACTCATAAAAACAAAGAGTAGGTCGAATGGATATGAGTTTCGATTCAAAACATCAAAAGTATATTGTCTATTCCCACCTGAGGGCATGCACATGCCTTCTCACGTCTACGTGGGGCTGAAGTGCTCAATCTGAGATGCCTCCTAAAATCCACGCAGTGGCCTACCATACTACCACTTACACACCTCTATATCAAATCAGACAATGACATTCCGTCCTCAACCCCTTGAAAATGACGAAACAAAAGAAGCCTGAACGACTACATTGCCCAAAAAATTCCAAAACTGCACTCTACGACATCGTAGCATGCAACCAAAATGTGAATAAAGATCTTCTCCCCGTTGTCCTGCTTCCAACACCAACACCCTGAAAATATGAAGTTCAACACATGCAGAGAAACCACAACCCGGCCACGCCCACACTGAACTCCACCAACATCGGAAGTCTCCCCAACCTCCCCAACATGAAAGTCGGTGCACAATTCTGTTAAGAAAATAGTGCTACAAAACCTCCTTCCTCAAAGAAGAATCTGAAGGCGGCACTCCCGCAATCAGCCCCGCTCTCCCGCCTCCGCGTGCCAATGAACACAACCACGTCCTCTTCCCGTAACCTGCAAAAGCACCGGGTCCCTCCTCATACGTTGCGTCTTGCATATCGTATGGCGATCTGCGGATTCCTTTCACTCAAGGCAGCTTATTCTGTATTTCAAGAAGTGGGTTTCGGCAATCATCGCACTAGAGCATTTCCGGCAACTTTGGTGCAACTCAGAAACCCTAAATCGAACCAGAACTGCTTTGAATATGCGAAAAACATGAAGATACGGCCACAAAGGGCCTTCGGGACGTTCAGGGGTTAAAGCAGGTACTACCAAAACCGCCACTTTTTGCTATTATTATCCAACACACTAGAGAATGTGGCATATAGATACTATGTGGATACTATGTGCAAAAGTTATTAAAGAACAAAGTTTGGTTCTAAAAGTGTTTCTTCCACATAGGTACAGAACTGACTTTAGAGATGTACACATAGTATAGATGGCAGTTAACTTCAGTGGCATATTTGGGTATACCTACCTCAGCTAATTTTGAGAGTGTAAGCATGCCTTCATAAATTTAAATAGGGATTAGATAT